>JANRMT010062823.1:7887901-7923368 GCA_026402145.1 Polypterus bichir lapradei
TATATATATACACACTACTGTATACACACTCTGTCAAAAGTTGTGTTTTAGAACAGTTCACTTTTTCTTCAAATTTAATCAGTTGTAATGCAATGACTGACTTAAAATGGTGAAAAAGTAACCAATAAACTGCCTGATGTTTAAATTTTAAAGTTTAGGTCAGACAAACCTGAAAAAAGGGAAATCTCAGAATACTGCAAATGAGCCTTCTTCATGGGGACAACTAATAGGTTACAACCTACAGATGTTCTGCGGCAATTAAGTAAATTAAGCCTTGCAAATTGAAGAAAACAATTTGCACAAGTGTCCGAACTTCTGTTGATTACTTATAAACCCTCGGTCTGTGTTAAAGCAGAGTTGGAACAGACTGTGTTAGTACACCCTATGAAGTATGACTGGGACAATACTACACTGTAGAAAGTTGTAAACTCTAGCGATAATGGCAAGAAAACAGCAATTAACAACTGAAATGAGACAGAGCATTTTTACCGTTAGAAGTGCATATAGGCCTTTCATTTAGAGAAATTGCAAAAGAAATTAAACTGTCAGTGAGTTCAGTGGTGTCCTATATAATTCAAAGGCAATTGGAAACTGGAAGAAACTCTCATAGGAAGAGAGGCCAATGAGAGGCCAATGAGAAGACATGTTGCTGAGGGTCACCAGCTTGGCGTGATTGCCAGCACAACAGCTTCAAGCACAGTTTAACAGTGGTTGATAAAAGTAAGTATGAGTTTCTACTTTGGCAGACAGATTGCAGGTACATAGCTGTTAGAAAAAAACATTATTGCTTCTCTGGATATGATGATGAAAGGTGGGAGGTTATGAAAATATAGTTGTAGTGGCTGGTGCATCTTGAAGGGATTAAAGACAATTCATTTGACACTAGTTACTGCATGAAATAATCTAGTTCCTAGTTAATTCAGACATTTTTCTTATATATGCAGAAATCAGGTTTAACAAGAAGATGTGCATGGTTAGCAGACTCCAAATATCAAAATAAAAATAGATGTCAAGTATAGACTGAGTAGAGGGCAAATCCAAAAGCTATAGCCACAGGACTCTAGCAGGTTGTGTCTAATCCTGGGAGGATTTTCAATTTTCTGATCTTGGGAACAAGAGTATGGTGCACAAATGTAAATTGCATTAATTTATATGCAGATCAAAGATGTATTCTTTACAGAGTGGATTTCTAGTCATTGCCTTGCACTGTGAATGTAAGCTCTGCCTTCCAGCATTATTTAATGAAGCCAAAGAGTGAGTTGTCTTGTAAGGATTGATATCATTTTGAGATTAGTCCTTTAATCCTTTATCTTTAGGGCTTTTTGATAACTGTGTCTTTATAGTAGACAAATAGGGTAATTATGAAAATTCATGTATATTGCACTGAACAAAAGTATTAATTTGAGATTAATTAAATAAATTTGCGGTAAATTGCATTCCTCATAGAGTTGTTCAGATTGTCAGAATGGTGTCTGCAATATTCAGTTTGTATTTCTTTTCAGGTTCTCTGGTCTCCTCCCACTGTCAAAGACATGAGTGTTAGGTGAATTATCAATGATAAATTGGCCCTTGTATGTGTTTGGTGTGTGGATTTGTTCTTATGTGTTCGTCCAGCAAAGGACTGACACCCAGTCCAGGGTTTGTGCCTATCTTGTGTCCTGTACTGGAGGTTTAATTTCCTTTTGGGCATGCAAAGCTTAAAGCTACTATTAGTTAAAACTGCATCTCCCAGTAGTGCCTGCAGGGGCTGTTGGGGGTGAAGGTGGTCAGAGGGGTTTAAAAGGAGGGCAGGGATCCGAAAAGAAAGAAGTGTTTTTTTTGTTGTTGTATTTTGTGTTCCGTTTACCTGTCGGACTGCCTTCTGTTAATTAAGCCACATTTACTCACTGTGTCCTGGATTGTATTTATTGTTGGGTCTGGATCATCTTCTGTCTACCTGTGTGCTGAGGACTGATAGTGGATTCATTGGCTTCCCCGCAAGAAATGGAGCACTCCTGAACCATCCATCCGTCTTCACTCTTATACTCTTTATACTTCACGCTCAGAACGCGTACGCACCCGCATCATGGCTGCCACGCGTTCCCAGCATTCATTTCACGCATCCTCTGAGCAGGTCCTCAGAAATTAACGCAACGCGTGCGCGAGTTACAGTACCAGCAAAAAGTCGGGGGGGCGCAGTGTGCTAAAAGTCGGAATGTGACGTCAGAGTCTCTGTTTACTATCTACATGTGACAGAAAGCCTCTATGCAGATCCTACGGGGATCGATGTGTGTGCTTCGCTGTTTAATGAATGGTTCGATGTGGTGAAGCAAAATGCTGACATACGACATGCAGGAGAGCTGGCGTGCCATCTCGCAGCCACTAAGGCAGTTGACTGCTGTAGTGGGAGTGGGGAACGACTGGGAGCAGTCGTCCTTGTCCATTGCGGTGGCGCGGATGGAGTTTCCTAAGCTGGCCCCTCAGTGTGCACCCACGAGCATTGTCGACTTTGTAGAGGAGGTCGACTTGTTCGTGGAGCTGCATTCTCTGAGTGGAGCCGAGCTGCAGGGATTCCTAAACACGGCACTCAGCGGTCCAGCGCGCTGTTGGTGGTTTGCTGAGCGGCACAAGTGTAACAACTCGGTGGAATTTCACGCTGCCTTTCTGAAAGCGTTCCTCTCAGATGAATACCAGGTGGTGTTAGAAGAAAAGCTCCGGACCTTTGTGCAAAAGCCATCGCAGAGTCTCAGGGACTTTGTCTTTGAATTCCATGCGTTGTGCCTGAAGTGGCGATCTGACATGCGTGAGGAAGAGATATTGCGACGTGTCCTTGATGCATGTGACCCTCAGGTGGCAGCTACTCTGAGGGGGGTCGTGAAATCGGTGGAGGAGTTGGTGAAGGTGGGGTCTCGAGTGGAAAAGGACTGGGCGACTATCAGTATTAGTGGGTCTCGAGGGTTCCTATGAAGCTCATTATATTCTTTAATTGTGGTTAGTTCCTGTGTGCTTTATTTTGTCTCTGTTTATGAGTGTGTGCGGGTCGGGCCAAGGCTGGGAGCGTCCCTGGGATCCTCTGTAAAAATAAATAAATCACCGTCATCTTGACGGTGTGAATCTTAGCAGTACCGGACCGCTACAGGCTTGTGGCAAGTCACTGAATCTGAGATTAAACCTGTTAGGGGTGAGGCCTTTTTATGGGAGGAATCTCACCATTTTATTTTTATGGTCTTCACTCCAAATCATGACACATTTGTTCAGTAGCCAGAGGTTTATGGTCACCTTCCACTTTTTTGGGCATTTTGGTACCTTCCTGGGTCTTTTTTTGCATTTTGAAATTTTAATATGAATTCTCCAATTTTGTGCCTGGCGGTAGCAGTTGAGGGACTGGCCTGATTGTGGTAAGCTTCTTCTGGGCTGGTCAGTGAAATTCTGGGTTGCTTTATGGGTCTTTTGGAGTCCCCGCACACCCTTCTGCCATGTTTGTGGCTCTATCTTACAACAACATTCTTGACTTGCTGCTTGGTGCAGTTTTCATATTGTAATTCTTAATTTAAAAATAAATGACTGCTTTTTTAAGTACAATTATTACAACCAATCTACTAAATCTATCTACAATAATAATAATAATAATAATAATAATAATAATAATAATAATAATAATAATAATAATAATAACACATTTTATTTATATATTCATTATTTTTATTTGTAATATTACCAATATTAACATAATCAGGGCAGTCTTAACAGCATTATTGGCCCCTACCTACAAAATGACTCATCAAGTCACCACATACATAGATTAGCATGAGGCCCCTAGTCTCGTGGAGCCCCCGGGCAACTGCCCAGTGTGCCTATGCATTAAGACGGCTCTGAATATAATCCTTTATCTTTCATCTAAATTCATTTCAGATGCTTAAACTAACTTGAAATAGACAGTAAAATGAAAATGACCAGGAGAATCAAAAGTCAAAGAATGGGTCAAAGGTCAAACTGAGAGACAAGGAGATCTTTCATCAAAGGCAACACACACTGAAAATTCAGAGTCAAAAACAATTGTATTGATTCAAGACACAATGAAGGACTAAACAATGAATTTCTAATACCGAGAGGCAAAGATTAGTCATCAAGATCAGATACCCAAAAAAATGCCATGAAGACCTTTATATTGTGGTTAAAATGATAAGTGACCCTGAGAATTCTGGGAAGGATATCCATGGAGAAGGCAGAAACAGTTACCTAATATGGTGGTGCTCAAATGGAAAACAAAATGGCATTATGATAATATGTGATCCAATAGTAAACTTTTTAAGAATGAGTTCTATACAAAATTACAATACACCAATTTAGAATTTTTTGATAAAACCTTTTAGCCAAGTATGGATTGTTAGGAACTGTACTGTTATTTACACAAAAAATGTACAAAAGTCGGAGATCATAACAATACTATTTCAGTCTTAAAGCTCAGTTACTAACTTATTTTAATTTGGCAATCAACCTTTTATTTTATATTGACTTAAACAAGTGCATTATGGGAAACTATGTAAACGTTTCTCTGCTTTCTTTTCTGTTACTGTACCTGCACCAGAACCACCTGATGGAGTCACGGTGGAGCTGCCTGTGATGTTTGATTGAAAGACTCACTGCATCAAATCTTCTGGGACGAAGCCTGAAAGCAATGAGGAATGATGTAACCTCCGTAGCGTTTTTCAATAACAAAAACTGTTATCATGTGTAACAGAAACATGTAAATATCAAAACATCAATATAATGACAGTAGGAAAGGTTAGTCTGTGCTGGTGCAGATTTAGTGCACGTAGTTTGTCACCAACACGCATAGGCACTGTTTGAGCAGATGTTGAAAATTTTTTTGTACTATTTTCTCTGTTACTTCCAAATGAGGGTGTAGAATGTCATCAATTGAGGACGCCCATTGTGTTATTGTAGCCTAACACAGTGCTTAGTTACTCCCACTGTTTCCCTGACACGGACATTGACAGTGGCTGTTAATTATTCTTACCTAATCTAATTTGTTTTTCTTTTCTTGTAACTTTTACTTTGGACATTCTGTGTATGTGCTGTAGAAATAAAAGTTGTTGTTTTTGACAAGGAGAAAATTTTTTTTACAGGAAAAATCTAGCTGGTGCAGTCACCATTGGGTTACTTTCTTTCAGTGCAACAAGGTTGTGATTAATTCTCATAGTCAAATTGCACTATTAGCAACTAAAGCATGCACACATTATAACCAAATGAAAGTTATCAATCCCCATTCGAAACCGCCTAGTTAAAATCAGTGACTATCCCAGCAGCATTCGGGACAAGGCAGTGTAAATGTCATCAGGGATCATCAGACATCTCGTCCAGAGGGAAAGGTGGCTCCTTGTCTGGAGGGAAGGCCGGAGTGGAAGGACAACAATGGATTGGTGTCTCAACCAAGTCAAGAACTGATCCTTCAGATGCCGTTCTTCAGAAGAGACGTAAAACCAAGGCCCTGATACTCTGTGGTCATAAAAGAGATCTCTGGACATCATTCGTAAAGAGCATGGTCCAGGCTATATCACCCCTCCATGGCCTAGTCATTCCGACCCCTAAATCATCCCCTGTCCCTAACTAGCTATCTCTCTCTCACCACTTCACCACCTAACAGTTATTATGTTGTGAGCGTAATGGCTGCCGTTGTATCATCCAGGCGGATGCTGCACATTTGTGGTGTTTCCCCACTCACTATGAAAAGTGTTTTGAGTAGTTCGGAAAGTGCTATATAAATGTAAAGAATTATTATTATTATTATTACTAGGGTGCTCCGCCCCCTGCTCGTTTCGCAAACCCACCCCCAGGTTTGGTTAACCGGATATACAATTTAAAGAGATTGTTATTTTCATTTCATTCATATTTTATTTCTTGATATTTGCCAGTGTCACAAAAACGACCATCAAACATTGAAAAGTTTTGGGGCAGCCACCCGTATAATTGTTCCCAGGTGCAAAACTGATTCATTAGCAAAGACATGTTCATTCAACTGAGTCCAAAACAGAACTGATTCTCTGGAGACAAAATGGTGGCTTTAAAGGCCAGTACAGGAAGTGATGTCATCAATACCGGAATCGGAAGTGATGTCATTGGCTGCCCCAGAGCCAGGTGGGATTTCCCTAGAATGGTCTGCAAAAGATTGAGAGGGAAAATTAGTGCACTTCGCCATCCCCTGGTCTGGCATGGAATTACATGTATTCAAGCCCTTTAGCTGTCTCCTAAACACACATGTGTGACACCAGTAATAAAGCTGTAGTGAATGACTTATTCCCCATCCCCCACCTGGGGCGCGCTATGCGCCAGCCACTTCACGTCTCTGCCTCTCACGTTGTGAAGAGGGGGGCTGAACGCACGCTAAGGAGACGTGGTTGCTCCTCCAAAACCGCTTCTTAAACGTTGATACAATGGGAAACAAATACATTTTTTCACCTCCTCTATGCTCAATCAGCTGGCTTGCTGCTGTCGCTTGTGCGTGCTGCGTGATCTGCATGTCGCACTGCGCATCGATCATTTAAAAGCCTGTACAGCAGCTGTCCTTTTGTCTCACTTCCTTGTCTCGTGGGACGTTAAAGTGTATCCGAGAAAATCACATTTCGACCAATGATTTTTTTTATTATAATAGAGAGATTATTAAGGAACTGGTGGAGCTCCCCAATACACTAGAGGGAAGAATTCTTGTGTCGCTGCTTCCATTATTCAGCCCACAGGCATGCTGGGAAGTGTAGGCCCACTGGGCAGTCGTGTTGCATTCCATGGGTGAGGCCAAGGGGGAGCTACAGAGAGGAACCATCCCTGATTTATAGAACCTTCAGCCTGACCCAGAAGGGCTTCTGTCAGATTTCGGGCAGACACTGGAAGTACTCCCAGGATCCATTTTATAGGGAACTGCTCTGCCTTACCTCAATGAGTCACAGTCGGGAGGCAGAGGACAACAGGAGGTGTGAGGAGAAGAGAAGAAAAGAGGCAGGATTCACCATCAATATACAAACTCTGTTATATATAAGGTACAGGGAGGAATAAAATCCATTAGAACTGAATTTGTGACAGTGTGTCAGTTGCGTCAGGGATTTGGGTTTTGGTAGCACCCTCCTGAACCAAATTTGGATATGCCAGTAGTCCATTTGATAGGGCACAATGACATTCACACCTAGGTTTGTTCCTACTGTACCCATTTAGAGTCATCAAATAACCAAACATGCGACTTTGAGCTCTGGAGGCACCCTCTAAAACTTAAAATAGCAAAAAAAAAGCAGCCACAGACACACACAATGAGCTGGCTGAGATTTGAACTTCAGTAGTCCAAAGCTGTGAGGCAGCAGCAACATTAAACAGCCCTGTAAGCAAATAAAATATTTCTTGATAATGATCAAGTTATTTGTTTAATTCAAATAATTAAAGCATTAGAAATCCAGCTGAATAAAGCAATTACCAAGCCCATTTTTTCGGGTTGAATGCAACCCATTGTTTTCCACAGCAGGTACTGGCCTGAATGGTAGGCTCTTCTTTAGCATGTTACTATTGAAATATTATTTAGTAGTGCTTTTATATATATATATATATATAATATAGCAGTCATAATTGAAAGGTAAATTATCTGGCAACTAGGCAAGTGAGGAAAATTCTGTCTGAAGTCTGAAAATGGTTAATTTTCAAAAGAAATGCGTTCAAAGCCTGATGGCCCAGTTTCATTTTATCTCCATAGCAACAGTGCAAGCTTTTGTGAGTTGCATTCTCTTAATGTATAAAATAAGAGAGCCATCCTCGCCCGTGTGATAACGTCCTACTGATCATGAGAATAGGAACCCGAAATTCATTTTAGCAAGCCTTCTTATACGTGAATAAAGATCACTAAATGCATTGGGAGCATGCTCTATGCTTTGCTGGCATAAAAATAAAGATGCTATTTTGTGTAATGTTTGGATTGGTAAATTGACAGAAAACAAATGGTAGTATTAGTCAGCTAACAGGAATCTTCTGCACTTTTGCACATGTTTCATGTTTGTAAAATACAACATGAACAACGCAGCATGTGCTTTGACTATAAAATGTAATTGGTATACATAGCAATTCGTCTTTGAGAGGGTAGGTGTGTACACGTGTCGTCCGTGTGTTGAATCGGTGTTCCATCCATCAAAAGCTGGCTTCCGTTTTTAGTCGGAGCATTTCAATAGTTTGTATGGGATCAGACCATTCCACCCAACAAACTCTCTAATCTTATTTTTCTAGATTCTTCAAAATAACATCAAGTCGAGTTTTGAAGGTCCCTGAAGTCCAGACCCCCCCATACCTTGGTAATTTATTCCATGTATCTACAGCCATGTTTTTTTTTTCCAGATTTGGAATTATTAGTTGACATCAGAATCATGAAGCCTAAAGCTTTGTGGGAAGGACTTTTTGAATTGAAGACTCTCCTCTACCCCTTATTTGTTAGTCAAGAGTCCTGTCAATTCAAAATATCCTTTTTATATTATTTAAGCAAAAAAGAATATATTTTGCACATTTTGAGCATACAGCTGGATAACTGACATGTGGGCTATGTGACACATTTTTTATTTTAATCTTCCAATGAAGTTTTTCAGATCACTTGCCATTGTACGCATTGGTCACTTTTGGCTTCTATTATATTGTAAGCTACCTTTTCACCATGTATGTTACTTACAACTTCTAGTTTTAGAATCAGTCTTTGGTGTGGGACTCGATCAAAGGTTTTTTGAAAGTCCAAGAAAACTATGCTGTATGCTTGCTTTTGTCAACTGTTACACTTGCTTGTTCAAAACAAATCTAAAAGACTGGTTTGGCAAAACCTTTTTCTTTTAAACCCATGCCTGCTGTTATTTAGTACTAGTGATGTAAGCCCGTGCTGTAAAAAGCCCAGGGTCCTAGAAACTATTGAAATCGTCAGAAAAAAAAATTTAAATGTAGAGATGTCAGGCAACTGAAAGGAACTACTCTGGGCATCTCTCTACTAGGAGGTTTTGTTTTGCCGACGTGCTCGCCTCGTTTGTGTATTAGTGGCTTGGGGAAAAGTACAAGGGATATCGTTTTGCCGATGTTAGAGGCTAAGCGACTTTTTCTCTTTCTTTGGAGGTTTCATTTTGCTCACGTTATTTGTGGCTAAGCAAGTTTTCTGTTTCCTCTGAGGTATAGTCCATACCCCGACTTCACCTCTCACTCCCGGGCCAGACAGACACACTTATATAAGATATTAGTTTCATATGTGCCCCTTTCAATTGACAGACTTGCCACCATGCACTTACGTTGGCAGCACTGTACAAACAACTCGGTAAGGTTTCATAACCTTAGTATATCATTGACTCACAGCTGTGTTTGTGTCGATGTGTGGAGGTGTATTGCTGAGTGGCATTCATTATTGCTGTTGTGTGTTTTCTTGTGTGCCATCACGAGAATGTCGGAGCTTACATTAGAGCAACGAACAAATACCAGCTCACATGGCACTGTCTGTGAGGGAGTTTTTAGCCAATGAACAAATAACTGTTATTGGAACACAGTCACCTGATCTGGCCCACAATCACTTTTTTCTTTACCCGAAGATGAAGGAAATATTGAAAGGTAGATATTTTGATGACATTCAGGACATCGAGTGTAATACAACGACAACTCTGATGGTCATTCCAGAAAAAGAGTTCCAAAATTGCTTTGAAGGGTGGACTAGATGCTGGTGTCGGTACATAACTTCCCAAGGGGAGTACTTTGAAGGTGACCGTAGTGATATTCAGCAATGAGGTATGCAGCATTTTTTCTGGGATGAGTTCGCAAAATTTATTTTCAGATCTTGTATATATATATATATATATATATATATATATATACAGTATATATATAGAAGCGAAGGTCTGTGATACAGTTTGCATATTTGTAGCTAGAGATCCAAAAAGGGAGAAAATTAGTCATGTATCTTAAAATTGTTTTTTATTCCTAAACTTTTGACAACCTACCAGGTGTTATCATCAGAGGAAAATGATTAGACGTGCAGGAATCAATGGTAATACATAGAGGATGGAGGGGGAGGTTGTGTGTGTGTGTGTGTGTGGGGGGTGATTAATAAAGTGGGATTCCACAATTTTAAGATAAGTCACTCATTTTCTCCCTTTGTGGTTCTTTAGCTACAAATTATATAAGTAGTGGATTGACAGGTGGAAACTGCCTACCTAGAATAAATGCTCCCCGATGCACTAGTTGGCAGCATTCTTTGGCCAGTATGCTCATTCATGTGCCTGCAGGGCATGTTAGGAGTTGTGATCCAATGGGGTAGACTTTTAAACTCCGTGGGTATTGACAGAGGAGAGCTGTTGGGGAGGGTTGTCCCTACTTTCAGGGGTTTCCACCTAACCTGGGAGTGCTTCCTCCATCACAACGAAAGTATTCCAGGATCCGGAATAAAAAGGCCACTTCTGTTCACTCAGTAGTCAGAGTCAGGATGAAACTGCATAGGAGGTGTTGAAGGAGAAGGAGAAACTTCAATGACTTGTTGGGTGGCCTAGAATGGAGGAAACTGAAAACATGTAAGTATTGTGTGAAATAAACAGCTTGTATTTGAACCCAGGATTGTGTTATGTAGTTCTGTCTGGGGGTTTGGCGTGATGAGGCATTCCGCATATATATATATATATATATATATATATAGATATATATACTGCTCAAAAAAATTAAAGGAACACTTTTTAATCAGAGTATAGCATCACGTCAATGAAACTTGTGTTGATCTGGTCAGTTAAGTAGCAGAGGGGGTTGTTAATCAGTTTCAGCTGCTTTGGTGTTAATGTAATTAACAACAGTGGCACTGGAGGGGCAACAATGAGACGACCACCACAACAGAAATGTTTCAACAGGTGGAAGCCACTGACATTTTTCCCTCCTCATCTGTTTTGTCATTAGTTTTGGGGCGATATGGTGTGAATTTCTTTGACCAAACAATCAGAAACAGACTTCATGAGGGTGGCCTGAGGGCCCGACGTCCTCTAGTGGGCCCTGTGCTCACTGCCAGGCACTGTGGAACTTGATTGGCATTTGCCACAGAATACCAGAATTGGCAGGTCCAACACTGGCGCCCTGTGCTTTTCACAGATGAGAACAGGTTCACCCTGAGCACATGTGACAGACATGTAAGGGTCTGAAAAAGCTGTGGAGAACGTCATGCTGCCTGTAACATCATTCAGCATGATGGGTCTGGTGGGGGGTCAGTGATGGTCTGGGTAGGCATATCCATGGAGGGACGCACAGACCTCTACACCTTGACTGCCATTAGGTATCGGGATGAAATCCTCGGACCCATTGTCAGACCTTATGCTGGTGCAGTGGGTCCTGGGTTCCTCCTGGTGCATGATAATGCCCGGCCTCATATGGCGAGAGTATGCAGGCAGTTCCTGGAGGATGAAGGAATTGATACTATTGACTGGCCCCCATGCTCACTCGCCTGACCTCAATCCAATAGAACACCTCTGGGTGTGACATTATTTTTTGCTCCATCCAACGCCTCAGACTGTCCAGGAGCTCAGTGATGCCCTGGTCTAGATCTGGGAGGAGATCCCCCAGGACACCATCCGTCATCTCATTAGGATGTTGTCAGGCATGTATACAAGCACGTGGGGGCCATATAAATTACTGGACAAAACATTACCTGCCTTCTCCCAGTATGTGGTGTGGAGGTTGACCCGGACACAGACAGGCAGACACATTCATTATCACCCAAACACACATTTATTTACAATATTAAGTCTTAAAGTGCACCACAAAACCCCCAAAGTCCTGGCCACACAATGCCTTTCTCTCACTCTCTTCAGGCCGCCTCCTTGCCTTCTCCAGGTCAGTCGTCTCCGCTCCCAACTCACGCCCTGAATGAAGGGAGGCGGCCCCTTTTATCCGCACCCGGATGAGCTCCAGGTGCTCCCCGGCAATCTCCCGCTGACACGCCCCAGTGTGGCGGAAGTGCCGGCTGTTCTCCCGGAAGCTCAGCATGAAGGAAGTGTGGGATGGGATGAAGATCATCACTGGCTGCAGCTCGAAGCGGGGTGCCACCATCAAGAGAGACTTGGAGAGAGCAAACCAGATGAACAACTTCTTTAATAGGTTTGATCACCCTAACCCATTCTCACCTCGGAGTACTGCATCCTCCAACCATCTTTCTGCTGATACCAGCATAGGTGAGACATCCCCACCCACAATTACAGCAGCCCAGGTAAGCAGAGAGCTGAGGAGACTTCGCGCCAGCAAAGCAAAGCAGTAGGTCCAGATGGAGTATTGCCACGACTGCTGAAGGCCTGTGCGTTGGAACTGGGGAGTCCTCTACAGCACATCTTCAACCTGAGCCTGGAACAGGGGAGAGTCCCGAGGGTTTGGAAAACATCTTGCATCACCCCAGTCCCAAAGGTATCACGTCCTGGTGAGCTGAACTACTTCCGGCCTGTCGCTCTGACATCACATGTGATGAAGACCATGGAGCGGCTGCTGCTTCACCACCTGAGGCCAAAGGTCCGCCACGCCCTCGACCCTCTGAAGTTCGCATACCAGGAGAAGGTGGGAGCGGAGGATGCCATCATCTATATGCTACACCGATCCCTCTCCACTTGGACAGAGGCAGTGGTGCTGTTAGAATTATGTTTCTGGACTTCTCTAGCGCCTTCAACACCATCCAACCTCTGCTCCTTAGGGACAAGCTGACTGAGATGGGAGTAGACTCACACCTGGTGGCATGGATCGTGGACTATCTTACAGACAGACCTCAGTATGTGCGTCTTTGGAACTGCAGGTCTGACATTGTGGTCAGCAACACAGGAGCGCCGCAGGGGACTGTACTTACTCCGGTCCTGTTCAGCCAACATACATCAGACTTTCAACACAACTCAGAGTCCTTCCACGTGCAAAGGTTTGCAGATGACACTGCTATTGTGGGCTGCATCAGGAGTGGGCAGGAGGAGGAGTATAGGAACCTAATCAAGGACTTTGGTAAATGGTGCGACTCAAACCACTTACAGTACATCTGAACACCAGCAAAACTAAGGAGCTGGTGGTGGATTTTAGGAGGACCAGGCCCCTCCTGGACCCCGTGATCATCAGAGGTGACTGTGTGCAGAGGGTGCAGACCTATAAATACCTGGGAGTGCAGCTGGATGATAAATTGAACTGGATCGCCAATACTGATGCTCTGTGCAAGAAAGGAAAGAGCCGACTATACTTCTTTAGAAGGCTGGCGTCTTTCAACATTTGCTATAAGATGCTGCAGATGTTCTACCAGACGGTTGTGTCGAGCGCCCTCTTCTACGTGGTGGTGTGCTGGTTAGGCAGCATAAAGAAGAGTGACGCCTCAAAGGCAGGCTCTATTGTAGGCACGGAGCTGGACAGTTTGACATCCGTGGCAGAGCGAGGGGCGCTGAGCAGGCTCCTGTCAGTAATGGAGAATCCACTGCCTCCACTGAACAGGATCATCACCAGACAGAGGAGCCACTACAGCGACAGACGTTACAAAGTTACTGTCTGTTATACCTGCGTTTTTAGCACTCTTTAATATTTATATTTATATATTTATAATATTTATATATTATAATTAATATTGTTTTTTATGAGTATGCTGGTGCTGGAGTATGTGAATTTCCCCTTGGCATTAATAAAGCATCTATCTATCTATCTACTGAGTACGATTTGTAGTTGCTACAAAGAAATTTCGGCAAAATGGACTAGCCTGTCGCATTGTTTTTTCATTTGATTTTTGAGGTGTCTTTGAATTCATCCCTCTGTAGGTTGATAATTTTCATTTCCATCAAACAATGTGGCATCCTTTCATTCCTAACACATCACCCAGTCCATATCAGTAGAGATATCCAGCAGGATTTTTTTTTCCCATTGAGATCTGATGTGTTTTCAAAGTGTTTCTTGAATTTATTTGAGCAGTTTATATAGATACGTAGTCATGCATGAACGTTGGAGGACCTCCTCAATGCTTAGTGCCAGCATGAGAGGGAGCACTATTCTTCATTTTCTCACAGTACTGAGAAGCTGACCAGTCATGGCATCCGACCCTGTCCCTTCCTGGAAGGAGGCATCATTACTGGCACTAGTAACCTGCCAGATGGAGCTCTGCTAGCACAGTGACCGTGGCTAACCAGCCCAACCAACTTCATTTTGTTTAACTTTTATATTCCTCATAACAGGAGGACACGCCAAAGAGAGGTTCTTTAATGTTTTGCTTTTTTCTCTCTGAGGATAATAAATGGGACAACCTGGTTGGCACCCCAGAATTTCTTGCTTAGTGGAGCTGCCATTCCTGAACCTGGATACTATATATATATATATATATATTGTGAACGCTAGCCCGGACACACACAGACGGACAACATAGTTCCACCCAACACACGTTTATTTTCAATTTAGTGCACTCACAAAACCCCAGTGCCTCTTGCACCGATTCCCCAAAGTCCAGGCCTCTCAGTCACTGTGCCTCTCTCTTGGCCGCCTCCCGTCCTCTCTCCAGCTCTGTCCTCTTCCACCCGACATCCACTGCTGACTGGAGGAAGACGGCCCCTCTTATGGGAACCCGGATGGGCTCCAGCTGCTCCCCGGCAATTAATGTTAGCCACACCCCTGTGTGGCAGAAGTGCCAGCTGCGCCCCCGGAAGCCGTCCGTGTAGCCCCTGTCGTCTTCCCCCTGGCACTTCCTGGTGTGGCGGAAGTGCCGGGCTCCCGGGATAAATGGGCACTGGGGCACCGCCTGGCGGTGGCCACGGGTCCCTACAGGGCTGGGCTTCCAAGCCCTTCACCCGCGGCCCCCAACAGAACCAGGACGGAAGCCCTCCTCACGTCCTCCTGGGCGTCCCGGCCGGGCTCCAGCCCCGGCCGGGGACCACAATATATATATATATAATGTGCAATACATACATTACAAATAATATTTAAAGACAACAATATTAAAAAAAAACTTACAAAATGACACAAATACATGAAATATAATTAATTAAAAAAATAAAAATGAAAAAATTACACTTAAGTTAGCAGCAGACCCTGGCTAAAACATAACAAGAACAACCTCAGCTAATTGTTCTTTTTAATAGAACTTTGATTGAACTGACATCAAATAAATAAAACATGCAGCACACTGAACAAACTAAGATAACATCACCTGGCACACATTAAATATCGCCTGCTCTGACTTGAAAAGCATATTTCTTTGTTGTTCCTACATTTAATATGGAGGAACTCTTTTTATCTCCAAAGTTCAGAAACAGTTTTTGTTGTCCTCCATCTGCCTGTGTCCCATGCACAAATTTGCTCAGCAGTGTGCCAAGAGCACCAGGACACTTTTGAATATACAGGAACATTGTGTGGTTATTTCATATCAAACAGACCTTTCAAGAATGAATCCCGTTGGACTGATTGTCACACAGAGTGCCTCCCTGCGTTCCTGCTATTCTCACAGACGTGTTGTGCTCAGCTGAAAACATTTTTTTTTCATGTTCTGTTGCTGAGGTTCAGCAGGTGAGCATTCAAATCTACACTCTGTGTAACAAAAAAACAGCGTAAGGAGCCACATCTCCGTAAAGAAAAATATTATACAGCAAGAATGAACAAAAAATTGTCTTGATTTGGTTTCATGCAGTAAACTTTGTTAGATTGTTACTGTGAAAGAAGATTTAATTGCTTCCAAGCTACTAAGGATTAAAAGCTGTATTTATTATAACGGCAGGTTATTCATACAGGCTTCTGCCATAAGATAAGGTGAAGTAAGCTGAACTTGGGTAACTTCCCTTTTTAGGAACGCTTCTATCAGACACTGGAAAGATGACCTTTCCTTCTTTGGGGCCCCTCTTGACACGTACACAAAAAACAAATGGTTGACCGATTTGATGAAATGCTTAGATGCTGTGTTATAAGTGAGGGGAAGGGAGGAAAATGAATATTAAAAGCCGATTGAAACCGAGAAAATTTGCTCTTCTGCTTTGCAAAGCATGAATCCGTGTAGTCATCTGTGACTGAATAAAGACTGATTGATTGAGCTATTCCTGTCTTCCATGGGGGTTACTTCCACATTATACAGAATTTTTAAATATATTAGCCAGACTACCTTATTAAATTATCTCTCATCATATACAATTTAAAATCAAAACATCAGCTGAATTTTGTCTCTTCATGATGCTTTAATTCCTATCATCATGAAAATGATATCAAGTATACATCTCAGTATTTTAGTTATTCAGAGAGCTGTAATATCACAAATGTAATGGATTCTGTGTCCTGTCAGAGGTAGAGAAAGCCGGTTTAAGAAGCACATAGTGATTCACACACATAGAGCACATAGAAGATCAAATACAAAACAAAGCATTTAACGTGCTACTTTACTTATGATGTGATTTGAGAAACTAGTTAATTAAACTGTTTTAAGATGAAGTTTATGATGTTCTACTTTAATGACAAAATAAACTACCTGATTAAAGTGGACATTTTGAGATTGAAGTTAACATTTCGTGCTTTTTCCCCACTGTGTGCCTTTTTTTTCTCTGTGCCTTAATAAGCTTTGATATGAAACTCAGATGGTGGGCTACGACTCGCCTTTTCACGGCGACTTTGATATCTGACATCTTCTTTTTTATTTAGGGTACTGTGCGACTTTGTGAACTTGAGCTTTCGAGTTTCTCCGACACGCTATGTCAGACGATCAACTTCCTTTTGTTGTTTATTCCACTGTTTAAACTAACAAATAGTACGTTTTTCCTTGTCTCCACTTGGTATTCGCTGAAATTCTTCCATTTTCCCTCTTGCTTTTGTCATTGTCTTTTCACAGAACGCTGAGCTTAAGGGCTATTTATATTGATTTGCATATTCAAAGAGGTGTAATTCTGGGAGGAGTTGGGGCGGGACAGCACGCGCGTGCACAAGTGTTACTTTTCACGCTGACTGGGATTTATGTAGCGGAAGAACCCGGAAGTTGGTGAACGCACAGATTCCTGCATCTGGATTTTTCTGTGCATGAGTACATTTCGGCTTTTGTGCTTACGTCATGTTATAGTGTGAGTTCTACGGACGGCGTTATGCATGAGAAGTCAGAAAATACTGGTGGCATTTGTTGATTGGAGGAGGTAATAAAGCTCTGCATATTAAGAGTCTGATGATGTAATGTATTAGATAAGGGATGTAATCAGAAATAAAGTATAAAAGCAGATGAATTGTTTAATTGATGGCTCTCTCCATGGATTGAGATATTTGTGGATAGGTCTGCAAATACAGAAATGTTCTGCATTTTCTCCTGGGCTCCATGACTGCCTTCTTTGAAAATGGAGGAAAGTTTTTTCCATGACAATAGCATAACAGTAAATATTTATAACTTTGTCAGTTCATCATACTACCTGTTAAGTTTTACTTCTTAAATAGACATCTAGTTTGTAAAAATTAATTGGGGAGAATTCCCACAAAAATGAGAAAAGCCACAGATCTTACGAAAAAGATGGTAAAACAAATTAGGAAAAGTACTCCAAAATAGCACTATGAAGGTTTTGGTTAGTTTTGTGATCTAAAACAACAATACTAAAAACTGTGCCAAGTCTTCTTAAATGGGCTGATGCAATTTTGAAGCAGACTGATATAATGCGTGCTCATATGACTAGCAACAAACGTAATCATTATACACAATGTGGCTGCAACCTTTAAAAAAAAAATCAGTCATGTAAAATGGGTGTCGTCACTGTCAAAGCAACACAGTTATTAAACACAAGGAAAAAAATCCTGCAGAATGTCTAGAAATTAAATCGGGAAGCTGGTAATGTAAATTCATAATACAGTAATCCGTCGCTATATTGCGCTTAGACTTTCGTGGCTTCACTCTATTGCGGATTTTATATTTAAGCATATCTAAATATATATCGCGGATTTTTCTCTGGTTCGCGGATTTCTGCGGACAATGTTTTTTTTTTATTTCTGGTACATGCTTCCTCAGTTGGTTTGCCCAGGTGATTTCATACAAGGAACGCTATTGACGGATGGCTGAGAAGCTACCCAATCAGAGTACGCGGTTACGTTCCTGGGTGCTGATTGGCTCAGCGACGGAGAGCAGCATTCGATTCCGCTTTGCATTAGCCAGTATCTCGTCTCGCACATTCAGCATCAACTTGTTTCGCTGTGTAAAGAGCTAACTTTTGTGCTCTTTTGTGTTTATCTTTGTGCCTTGTCAAGCCCTTTGTTATGTCTCCAAAATGATCTGCTCCTGCTACTGCTTCCGGGACTAATCAATTACAATGTGTTTAAAACTGTATTACGTATTAAATAAAACTCCTCAATGATATACGATACGTATGTTTGTGCGTAGTATATAAACAGTGTGTTTAAATACATAATTTCAACGAATCTTACCTAATATCTAAGAGAATATAAAGGGCTTATGCTGTATAACTGTGTGGGAAATGTTTATAAGGGCTTAAAATATATAAAAATAACCATATAAACATATGGTTTTTACTTCACAGATTTTCACCTTTCGCGGGGGGTTCTGGAACGCAACCCCCGTGATCGAGGAGGGATCACTGTATGTCAAAAATAATATCTGCTGGACTACCTCAGTGCCATACCTGTCTGACCTCATTTTGTTTTGTGTTTTATGTTTTGCGATGGTTCCTCACTCTCTATTATGTCCTTTGTAATGGTTCAAAAGAAGCAGGTTAGGAAAATAAAGGGTTGGGGTACCAGCAAGTAGCCCATTTAATTGAAAAGTTGAAAAAGAAGAAAACAGAAAGCACTTGCGGGGGCAAAACTGGCATTAAGATAAAACAGAAAGTTGATTAGTAGAAGTTCTCAGTCCTCTTCATGCACTCTTTCCAAAATGAAATCATGATTTCCACTGGTTTCTTGGCTTATTTATTACCAGTCTAGATGGATGGGGCTTTTTGGCAAAAGCACTGGATTGTGTTCAGAACATATCACAGGAAGGACATGTGCTAAACCTGCATCAGTGCAGCACTGGACCCTCGACATACCTTTGTTACTGTGTATTTACTTCTTTCTGTTACTCATAATACCATTTTTCTTCATAAAAAATTTAAATGTTTTGTCTTGTTTCTGCCGGGTTACACATTAGAACACTCTAAACAAGGACAGGCCATTCAGCCCAACAAACTTGCTAGTCCTATCCACTTACTTCTTCCAAAAATACATCAAGTCGAGTTTTGAAAGCCTCTAAAGTCATTCTGTCTACCACACTACTTGATAGCTTATTCCAATTGTCCTCTTAATCATCTTTTGTTTAAACTGTAAAGGCTCAGCTCTTTTAATCTTTCCTCATAATTCAACCCCTGTAGCCCTGGAATCAGCCTAGATGCTCTTCTCTGGACCTTTTCTAGCGCTGCTTTTTGTAGTATGGAGACCAAAACTACACACACTACTCCAAATGAGGCCTCACCAGTGTGTTATAAAGGTTGAGCAGAACCTCCTGTGTATTCCACACATCAAGGCGCTATATAACCTGACATTCTGTTAGCCATTCTTAATGGCTTCTAAACACTAACGGGAATTTGATAGCTTAGAGTCCACTATGACTCCTAAATTCTTCTCATAAGGTGTACTGTCGATTTTCCGACCGCCCATTGTGTATTCAAACCTAACATTTTTACATCCTATGTGTAATACTTTACATAACAGTAAACAGGTTAACAACTAGCTTAACAGCAGTTCTTTTCACACTTTTTAACTGGGTGAGACAGCACACCATTTGGTACATCCATCTTTATCTTAACTCTGTTTTCTCCATTCTCAGTGAAAACATGAGATTAAACATTTTTCTCAGCCATCCCTACAAACTATATGGGGTAAATAACATATTAAAAAAATAGCATTTTTGTGTGAAGCATTCCTTTACAATATTCACAATCTACATAAATCCTTACAAGGGAAAGGATAACTTTCAACCTCTGGCGTGATGAGATAAATCCAACAGGGATACTTTATAAATGTAAGAATTTTATTTCAGTTATTCAAACAGGATGCAAAAAGGGTTTGTCCAAAAAGGCAATGTCCCAATATGAAATCCAAAAACCAAAACGCAATACCAGAATCAAAATGTCCACAAAAAATGGAAAATAAATGTCAAATGTAAAATAAAATATATATTAACAATTCTAAACTTCAACAATAACATCAGTTGCATTCTGTGGAAAGTGTCTCCTCTGTTAGAAGATAATGGCTGAAGGTGGTCCTCAACAGGTGACATCATGGTGACCTTGCCTTTTGTAGTTACAGGGCCCCTAAACTGTGGAATGGTCTTCCTGCTTCTATAAGAGATGCCCCTTCGGTCCCAGTCTTTAAATCCCGGCTGAAGACTTACTACTTCAGTTTAGCATATCCTGACTAGAGCTGCTGATTAACTGTACAGACTGCATCTCTGTTGTTAGTCATTAGCACTAAAACATAAGTAACATGATAAGTATAATTGAATACTAACCCTCACCTATTCTGTTTCTGTTCTCGGTACTCAAATGTGGCAATTGGTGCCACGGCCCACCTGCCAAGTTGTTTGCCTGCCTATGGTAAAGTCATCCCTGGTGGAGGATCACAGGAATCATGGGAAAGAGGGGCCCTTTCATCGGATTGGCTGGCCGAGCAACGTTTCAGCCGTGGAATGGCCAAATGGGGAGGCAGCTTGACGGATGAGGTCTCCAGCACTCTAAAAATATCAAAATCTTATTATATGATATCATCTACTGTTAAATTCTGCTCTGTACTTCTAAAATTTTTATTATTATGCTTTATTAAGGATTTGTTCTGTTCTGTGTATTGTATTGTATTGAACCCCTTCTTTTGACACCCACTGCACGCCCAACCTACCTGGAAAGGGGTCTCTCTTTGAACTGCCTTTCCCGAGGTTTCTTCCATTTTTCCCTACAAGGTTTTTTTGGGAGTTTTTCCTTGTCTTCTTAGAGAGTCAAGGCTGGGGGGTTGTCAAGAGGCA
This sequence comes from Polypterus bichir lapradei, assembly GCA_026402145.1. NCBI lineage: Eukaryota > Metazoa > Chordata > Cladistia > Polypteriformes > Polypteridae > Polypterus > Polypterus bichir. The sequence continues at coordinate 7,908,849 of JANRMT010062823.1, forward strand.
GGGCCTGTTAAAGCCCATTGTGGCACTTCCTGTGTGATTTTGGGCTATACAAAAATAAACTGTATTGTATTGTATTGTATTTTGGAGTTCCACCCACAGATTACAAGGAACATATGCACACTATATAAATATTAGCTGACATTACATACAAACTAGAAAATAATAATTCAAAAACAACAATAGAAAGGAAGCTAACATTCCCTGGCTGTAAGATAACAGAGAACATAGCCCATCTCATTCTAGTCAGGGTTGAAGCTTGTTCTGTTTGAAAAAGTAAATTATGGGCCCAACGTCACCCTTTAAAGGGCAATATTCTGTCTTTTTTTTCCTTCTTGGGTGTGTATGGTGTACAGATTAGGGGCAGTTGGTCTGTCATACAGTCAGAGATCTGCTGCTATGGATTCAGTGAGTGCTGCACATTGGAAATGACATATGGGACGTTGCAGCAGATTAGACTGTTTCCCTCAGGCTGACAGAGGACACAGTGGTACACAAGAGCTGAGCAATTATTTATCACTAAAGAGAAGTCAAATATAGACATGCTAATAACATTAGTTTCTAAACAAAAAATAGTTGTTTTTTTCATATACCAACCATTCATGTTTTTATATCATTCTAGTACTGACCAATCAAGAAGAACACTGAAATATTATTAGCATTGCATGAAGATTTCAGTACTAAGTCCACAAGGTCCTATCCAGTGCTATTTTTATTTCATGTTTTTCAAATGGCCCACTTCAGTATTGCTATACTACCCTGTTACCGCGGCAACTGTCATACAGCAGAAAGTAAAACAAAATGTGGTGCCTATTTTTGAAGTAAAAACCTTAAAATGTCTTCTGTCTCCATTTAGTGTATCTTAATGAAAAAAATATATACATATACTGTGTTTACATACTGTATGTAATTTAATTAATTCTACACAAGGTTTTTGGCAGACCCCTTCACTTGCATCATATTTACTATGTGAAATTACTTTTGCAGACCCACTAATAACCCCAATATAAAAAAATGGTTTGATTGATACCTCAATCTATTATCATTTATGTATAGTTGATTAACCTATGTTTATATTAAATAAAAGAACAAGACAATATGCATCATATACAGTATACACAAATATAACAGTTAAAGGGTTTTGGATTTTTTATATCACAGTGAAAAAGGTTGACAGTGCTGTGAAAAAGTATTTGCTCCCTTCCTAGCATTCTGTTTTTTGCATACCGTGGATTCAGAAAGTATTCTGAACCTTCTCTTTTTCCATATATTTATTTTGCTGCACGCTAGTGCTAAATTTTTGCATTGGGTGTGACGAGGATAGACAGGATTACAAATTACTACATTAGAAGGTCGGCTCAGGTTGAACAGTTGGGAGACAAAGTTAGAGAGGAGAGATTGCGTTGGTTTGGACATGTGCAGAGCAGAGATACGGGGTATATTGGGAGACGGATGCTAAGGATAGAGCTGCCAGGCAAGAGGAAAAGAGGAAGGCCTAAGAGAAGGTGAGAGAGGACACGCAGGTGATTGGTGTAACAGAGAAAGTTGCAGAGGACAGGAAGATACAAGAAAAGATAATGTGCAGTGGCAACCCCTAACGAAGAAGAAGAAGGCTAGTTCTAAAATCATTTAAATTAATTTCTCCTCCACATCAAAAAACATTCCACACTCAATGACAAAGTGTAAACAAGTATTGTGGTATGAAAGTTTGTATATAAGTTGATAAATAATATTAGTGTTACATTATTGATAAGAACAGCAATAGTATGATGGTTAAGAACTTCCCCAGTCTTTAGGACTGGACTGAGTCTTTGTAATTTTATAACAGGGTTGGGAGAAGTGCCCAAAATCAGTTTTGCAGTTGATTCTCTGCAGGGCTCTCTCAATCAACCCCCACATGGAGGCCAGCTATCTCGCTGGCAAGTTTCACCTTAACCAATGGTACTGGGGGCAGGTGTAAAACCATTGTGTTGCACCAGAATTCTATTGGTCTAAAGTTGCCTGTTTGGTTTTAAAACAGAAGCCATTAATTACCATGACACTCTATTGGCTGTAGGGTTTGGACAGAGAATCTATAAATTTGCTTGCTTTACTCCTCCCTCTCTCTCTTGCATCATCATCAAGAAGGAGCATTTAACACACTATCTGATGAAGGAGCATCTCACAAACCATGAACTGAAAAAGACCACACTGAGAAAAACAATTCGGCAGCCATATTAAGACAGGCATGCGGCCTCTTCTGAAGAAAAATGACCAAAAATGATGCCTTAACTAGAGACAACTAACAAGTCTGTGTGCTGCCTGAAACTACACATCAGCATTTATCATGTTGTATGGTTGCCAATATTCACTTATACTTTGCTTATTGTTATTATTTATGAATATTATCAATAATACATTATTTAAAGTGTAATTTAACTCCCGCTTGTCTGTTACTACACCTAATTGCCTGAGATTATAAATGTAGAAGGGAAGGTGCGGAGAAATTATATACTACAGTACAATACCTAATAAACCAGGGATCTCAAACTCCATTCCTGGAGGGACGCAGTGGCTACAGGTTTTCATACTAACCCTTTTCTTAATTAGTGACCTGTTTTTGCTGCTAATTAGCTTCTTTTGAATTCATTTTAATTGACTTGTATTATAAGATTTGTTCCCCGGAATTTCTTCAGAATTGCTTCATTTCTTTCCTTAAACAGCACACAAACTGCAATGAAATAGGAAGTGAGTGAGCCAACAGAAGACCAACTAAGTCAGGGCCTCAAACTCCAATCAATTGCTTAATCAGGAGCCGATTCTTGTTGTTAATTAAGCCCGCTCTTTAATTCCATGGCTTGTTGCTGCTTTCATTGTGCAATAGCAGACGTTTTCAAAATTGTTACCTTTTTTTCTTTACTTTTCTAAGAGTGCTCTTAAAATGTTTGGGGCACCTGAATAAATCAACATTCCTGAGACCTCCACCCTTTTTATTTTATTGTGTCTGAGTAGCCAAGAGCAAGTCAATTAAAATTAATTGAAAAGAAGTTAATTATCAGCAAAAACAGGTCACTGATTAAGAAAAGGGTTAGAATGAGGGCCACTGTGGCCCTCCAGGACTGGATATTGAGATCCCTGTTATAAACAGTGGTAAGTCTGTGAGATTTGAAGCATTCTGACAAAGGATACACATTAATAACACAAAAGGGGAAGGCAGAGTAACATAGAACTCTACCAAGGGCCATTGTCCTGTAAGGCATAGTCTGAGGTCTAGAGTGTTCTGGAGCAGGGTTTCATTAAGGAAATCTTTGTAATTTGCTCCATTCAGCTTTCCTTCAAACCTGAATATTCTGCCAGTCTGCCACTGAAAAACAACCCCACAGCATGATGCTTAATTAATAATATAAAAGGGGAGGGTAGAGTAATATAGAACTCTACCTAGGCAAAACAACAAGATATTTGAAAACTGGGCAAATGTAAAAATAAACTAAAGAATCACATTGACAAAAGTATTCAGAACATTCATTCAGTTGAAGCCAATCTGGCAACAATTCTAGCCTGAAGTCTTCTTGGGTCTGATGTGACAGTCTTCACACATGTGGATTTGGGGATTCTCTACTATTCTTCCCTGCAGGTCTTCCCAAGCTCCATCAGGCTGGGTGGAAACCAAACATGGACAGCTATTTACAGGTCTCTCCAGAGATGTTCAGTTGGGGTCAAGTCTGAGCTCTGGCTGGGCCACTGAAGAACATTCACAGAGTTGACTCTAAGCCACTACTCTGTTGTCTTTGCTTTGTGCTTAGGGACATTGACCTGTAAGGCCCAGTCTGAGGTCTAGAGTGCTCTGGAGCAGAGTTTCATTAAGCATATCTCTGTGCTTTGCTCCATTCAGCTTTCCTTCACCCCTGAATATTGTGCCAATCTGTGCCACTAAAAAACAACTCCACAACATGATGCTACCACCACCATTCTTCACTATTCGAACAATACTGCACAGGCAATGAACTACAGTATATCTGCTTTCCTATAGACATGCTTTAGCTTCATCAAATGAGAAAATCTCTTTTCTCACAGCTCAAGAGTCTTTAAGGTGTCTTTTTGCAAGCTCCAAGCTGGATTTCATGTGTCTTTTACTGAGCAGAAGCTTCTGTCCAGCCACTCTGTCATAAAACCCAAATCGGTCAAGTGTTATAGTGATTGTTGTCCTTCTGGAAATTTCTCTCTTCTCCACCCAGGTTCTCTGGAGCTCATCCAGTGTGTCCATTGGGTTCTTGGTCACCTCTCTCACCAAGGGTCTTCTCTCATGTCTGCTAAGTTTGGCTGTGTCTCCAGCTCTATGAAGAGTTGTGGTTGTTCCAGACATCTTCCAGTTAAGAAGTATGAAGGAAACTGTGTTCTTGAGAGCCTTCAATGCTACAGGAATGGTTTAATTACTTCACTATGTTCTGCTAATAATTTCTTCAACATCATGGGTTGTTTTTTGCACTGATGCACATTGTCGACTGTGGGACCTTCCATAAACAGATGTATGGCTTTCCTAATCATTTGCAATTAACCAAATTGAACTCAGGTGGACTCCAAACAAGGTGTAGAAACATCTCAGTGATCATCAATTGAATGTAAAGCACCTCAGCCAAATTTCAAATGTCATAGTAAAGGGTCTGAATACTTGCGTCATTGTGATATTTAATAGCTTTTTATTTATTTATTTTTAATAAATTAGCAAAAACTTCCTGTCTCTGTTTTTTCATTCCATGGTGCTGAATGTTGCTTGATAAGGGAAAAATGAATGTAAAAGATTTTAGCACAAGGTGTGGTATAGCGGGTCCATGGCTTAGAAAAAAAGGCCAGTTTTAAATAAATAATCACCGCACTCACGGCTTAAAAAAGAAAGAAGGGGCGTGGTAGTGTAGCCAGAGCAGTTCTTGGACGTGACGTGGTGCAGGCATTTCCTCGCTTATGTGCAGAGGTGAGGAATCGTCCATACCTGTAATTGATGCTGGGAGCTGCTAATTGCCACACCTGTGCCATGTCCCCATTATAAATAGGATAAGCGTGGTTGCAGAAGGAAGAAAATAGATGGAAAGAAAGAACAGAGGTTAGAGGAGAAAGAAAAGAGGAAGGAACGAGGATTGGAGGTTAATGAAGAAGAGATTCAGAACGGAGGTTAATGAAGAAGAGGAAAAGGCAAGAAGCGAGGGAGCCAGTGTGAGTGAGCGAGCAAGCGAGAGCACGCTCACTGTAAGAAGGACAGGCAGCTGGGAGGAGTGAGCCCTAGCGGGGTGTTTGGGATTGGGTCACTCCTGCTGAGTTTTGCAGAGGAGCAGGAGTGACCACGATCGAGAATGGATTGCAGCGGGAGGCTCGGGAGTGGAAGCCCCAGTGTGGTTGCTGGGGAACCCGAGTCCCGGTCTGGTGAGAGCCCTATGGAGCCAGGGACCGAAAGGAGACCAGACCAACAGGAGAAGGTCAGCTGCAGGTAGGGCGACTCCTCTGGTGCAGGGCCTGGATGGGAGAAGCAGGGGAGCCGCCAGGTGAAGAAGGCACCGGGTTTTGTTTTTAAAGAACTGCTTCCAGCCATTGTTTTAACTTCATTTTTAATAGATTTTAATTAGATGTTTTTAATGGATTATTTATTCATGGACATTTTGTTTGCACTGCACTATTTATTTAGACACCGTTTTTTTGTTTTAATAAAAGCACTATTTTGCACTTACCTTTCCCCTTGCTTTGTTTGTTGCCCTCATTGTCCTGCTTATCCGGTTTCATTTCCGACGGTGTCGGGTTCAAAAGGCTCCCTGAAAGAGTGATGGGAGCGTGGAGCAGACCCGCATCGTCACACACAAAATGTGTAAAAGGGAAGGAGTCTGAATACTTTCTGAATCCACTGTATAAAAAGATAACCACTGACATTTTCTCCCTACATTTTTGAAAGTACATGTTGTTACCAGCTAAAATATGAAAAGTCCTGTTAAAGGTCACTCAAGAGAAGGTTAATTTGTCATCCAGAATTTTGTACCTTATGAAAAAGCCAGTGCTGTGCATTGGTTTTGACCTTTCAAGTGTTCAAGATTAGACCATCAAAGTGTTGCGCTGTTAATCCACAGGGGTGCCAGTGGTTTGAGACAAAATGTTTTCCTAGAACGACCCAGAAAAGCTCTGTGAACGTTATAACAGATACATTCAAGGGAAATCTGTTGAAAAATTCAAATTTGTTCAGATTACTGGTGTTTCTCTAAAACATTCAGGCTCAAACATTTTGATCACGCCTCATAAATGTGAAATATGGAAGCTTGTACTGTGTCTTTATGCTGTGAGGAAGTTTGTGAAAGTTTGTGGTAGTTTGAAAATGGTTGGTTTAATTAATTGACTTGGGGCATCTGGGAATGTTAAAGTCTGGGAATGTTGACTAATGCACTGACCTTGACTTATCTGTTCAGTGTGCTGATTATTTTCATTCTTCACTTATACAATTGTGTAAGAAATAAGGAAATGTAGTTCCTACAGGACATTGCTGTAGAATACAACACAACACAATCATTACTGGTATACTGTATAACCAATGACACAATAGTGATAACTGAAACAAACAAATCAGCCTGTGTAATCTCTAGAAATTCAATAATCCAATAGCCTGCGAGAAAAAGCTACTCCTGAGTCGGGCAGTTTTGGCTTGCAGGCTGCAATGCCATCTTCCAGAAATCAGCAGTGTGAAGAGCCTGTGAAACGGGTGAGTGGGTTCTTTAATGATGGCAGTTTCTCCACTTGCTGTAAATAATCCACATGGTGGGCAGTGAAGTGTTAACAATGGACTGGACTGTCTTTTCCACATGCTGCAGGGCTACCCGGTCAGAAACAGTGCAGTTCTCCTACAAAGCAGCAATGCAGCATGTCAGGGTACCCTTAGCAGCACATATACAGTAATCCCTCCTCCATCGCGGGGGTTGCGTTCCAGACCCCCCCCGCGATAGGTGAAAATCCGCGAAGTAGAAACCATATGTTTGTATGGTTATTTTTATATATTTTAAGCCCTTATAAACTCTCCCACACTGTTAACATTATTAGAGCCCTCTAGACATGAAATAACACCCTTTAGTCAAAAGTTTAAACTGTGCTCCATGACAAGACAGAGATGAAGGTTCTTTCTCACAATTAAAAGAATGCAAATATATCTTTTCTTCAAATGAGTCTGCATCAGGAGCAGAGAATTTAAGAGAGAGAGCGAGCGCTCGCAAAGAAAAGCAAACAATCAAAAAATCAATACGTGTGCTTTTAAGTAAAGCGGCACTTTTCAGAGGAGCGTCAGTATCTTCTAAGCAAACAGCCTATGTTGAAACAGCCCCTCTGCTCAAATCTCCTCCGTCAGGGGCAGAGAACGTCAGAGAGAGAGCGCGAGATTAAAGCAAACAATCAAAAAATCAATATGTGTGCTTTTGTGCTTTTAAATATGCCGAGATAAAGCGGCATTTTTTAGAGGAGCGTCAGTATCTTTTAAGCAAACAGCTTCTGTGCAAACCGCACCTCTGCTCATACTCCCTCCGTCAGGCGCAGAGAATGTCAGAGAGGGTGAGATAGAGGCAGAGACAAGCAAACAAACACCGCACGGGATGCATATCTTATAGCATTCAGGAGTTTTAGTTAATATGTAATACATGCTCTGATTGGGTAGCTTCTAAGCCATCTGCCAATAGCGTCCCTTGTATGAAATCAACTGGGCAAACAAACTGAGGAAGCATGTACCATAAATTAAAAGACCCATTGTCCGCAGAAATCCGCGAACCAGCGGAAAATCCGTGATATATATTTAGATATGCTTACATTTAAAATCCGCGATAGAGTGAAGCCGCGAAAGTCGAAGCGCGATATAGCGAGGGATTACTGTATAGAAACTGAAAAGAATGGAAGATGAAAGTCCAGCTTTTTCAGCCTCCTCAGAAAGCAAATATGTTGTTGTACCTTTTTGATTAGGTATGATGTATAGTGGGTCCAAGAGAGGTCTTTGGAAGTGTACACAACAACAGTAACAATGTATTTCTTGTATAGCCCAAAATCACACAAGGAATGCCTCCATAGGCTTTAACGGGCCCTGTTTTTTTGACAGAACCCCAACCTTGACTCCCATAAGAAGACAAGAAACACATTGAAGGGAAAAAAAATGGAAGAAATCTTGGCAAGGGCAATTCCGAGAAGTAGGCTGGGTGTCCAATGGATGTCAAAAATTGGGGTAAATACAACACACAAAACAGAATAAAATTAATCCTCTTCACAGAGCATAATAGATTGGTCATCTATTATAGATAGATGACCAATCTATAATGGCAACCTCAGAACAAACTCCTTTGTTCTTGCACAGTGAAACACATGAAGTGCAGGAGCAGAGCGCTATGAAAGGCAAAATGCAAGAATTATGGTACTTACCAAATACAGAACTATCACATATGTAGGATACAGATTTGTTTGAACACATCAAAAACAAAGTAGGAACTAATGAACATAAATGAAAAACAACAACCTCTGTCCATCAGCTAAATGCAGACACAGCCAAGACAAGCCAGACACAGTCAGAGTCCTGGAGACCTCAGCCCACTGGTCAATCTACAGTTGAGTCAGTGCTGGGCCGGCCAGTCAGATGAAAGTTCTCTTCTGCCTCATGATTCCAGTGCTTCTTTATCTGAGGTGACTTTTCCATAGGCAGGCAAACAGTATGACAGAGGAGCAGGGGCACCAAGTGCCATGTGAAGATACTGAGAACAGAAACAGAATAAGGGAGGGTTAGCAACAGTTTATAAATATCATATTACTTATATTTTAGTACTAATGACTAACAACAGAGATGCGGTATACACAGCTAATCAGCAGCTCTAGACAGGGTATGCTAAACCGAAGTTGTGAGTCTTCAGCTGGGATTTGAATGCTGAGACTGAAGGGGCATCTCTTATAGTAACAGGCAGACCATTCCACAGTGTAGGGCCCCTGTAACTAAAAGTCCACTCTTCCACTGTTATTTTATTAATCCTTGGAATCATAAGCAGGCTAGCGTCTTGAGATCTTAATGTGCACTCAGGTTTGTAAGTAATGGTAATTTCAAATAAGTAAGCAGGGCCTTGGCCATTTCAGCCTTTATATGTTAGAAGGAGGATTTTGAAATCTGCCCTAGATTTAATTGGGATCCAGTGTAAGGATTTAAGAACTGTAGTTATGCGTTTGTACCATCTTATTCTTGTAATAATTGTTGTAGCGGCATTTTGAATTAACTGAAAGCTATATGAAGAAAGAGTTGAACAGCCAGTGAACACCACGTTGCAGAAGTCAATCCTACTAGAAATAAATGCATGAAATAATTTCTAAGTATCAAGCAGTAACTTCCAGAGACTTAAAACTGTGCACAGCCTCCACCAGTGAACCATTAATGCACAAGGGACTGTGGATGACTTGAGTCCTTCTAAGGTCAGTAACCATCTCCTTGGTCTTCTCAACACTGACATAGTGGTGATTCGTCTTGCACCAGATTGCAAGGCACTCCACTTCACTCCTAGAAGCTGATTCATCGCTGTTTGTGATGAGGCCCACGACTGAGGTGTTATAGGCATATCTGATGATATGATTACTGTTATGACACAGTCATGGGTGAGCAGGGCAGAAATTAGTGGGTCAGCACACAGCTTTATGGAACACCAGTATTCAGAATGATGGAATGGGAGATATTAGCTTCAGGTGTATCCCAATGTCCAGGCTAAATTGCCCAACACGGCCTAGTCATTCTGGACCTCAAATCATCCCCTGTCTCTAACTGGCTACCTCTCTCACCACTTCACCACCTATCAGCTAATGTGTAGTGAGTGTACCGGTGCAAAAATTGCTGCTATTGCATCAGACAGGAGGATGCTACACGTTAGTGGTGGTTAGGTGGCTCCACATTCACTGAAGCACTTTGAGTAGTGAGAAAAGCATGTAAAGAATTCTTCTTCTTATTATTATTATTGTGAATCCTTACAACCTGAGACCAGTTAGTTAAAAAGTACAAAATCTAATTACACAGGCCAATTGAGGACAGCTTTTGTACCAATACATTGACTTAAAACACGTGAAGTAACAAGAGATGCTTATTAATTATTCTCTGGGCTTAAAAAGACTGCTTGTAGTAGCTTTTTCAAAGGTCAAGTATATTAAGAAGTACATCGAATGTGATGAACCTGGCTACGTGTTTTTAAAATGACAGTGGCACCTCGGGGCACGGACTGGATCCGTTCTAGAATGCTGGTCGAGTTTCGACTTAGTCGAGTTTTAAATTGAATTTCCCCATAAGAAATAATGTAAATAGGATCGATCCATTTCAGACCCCCAAGTGATTGCTTATTTATATCTATATATGTACATAACTTATGTTAAAAATCATTTTTGAACTACTGAAATCAATGCACAGAAGTGATAAACACACAAATGTGATGATCGTTGACTTGGCTGCCCCATACTCTTCCACAAGAGTCGACACACAGGAACCACTTTTAAGGTTTCATAATTTTTTTCCTTTTTTAGCTCAATCGTAACATGTATGAGCCTCCTCTTTGATTTGCTACTCTCAATGCTAATTTTCTTAGAGGCAATGGTAATACATTCAACAAAAAAAGTACAAAAATAACACATTCACAGAGAACACAGTTTCAGCAACAGGAGATCTGCAGCGATACTGAGGCTGAGTCTTAGGCATATGTAGCGTATGTAGGCCTGTTTGGCTTTGTCTCAGTTCCTCACAGCTACGTCTTGATTCGTACAAGTTTTAGCAGGATGTTCGTGTTCAAAATTTTTGTTCAAGGTTGGGGGCAAAAAAAAAAAAAAAATTGAACGACCCCATTCGTAATGTGAATTGTTCACATCTGAAGATGTCCGTGTTCTGATTTTCTACTGTTCTACTTTCCTTTCTTAAAAATAATATATGTTTAAAATGATGTATGATGTACGTATCAACTGAGGATACAGTATGATGTCTTCTAAAAAAAGAGATGTGCCCGACACACCTCAGACAAGTGCAGTGGGTGTATATCGCCAATAAACCTTGCTCAGAGCTGAAGTAAAGTGTCTTCATTTTTCATATAGGTAAATTCTTAAAAGCTTCCACAATATACACTTTTTATTTAATTAGTAATTTTAAAAATCTATATCTGCTTGAGCGCTCTGTGCCCGCACTCAATGAAGATCACTATACAAGAACTGAATTGATTTATGGAATCTTTAGTGTATGCACTAGCTGAAATACCTGGTGTTGCCCGGGAGGAAAATAAAGTGTTTTTTTTAATTGTTTGAGAAAAATATAATTAAAAGAAAAACACAACTTTAAAAATAAATTAACAAATAACGAAGACTCACTAATGTGCTTGTATTGTTTACTGAAGTGCCTTGTTATATGTAATGTTATTAGTTTTTCCATCTTTAGCCAATATATAAAGGTTCTTAGGAATTGGTACCCTTGGACATGCCACATAAAGTTGTCCATGTGAGAAACAGGCTGTGTCCAAATTGATTTCAGCAATTTTTAATGATTGTCCAAACGTTGCGAGTGTCAAGTGGATGATAACAGACATAAAAGACAGAATCTCCAATTAGTCTCTTCCAATTAAAATTCTTTTACAATCAATTAAAGGTTAAATATTTTACGTATATAAATAAATATTATAAGTTAAATATCATAGCTATAGTTGGTCTATACTTTACCTTTCGAAGAAACGACAATTCGTTCAGTTGTATATTTATGATCACGGAGAAGCGATGCTACATAGAATTGAAAGAGTATGTAACAATTCCCATGAAAATAACAATCTCTTTAAATTGTATACCCAGTTAACCAAACCCGGGGGTGGGCGATCGAAGTGAGCAGGGGAAGGAGGCCACTAGTATATATATATATGTATATATATATATATATATATATATATATAATTACAGTATATATATGGGTGTTCGAGGCAAAAGTCAGAATGAGTCCGAAAAATAGTTGGGATGCCAACCCAGCCAACTGTAATTTCAAAAGCAACAGGGGTGCGGTGGTGCTCAAACATAAAGAATGCTGGCAGTCACCTCCAGTTTGCCCTCTGGTGGTTGTTCCAAGTGTCAACTGGATAATAACATGCATACAATCCCACAAGATCACCCTCCACCCTACCCAGAAGTGTGTGTGGGGGGGGGGGGGGTTAGGTTTGATTTCACCCTACAGTATTTTTAGTCGAACAATGAGAAACATGTGTACCAAGTTTCAAGACAATTGCTCCAGCCGTTCGAAAGTGATGGTGGAACACACATAGATTGACTTTTATATATATAGACTAGCCATCCCCCGTGGCTTCGCCCACGTATTAGTGAAACAGGACAGTTAGGAGGGCCCTGCCTGGCTTCCCACTTTTGACGTCACGCTTCCCCCTCCCCTTGGACTGCAGCCTCTGTAGCGCAAATACATCACTCCTGAAGGCGAACTATGATTCTTAGCGCAATGAGAGAAGTCGAAAATCAACGGGAATGTTCAAGCAAATTATAGAAAAAAAATTATAGATCTAAATCCATTAAGTAGTTCTCTCATTCATTAACTAAGCGGAGTTAAGGTTACACCCCGAGGCAGACGAGTGAGTGAGGACAGCACCGCCCCCCTCCCCGCAGCCCGATGAGTCTTTCTCGGCTTTGCGCTAATAAATCGGTACCGCAAGCAAAGTATGATACTTAGCGCAATGAGAAAGCCACAAAATCCACGCAATGTTCAAGCAAATTATAGAAAAAACCCAATCTAAATCAGTTAAGTAGTTCTCTCGTGAAAAGTGGACAAACATAAAAACGGGTCTAAAAAACTATACGAAGTTTCGCGCTTGGACCATGAAATTTTTAAAACCGTTTCTTAGAGAGCACCTATGGGCCAAGGGTGACCTACATTCCAAATTTCAAGTCCCAAGTCCTCATGGTTTGGGAGATTTTGTGATGAGTGAGTCTGTGGTATTTGGCTTTTATATATATAGGTTAAACTACTTTTTTGCACAAAAGTGAAAGACTATTATAAATATTTTTACCTTCTTTAGGTACACTAAACAGTCTGTGTGGATGGGATCATCTCAGTCTGTGGGTGAAGCGGATGTGCAGGATTGCCTCTGACTCAGACGACTCTGATTCTTCCCACTTATTTTACTTGTCATTCTTACATTTCTAGATAGTTAGATTTTACTTTTCACCCCCCAGGTGTCCATGCCATAATGTTGTGTTATTTATCAAGTTTCTTTTAGCAAAGCATTCTATAAATCATATCTCAGTTATATTAAACAGCCTGCTAATTTGCTTTCTTAAAACTGACGCTATTTTCTCTTAACCCCTGATCAATATGCATTCCAGATAATTAAAGCTCTTCACAACCTGTATGGACTGATAATTGAGTGCTTTCGGCTCAAATGATTCCTTTTAGTCACATTTAATGTTCAAAAGCAGCCCTTTTATTTTTCAGCGCATTAATTCTAATGCACCTACTAGACTGTCAAAACTTTTCGTGCCTAAAATAGGATTGCCCACCTAAAGACGGGTCTGTTACTTACAGAAACTGCAAAAAATCAAGCGGTCCAATCAGATCATCCGGCCTGTTGAGTGACACTCAATTGGTTTCTAGACAACTGGCATAACAACAAACAGTGAATCATGAATTATTCATAAATAGCACATTTCAGTCCTTTACTCACTCCATGGGTGCAAGAAGATAGAGGAAATGTTGAATCTTACTGGTGAAGCACCTTAAAGCATTGACCCAATCTATGAAATGTTTTTATAGGCTGACGAATAAGGAGTCTTAAAACTAAAATATGTTAATGCTGATTGGTGTGCATTTTTCTATTAAAGATTGCCTAAATGCAATAAGAGAAATGTATTTTTATTTACTTTTTTTGTCTGACACCTTTATCTAAGGGCAGAATGGTAGCACTGCTGCCTCTTAGTAAGGAGACCTGGGTTTGTGTCCTGGGACCTCCCTTGTGTGGAGTTTGCATGTTCTCTCTGTGTCTGCATGGGTTTCCTCTCACAGTCCAAAGAATTGAAGGTTAGTTGGACCAGTAATACTAAATTGGTCCTACTGTGTGATTGGAGTGTGTGTGTTCACCCAGCAATGGACTGGACCCCTGTCCAGGGCTTGTTCCTGCCTTGTGCCCTATGCTACTGTAGCTGGGATAGGTTCCAGCATCTCCCCGTGACCCTGTTCAGGACTGACTGACTGACCTTTACTCAAGGCAGCTTTCAGCATTTATGATACAATTGGTTATGTTTCTTTTGTTCTTCCAATAGGAACAGAGCCAGGTGAAGTGACTTGCTCGTGGTCACAGAGTCTGAGTCCAAAGCTTTAACCAATATGCCACACTGCCTGCAAACACAAATATGGGAAGACTGCATTCTTGAAGAGATGCACCTGAATGACTATTTTTGTTTAACTGATGCCTTTATCCAAAGTGACTTAAATGGATAGATAGATAGATAGATAGTAAAGACATTATGTGATAGATAGATAGATAGATAGATAGATAGATAGATAGATAG
>JANRMT010062823.1:7923378-7936349 GCA_026402145.1 Polypterus bichir lapradei
GATAGATAGATAGATAGATAGATAGATAGATAGATAGATAGATAGTGTAGGAGACAGCCAGCAGCTCAACCCGGCTGGGATGCCCCTGAGATGAAAGGATGGGGGAAGGCAGATTTTCCAGGACACTGCCTCCCCCAAAACGCTAGATGGCAGCTCCCCTGGAGGTAACGGTGCCCCGGATTCCCACAGGGCAGCTTGGGACTTGGAGTTTGGTTTCTCAGCCCTGTTGAGTACCCGGGGTGCCGCCAGGAGGAGCTGTGAGAGGATCAGAGGAGCCATGCCTTATCCATAGCCTGGAAGTACTACCAAGTCACAAGGATGGAAGCCCTGAAGTACTTCCGGGCTGATTAAAGGACTTTAATTCCCTATGTCTGACCCAGAAGTTCTGGCAAGTCACATAGACGGAAGAGTAGAAGCAGTTCCGGGTCAAGGACTATTTAAAGGAATTGGAAAGAGTTGGGAGGAGGTGGACAATGCTTGCTGGGAGGTGTGGAGGAGAAAAAGAGTAAAAGGAATTGTGTATTATTTGCCTGTTATAGTGACTGTGGTGCTTAAAAGCACAATTATTAAGAAGATAGATAGATAGATAGATAGATAGATAGAAGGGCAAGTCAAAAACGTTCCACACTCTGGCTATATTAAAACTTCTGTCTTATCAGTACCTTCTGGCCCCTGTCCCCCAAGTCACTGCTGTGCAGGTGTGAACGTGTTACGTCAGATCATTTGTAACTGCCATGCGAGAAACAATGGCTGCCCCACTTGTGATTTGCACTAAAGAAGAGTAATATGAAGTGATTCATTTTTTGTGGTCTGAGGGTGTGCCTTGTGCTGATATTTATCAAAGACTTTGTGCACAGTATGGAGAAAGTGTTTTGTCATGAAGAAGTGTGTATGAATGGATAGAGAAGATCAAGTTAGGTCACACAAGTATCAGCCATGAAGAAGGAGCCTTACACCCATCCACATGCATGACTGCTGACAACATTGAGTGTGTACGTGAAATGATCCTGTTGAATAGATTAGTGACAGTAGATGATGTGGCAAATCATTTACAAATCAGCCAAGGCTCTGCCTATGCAATAATCCAAAACAGACTTGGCTTTCGAAAGAAGCCCCACGAGGACGAAGATTTACATCTGATGAATAGGTGAAGACAGCGGTGCATTTGTAACTCGCAGCTCAGCCTAAAACATTTTTTAATGAAGGAGTGCAAAAGCTTGTCGACAGATGGACAAAATGTATTGAGAAGCAGGGAGATTATGTCAAAAAAATGATGTATTTGTATTTTCTGAAAGTTGATTAAAATAAATTCTACAGCTGTTGTACGGATAATTTCTGACTCACCTTCGTAGATAGATAGATAGATAGATAGATAGATAGATAGATAGATAGAAATCGGATTCCAAAAAAGTTGGGACACTAAACAAATTGTGAATAAAAACTGAATGCAATGATGTGGAGATGGCAAATGTCAATATTTTATTTGTAATAGAACGTAGATGACAGATCAAACGTTTAATCCGAGTAAATGTATCATTTTAAAGGAAAAATATGTTGATTCAAAATTTCACGGTGTCAACAAATCCCAAAAAAGTTGGGACAAGTAGCAATAAGAGGCTGGAAAAAGTAAATTTGAGCATAACAAAGAGCTGGAAGACCAATAAACACTAATTAGGTCAATTGGCAACATAATTGGGTATAAAAAGAGCTTCTCAGAGTGGCAGTGTATCTCAGAAGCCAAGATGGGTAGAGGATCACCAATTCCCACAATGTTGCGCAGAAAGATAGTGGAGCAATATCAGAAAGGTGTTACCCAGCGAAAAATTGCAAAGACTTTGCATCTATCATCATCAACTGTGCATAACATCATCCGAAGATTCAGAGAATCTGGAACAATCTCTGTGCGTAAGGGTCAAGGCCGTAAAACCATACTGGATGCCCGTGATCTCCGGGCCCTTAAACGACACTGCACCACAAACAGGAATGCTACTGTAAAGGAAATCACAGAATGGGCTCAGGAATACTTCCAGAAACCATTGTCAGTGAACACAATCCACCGTGCCATCCGCTGTTGCCAGCTGAAACACTACAGTGCAAAGAAGAAGCCATTTCTAAGCAAGATCCACAAGCTCAGGCGTTGTCACTGGGCCAGGGATCATTTAAAATGGAGTGTGGCAAAATGGAAGACTGTTCTGTGGTCAGACGAGTCACGATTCGAAGTTCTTTTTGGAAATCTGGGACGCCATGTCATCCGGACGAAAGAGGACAAGGACAACCCAAGTTGTTATCAACGCTCAGTTCAGAAGCCTGCATCTCTGATGGTATGGGGTTGCATGAGTGCGTGTAGCATGGGCAGCTTGCATGTCTAGAAAGGCACCATCAATGCAGAAAAATATATTCAGGTTCTAGAACAACATATGCTCCCATCCAGATGTCATCTCTTTCAGGGAAGACCCTGCATTTTTCAACAAGATAATGCCAGACCACATTCTGCATCAATCACAACATCATGGCTGCGTAGAAGAAGGCGTGGCAAAAAGTGCGTGAGTTTCTGCATGACAGCAATGTCAGTGTTCTGCCATGGCCAGCGAAGAGCCCAGATCTCAATCCCATTGAGCACGTCTGGGACCTGTTGGATCGCAGGGTGAGGGCTAGGGCCATTCCCCCCAGAAATGTCCAGGAACTTGCAGGTGCCTTGGTGGAAGAGTGGGGTAACATCTCACAGCAAGAACTGACAAATCTGGTCCAGTCCATGAGGAGGAGATGCACTGCAGTACTTCAAGCAGCTGGTGGCCACACCAGATACTGACTGGTACTTTTGATTTTGAGCCTCCCTTCATTCAGGGACACATTGTGAAACATTTTTAGTTTTTGTCTTATGGTGTTGACTCTTTTAGTGTTCATACAAATATTTACACATTAGGTCTACTGAAAGTAAAAACAGTTGAAAGTCAGGGGACGTTTCTTTTTTTGCTGAGTATATATATATATATATATAATTTCAGACCCACTGACTACTCTGTAGAATTTGAACTTAATACATGCTGCTACAGGGAGCCAGTGAGAGTTATCTGAAAAGAGGAGAGACATGTGCCCAACTCAGCTGGTTGAACACCAGATGTGACACTGCATTTTGAATCATCTGCAGCAGCTTGCTGACACATGCCAGTCCTCCCACCAGCAGAGAGTTGCAGTAGTTGTGATGTGACAAGATCAAATCCGGGACCAGAAGGTGTTCTACATAGAATTTTTCCACAGAGTGATGTATAGAGTGTGATAAGATGCTTCCATGAAGAAATATTTCTACACACAGAAAAAGGTTTGGGGATCATCCCCGTATATTGTCGTCCAGACAAATGAAAAAGAGGTTGATTCACATGACTTTTCAGTGCAAAATGAACAATGAACTGCAGACAAAATGGCGTTTATATAACAGGATGGATTATTGGACAGGAAATGGTTGGCAGGAAGTGACGATTGGAGGCGGGGAAACGGAACCAACGTCATGAGGAGTGGACATGAGCAATGGATTGATGTAGCCAGAAGTGACGTCATCAGGGTGAACCGGAAGTGACGTTGTGGTGGCCATTTTGAACCCGGAAGTGGGACTTCTTATTTTTCTTCACATTTTCTGTAGGTGAAAAGAGATTAAGGTAAGTATCACATGACAACCCTTTGTCTCGCGATATTTCACTCACCTTTAGGCTCTTTGACTGCCTCCAACTTGCACGTGTGTGACAAGAGTGAATCTGCAAGAGTAAGAGATTGTAGCAACATGTTTTAAAGGACAGATGGTCATTGATCACCACCGTAAGGTTGTGTACAGACTTGGTGGGAGTAAGCAATAATGGAACAAGCTGAACAAAGATGGGGTGAAGCAGACAGATGAGCTGGGATACAAAGAACATCTGTCCTTCATCCAGATTGCAATATCGGTGAGACATGCACAGATTGTAAATGAAACCTGTGTGGTCTTCTGGGGGAGATGACTGGTACAGTTATATATTGTCAACACAGCACTGTATTACACATGCGTGTCAGAGGGTCACTTTCCCGGCTCCTCCAAGGTTAGTGCTACCAACCCAGGGACACCAGGGTTCATGATTGCTAACCACCTCCTCTCCTTTTCCACCTACAGCCAGTGAGGGCAACTAGCCCCTTACAGCCCAGGAGCTATAAAAAGAGGTCACTCCTATATAAAAAAGAGGGATCACTTGGAAGACGATCCACCTACAGGAAGGAGGCAGAGACTTATTTGGCTTGTTTTATTTTTCTGTGCACTTGTTCTTTTGTTCATATATCAAAGATGTTTTCAGGGTGTCCCGGTTGGTATCCCAACATTCTGACCTGAGGTCATGTGGTCACTAGTGGTTGAGGAGAAAAGCGATTAGGCTGATTCCAGGGCTACAGGGGTTGAATTATGAGGAAAGATTAAAAGAGCTGAGCCTTTACAGTTTAAGGAAAAGAAGATTAAGAGGTGACATGATTGAAGTGTTTAAAATTATGAAGGGAATTAGTACAGTGGATCGAGACTGTTATTTTAAAATGAGTTCATCAAGAACACGGGGACACAGTTGGAAACTTTTTAAGGGTAAATTTCACACAAACATTAGAAAGTTTCTCTTTACACATAGAACAATAGACACTTGAAATAAGCTGCCATGTAGTGTGGTAGACAGTAAGATTTTAGGGACTTTCAAAACTTGACTTGATGTTTTTTTGGAAAAAATAAGTGGATAGGACTGGCGAGCTTTGATGGGCTGAATGGCCTGTTCTCATCTAGAGCACTCTAATGTTCTAATAAGAAAATCTATAAGACTGGATGATGGGGCCTAGTGAGGTGAAGTATAGAGGGAAGAGAAGAGGACTCAGGACCCATCCTTGGGGGACCCCCATCATTAAAAAATGAATGGGAAAAGTTAATTTAAGTAATAAAGGACGCTAAAAAAGTTGGATTTCTACAGTTTTGTGCTTTTCACTACAGGTAATGTGTGACCTCCATTAATATTTTATGTGATTATAATTTGTTTTGTGATAATCACATTGTCAAAAGAAAAAAAATCACCCAGATCTTTTTATAAACCTAGATAGATGACAATCAATGCACTGCATGGTGGGTGCCAAATCAGTTTAATTCATTTGTTGAAGGTTTAAGGACACAGTTCTCTTCCTGGGCCAGTGTTTCCACCCTGTAAGATTTCTAAGGGTGGCTCTTTGCCATACTTACTACTGGCACCCTATCTTCTAAACATTCCAGATGGCACGTCTTCTGTTTTAAAGATTTATTCTCAACATGTTATGAATGCCTCTCTATTTCACTAATCATTTGGTGCTCTACTTTAGCAGCCTCTGAAGCTTCACGCTGTTTCTACAATTAATCATTTTCTACATTAGATCTTGAAAACGGTCATTGCTTTTAGCATTTATCACCAGTTTTTAGAGTGCCTCAGTGTTTTTTTTTTAATTTACTGTCAGTACATACAGTAGATATTGAACATGGAAACAGATTATTTAGCATATGTTTTGTTTAAATTTTCTCTGTGAAATAAAAATCCACCTCTTTTTGCTTTCATTTTAGCTTTTCTCTATCTTCTTCTTCTTCTTTTGGCTGCTCCCATTTGGGGATCGCCACAGCGGATCATACGTCTCCATCTATCCCTGTCTTTTACATCATTTTCTGCCATGCCAACTGCCTTCATGTCCTCCCTCACCACATCCATAAACTTCTCTTTAGCCTTCCTCTTTTTCTCTTACCTGGTGGTTCCATCCTCAGCATTCTTCTCCCAACGTACCCCTCATTCCTTCTCTTCATGTGCCCAAACTATCTCAATCTAGCTTCTTTCACTTGGTCACCAAACTGTCATACTCTTGTTGTCCCTCTAATATACTCATTCCTAATCCTGTCTACCCTCATTACTCTGAGCAAAAATCGTAGCATCTTCATCTTTATCACTTCCAGCTCTGCATGCTGTCTTTTCATCAGTGCCACCATCTCTAAATCAAACAACACAGCTGGCATCACTACTGTTTTATAGACTGTCCCTTTCACTCTTGCAAGTACTCTTCTATCACAAACCACTCCTGCCTCTCTTCTCCACCCAGTCCACCATGCCTGTAATCCCTACCTCACTTCTTAGCTACACTCTCTTTTGTTTTGGACTGTTGTACCCAAGTATTTAAATTTGTCTTCCTTCACCACCTCTTCTCCTGGCAGTTACAGCCTTCCACCACCTTTCCTCTCATTCATGGACATTTACTCTGTCTTATTCCTACTGACTTTTAATCCCCTTCTCTCCAGGGTGAACCTCCACCTCTCCAGGTTCATCTCAACCTGCGGTCGCCTGTCTATACAGATCACAATGTCATCTGCTATCATCATAGTCCACAGAGACTCCAGTCTGACCTCATTTGCCAACCTGTCCATCACCATTGCCAGCTGGAAAGGGCTCAGAGTCGATCCCTGATGTAATCCCACTCTCACCTTGAATCAGGCTGTCAGTCCTACCGCAATCGCACTGTCCCTATACATATCCTGCACCACTCTCACATAGTTTTCTGCCACTCCCAATTTCCTCACACAGTACCATAACTCCTTTGTCACCCTGTCATACTCTTTCTCTAAGTCCACAAACACACAATGA
Source organism: Polypterus bichir lapradei (assembly GCA_026402145.1). NCBI lineage: Eukaryota > Metazoa > Chordata > Cladistia > Polypteriformes > Polypteridae > Polypterus > Polypterus bichir. The sequence continues at coordinate 7,930,020 of JANRMT010062823.1, forward strand.
CCTTCTGACCTTCTCTGAACTTCTCCATCAACATTCTTAAAGCAAACACTGCCTCTGTAGTAGTATTTCCTGGCATGAAACCATAATTCTGCTCACAGATCACCATCTCTCTTCTCAGTGTGGCATCCATCACTCTTTCCCATATCTTCATGGTGTGGCTGATCAACTTTATACCCCTGTAATTACCTTTATTCTTGAAAACTGGTACTAATATACTTCTTCTCCTCAGGCATCTTCTCAATTTTCAAGATTGTATTAAACAGTCTAATTAGAAACTCAACTGCCATCTCACCTAAACATCTCTATGCCTCCACTGATGTATCATCCCGGCCAACTACTTTTCCACTTTTCCTTGTTGATCCCCAGTATTTTGTGATTTCTGTCTATTATATCAAAAAATCTCGGGTCGAGACGTGACCTTCTCGGAATGACACTTTGACATCCCTCGAGAACACGGACATCTAACCTCTCAGTTGTTGGTATGCTTTTGGCAGACACACTTCATTTAAAAATTTTATACATTCTAGATGGCACGTCAACGACTAAGAGAAGAAAGAGCAGCATGTCAAAAAGAGACCCAAAAGCGCTGGAGAGAAAAGAAGGTAAAAATGAATGCAAATAAGAACAATAATAATCTATGTGCAAATTCTGAAAATAAGGAAAGTAATAATCAGCCAAATGGTATGAAAACCTCATAGGTCCATTCAGGATCAGAAATAAAAGACCTCATAAAGAGGTTAAAAAAGGTTGCCGCGATACACATGCAGAATAAGTTAAAGAATATGAAAGTAGTAAAATTCGAAAGTATCAAAAAAAAGAAAATAAAGATCGCATTAGCACAAACAAATGGAAATTATTACTCGGTGAAATAATAGAACAGCAAAAAGAGATCGAATATATGGACATAGATGATATGTCAGAATTATGTAGATATTGTAAGGCTTTAAAATTTAAGTCAGAGACTTGTGAATCGTCTAATTCATGTTGCCATCAGGGAAAAGTAGTGTTTCTTCCCAATGAAGAGGCGTATCCGCAAGAATTAAAAGATTTGTTGTTTGGTGAAAGTGAAATCCACAAACACTTCAGGCAAAATATTTGAGTCTACAATAATCTTTTCGTGTTCGCATCATTCAATGCTCAAAACATAGATTTACACAATAATGGAACATACGCTATGAAGATCTGTGGTCCCGCAACTATTAAAGCTATAACAAGTTTAATTTCGAAGAAACCACAATTGGTTCAGGTGTATATTTATGATCACAGAGAAGCAATGCAACATAGAATTGAAAGAGTATGTAACAATTCTCATCAAAATAGCAATCTCTTTAAATTGTATGTCCGGTTAACCAAACGCGGGGGTGGGCAAGCAAAGTGATCATGGGGCTAAGCCCCCTAATACTATCTCGACTTCATCCAACCTACACTCTCATTTTCTATATTTTTAATTTCTATAAAATACTCCTTCCACCTTTTCAACGCACTCTCTCCGCTTGTTAGCAAATTTCTGTCTGCATCCTTTAACACCCTGACCTACAACACATCCTCCTCTACTCGGTCCCCCGTCTGGCCAATCAGTACAAGTCCTTTTCTCCTTTCTTTTTTGTCCAGCTTCTCATATAGCTTGACATACTCCTTTTCCTTAGCCATTGCCAATTCTCTATTTACATCTCTTTGTGTCTTTGTAAACTTCAGCTTTCTTTATAAGGAAATGAAAACACATTAGGCACTGTAAAGATGTGTCTCTTACTAATATACTGTAATATAATAGTACCTTAAAAGACTTCTCTTGGTCTTAATAACATAACAAAGCTTTGGTAAAGTGGTTATTCATCTCTGCGCAGTGTGACATATTGATAAGTTGGTAAAATTATACCGAAGTATGCAATAGCAAAAGAAATATGCCTCACTTAAGCCACCTCTGACCATTTCAAAGTGAAGTAATTTAAGTAGACCACATTGCAGAGACAAATCACCACTATGCTGATGCCTTGTGTGTTATTTAAAGGAAAATAAGCCTTTTGTTAAAATCTTTTAACACCACAGTATATAAGTAATTGATGCATTTTTGAGGTACCTAAGCTAAAGTGTTACCAAAAAATCTCTATGTAACATCTAACAAATTATTTATTAGAAGAGATTTATGTGATGAATGCCATATTGGAAACCAACTGCATCCAAACTGTATTTTAATTTTTAGAACCAATGATGTTTAAAGATGTTCAATGCCAAGTCTCATGGTGGACTGAAATTACATTTTAGCAAAACATTACAAATCCTATTATGTATCATTTTCAAGATCAACACGAGCCTTGGGCAAACCACTAAACAATCTGCATTCTAGTGCAGCTACATACAGTAGCCATTTTTTACCGCAGTGTTTGAACATTAGAAAGATTTACAAAAGAAGAGGCCATAAAGCAGCAAAAATCTCACCAGTCCTGTCTGCTTAATCAGGTATACTAGTAGTGTTTGGTATGTGAAAGGCGCTATATAGGCACCCAACCCGGCACAGAGAGACAGAGAGGCATGCATAAAAATAAAAACACATTTATTTTTCTTCAGCTGGGGGACACGTCTTCACCGTGCCCCCCAGCCACAGCACAGTTTCATAAGCACAACAGAAATACAAAAGCCAACAAAAAGCACACTGGTCTTCACCACCACTCCTTCCAGCAAGCATTGTCCTCTTCCTCCTGACTCTGGCTCCCAGAGTGGTGACTGCTAGCTCCTTTTATAGCAACCCAGAAGTGCTGCAGGTGCTTGATAATCTGCATCTGGCTGCACTTTTGGGTGTGGCTGCATTGCCGCCCAGACGGGCTCAGGAAGCCGTGCAGCTCCCCCTGGCAGTGGCCACGGAGCCCAACAAGGCTGAGCTCTGAAGTCCCATGCCTGTGGCCCCGATGCAACTCATGGGGGCTGCCACCAAGTGTTCCAGGGGAAGTAGTGTGTAGCCCATGGCTGTTTCCCTAGATGGTGTCCCAATAGCATATCGGACTGTATCACGTATGTGCTTGAAACTCCAAGGGGACCAAGCACCCACCCCAATCTCTGATCTAATAGACTCATATAGCAGTGCTAAAAAACTCCAAGGTGGACCCCTCCACATGCTCTAGTAAGAAATTACAGCATTAGAACAATCTAGATGAGAACAGGCCATTCAGCCCAACAAAGCTCGCCAGACCTATACACTTAATTCCTCCAAAATAGTCTGATTTTGAGAGTCCTTAAAGTCCTACTATCTACCATGCTACTTGGTCACTTATTCCATTTGTCTATAGTTCTCTATGTGAAGAAAAATTTCCTGATGTTTGTATGACATTTACCCATAACAAGTTTCCAACTGTGTCCCCATGTTCTTGAACTCATTTTAAAGTCACCGTCTCGATCCACTGCACTAATTCACTTCATAATTTTAAACACTTCATTTATGTCAACCCTAAATCTCATTTTGCTTGAACTGAAAATGCTCGACTTTTTTAATCTTTCCTCATAACTCGTCCCCTGTAGCCCTGAATCAGCCTAGATGCTCTTCTCTGGACCTTCTCTAGTGCTGCTATGTCCTTTTTGTAGCCTGGGGAACAAAACTGCACACAGGACTCCAGAAGAGGCCTCACCAGTGTGTTATAAATCTTGAGCAGAACCTCCTTGGACTTGTACTCCACACATCAGGGTTTTTTATTACCTAACATTCTGTTAGCCTTTTTACCATACCACCTCATATCATCTGTAGGTACAATAAGAACCCCATAACTATTTATAAAATGATGTAAAGCTAGAAACAGTTATTAAATGTCTCAGCAATGTTGGCCATCATATCTCCCTGACCCCAGAACCATCTTCACTTATACAGTTTTAATCCCTCTATAAGTCACCCCAAACCAAGCAAATTAGTTTTGCTCATAAGAAGCATTTTGAAAAGGTTTAATATCCATAGATGTAGCAGTAGTTATATTGTCTTGTGTACAGAATACAATAAAATTCTTACCTGACGTTTGACCAACATGCAGCATATGAAGCCATGAACAGAAGAAGGTTTAGGCTTTGGTGAGGACATCTAGTAGTTCATAACTGAGGATGGACTATGGCAAGTGAGGAGACAACAACAGAGATTGAGGTACCAAAAATGCAAATGTTAATATTTATTTAAAAATAAGTGTCACTGTGTGATAAAATGGGTGAGACATAATCATTCCAAGGTAAAACCTCCGGGGTGCAATAAATAAGTTCCATAAAAAAATAAGTTAAACACAAATAAAATCACTTAAAGAAGTGGATATTCACAGGATTTCTCCAGAGCAGCACACACTGGCTCTCAGTCCATGGATGGAGCCCCACTGCCACATGACTGATGATATCCCAAATAACTCTTGGATCGCTCCATGTACTCCTTCCTCATAACGGTTGTCACAGATATTCCAGCCCATAGTACTCTTTGATGGCTCCTCTTCTCCCCTTCAGCAGACTCAACTGTACCTCCTGAGCTAAGACTTCTGGGTTCACACTCTCTTTGTCACCTGCAGTTGGTACCCACAAAGAGCTCTTCTCAGTCCACTGTCTCCCGTATTACCCGCTGAACACTATTAACACTGCTCTCACAGGAGTCACTACTCTAAAGGAGACTCGACTCTTTCGGCCCCTCTCATTCTTATCCTGTTCCCAAACCTTTCTCAACCATCATTCCATATCATGAGCTTTCCATTTATTTTTCATCTTGCCATTCCCTTCCTTTCCTTTTTTGTCCTTTCCCTTAGCGTATACGCCTCACACCACCTTAACCATTGGCCGTCATCTCAACACAACCTCTTCGATTAACACCTCATCCCGGCAATTGCTCAGTTATGAAGACTGCACTTGTGGGCTAACAAGCAATTCTCTCAAAGTCTAGGCCCTGGTTAATTTACAAATTAAGCACTCAAATAATTTAACATTGATAAAATCCCCACTCAAGGTCACAATGTGACACAAAATACACTGACACTGTCAAGTGTCAAGAAGCTTTATTGTCATACCATTCATACGCTGTATTGCAGTATACAGTGACACAGGACTGGAGTGCAAATTGTACATAAACATGGGACAAGTGCAAGATAGGTAAAGAACTCTACTCTACTATACTAGATAAATGAATAAAAAGTAAAAGACCAGAATAAATTGAAATAGATAGCAATAAATAAATAATAACAACTAATAATAATCTCTCTATTATAAAAAAAAAAAATTTGGGGAGGCAGACTAAGGAGACGTGATCTTCTCAGAAGACAATTTGAAGTCCTGCGAGAGACACTTTAACTTGCAAAGCACGCAGCTTGCAGCAGATGAACCGACCACTTCTCCTTGCATGCGTTCAGCCACCCTAAACCCCCCTCTTCACAACGCGAGCAGCAGAGACACAAAGTGGCAAAAAGGACAGCGGCTGTACAGGCTTTAAAATGATCGACGGGCAGCGCAACAGCAGCTGCCCCCCCTTCACAATGCGAGCAGCGTTATACGTCCTGCGAGAAAGGGATTTAACCACGCCCGGGGCTGGAAATAAACGACAAGTATTGTTTTTACAATGTCACTGGAGACAAGGAAGTGAGCCATCATTTAAAACAAGTCCACGGACATCTAACCTAGCAGTTGTTGGATTGCTTTTGGCAGACACGCATCATGTGCTCCCAGCTCTTAAAACAACGACAAGCAGAACAGGCAGCTTTCCAGTAGGAGAAAGACAGCAAATGATCCAACGGCATCTCCTTAGCATGTGTTCAGCCGTCCTCCGGGGCCGGAAATAACGGACAAGTATTGTTTTTACAAAAGTTTTTAAAGTAAAAGTGAAAATAATCCATATGTAACAATTCCCATGAAAATAATAATCTCTTTAAATTGTTTATCTGGTAAACCAAACACGGGGGTGGGCGAGCGAAGCGAGCAGGGTGCGGAGCCCCCTAGTAAAAAGAAAAAAAAAAATAGTAGTAACAAGAAACATCTACTGCATATAATAAGCTTTCAGGTGCAGATCTGGGGTCCTGGAGGTTTGGGCAGCATAGAATTCAGAGTCTGGACAGCCAAGGGAAAGAAACTGTTGTAGTACCTGGTAGAACTGGTCAGATTCTACAGTACCTTCTGCCAGATGCCAGTGACACGATAAACAAGAGTACATCAAAATGCATGACTTTATTTTGATTACTAGAAAACACAAATCAGCTTACCTGATGTAGTTCCTAGCGCTATGTTTCTATGCTACCATCCCATGGAACCTTGTGGGGAAAAAACTCTGAAAAAAAAAATAAACTCCAGTATAGTTAGCATAGAAAATGGTTCTGCCTTAATCACTTGGAAAACAAA
>JANRMT010062823.1:7940658-7951564 GCA_026402145.1 Polypterus bichir lapradei
AAAAACAATATTAAATTAAAGAGTAATAAAAATGCATGTAAAAACAGACAATAACTTTGAATAATGTTAGTGTTTACCCCTCTGGGTGGAACTTAAGAGTCGCATAGTGTGGGGGAGGAACGATGTCCTCAGTCTGTCAGTGGAGCAGGACAGTGACAAAAGTCTGTCACTGAAGCTGCTCCTCTGCCTGGAGATGACACTGTTCAGTGGATGCAGTGGATTCTTCATGATTGACAGGAGTTTGCTTAGCGCCCGTCGCTCTGCCACAGATGTTAAACTGTCCAGCTTCATTCCTACAATAGAGCCTGCCTTCCTCACCAGTTTGTCAAGGTGTGAGGCATCCTTCATCTTTATGCTGCCTCCCCAGCACACCACCACATAGAAGAGGGCACTCGCCACAACCGTCTGATAAAACATCTGCAGCATCTTATTGCAGATGTTGAAGAACGCCAACCTTCTAAGGAAGTATAGTCAGCACTGACCTTTCTTACACAGAGCATCAGTATTGGCAGTCCAGTCCAATTTATCATCCAGCTGCACTCCCAGGTATTTTTAGGTCTGCACCCTCTGCACACAGTCTCCTCTGATGATCACAGGGTTCATGAGGGGCCTGGGCCTCCTAAAATCCACCACCAGCTCCTTGGTTTTGCTGGTGTTCAGGTGTAAGTGGTTTGAGTCGCACCATTTAACAAAGTCTTTGATTAGCTTCCTATACTCCTCCTCCTGCCCACTCCTGATGCAGCACACAAGAGCAGTGTCATCAGCGAACTTTTGCACGTGGCAGGACTCTGAGTCGTATTGGAAGTCTGATGTATATAGATTGAACAGGACTGAAGAAAGCACGGCCCCTTGTGGTGCTCCTGTGTTGCTGACCACAATGTCAGACCTGCAGTTCCCGAGACGCACATACTGAGGTCTGTCTGTAAGATAGTCACGATGCATGCCACCAGGTGTGAATCTACTCCCATCTCTGTCTGCTTGTCCCTAAGGAGCAGAGGTTGGATGGTGTTGAAGGCGCTAGAGAAGTCTAGAAACATAATTCTTACAGCACCACTGCCTCTGTCCAAGTGGGAGAGGGATCGGTGTAGCATATAGATGATGGCATCCTCCGCTCCCACCTTCTCCTGGTATGCAAACTGCAGAGGATCGAGGGCATGGCGGACCTGTGGCCTCAGGTGGTGAAGCAGCAGCTGCTCCATAGTCTTCATCACATGTGACGTCAGAGCAACAGGCCAGTAGTCATTCAGCTCACTAGGATATAATACCTTTGGGACTGGGGTGATGCAAGATGTTTTCCAAAGCCTCGGGACTCTCCCCTGTTCCAGGCTCAGGTTGAAGATGCATTGTAGAGGACTCCCCAGTTCCAGCACACAGGAAGCAAAAGCAAAAGAGGAAGTTTTGAGTCCTAAATTAGGAAAGCTCATAAAGTACTTTTACTCCTACTTCTAAGAGTAGGACCAAATCTGCATCACACTGAGGTTTTTAAGCCAATCAGGACTATCTTGCTACTCAGAGATGCTTGATAAATACGGGCACTGGACTCTTACTCAGCCACTCGATGACATTATCATTGTTGTTTTCAAGCCTTTCCAATATAGCTCTTGCTTTATCCTTGGGGTCATTGATTTGTTGGAAAACTAATCTTCCTTGCTTCTTCCTTGCAGACTGTATCAGGTTTTCCCCCAAGATCTCCCTGTTTTTTGCTTTTTTATTTGTCTTTTTGTTTTTTTTATCTCCTTCCATTCTACAAAACAACATAACAGCACTGGAATAAGTCCAGAGTAGAGGTACTTTAGAGGGGATTAATTATGGTGAAAGATGGAAGGAATTGAACCTTTCCAGTGTAAGCAAAAGGAGACTAAGAATAGACACGAATGAAGTGTTTAAAATTATGCAGGGAATTAGTCCAGTGGATTGAGAGTGTGACTGTAAAATGAGCTCATCAAGAACATGAGGACATAGTTGAAAACTTGGTAAGGGGAAATTTCACTCAAAAATTAGGAAGTTTGTCCTTACAGACACATAGAAATACTGGCCAAACAGTGTGGTAGATAGTTTGACTTTGGGGACCTTCAAGACTTGACTTGACGTTATTTTAAGAAAATATAGGATAGGATTGGCAAGCTTTTGTTGGGTTGAATATTCTGTTCCCATCTAAATCTTTCTAATTTTCTAACATGCTAATGTTATACAAATAAGACTCTGTGCATATTGCAAATCAAGCTTAGAAAAAGTACAGCCAATGAGATTTTTTAGCCTCTCTAGCAGTCAGATTGGAGATGATTTTTTTGTGTTTTTTATTGTAAAATAGGATGGTTTATTAAGACTATTTATTTATTATCATATGCTTAATCACAATCAAAACAATTAATTGCTTTCACTATTCACATTCTTAATTAGCAAAATCTAACAACATCACATTAAAGTTCAATAAATTCTGAAAAGTATGATACCAAACATATATATGTAGGTTTTAAAATAAGCCCAATTTAAAGCGTGACAAAACACGTGACATAAAAATGTTGTATTGCACTTTTAGGATTAGGATTTTATATATATAGAGTAGATGTCTAATTTTTTATTTTTTTATTTTACGGCTATCCCATTAGATGGCAGTGCTATAGCAGGCAACTGAGATGCAACAGCAGATCTCACCAGCAGGCTGGCTGGGTCTACAGTGGCTGTATACTGAAATATGAGATCTCTCATACGTTGAGTTTTCACAGGCTCAATAAGATTAAACTTAATCAGTAACTTGCCCTCAAAGTATTAAGCCATGGCTAGTCTCAAGCATAAATGAGTGATTAAAGGTACACAAATGATGTAGAATTCCTATTTGCAAGAGAATGGTGTGAGTTATTAGCTTTATAAATCCCTTACCAATGGATCATCTCTATTGAAATTAATGTTGATGTCTTATCTGACAGTTTTGAAATTTTGCACCAATAATTCAAAACTGATCAACTGATCAAGAACCTTGCAAATTAATCAATGGGGATAATGTAAAAACACAAATGTACAAACATCATCGATAATAATTCATTAAACAAAGAAATGAATTCAGAGCAGCTCTAAGGATCATAGCAGCAGCAATGATATCATAAAGGCCAAAAAAAGAGGTGATTCCATCAGAAGACCTCCTCAGCTCCACAATTCAGTAGCTCTGCTGGAAAGCCAAATGGATTGCAGGTTTTTGTCACATGGTTTACTTGACTTGAGTCAGATAACCTAACCAGATGTAATCACTGACATATAATATGAAGTGACAACCTCCTCAGTGGAGTGGAGCTCTGGAGGTCTCCAGCTAGAGTCCATTTAAAAAGCAAAATTCAAAAAAATAATGAGACGCCATACACTGAATTTCTAAAAAATGAACAAAAATACTACAGAAAATCATCATAAATCAGCACTACAAACAGCAAAGAACTAAAGGAGTTTAAAATAATCATTGTTGCAAAAATACTGATTTATAGTTATTGCAAAGTAGTGTGGGCAGAAATTACCGAACAAATGGCTGATACCTCATGGCCAACATTTGTTGCAAGTCTGAAGATGTAGAATAGCTTTCCTGTCCTCACAGGAACTATGTCACTCTAAAATAAAATTGAAATAAATTACGGTACATTGTAATTCACCAACTTAGAATAAAAATAAATAAATAAAACACACACACACACACAAAGAGAAACAAACCCAGCAGGGAGATTCTTGTTGTGTCATTGATATTCTGCTCACATTGATGCCACTCTCTTCCTCTTTTACACTGTATAACTAGTGTTGTTCTCAATTCAAGCGCTGGCAATTTGTCATTAAAAACACACTTTCAGCTCTCTGTTCTGAAGAAATTCTAAAAATATATCTCAAGGACCGCCATCTGTTGGGAAATGTAAGCTGTGCTCAAAGTCACCTTTCTTACTCTTCTCCACAGTGATAACGTAAGGATGGTTTAGTCTCCCTTTAGATCAGGGGCTTTAAGGGGCTTGTTACGTGACATCTATTGCTCACTTATTGGACACAAATAAAGAATTTGATAAGGTCTTGATAAATTTCGGTAAATGACTAATAGGTCCACTGAAGGTAACCCACTACTCTAAAGTGTTAACATTGGTCTTACTAAGTCCATTCAAGCTTTTGAGGCTTTGTTACACAGTAGGAACTGACTAATAAGTGCAAGTAGGTGGCCATTCTTCTATAGTTTTACAATAATAATTCAGCTTCTCTACTACCCAGTAATAGAAGAGCCAGTAGATAGATAGATAGATAGATAGATAGATAGATAGATAGATAGATAGAACTTTATTTGTCCCCAGGGAGAAATTTGGCTTTTTTACAGAAGCTCTGTAAATAAATCTCTCTATATATTATAACAACACTAGGGGGTGTGCCAGCCACCCACAGCCCCAACACAGACAGACACTAGTGGCACAATGATGAAAAACAAAGATTTTTTTTATTTTTTCTTCACCACATGGGAAACACCTTCCCCGTTTCCCACAGGCACAACTCAGTCCCACCAACACAAAAACACACAATGTAATAAATTCTCTTCTCTTTCTCCTCGGCAAGCTTCGTCCACCTTCCACGTGACTCTGGCTCACCAAGTACTGTCCACTGGTCCCTTACATAAGGCACCCGGAAGTGCTTCAGGTGCTCATTGCCCTACTTACAGCAGCACCTCTGGGTGTGGTAGAAGAACTGCCTATACGGGCTCAGGAGCAGCTGAAGTGCCCCCCGATCCCAACAAGTCTGTATTGGACTCCATCTCCCATGAAGCCCTGCAGGAGTCAGAGGTACAGCTGCCACCCAGGGGGGGCTGCCATCTAGTGTTTCGGGAGGTAGTGTTCAGTTCACACTGGCTCACCCGTCCCCTCAATAGCAGAGGTGTCCTGGCCAGGCAAGGGCCCCGGCCATCTATGATCATATATAAAATCTAACGTCTATCTGTCTGTCTGCATGACTGTCCACTTTAAACAAAAGAACTACTTAATGGATTTAGATTGGGTTTTTTTCTAGAATTTGTTTGAACATTCCAATTGATTTTGCAGCATCTCTCATCGAGTTAAGTATCATAGTTCGCTTGCGGTTCCGATTTATTTACACGAATCCGTAAGAGACACTGTGGACAGAGGGGAGGGGTGCGGGGCCCTCTTCATTCACACGCCAGCCTCCATTCGAGTCTGTCTATCCTCTCGCCACGTGTTGGAGTGTACCTCACCTCTACTTAGCTAGCGATACCTGTTTGTTCAGCAGACATTATCATCTACAGATCGTTAAGGAGTAACATTTGATGTTTTTGAGAGAGAGATCAGAGCTGCGTATGTTTTAGGGGGTTCCTGCTGATTGCCAGAGATATCACTGCCATGTGCGTTTCTCCCCACGTGGGGGACGCTCCTCCATCAGAGCTGAACACGATCAGATACAGTGCCAACGTTTGATGTTGGAGCATATCTACCTGTCGCTTGGCCAGAATTACATTTTTTTTTTGTTTTATTGATTTTTAAAGTTTGTTCTGTTTCACTACTACGTGGGTGGAGCCACAGGGGCAGCTGGTAAAAATATAAATAGGTAGATGGATAACTAAATATATACACAAACACACAAATGGTCTTAACAAACACCACAATGACTAAAAAGAAAGAAAATTAAAAAAAAAAAAAAGAAAACTTCTGACTTGGCAGCCCCTGTCCCAGTGAGACATTATGCAGGGATATTGCCGTTGGTGTGAAGGAGCCCTCTGTTACGTTTCTTAACACACTTTTGCTGAATAATTTGTTGGTTGAAAGTTCTCAGTCTTGGTTTGTCAGAGAGGGGATGTGCTGCATTGTTCATAATGGCACTCAGTTTTATCTTCATTCTCTCATGAAGGGGTCCTGAGTGTGCCCCGTAACTATGTCAGTCCCTTTAATTAGCTTGTTGATTTGGTGGGCCTCTCTTGAAGTGATGTTACCAGCCCAGCACACCACAGCCTTGAAAACAGTTGTAGAAAATGTGAAGGATGTCACTCCCCACATTAAAGGAACACAGTCTCCTAAGAAAAAATAGCCTGTTCTACCTACGTGCTATGAGACCAGTCCAACCTGTCATTAATGTGGACTCCCAAGTACTTGTAGGAGTGGACCACCTCTATGTCAGAAGGAGAGCATTTTTGTACACTGGGTGGTTTTCTTTTTCTCTTAAGCAAAAACAAAAAAAATTAAAGGTAAAAAATAAATGTGAAAAGTCAATAAGTAAAGTGGCAATAAGCACTCTTTGTTGAGACCGAGGTGACAAGTGAAAAGGCAAATCTCATGAATAAATCTGGCTACAAGTTATTGTTGATGTCTGTCTGCAAGACGTAGATATTCAACTGTCTTGCAGAAGAGTCACCTGCTTTGAAGATTAAACTGTTTTATATCTCATCAAAATCAAAATACAAGATTGTGATAAGAGAACTACCTGCTTCCTTAGAAAATGTTTTCATTTGCTTTGAAAATTAACATTGTTCTGTGGACATTGGTTTCTAATTAGCCTACAGTGGTGTACAGTATGTTCTTCTTGATGGCTGATAATACTTTTTTTAACCAATGAAAATGTGTTTAGACTATTGTTTTAATTGACTGCCATGTTGATCCAGGCAGGCAAGCATTTATATGCTTCTGGGCAGGTGGAGGACAAGCAGAAGGGACAGTGCGAGTCTTCTAGTGGATGGTGTGAGTGGGCAGGGGAGACGGTCCAAGACAAGAACGATCACGTGAGCCTCACGTGTTACCATTGTAACAATCGCCCGATACGGGACACGATTACTACACTTCACCAGCCGAGAGGGAAGTGGACAATATATGAAGAATAAAATGGCATTAAAATATTCTGTCTGTGGCCCTTCTTCTCCCTTATATGTGCCCCTAAATACTTGGTAAAAATCAGAAGGAAGTTGGACTGGTTAAGTATATTATAATCTAATTGATACATTTAATTGACCGGTGCCTGAGTGCTCATTTGTGAACCCTTTTCCCCAATCGCCCTTCCCAGTGGCCAAATCTTAATCCCCAGTTTAAAACAGACATAAAGAAAAAAGATATATATTAAAAAAAGAAAGATTTAACGTAGTCCATGACACGGCGAAGAAACCTGCAGCATAGTTCCTACAGTAGGATGGAGTGGAAAAAAAACAGTCCTCGGGTGAAAACAGCTTCCCGGCTGGCAATCCCGAAGAAACTTAAGCACGAGTCCAACTCATCAAATTGGAGCACCCAGAGAATCTCAACCCCTGGCCTCTTCTCGGGGATTCGTCGCACTGTTTCAACTTCGTGGTGGCCATCCACAAATAGCAGACGACCCTGGGTGAAGTCTGATCCTGACGATTCTTTCTTTCGCCTAATTACCTTCTGACTTTCTCTTTTATTCCTCCTCCTCCTCAATCCGCCATTCCCCTTAAAAAGAAAACTTTCCTGCCAAAACATCCTTTCCCTGCCTAATTGTTATAGCAACATTACACTGGGAACTGGCAGCTGGAATACTTACCGGGCGGGATCTTCATGGCACTTGGTCGTATATTCCTTAGACACCCTCCCAACCACATTACACAGTAACGGCCAGTCCAGAAAGCCAACCTGCTTGACATGTTATGTAGCCTTGCTACGCCATATGGCAGTTACCAGGTTCTAATTTTATTTTATTCCCAAGATTAATATACAGTATATCATTAAACTCTATTATTTACTCTTTTATCATTATTTTTATTAACCTGGTTCAGCTGCACCATATGATCCATGGTAAACCCGGCAATGGAAAATTTCTGTGGTTCCCCTATTCCCTCAATGCCATAAGCATGTGCTTATTTTGCTTAATTGTTAATCCAGCCCTGATCAGGCGCCAGGAACAAATTTACCTTTTTCACTAAGGCAGTCAACATGTTAATCATGTATTGTTTCTTTGTATGTTCTATTTTTATATTTTCTTAAATAAATCCATGACCCACTCTCATGCGCACATGCCTGTCCGTGGACACTCCAACTTCAGTAATTCGGCTTCTCTTTAACCACTTAGGCCCTCCAATACTCTCTCAAATGGCTTCTCTTAACTTTTCCCTTTTACTCCACAGCTTCATGCCTCCTCCCATCCATTGGCCCCAATGAATACATAGCGCTTCGCAACTCCCCCTTGCCTCAGTTGTGCCACTGATTCCTTCACATGAGCTTTCATCTCTACCACCTTCTGTCTCCCATGTTAAACTCTGTAAATGGATAAAAAAAAAGGCTATGAATAGTTAACTTAGACAAAATAAAACTGACTCCATGACGTGGCCCGCCATAGCCTCAAGCACACTCCGGGCAAAACTTTGCAGAAGCACATCCTGATGCCATTGTGGAGCTGCTTACAATAAAGTGCGACTCCCTGTACCAACCTTGTTAAGGGCACTCTTAACTATGTGATACAGTATTTGCCAAATAATACAAAGAGTACACGACACATGTTTCGCCCTTATTGGAACTCGTCAGGCATATGCACTTTTTCATCACCTTCAGGGTATCAAATCTCAGATGTCAGTGCCTGAGGTGATGCCTCTGACGCTGTGCCACTGCAGCTGGTTCGCTTATTTGGCAGGGAGAAGATCAGAGTATTACATTCTTTTTTAAGTCTGAATCGCAGTCTGATTAATAACTCTTACGTATACTTAACAAATAACTATTTACAATGTGTCTATCAGGCTATAAACAGTTAAACATATTGTATTGTACTGAATATTTGTCTGACCACTCTAGTCTTCCAGTTCTGAGGCACTGTCGGTGCATTCCAAAAGAGGCAGGGTAGCCAGAACACCTCAGAATATCCACTACTTTCAGCATTTCCAGCTGGAATTCATCCACCCCTGTAGCTGTGTCGTTCCTGAGTGCTTTAATGACAGCAGTAACCTCAGCCACTGAACACTGGGAGATGGAAATCCTACTTACTACGCTGCTGTGTCACCCATAAATGTATTATTAGAAATCATAAACCTCTTATCTTCATGAGTAAGTTTCATTAGGCTTAGATCTTTAATTGCAAGTATTCATAAATGTCCATTCATCATCCTGAAACTGTCTATAGCAGCAGATGATGCAGACTACTGTTATTCAGTGTCTTGATAATATCACCAAATGGTTGAGATTCAACCTCCTTAAGTTAAATGAGGAAAAAACTGAAATTTTAATTATTGTTTGTTGAGGAGACCCTGGAGAGGTGGAGATATGCTCTGGAGAGGAGAATAATAAAGGTCAGTAGGACCACCATGACAGACTACATGTGTGTAAATGAGAGGGCGGTCAGTGGAATGGTGAAGATGCAGGGAGTAGAGTTGGCGAAGGTGGATGAGTTTAAATACTTGGGATCAACAATACAGAGTAATGGGGATTGTGGAAGAGAGGTGAAGAAGAGAGTGCAGGCAGGGGTGGAGAAGAGTGTCAGGAGTGATTTGTGACAGACGGGTATCAGCAAGAGTGAAAGGGAAGGTCTACAGAATGGAAGTGAGACCAGCTATGTTATATGGGTTGGAGACGGTGGCACTGACCAGAAAGCAAAGCAGGAGACGGAGCTGGAGGTGGCAGAGTTAAAGATGCTAAGATTTGCATTGGACGTGACGAGGATGGACAGGATTAGAAATGAGTACATTAGAGAGTCAGCTTGGCTGGGACGGTTGGGAGACAAAGTCAGAGAGGCGAGATTGCGTTGGTTTGGACATGTGCAGAGGAGAGATGCTGGGTATATTGGGAGAAGGATGCTAAGGATAGAGCTGCCAGGCAAGAGGAAAAGAAGAAGGCCTAAGTGAAGGTTTATGGATGTGGTGAGAAAGGACATGCAGGTGATGGGTGTAACAGAACAAGATGACGAGGACAGGAAGATATGGATGAAGATGATCTGCTGCCTGTGGAAACCCCTAATGGGAGCAGCTGAAAGAAGAGGAAGAAGAAGAAGTTTGCAATGAGATATGTGTGAACTTTAGAAATAAACGTGATCACCTCGGCTTAAATATCAAGTTGAAAGTAAAAAAAAAAAAACTAAGTGTTTTAATAGATTGAGAATTCAGTTTCAAATCACATATTAATCACATTGGAGGGACTGGTTTCTTTCATTTAAGAAATATTACAAATTTTAGATCTCTATTGATGTTTCAGGTTGCTGATATATTATGGGGTGCATTTATGAGGGGATGAGACAGAGGAGAGGAGTCAGGTGGAGAGGTTTGTTTCATGGTGCAAAAAAATTGTCTGCACCGTAACATCAGCAAAACCAATTAAGTGGCACACCAAAGAGCCTCTGTGTCTGCTCACTATTCACGGAGGTGGTGCACTGCTACAAGTACTTGGGGGTCCACTTTAATGACAGGTTGGACTGGTCTTGGAACACAGAGGAACTAGAGAAGAAAGGGCGGAGCAGGCTCTTCTTCCTTAGGAGACTGAGTTCCTTTAATGTATGAAGTGACATCCTTGATATCTTTTACAACTCTGATGGCCAGTGTGGTTTTCAACACTGTGGTGTGCTCATGTGCTGGGCTGATAACATCACTTCAAGTGAGGTCCATCAAATCAACAGACTAATTAAAAGGGCAGGCTTATTTCTGGGATGCACTCGCTGGAAGTAGTGGAGGAGGAGAGAATTAAAGCAAAACTTAGTGCCTTTAGGAGCAATGCTGCACATCCTATCTCTGACACACCAACGCTGAGGACTTTCAACCAATGAATCATTCAGCAGAAGGGTTTCTAGAAACGTGACTGGGGATCCTTTTAAACAACAGTAATATGTCTGCATAGTGCATCACTGTGACTGGGGCTGCCAAGTCAGAAGTTTTCTTTCTTTGGCATTTTCTTGCTTTATGGTCATTCTAGTGTGTGTTCAGACCAAAGTGTGTGTATATTTAGTTATTTAATTACTTATCTATTTATATATTTAT
>JANRMT010062823.1:7951664-7965868 GCA_026402145.1 Polypterus bichir lapradei
TCTGTAAAAAATTCCCCTGGAGACAAATAAAGATCTATCTATCTATCTGTTGTGCACATTGTGAGCATACAAGTGGATGAGTGGACATGTGTATTATGCAACATGAGTAACAAGAGTTTGTTTTTTTCATGAACATCTATCTACCCATTTCATATTGCCTTTCATATCTATCTATCTATCTATTGCATAGTGTCTTTCCTATCTATCTATCATATAGTGCCTTTCATATCTATCTATCTATCTATTGTAAGAACGCTATGGGTCGCTTTTGCCCCTTTAAATCCAACAGAGAGACATTTAGGACATAAAGTAAAAGCTTTAAGAAAATATTTAATTCTTGTCTTCATAATAATTGTGCTTTAAACACCACAGCCAAAAGAACATGCAAATAATACACAATTCTCTTTACTATCTTTCTCCTCCACACCTCCCAGCAAGCATTTTCCACCTCCTCCCAACTCTGGCTTGCTTGCTGGGTCTTTAGCAGTCCTTTAAATAGTCCTTGACCCCAAAGGGCTTCTACTCTTCTGTCAATGTGACTTGCCAGCACTTCTGGATCAGACGGAGAATTAAAGATCTTTAATCAGCCCGGAAGTACTTTAGGGCTGCTTTCCTCGTGACTTGGTAGTACTTCCAGGCTATAGATAAGGCATGGCTCCTCCGGTCCTCTCACAGCTCCTCCTGGCGGCACCCATGGAACCTAACAGGGCTGAGAAAATGAACTCCAATTCCCAAGATGGCCTGCGGGAAATGGGGACACCGTAACACTTCAGGGGAGCTGCCATCTAGCGTTTTGGGGGAGGCAGTGTCCTGGAAAATCTGCTATCCCCCATCCTTTCATCTTAGGGGTGTCCCGGCCATGTTGAGCTGCCAGCTGTCTCTTACATTATCTATCTATCTATCTATTGTGCCTTTCATATCTATCTATCTATCTGTTATATCATGCTTTTCATATCTATCTATCTATCTGTTATATTGTGCCTTTCATATCTATCTATCTATCTCACATTCCTGCTGCACTGTTCTTTCGTTATTTCTCTTATTTTACTTACTGTACTATTAGGACTACTCTACTTACTACCTAAAACTAAATAATACAAAGCCTAAGTGATGGTCTCAGTTTTCTGGATGCCATCATTTGTTATTGAGTATTACTATCACAGTCATCTAGTACTGAGACTACTTCAATCCTTCCCATACTTTTAAAATTTAATATAGTGTAACACAGCGTTTCTCAACCTTGAAGTATTTGCGACCTGAGTTTTCATAACAGTTTTAATCGCGCGCCCCCTAACATTTTTTTGAAATGTAGATGCATATTTTATTATACGTAATTAACTTTTATCGACATTTATCTAACTCTATATTTATTGTTCTAGTATCAGAATGTAGTTTAAGTTAATTTGTTTTGGTTTCAACAGATTTTTTTTTCATATTTTTGATTCTTGTTTTCTTTTTTCACATCTTCAAGCCCCCCTTTTTGTTACTTTGCGCCACCCTAGGGGGGCCCACCCCACAGGTTGAGAACCACTGGTGTAACATAGTGCATTTTTGTCTAGTATTGACACCCATTGCATGCATTAGATGTCTGATTTATGACTATATAAAAAGACGTTGTTGTTGTTGTTGTTGTATAGTGAGTGTATTATATTTTTCCATTTTCTATTTCACTAGCTGTGAAGCCCTCGTATGAATGTGTGCTAAGTAAATAAATGTTGTGATTGCTGGTGTTGAAACTAAATACTCACAATCATGTAACTAACCGAAGAGCTTTAAAGTGTGAAAATGTCATGAAAGCAGGTCCTTAGTGCACTGGTTTATAGGCCCAGAGCCCTAGACATGAGTCCCAGCCTGATCGCCACCTGTATTCTGTATAGTTTGTGTGTTTTTTCTTTGTATGTCTGGGTTTTCTCTCAGAGACATGCATTTTGTTTTAATTGGCAATTCTGTGTGTACCTAAACTGACAAGTGGCAAGTGTCTTATGCCCGATACTAATGGATTGGTATTAAGCAGGCTCAGTGATGGGTAACTGGCTGAATGGATGGATGGATGGATGGATGGAGAAAAATCTTGAAATTCTCCTCTAATTATTTAAACTCCACTTTTGGTTGAGAAATGTTAGTAAAGGTCATTTATGACACAATAAGCAGCAACATTATTTTTTATCATCACTGTCAGCAGAAGTTTAAAAATGACTAATTCAGTGTTTTCCAGTCAGACCTGTCAGCTGAAAGCACTGCCATCAAAAAATGTCTCACTAACATTAAGATGTGCGAGGCTTGTGAATGTCAAAGTATTCAGTAGAATTTTCTTTTCTGTATCCAAAATTAGTAAAGAAATCGCCATGGATAAAGAAAGAAAGAATAAAAAATTCAGATGGCAATTAATTTTACAATATATTTGCTATTTGGAATGTGTGTACCTGGAAAAAGCAGAGAAGACTTGTAATACTTATCTGAATAATTCTGGAAGTTACCGGTAGCAATTCCTTCAGTCATGTAATTCTGCTAATGGCCAACTGTTGCAGTGGTTAGCAATGCTGTCTTATGGATATGCGCCATTTAAAAAATGGGAGAATTAAATTATTATAGCACATGTATTCCATAATGGGTGTCAGCTGGGTGTCTGTTGTGGTGTGAAATTTTGCATACAAGTTGATAAATATTTTGTTTGTCTTTATTTGTAACTTATAACACTAATGTCTATCATTGATAAGAACAGCAATGGTTTGATGGTTAAGAACCAGTCCTTTGTAATTTTACAGCAGGGTTGGAGGAAGTGCCTCAAACAAGTTTGGCAAATGTAAATAATGCATTATTTAAAGTGTAACTTAATTCCTGCTTGTCTTTTACTACACCTAATTGCCTGAGGTTATAGATGTAGAAGGGAAGGTGGGGAGAAGTTAAAAAGTACAATACCTTATAAACAGTGGTAAGTCTATGAGGTTTGTAGCACTCTGACAAAGGCTACATATTAATAATACAAAACAACAACAACATTTATTTCTGTAGCACATTTTCATACAAATACTGCAGCTCAAAGTGCTTTACATGATGAAGAAAGAGAAAAAAGACAAAATAAATAAGAATTAAAATAAGGGAACACTAATTAACATAGAATAAAAGTAAGATCCGATAGCCAAGGAGGACAGAAAAAACAAAATTAAATCTCCAGACGGCTGGAGAAAAAAATAAAATCTGCAGGGGTACTGAGGCCACGAGACCACCCAGCCCCCTCTAGGCATTCTACCTCACATCAATGATCTCAATCAGTCCTCATGGTATTCAGGGTTCACATGGAAGAACTTGATGCTGACGGTCATGTGGACTTCTGGCCTTCAATCCATCAATGGAGGGATATTACGGTGCTTTGATCAGGTGGTGGTAGTGCAGATCGTCACCACAGAAAAAAGAACAGA
Source organism: Polypterus bichir lapradei (assembly GCA_026402145.1). Classification (NCBI taxonomy): domain Eukaryota; kingdom Metazoa; phylum Chordata; class Cladistia; order Polypteriformes; family Polypteridae; genus Polypterus; species Polypterus bichir. The sequence continues at coordinate 7,955,084 of JANRMT010062823.1, forward strand.
AGAGAAAGTAGGGGTTAGTATGAATTTTGGAGCCACCATAAATAATAATGATTGAATATACAGGGTATCAGGGTTAAACTAAGATGAAGCTATGAGAAAGCCATGTTAAAGTAATGTGTTTTCAGCAGTTTTTGAAAGTGCTCCACTGTATTAACCTGGTGAATTCCTATTGGCAGGCTATTCCAGATTTTAGGTGCATAACAGCAGGAGGTCGCATCACCACTTCTTTTAAGTTTAGCTCTTGGAATTATAAGCAGCCATTCATTTGAAGATCTAAGGTTATGATTTGGAGTGTAAGGTCTAAGACATTCCGAAATTTAAGATGGAGTGAGATTATTTAAGGCTTTGTAAACCATAAGCAGAATTTTAAAGTCATTTCTAAATGACACAGGTAACCAGTGTAGTGACATCAAAACTGGTGTGATGTGTTTGGATTTTCTTTTCCTAGTTAGGATTCTAGCAGCTCCATTCTGCACTAATTGCAATCGATTGATGTCTTTTTTGGGTGGTCCTGAGAGGAGTGCGTTACAGTAATCTAGCCGACTGAAAACAAAAGCGTAAACTAATTTCTCAGCATCTTGCAATGTTACAAGAGGTCCATCTTTTGATATATTTCTAAAGTGAAAAAATGCTGTCCTAGTGATCTGATTAATATGTGATTTAAAATTCAGGTCACAGTTAACTGTTCTAAGTTTTATTTTAAGTTTTAAGTTTTTCTTTAAATTTCTTTACCTCCGTCTTGACTTTTAATCCTAATGCATCAAGTTTATTTCTAATAACCTCATTATATCCATTATTGCCAATCACTAAAATTTTTTGTTTAATCTTCATTTACTTTGAGAAAATTACTACTCATTCATTCAGAAGTGGAAAGTAGAGTAATATATTAATCTACCAAGACAAAACAGTGTCCTAATCAGGTTCTTGTTTGTGATTTTCTATAAATTATCCATGATATCTTAAAACTATTTAGAGCTTCATGAAAGAAAATGTAAGCAACAACATTAACAAAAGGAGACCTTTAATTACCATTTTTACAAGATGATTCATCCTCTCAAAAATGGGAAAATATAACTTTCATACGTCAGTTTGTGAACGGGTGGAAAACATATCTGTAGCCCTTAAGAAGTGTTGAGGTGCCATCCAGGTTGCCCCATTTATTCTGGTTGCATATAAAGTAATCAGGCACTTGATGGCACTGAAATAAACATAAATTACCTCAATGATTATAGCAGCGTTTCTCAACCGTTAAGTATTTGTGACCCGAGTTTTCATAACAGTTTTAATCGTGCCCCCCTAACGTTTTTTTGAAAGAAGCCCACTAATACCAATTTGTTCTTTTTTAATCAATGATATATCATAGATATATATTTTAGGGTTAGGGTTAGGGTTATATCGACATTTATCTAATTCTATATTTATTTTTCTAGTATCAGAATGTAGTTTAAGTTAATTTGTTTTGGTTTCAACAGATGTATTTTTCATATTTTCGATTCTTGTTTTCTTTTTTTCACATCTTCGCTTCTCCCTTTTTGTTACTTTACGCCCCGCTAAGGGGGCCTGCCCCACAGTTTGAGAACCACTGGATAACAGCAAGTATTGCAAGTATGGAGCAAGCTCCATCCTTCTCAAAAGTTGGTGTCGGAATGAGATACTGATTATCAGGGCATCTCCTTTTTATACTGGTCACACCTGAAGGGGTGTGGTCAATTTCCCTCAGGGGGCATTTGTCTGGGCTGAAGAAGAAAACAAGAGACAAGCCTATTAGTGACAGTGCCCCCTCATGCCCTGGCGGGGTTTTACATACCTGGGATGAGCTTTTGAGATGTCCCACATTCACAACATGTGTGACAATTCTTAAAGGCTTCTATATGTAACAATGAGGAAAACAGGTTGGCTTGTGAGGAGTCCACATAGCCTGTATTCCAGTTCTGTAAACATGGGGTAAAGCATGAAAGAAGGAACCATCTCTTTTCCTGTTTTATTTTAATATTTGCAGGCTACAGAAAATCAAAAGAAGAAAGTCAGAGTTAGTTTAAGCTGCCCTAATTTAGAGAGTGTTCATAAGAAGTGAAGTAGAAGTGTATTCATATGCAAGAATAGTTGCATCATATATGAGAAATTTTAAAATGTGCACTTAAATTTAAATGTTGAAAGTTGAAATATTCACGATTGTATTAAAAATTTGTCACTTTTAACCCTCTAATATAAGTCCACAGAGGGCTCGCAAAGGATCAAAAATCAAAAATAACATCATATTCATAATCGCTGACCTTGAAATAGTCTAAAATGATACCCCACACATTAATATTTGAAATCTGTCATTTTTAACCTTTTAGGAGTGGCTCAAAAATATTACCATATTCATGATCAGCAACCTCAAAATAGCATGAAATGACACTCCACGCGCCTATTTTACCAGCTTACCTTTTATCGACGTTTAGGGAAAATGAGTAACTTTGACCCCCTCCCCCATCTCATTAGTGGGTGAGCCCCTGGGGTCAGTTGATGTGGCGCATGCAACTTCAAGTTCTTCTGACCAATTTTGCTAAAGACACCTATTGGTTTACCATAGCACAGTAATTTTCTGCACAAAGGCCTAAAAATGAGAGCTGTTTGGGTCTAGAGGGCCAAACATAGCTCAATATGTTGCCTGATTATACAGCAAGATGAGCTGAAGGGCATATTATATGTGTGATTTTCACATACTTGTGAGTCAGGAGACACCAGACAAAAAACTAAAGTAATTAACAAGTAATTCATAAGAACAAAGTTTTAGACGTTTTACATTTAAGACAGTGAAAAATTAGAAATTCACACACTAGAGTTACATACATTAAAAAAAAGGCGTGGACTCCACCAGACACATTTTCTTGCTTTTGACAGAAATTAAAACCTTATTTATATCAAGATACGATTAAATTGATTTAAAAATACCAAGACATTTCTAGTGCTGCTAATGACTGTTACTGCTTGAAATGACTGATATTTAATTTATTATTCACATATGGCTACAAATCCCCATTTTCAGCAGCCATTCCTTCAGTGTCCTAATAGTAAAGACCATTGGCTTATCCTTAATTAGCAATTTTAAATGCTGTTATTATTGGTTATTCTGCACAATATAAATTGTAACCAGTAGGGGTGACACTGAGCCCCAAACTCCAGACCCAATAATACTTAACACAATCTCAGGTTTAAATAATGGACTTTTAATCCACCAAGCATGTTATATGTTTTATAATTAACTGAATTTCCCCTTGGGATTAATAAAGTATCTATCTATCTATTGTGATATTGGCGATTGGTTGGCGCCGACCTGACACAGACTGACAATGGAGGCACAAGTAAATTAAAAAAAAGAACTTTTAATTTCTTCTTCATCTGTGGGGTATGTTTTCCCTGTGAACCCCACAGGCCCAAAATACCCACACAAACCAACAAAAATCACCCCAAGTCACACTCTGTCATCCACTCCTCCCAGGGCTGCTTCGTCCACCTCATCCTGACTCTGGTGCCCTGAGTAGTGGCTGCAGGCTCCTCTTATAGCCCACCCGGAAGTGCTGCAGGCGATCGTTGACCTACTTCTGGCTGCGTTCCCGCCCAGACAGGCTCGTTAAGCCGTGCAGCTCTATGCAGCTCCCCCAGCGGTGGCCACGGAGCCCAACCAAGATGAGCTCCAGTGTTCCATGAAAGTGGCCCCGACGCAACCCAGGGGGGCTGCGACCAAGTGTTCCGGTGGACATAGTGTGCATCCCATGGCTGCTTCCCCGGATCCAGTGTTTAAGGGGCGTCCCAGCCGGGCATAGGCCCCGGCCATCCGCCACAGTGCCCCTCCGTTAGCGGAGCCCTGTGGGGCACAGGGGCTTGTCCCGCGAGAGTTGGTCTCCTCCAGGATGGGGAGTCAGTGTCCTGCTGTCCACGGCTCTGTCCTGAAATGACAAAAAACACAAGAGCAGGAGGTCCTGCCCCGAGCCCGTCTCCTCCGGGCCAAGACCTCCAGCCGTGGCCACAGCGGTTGCACTCAAAGCAACGCTGCTCCCCTATGGTGCGATCCCTGCGGGACCGGAAACAGGATGGGAAGTCCTGCCCCGACATCCGCCCAACGAGTCTTCGCTGGCGATGGGACAGTGTCGCAACCAGCTGGGGGCCAGACCCAGCCAGGACACCTTGAAGGACCAGAAGGTGGCATGTACGTCCTCCGGGCCACGAGGGGGCAACCGCCCTGGATCAGAGGAGGACTACGGGAGGAGCAAGGAGGCTCAAGCCCATTGGCGCCCGTGACCACCGCCAGGGGGCGCCCCAAGTCTCAGAGGGCCCGGGAATTATCTACTTCCGCCACACCAGGAAAGATGGAGGATGATCCCACCAGGGATGCCCGGAGTGCTTCCGAGTGCTCTCCTGACACTTCCGCCACACCAGGAAGTGTCGTCAGAGGGAGCACCTGGAGCACATCCGGGTGAGAATAAAAGGGCCCGCCTTCCTATAGTCGGAGAGCTAGAGTCGGGAGTGGGAGCGGGACGAAGCTCCCGTGGAGAGAGGAAAGGCGGCCCACAGACATTCGGAGAGAGGCCTGTATTGAAGGTGGTTGGTGCTGGGAAGCACTGTGTACTGTGTGGGATTGTAAATAAACGTGTGTGGTTTGTAAAGATGTGGTCTCAGTCTGGTGGTGTCTGGGCATGTCTCACACTATCTATCTATCTATCTATCTATCTATCTATCTATCTATCTATCTATCTATCTATCTATCTATCTATCTATATAATGAAGCATAGTCAATAATCATACAAAACAATGAAACTCTTTCTTTTCCTTGCACTTCCAACTCCGACTCTTTGAGGTAAGACAGCAGGCTCATTTTATGCTGGACGTGGAAAGGCTTTCCGTGACCCAGCATGATTTGTGGGGAGCACTTCCAAGTTATTTTGTAGACCAGGGCAGTCCTCCTCTGACACCACACCCTTACCACACCCAGAAGCCCAGATAGGACTGCACTTCTGGACTTGATTTCCCAAGAAGCTCTGTGGGTGTCCAAACTGGGATGGCTCTAGCAGACCACTGCAACCTAACGTATGAGGGATGGATCTGCTCCTGGACCCTGGCTTCTGCTCATCCATCCTCTGGCACCTTCCATTTTGGCGAAAGAGATCGTGCCATCGTCCAGCTGTTATGCCCGTGTGTCCTCCATGGCACTCACAGGAATTTATTTTGTTGATTGATAGATTATTTGTTCTGTGAGTCTGAATCCTTATTTTTAATGTTTCTGCTGCAGTATGCATCTGAATTTCCCACTTGGGGTTAAAGTTTATCTAATCTAATTGAATCTAATTAGTGAAACCTTTGTAATTGCATTAGCATCATTGAAACCTGTGATTCTCTTTACTTATGCTGCAAGGTACTGACAATCCTAAAGTTTACTTCTGAACTCAAAAATAGCTAAAATAAAACAGTTTCCTCGAGAAACATGTCAGTCTATTGTTCTGTTGTTTTCACTTTTGCAGAATGAAGGTTATTCCATGTGACAGGCAGTGTCTATTACTGTCTATAAAGAAGAGGGCCAACTGGATCTGACCAGGATAGCAGAAAAGGAGAAGGATGCTCAACTACATAAAACATACATATAAATAAATACGGCTGACTCCAGGATGCTGATCGTAATATGCTTTTCCAGTCATCATTTGTCTAATGTCTGTATTCTTTTACCCAGTTTCAGATATGGTGTTTTCTTTGCCTCTAAGTCCAGCATCCTGGAATCCTTTTTCCTTTCTTGCAGATATCACTGGGATTTGGAGAGTATCTGCTGCTCAAAGCTGAGGGTCTTACAATTGGTACAACACTTAATATGACCCTGATAAGACTAGAAATGACAGCGTCTTGGTGGCCAGTTTTCCACTGGACAGACAAATACAATAAAAAGTTTTAAATAACTGATATTGATCATTTTTAACATTCCTTTAATTTTCTGGTCCCAGTTCTCATCCTTGCATATGTCCAGGACTGTCAGGATATATTTTGAACCTCTAATAATCGCTTAGCATAACATTATATTATATTATATTATATTATATTATATTATATTATATTATATTATATTATATTATATTATGCCTGGCCACCTATAGTGGCCTAACTCCCCTCCATAGTTCGCTCCACTTGATATCAGTCTACTGGTATATTCCGACACGGTCAAAACTCTGACCCTGAGATTTATTTATAGTTATAACAAATGCTGGAAATTGTCTTCTATGCAAGATGAATCTACTTGCTGAAGTATCTAACTTAATATGTGGAAGGAATATGACTTCTCCTGCACGATCACCAGTCATGATTTTGCCACCAATTGAATGTTTATGCAGTTTTACAATTTGTAAGTGTGTGCCATTACATAGGCTTTAGTTTTTGACTGCTAACACGCAACTGAACTACTACTATTCTAAGCAGAGCGGAAGTATATTTACATTTGCTAATTTGGCTGATCCAAGGTGACAATTGGTTACTTTTCTTTTGGTTTTCAAATTGGAGCACAGACAGGTCAAGTGACTTGCTCATGGTCACATGGTGTCAGTAGATGATATTTGAACAACCTTAGGATTTGAAGTCCAAAGCCTTAACCACTACACCACACTGCCTGTTGTATTTAAGGCATTTTGTTTGACATATGAGCCTTAACTCTTTGAGGGCTGAATATTTTTTTTCGGAAAACACAGTTTTCTGAAAGACACACAAAGCTATGGTTTTACATCAAAATTAACACAAAATGTCAGTTGCTGCATGCTGTGGCCACCAGTTCACCAGGAATTCATGGCAGGCTGGCTGTCTTCACATGGTGGGTGCAGTTGCAGTCGCAATGCATCACAATCTGGTTTGTCATCATAAGTGACAAACGTTACCATAGGCACATTAGCTACACAAACCTGTTCAACACCATGATCAACTCATGTTGGTACCTCACATTTGTTTTCGATCACTTGTATCAAAATCGGAGTCCGACAATTCAGAGTCTAATTCAGCGATAATATAATATAATATATCATCAACTGAGTATTTTGCTTAACGCATTCGCTTCCATCTTTCTCCAGTTGTCGATACCATTTTTTTCTGTTGTTTGCTACTTACAGGGAATCTTGGTCAAACCAATGAAGCTAACTTTCCTTCTAGCAAAGAGAGTCCAACTAAAACGTAATGGTGGGTAACTTCACCAGTTACAATTGATTACCACCGTCAACCCTCCAAAAGTCGACATCCACCCTGAAAGGGTTAAATTGGTTGTGTTGACATGGGAATATCATTGTTGTATTCTCCTAATGATTTACAGATGTATATTAAATAACTTACAGTTTTGAAGAAAGATGAGTGTTGCATAAACACCTCACATGAAAACGTTGCATGAAAATGTCGCATGAAAACATTGCATGATTTTGCTAATCTTTTCATATCATATTATATTATATTATATTATATTATATTATATTATATTATATTATATTATACTAGCTGTCCGCCACGGCTTCGCCTGTGTAGAAGTGAAACAGGACAATGAGGAGGGCCCTGCCTGGCTCCCTACTCCTGACGTCATGCTTCCCCCTCCCCTCGGCCCACAGCCTCTGTCTTGGATTAACACGAATATATCGCTCCTGCAAGCAAACTATGATTCTTAGCACGATGAGAGAAGTCACAAAATCAACTGGAATGTTCAAATAAATTCTAGAAAAAAGCCCAATCTAAATTGTTAAATAGTTATCTCATTTGCTAGCTAAGCAGAGGTAAGGTACAAGTCCCTAGGCTGGTGCGTGAGTGAGAAGGGCCCCGTCCCCCTCTCTTCAGCCCGCTATGTCTCTCTTGGATTTGCGCAAATAAATCGGTACCACAAGCGAACTATGATACTTAGCGTGATGAGAGAAGTCGCAAAATCAACTGGAATGTTCAAGCATATTATAGAAAAAAACCTAATCTAAATCTGTTAAGTAGTTCTCTTTTGAAAAGCATACAGACATATGGACAGATAGACGTTGGATTTTATATAGAGAGAGATTACATTATATTATATTTTCAAACAGGCTTAATCCAATTCCGGGGTCACAAAGGGTACCAAATCAATTGCAGGTTCTGCTCATACTCAGACACACACATTCTCTCATGCTTGCACAGAATACACAATGAATCTGGAGTTGCCAGTTAACCTAATATGTATATATTTAGGGATGTGGGTGGCAAAAACAAGTTAAAAAAATAAGAAAACTAGGGAGCTTTGCCCCCTGCTCGCTTCGCTCACTCACTCCCTCTCCCTGGGGCGCGCTATGCACCAGCCACTTCGCATCTCTGCTGCTCACGTTGTGAATTGGGCTGAACGCACGCTAAGGAGATGCGGGCGGATCACCTGCTGGCTTGCTGCTGCCGAGCTGTATGTTTTGCTTGTTGCGCTGCGCGTTGATCATTTAAAAGCCTGTAAGGCAGCTGTCCTTTGGTCTCACTGCCTTGTCTCGTGGGTTGTTAAAGTGTCTCTCATGGGGCATTATAGTGTCTCTTGCAGGACAACAAAATGTCTTCCAAGAAGACCACGTCTCAACCCAAGATTTTTTTTATTATAATACAGCGATATAGACACGGTGAAACATGCAGGTGCGTTTGCAGACTTGGTTAGTTTGTTTTGAAAGTTGGAGCAACTATATATTTTCTAGTCACTTCATCAAAGAGTTTCTTATCTCAATCATGCAGACAAGCGGAAAAATAGACTTGACTATCGCAGTAGGTGCTTTTAGCATTATATGTAAACACCGCTAAAAAAAAGTGGGGTGGATTGTTTCCTTCTTAAAGCACCTTATCATTGTGTTTACCGTGTAAGATATATTATAACATGAGAATATAACAACATAAGAAATTTCATAAACGAGAGGAGACTGTTCATTCCATCAAGCCTTTTTGTCTAACTAATAGCTAAGCTGCCGTAAAATCTCATCCCAAAATCTCATCTTAAAGGTGGTCAAGATTTCTGCTTCAATTACATAGCTCAGTAGTTTGTTCCAGAGTCTCACAAGCCTTTGTGTAAAGAAGTGCTTTCTGGCTTCATTGTTAAATACACTTCCCATTAATTTCCACTGATGTCCTCAAGTACCTTTAAGCTGAAAGGATCTCCTGGATCTACTTTGAACATTTTAAATGCCTGGATGAGATCCCAATGCAGTCTCCTCAGCTTAAGATGACACAGATTTAAGAAGAGGCTCGACTGATGTACATGTACCATATTTGTGCAGATGTATCTAATACCTGCTTTTTTGCTTGCAGTCATTATTGTATAAATAAGGCTACTTGTCCTCAATGTCACCATCAAGTTGACAGCACCTTTGCACTTGGTGAGATAAAACAACCACAGACTTCTCAACTCCTGCTTATTTGGCTGTCTTATGCAGTGCAGCTTTCACGTGCCAAATTCTACATATGCTGGGTACTCTTATTAAAAAGACAATAAAAAAAATGCAAATTTCTCTTGTGTCAATTGAATCTGTACTCAGACGGGCTTCGGGGACTACCAAATCTCCCTTGGCTGATGATTCTAATGCAGCACTTGGGAACTGCGAGCCCAGATTAAACATAAGGGCTGCTGAGGAGAGCACTGTGGGTCTGCCATTGATGCAGGGGCACACGCTGTGGAGCAGCACCTGTCATGGCCTTCTGCTCACATTGTGCTCCCAGAGAATTAGTTTTACTTTATTCTGCTCCTTCTGAATCCAAGGCTGTATACTTGGCTACAGATTTAAATTGTTTAAATAATGATGCTGTTCTCAGTTAAAAATAGTCATTTCTTTACTTCTCAACTTAATTTTTTAGCTATTTTTCAAAGATTAGCTGGTAAGTACAAGTACCTCACGTATCTGGAGTTTTTGGTTTGAATTATGTGAATGATCTCTTTGTACAATTTTAAGGTTCTGCTTTTGTCCATCTCCAAAGACATGTACACCCAGCACTGGTGTACATTACAGAGGGGCTTGCAATGGTCTGGCGCCCTATCTGGGCCTGATTACTCTATTATACCCAGAGCCCCCGCTACCCTAAATTGAATTAATTAGGTTTCAGAATGTGATGTTATATTTCAGAAAGAAGCAATTGCAAGTGTAACTCAACACCCAGTGTTTCTTGTTTAATGCAATTAAGTGTTGCACAGAAGCACAACAACAGCAACAACAATGGATTTCTTGTATAGCCCCAAATTACACAAGGAACACCTCAATGGGCTTTAACAGGCCCTGTTTTTTTGACAGCTCCCCAACCTGGTCTCCCTAAGAAGACAAGAATCAACTCATTAACAAAAAGAAATTTTGGGAAAAGCAATTTAGAGAGAGACCCCCTTCCAGGTAGGCAGGGCATGCAATGGGTGTCAGAAGCGGGGTAACTACAATACAATGCACAAAAACAGAACACAAGTAATTCTCTTCACAGAGCTCAATGGCTAATCTACAACCCCAAATCAGAAAAAGTTGGGACAGTGTGGAAAATGTGAATAAAAAAAGAAAAAAGCAAGTTATAAATTCTCCTCAAATTTTATTTCATTGCAGACAGTATGAACACAAAATAATTCATGTTTTTTTTTTTTTGTCAACATCATTTGATTTGTAAATAAATATCCATTCTTGCCATTCAGGCTTGCAACACATTTCAAAAAAAGTTGGGACAGTACAGCATTTACCACTTTGTACAGTTCCCCTGTCTTTTAACAACACTTAAAAGACGTTTAGGCATTGAAGAAATCAAGTGACTAAGTGTTGCAGGTGTTAGTTTGTCCCATTCTTC
>JANRMT010062823.1:7970868-8028388 GCA_026402145.1 Polypterus bichir lapradei
TCATCATACCAGAGAATATTGTTTCTCATGGTCTGAGAGTCCTTCAGGTGCCTTTTGGCAAACTCCAGGCAGGTTGTCATGTGCCTTTTACTAAAGAATGGCTTCCGTCTGGCCACTCTAGCATACAGGCCTGATTGGTGGATTGCTGCAGAGATGGTTGTCCTTCTGGAAGGTTCTCCTCTCTCCACAGAGGACCTCTGGAGCTCTGACAGATTGACCATCGGGTTCTTGGTCACCTCCCTGACTAAGGCCCTTCTCCCCGGATCGCTCAGTTTAGATGGCTGGCCAGCTCTAGGAAGAGTCCTGGTGGTTTCGAACTTCTTCCACTTGCGGATGATGGCGGCCACTGTTCTCATTGGGACCTTCAAAGCAGCAGAAATTTTTCTGTAACCTTCCCCAGATTTGTGCTTCAAGACAATCCTGTCTCGGAGGTCTAGAGACAATTCCTTTGACTTCATGCTTGGTTTGTGCTCTGACATGAACTGTCAACTGTGGGACCTTATATAGACAGGTGTGTGCCTTTCCCAATCATATCCAATCAACTGAATTTACCACAGGTGGACTCCAATTAAGCTGCAGAAACATCTCAAGGATGATCAGGGGAAACAGGATGCACCTGAGCTCAATTCTGAGCTTCATGGCAAAGGCTGTGAATACTTATGTACATGTGCTTTCTCAATTGTTTTTATTTTTAATAAATTTGCAAAAACCTCAAGTAAACTTTTTTCACATTGTCATTATGGGGTTTTGTGTGTAGAATTCTGAGGAAAAAAATGAATTTAATCCATTTTGGAATAAGGCTGTAACATAACAAAAGGTTGAAAAAGTGATGCGCTGTGAATACTTTCCGGATGCACTGTATATCATTTATTGATGAATGACAGTTTTTAATGCAGTGCCGTCTAAGGGCTCGGAGATCACGGCCATTCAGTTTAGGCTTGCGCCCTTGGCCTTTGCACATGGTAATTTCTTCAGATTCCCTGATTCTTTTCACTATGTTATGCACTGTAGAGGGAGAAATGCCCAAATCTCTTCCTATCTGTCTTTGAGAAACGTTTTTCTTCATCATTTCAAAGATTTTTGCCCGCACTTGGTGGCAAACTGGCGATCCTCTGCCCATCTTTGCTCCTAAAGGAGTAGGCCTTTCCTCAATGCTGCTTTTGTACCGAATCATGATTGCAATCATCTGTTAACATCACCAGTTTCAAATCAAATCATTATTTAGTTATTATACCTCATTACTACCCCTGAATTGCCCCCATCCCAACTTTTTTTGGAATGTGTTGCAAGCCTGAATGGCAAGAGTGGATGTTTATTTACAAATCAAATGATGTTGACCAAAAAAAACATGAATTATCTTGTGTTCATACTGTCTGCAATGAAATAAAAGTTAAGGGAAATTTTTAAATTACTGCTTTATTTTTTATTCACATTTTCCACACTGTCCCAACTTTTTCTGATTTGGGGTTGTATCATGGCTGCCTTAGAAATGCAATACAACAGTACATATGACTTTGTTCATGCACACTGGCCCTCACCAAGTGTAGGTGCACAGCACCACCACATCTTTCAAGACAAAATTGAAGAATAGACTACACCACTCACTAAATACAGAACTATCATATATGAGGATAAAGATTTGTTCAATTACATCAAAAATGAAGTAGAAACTAATTACAGTAAATTAAAACAACAATGTCTGTCCACCAGCTAATTGTAGAACTGTGACCAGACTGTAGAAAAAGAGTCAGACAAGCCAGACACAGTCAGAGTCCTGGAGACCTCAGCCAACAAGCCGCCTCCCCCATTGGCTATTCTACAGCTGAGTCAGCACTGGGCCAGCCAATCAGATGAAATGATCCTCCTAGTTAATGATTCCAGTGCTCCTTTATCTGAGATTACTTTTCCATAGGCAGGCAAACAGTTTGGCAGTAGAGCAGGGGTACCAAGTGTCACGTGAAATTATCAAGAAGTGAAACAGAATAGGCAAGGGTCAGTTTATAAATATCACATTACTTATATTTAAGTACTAATGACTAATAACAGACATCCACGACACGCAGTAGTGATGTGCAATGAACAAACAAACTAGTTATTTTGTACTTGTCTTGGTCTCTGAACAAACATACTGCTACAAAGACCTTAAAGAACGAATCTTTTCAAGACATGAACAGTGCGTGCTGCATTTTACATTGGATTCTGCGACAGACCAGAGCTATCATCTTAACTTCACTTAAATGGCTGCTGACTTCACCAAATAGCCTATCAGTAAACTGTTTCAGGAAAACGGTCATGGCGACAACTAGCCAATGACTGACTTGGTAGATGACACCAAGCACCTCCCATTGATTGGTTCATTCTGATTGAGTGACTATGACTGTGGCAGTATGTACACTGACTGGCTGACTGAGTGAATCACTATGGCCCCTACTGATATGGAGAATCATTGTAAATTAGTTCAAGAACTGCAGAAAGGAGACTTGCAGTACAGTACACTGAACTAGTTCACAGAAAAAATCAGTTTGCGTACTGAATGGAGGATAACAGAGCAACATGCAGAAGACAGGACGATAAGGAAGAAGATGATCTGTTGTGGCAACCCCTAACAGGAGCAGCCGCAAGAAGAAGAAGAAAAAGAAGTACTCAATAGAGGAACAAACTGCAGACAAAAGACTCACATTGAATCTCAGTTCAGTCAACTGATGATATATGTATGGGAGATTGCGTCAGAAAGTTTTATTGTGATGTGTGCACTATTCTAGTTTTAGTTATAAGATTGTTTTTTTATATTTATTGTTGAAATTTTATTTATTCTCAGAATTCAATAAAGAGGATCATTGTTATTATTATTATTATTATAATATGTAAATTACTTATTTCGTTAATTGCTTTTTATATTTTTGTTTGGTGGTTAAAGTTGTTACACTGTTATGATACTATTCTAGATTTTAAACTAGAATATAGCTTGTTGTTTTTGAAGTGAATGAATCAGCAGAGATTTGAATCATTTTGGTGAACTGAATGAAATTAATCAAATCACTGAAAAGAATTGTTTTGCACATCACTAACACACAGCTAATCAGCAGCTCTAGTCAGGATATACTAAACTAAAGTAAAACTAAAGTTTAGTATATGCTAAACTGGTCGTGAGTCTTAGGCCTGATCTAAAAGCTGAGACTGAAGGGATGCCTCTTACTGTATAGTAGCAGGCAGACCATTTCACAGCTTCTGGAAACCCCCACGTAACTAAAAGCTCAACTTCCCAGTGCTATTTTGTTAATCCTTGGAAACAAAAGCAGGCCGGCATCTTAAGATCTTAATATGAACTCCAGTCTTTAAGTACCATATATACTCACGTATAAGTTGGGTCTTGAAACCCAAAAAATCGATCATAAAATCCGACCCCGACTTATACGCCCATTCAAAAATGCGACACTTAATTGCCTCCTCTAGTCTCACATCAGTTTCTCAGACGCATTGAATTTTGCTGCAGCAGCACAGTTACCGATTTCTATCACTACTTTACGTTTAATTTAAAATCAGCATCATATTTCCTTCTGATCGAATGCTCCATCGTAGATAAGGGATGTCCTTACGATAAAGATATACGAGGGTGTGAGACACACAAAACAGTGCAAACGTTGCTTTTGAATAGTTTGGGTATTATCATGTTGTCACGTAGGCACAATAGAGAGAGAGAGAGAGGGAGGTTAGGAGCACATGCTGATACAGTGCATTACCGCACCCAATGGTTACTCTTTCAGGTGGGCGTTAGCATATCATAATCTCCTGGACCAATAGTGTGAGTTTTCCGCATTCAACTTATACGACCGACATTATAAAATACCAGAAATTATACGATAAAATCAAGCCCTGACTTATCCACAGGAGAGTTTATCTGCGAGTATATATGGTAGTGATAAGTTCAGATAAGTAAACAGGATGTTGTCAGTTTAAGGCTTTATATGTTAAAAAAAGGATTTTGAAATCTGCCCTAAACATAACTGGGAGCCAGTGTAAGGACTTAAGAACTGGAATTAGGTGTTTGTAATTTTTTGTGCTTATGATCATTGTTGCGGCAGCATTTTGAAATAACTGAAAGCTGAACGATTTGAAAAGCCAGTGAACAACAACAACAACAGTTATTTCTATAGCGCGTTTTCATACAAATGATGTAGCTCAAAGTGCTTTACAAGATGAAGAAAGAAAAAATATAAAAATAAGATTAGGCAATACATCCAAATGCTAAGGTCTGTTCACCTGTGAACTAATGTGGTCAGAAACATGATCTTGGTTTTCCAAAGGTTATGACCGGATATGTTCTACAAATTAAAAAAAAATGTTGTGGCTAAGTGGTGGCCACTTTACTGGTGGGCAGAGAAGTTTATTGTAATTAAAAAATTGTTCCTGCAAGCTCATCTATTGATAATTCCAAAGAACATGGTACATACAGTATGTGTGAAGAATACATAATCAAGTGTAAATAGTGTGTTTATTGATCATCAGATATCGAACTTTATTAAATGTTAAAAAAGGAGGGCAAAAGGACCTGTTATTGTGTTGTTATGGAAAAGTAATTGTAAAACCAAGTTATAAGCACCATAACAGCAGAAAGTGATTAAATGATGAAGAACAAGAAAGAATAAGAAGATGAGTGCCAGATAAACAAAGAAGAAGTAATCCTGAATAACTGAGCAGCAGGCAAAAAAGATGGCTGATGGGCATGCAAGACAAAGATTCACAATGCAAACAATCGAGAAGATCGTTAAGTACTTTGATCTTCAGACCCTATGAAAACATTGCTTTTACAACCTAAGATCAATATTTCTTTGAAGAATACTACTTAGTAAAGATTACATCAGCAATGTGATCAAGGTCAAATTATATTTTATAATGCTGAAAACAAAAGAATGTGAAACCAAAGTAGAAAAGCTTAGATAGTTCTACTTATATGAGTCACCAAAAGTAAAAAAAAAAAAAAACATTAAAACTCCTAAAGGAACTGAGTGAAGTAACAATTCGGAAAACAAAAGTAGTATCAACAGTTCCTTATCATTAACTTGGTTTTTATTAACATTTTTTAGGAACATAGGTCAATGTGTTTGACTAGTTTTACAGTAAATGGTGGCATAGTGATTAGCACTGTTGCCTCGTGGATTTAGTGTCCTGAGTTCAAATGTAAAGCCAAAACATTCCCTGTGTGTAGTTTGCATGTACTCCAGGATCTTTCATCCATCCATTTTCCAACCCGCTGAATCCGAACACAGGGTCACAGGGCAGGAACCAATCCCAGGCAGGGTGCCAACCCACCACAGGACACACACAAACGGGCCAATTTGGAATCACCAATCCACCTAACCTGCATGTCTTTGGACTGTGGGAGGAAACCCACACAGACACGGGGAGAACATGCAAACTCCACGCAGGGAGGACCCGGGAAAAGAACCCAGGTCTCCTAACTGCGAGGCAGCAGCACTACCACTCCGCCACAGTGCTGCCCAGGTTCTTTCATTTTTCTCCTATATCCTTAAAGACATATACTTCAAATTATATTTCAAGAGTAAAATCCAAGAACAGAAGCAAAATATCCACAAAACCAGACATTCCAAAGAAAAGTATACTTACTAAAGAACTCCGACAACACTCAATGATCTACTGAAGGACCAACTCCCCAGCTTCACTTATAAAGGCTCATTGCAGAGCTTTGACAGTGATGTCAGCGTGGGCTGGTCCTTTTGGGGTTTCACCCACAAAACATAAGGAATGTAAAAACATTAAAAGACACAGAAAATATATATTAAATAGTAAATAAAATAAAGCAGAAAATACATAAACATATGAAAATAATGAAAAGGGGAGAATAAGGACAAGCCATGGAATAAACCCTGGCTATAACATAACACCGGCAAAGAATGAGAATAGACGGTAAGCTGTTATATTTCAGTCAGGGTTGTTGCCCTGCCTTAAGTTTATTTTTGTGTATTTACTATTTTTGTTGGTTTTAAATATAATTTTGTGTATGGTGTTTTTCATGCAGGGTTTACTTTTGTTTTAATCATAATGTAATACTAGCCAAATCAGTGGGCCTCAGTTATAAAGCTGTAGGCTAAACATTAAGAAACTATATATATATATATATATATATATTTATGTTACCAGCAATGTATGAAAAGCAGGTATTGTATAGAATGCCTAGGCAAAATGTGAAATGTCTGTGTTACTTTAATATGCTATATACTTTCCCTAGGCATTGTATCTAATACTTAGGCATTATACAGAAAGACTTGCTGGTTTGCCTTTTGCCATTGCACAGAATGCCTAGGAAATATTTGAACTTTTAATTGTTTCATACTTTGACGTCCCATTTTCAGTATTTTATAGATTTCCTAGGCATTCTACACAATGCCTAATTTCACACATTGACGGTGTGCTGGAACACCCTGACAATAGAAGGACCGGGAAGGAGAGCTTTTTCAGGACATTTTCTAGCCCAGACTGATAGAGGGCAGTCCCTTTGGCTTATAGCAGGACCACGCACTTGGAGCATGGAAGCTCAACCTTGCTAGGGCCCGTGGCCACTGCCAGGGTGTGACTGGACATTTACTGGACCTTGTTTGGCATCACTTCTGCCACACCAGGAAAAGTCGTTGGAAACCTAGAGTCCTTCCGGGTGTCCAATAAAAGGGGCCAGTCACCACTGTTCATTGGCCAGAGTTAGGAGGAAGAAGGAAAAAGCCTGTATGGAGGACTGGAGGTGAAAGTACTGTGTTGTATGTGTTGGGCTCTTTATGTACTGGGCTGAGAAGTGGGGAGCAATAGAAAACACTTCCCCACGCAAGAATGAAATGTGTGTTGTGTGCTGAACTTGTGCCCAGCCTCTCTGTGTTGGGTTAGGGTGGCTGTACGAGCCTGGGTCTTCACAACGGTAATACACACACACACATACACACACACACACACACACATATATATATATATATATATATATATATATATATATATATTTATATATATATATAAACAACATTATCAAAATAAGCAGTAAAATCATTGTTTTGTATCAGTCCTCTCTTAACTGAAGTGCATCAGAGAGAAGTCAGGAAAAACAACAATTCTGTCAGGGTGGTGCAGTGCTAGACTTGCTGCCTCACCATAAGGGAACCAGGGTTCACATCCTGAGACCATCCTGTATGGAGTTTGCATGTTTTCCTCGTATCTGCTTGGGTTTCCTTTGGGTATTCCAGTTTCCCACCACAATCCAAGGACATGCAGGTTAGGATTAGGGTAGGGGATAGAAGCCCGAAGGCACGCCTTGGCACACTGTGAATTGATTACACTAAATTGGCCCTGGTGTGTTTGTGTGTGTGTGAGTGTTTGCCCGGCAATGGACTGGCTCCTTGTCTAGAGATTGTTCCTGCCTTGTTTTCTGTGGTAGCTGGGATAGGCTTTAGCACCCCGACCCTGTGCAGGAGTAAGTGGGTTAGAAAAGGTCTAAATGAATGGCAATTCTGTCAGACATTGGCAATCCTGGAGTTTAAGTTTTATTTCTTGCTATTAAAGTCAAGAGCAGTGAATTTAAAAACTCATTTATAAACTCATTTACATTGCCTTTTTGAAATTATTCAGACCCCTTGAATTTTTACATATTTTGTTATATTGCATCCTTGTGCTGCAATCATTTAAATTCATTTTCTCCATCATCAGACAGCACCTGATACCCCAGAATGAAATTCCTAAAATTCTGCTTTCATTTTTTCATTCTGGGTTTCATTGAGTGTTATTTGATGAGGGAAAAAATGTCCACTTCATTTTTTCTTGTTCTTTGGTTTTCTATTTGGTATTTGTGATTGGATTTCCTGGCTTTTTTGACTTTTGGCTTTCATTAAAAGCTACTGTTATTGAATTTTGCCTTAGATTTGTTTGCTAAAATGGCAGACCTTTTTGGTTTCCTTTTTCATTTCCCCTGTGTGTGTTCTCTTTTGTATATTGCATGAATTCTGAATAAATCTTTAAATGTTAAAATGACTTTGTTCTGTTTTCATGGGCCAGAGTGTTATTTTTAGTGACACACAATACTAAAAAAATGTTTTGCCTCCCAAATCAAGCCTCAGGCCTGGAAATTAGAATTGCTTCTCCATAAACTATTTTTAGAGTTTGGCCTATGCAGACACTAAAAGGGGAAAGCTCAGCATCAGAACAATCTTGAGATCTTCAGTAAACCAAAAATAATGAAGACAGAACTTTGGCTCTTTAAACGCTTTATTATATATATGTGTAAATATGCAACACTAAAGAAAGTCCAGAGGGGGGCACCTTGGCAGATTTCCAGGACTAAGAGCTATAAGGAGAGTTTGAAGGAGTTTTTTTTAGTTTAGTTTAGGCAAACGGAAATTAAGAGGTGACATGATCAAAGTGTTTAAAATCATGAAAGGAATTAGTATGGTCAATGCCATTTATTAATTTAAAATAAATTCTGCAACAAAAACACTGTGGCGTAGTTGGAAACCTGTTAAGGGTGGTTTTGACAAATGTTAAAAAGCTTTTCCTTATGCGAAGGTCCATACGTACATCTTTCTATATAATACGCTACCATGTCTGTCCGTTTGTCTGTCCAGGATTTTAAATCACTTGTAGCTCACAAGCCGTTTGAACTATTGACCTGAAATGTGGTACACATATACTATGTGATGTCTACTATTCGCTTTCAGGGTGATGATTGACCTCCTAGGTTATTCCTCTTTTTATTTTTATCTTATTTTATTGTAGAATCAACTCTCGGCAGCGGCCTGCAGAGCAGCCGTGCGGCGCATGCGTACGAGCGGTGTTTTCATCCCTACCACCTTCGCCATCACTTCCCCTACCTCTTCATATCTAAAATCATTTTTGAGGCAGACTGAAGACTTAAGTGCCAGCTTAAGTGAAAAATTAAGGAAAACGTACTAAGTAAGTAAAACACAAACACAGACTTAATCAGTTTTAATGTGAAAAGATTCTGACGAAAGAAGAGAAGAAGCGGGCCGCTAGGGTGGAGAAAAGAAGAGCTGCTCAGGAATCTGCAAGCGCCTCAAGCTCGGAGCAAATGAATGTTAAACTTACAGAGAAAGAGGATGAAAACTAGGAATGCTCAAGTCAAGTGTATTCACTGCATGTTATCGTGCAGTACGCCATTACTGGTATAATAACAAAAGGTGCAGCAAGAAATGTACAAACACAAAACCCTCCCTTGTCCCTACACTAAACATGGAAACAAACACGACACATGGGGACTACAAAACACACATAAAAGTCCACAAGAGTAAACAGAAGATGAGTAAGGAGATTGAACCTTGTCCGGCTGATAAGTGTCCTCAGTAAACAACATACAGATGAAAATAGTTGTTTGCTCCTTCCCCAAACGACAAAAAACAGTCTCACCGTACTGTTCTCTGCATGTCAGCATGATCCTGAACCCCCAGTTGAATGTTTGGCATCGAAAGCAGCAAGCGTGAAAAGAGTGTAAATTCCATATCGACGTCTTTCTTTGCTTTCAAGTGAACAGTCCAGGTTGTAACTGGTCTTCCATTTCTTTTTGTCCTCTTGTTTATACAGCGATGGCCGAGGTGGACTTGATGTGATTGAAATACCGGAAATTATATGGTAAAATCAAGTCCCAACTTATCCGCGGGAGAACTTAAATGCAAGTATATACGGTATATTCTAATTAACGTCATTCTGGTCAGAATTTTGAAATGCCTATCCAACAGCCTTGTTGTCACAATCTCTCCTAACCCATTAACAGCTGCATTTGGTGGACACCCTGATGGGCTTAAAGTGGAGAAGGACAATCAAACTGGAATTGCCTTTACTTCACTATTAGCATGTAGACTTGTCTTACTCAACTGGAAGAATCCTAACCCACCTCTTTTAAGTCAGTAGGTAACTGATGTCATATACCATTTAAAATTAGAAAAAATCAAATTCTCACTTAGAGGATCTGTACAAAACCTTTTTAAAACCTGGCGGGATCTAATCAATAATATTTTAGAATAAGCTCTTATATTGGGGAGAATGACTCCTTTCCCTCTTTACTACTCTCAAATGTTTTACTCTCGGTGTTGGCCTTTCTCTCTTTCTCATGGGTGGGGGTTGAGTTGAATTTAGTTTAGCTTTAAGTTTCACTTGATTGTATGGAATGTTACATGCTTTAAATAAATTCAATAAAAGTTTTAAAAAAAGTTGATATACGGTATGAAGCCTAAATAAATAAATGGTTCTTTCTGGAACCTTCATGTGGATGGGTCTTTTGAGAAGCAAAAATGGTTCCCCTACGCTGTCGCTCTGAAGAACAACCCTGGCACCTTAATTTTTAAGAGCGTACATAGAACTCTCTAGTGGTTTGGGAAACTATTAGCTATTAGTAGTTCTAGGGTTTTAAAACCACCCGGTTTCTTTACTGGTAGCACCCCACACATTTTCACACTACCTGTCTTTTCTTTACCATGTAGTAATCTGCAGTTAAACTAAAACAGTGAATTTTGGGGTTATAAAATACAGAGCAATCAGTACTGCTCCTCAAAAAACAAAGTGATAAACACTTTGCATTCTGTCTTATTAAAAGTGTGCCGCTTACATAAGCGCGTATTTTAAATGCTAATTGCGAAAGAAAATTGATAGCACTTGCAAATTATGATCCCAGCTGGGAACCTAAATTCCCCATTGTCTTCATCATAATCAGGAGCCTTTCATCATGCTAGAATAAGATCGCACATTCCTGAGCTTTCATCTTTCTTTCTTTCTGTCTCTCATTACTTGGGTCTCGTTCTTCCCAGCCACCTTTAGGGACCAGGCATTGAAGTGAGAGGTCTTCTGGTCCAGTTGTGCTCACCTTCTCATTGTCACAGTGGAAATGGTCCTGGGCTAATACTGGACACTTGATTCATGCAGACATTAAATCTTCCTCATGTATTGACCTGATGCTCCCATCACTGTGTAAGTTTTATTGCCTACTTTTTAAATGATCTTCCAATAAATGGCACAACATGTTCATTATTTTTATGCTCATTGGTATGCATTTGCAAGCCTAACACAGAAACAACCATGTAAATTGCTGCAGATGAGTTGCAACAGTGCCCACGAATCCTGGGTTATATTTAAGTGTTAAGTGCGACATTAACAAAAATTCCTTCCCTCTTGTCGCCTGTCAATTCGCAGCTAAAATGTTACTGCAGACTAAAGGATTTGGGGAGGTGAGAACAGCTTGCTGAAACAGAGCTATTTTTTTCATCATTTCTGCTCTCATTTTGTTTTTCTGAAGATGTTAATTGCAAATCAGGGCAAGTGAAGTGCTTTTTACATTTTTAGACATGTCTTATGTAGACTGTAGATTAGCCTCTTACAGCGCTAATTGTATTACTCTACCATAATTAACTCTATAAGGAATGGATCACAATGAATATACAAAAATAAAAGGTTGAAAAATAGACAGCAGTTCATTTCTGTCTCTAATTTGGTCAGTGGTGAGTGACTGAGTGTGTCAGTGGACCCCCGTAATCAGAATATTAATTTAATATGTCACTGTACTCTGTGCAAATACAGTAAAATCTTGGATTGTGAGTAACTTGGTCTGCGAGTGTTTTGCAAGATGAGCTAAATATTTTAATACATTTTAACTTGATAAACGAGAGAGGTCTTGCAATACGAGTACTGTAGTACGTATACGCTTTGTCTGCTGAGCGTCACGTGATCACGCCTGACCTGATGGTTCTTCTCTCTCTCTCTCTCTCTGCGGGATTGTGGGTAATTGTCTCCCATTCTCGGTCTCAGTCGGCGTGCCTCACTCGTACAGTCAAGATCCGTACAGGCATATACTGTTTACTATAGCATTTTGACCACGTGTGTGTGTTGTAACATGTGAGTCCCTGTCTTGCACCCCAAAACACGAAGCTGAGTCTCAGTACTTTAGCAACGCCAGCTTTATTCAGCATAAAAGAGGAACAGCACAGTTATTTATTGTAGCAGGATCTGCCACTCTCCTATAGACAGACACAGCTGTAAGGCAGGATCATGGCCAGTTTAGTGGCCAAGTAAAACTGTGCCCTACACATTTATAATGTTCCTTGTATTACCCATCGATGGCAGGCGCTTATAGCATGTCTGTGATCTTTTCGGATTCGATTTTACGGCGAACTGCTACAGCGCTGGAAGCCTGCAGTTGCTTCGGGACGCTCTTCTGCATGTCGTCCTGCTGGGTAGAATACCAAAAGAGTTTAGAAACCTTACAGTGCGTAAAGCATTTTTTTATTTTGTGTCCAAGTGCAGTGACTCTTCAGGCAAAAGCAACTGTCATTGGATAGGTTTCCTTGTTACAGCTGCTAAAAAAGATTCTAGTAAGCCAACAGATAGCAGGGATTCTGTTAGTTAGAGTGAAAGTAACCTCTCTCTCATCTCCCTCACACCAGCCATGATTCTTTTCAAAGGTAAGGTGCAGGTTAATTTGTTTTATGTATTTTTACTTTATATTTTCTATTAATCATTTTTATATGAATAGTTTTGGGTTGTGGAACGAATCATCTGAGTTTCCATTATTTCTTATGGGGAAATTCGCTTTGATATACGAGTGCTTTGGATTACAAGCACGTTTCTGGAACGAATTATGCTCGCAATCCAAGGTTCCACTGTATTTTGAATCTGCTTTTCTTTTATTTCTACTCACATGCACAGCTGAGCCAGATTTAGTACAGGAGCCCAGCATTTAGAACTGCTAGGCAAAGCATTTTAAGACAAGACAAATTAAGGACAACTGCGAAATGGGCAACCTGCACTATTTCTGTGTGTCAAACTCAGCATGAGATTGTATCCTTTCTTTGCCTTGTTTGGAATTGTATATTTCAGCTAAGTTGGGGCCTGCACATGGAGAAAGAGTATAAAGCCTTGGAACATTGCCCAGCACACCTTTGAAGCCGACGGACGGATGGGAGATAATGTCATTTGATCTGGAAAATCCTTCTAACGCAGCAATGAAAATGGCAGACTCTATACATCGGGCTCCCACTCCCGAATTGGGTTTTTGTCATGGCTTCCTCGTCTGTTATGCCACGTAAACTGTCATTAAAGTAAGCTAAATTATTTCTCCTATGTGATTTCTTACTGCCGTATCACTAAGGGAGGGGTATCGTCTTTTTATATCTATGTAGTTTCGGGTTATGTAACATGCCGCAATTACAAAAGAACTCATTCCAACAAGGAAGCTAGTGCCCTCTGCTGAATACAACCCCGTGACTGGTGTCCTGCCCAAGTTGGTTTGTGTTGCCAGGATAGGCTCTGGCCCATTATGTGTGGAGATTACAGATGTGCCTGTTGGACAGTCTTCTTATATAATACGATACCATGGCTGTTTGTTTGTCTGTCCAGGATTTTAAATCACCAGTAGCTCGCAAACCGTTTAAGTTATTGACCTGAAATTTGGTACGCATAAACTATGTGATCTATACTGTCCGCTTTCGGGGTGTATGTGTCTGTTCGGCCTGGAAGTGCGAGGCAGCCCAGAAGTGCGAGGCTACAGCAGTGAAGCTCAAAGTGCCGGCAAGGCAGCCCCAAGTTAGCGAGTCGGAAGAACAAATAAGTGCAAGGCTACAATATGAAGCTGAAAGAAAGCGACTGCCGTGAAAAGACAAACGAGACAGCAAAACTTGCTTAGCAGCTGATACATACATACATACATACAATTTAGTTTTGTATAGCCCAAAATCACACAAGAAGTACCACAATGGGCTTTAACAGGCCCTGCCTCTTGACAGCCCCCCAGCCTTGACTCTCTAAGAAGACAAGGAACAACTCCCAAAAAAAAAACCCCAGTAGGGAAAAAATGCAAGAAACCTCGGAAAAGGCAATTCAAAGAGAGACCCCTTTCCAGGTAGGTTGGGCGTGCAGTGGGTGTCAAAAAGAAGGTGGTCAATACAATACAATACACAGAACAAATCCTCAACACAGTATAAAAATAAAAATTTTAGAAGTACGTAGCAGAATTTACCAATGGATAACATCACGTAATATGATTTGGATTTGTTTATAGTCCTGCAGACCTCATCCATCAAGCTGCCTCCTCCGATTTGGCCATTCCACAGCTGAAACAGTGCTGGGCCAGCCAATCCGATGAAAGGACCTCTCTTTCCCATGATTTCAGCGATCCTCCATCAGGGATGACTTTACCGTAAGCAGGCACAAAAACTTGGCAGGTGGGCCATGGCACCAAGTCCCACATTTGAGTACTGAGAAGAGAAACAGAATAGGTGAGGGTTAGTATCCAATTATAACTATCATGTTACTTATGTTTTAGTGCTAATGACTAACAACAGAGAAGCAGTCTGTACAGTTAATCAGCAGCTCTAGTCAGGATATGCTAAACTGAAGTAGTGAGTCTTCAGCCAGGATTTAAAGGCTGAGACCGAAGGGGCATCGCTTATAGAAGCAGGCAGACCATTACATAGTTTAGAGGCCCTGTAACTCAAAGCTCGACCTCCCACTGTTATTTTAAAAATCTTTGGAATCATAAGCAGACCGGCATCTTGAGATCTTAATGTGCGCTCAGGTAGGTAAGTCATGATAAGTTCAGACAAGAAAGTCGGACCTCGGCCATTTAATGCTTTATATGTTAAAAGGAGGATTTTGAAATCTGCCCTAAACTTAACCGGGAGCCAGTGTAAGGATTTAAGAACTGGAGTTATATGTTCGTATTTTCTTGTTCTTGTGATAATTCTTGCAGGAGCATTTTGGATTAACTGGAGGCCGTGTAAAGAACAGTTTGAACATCCAGTGAACACCGCATTGTAGTAGTCAATCCTACTAGAAATAAATGCATTAATTAATTTCTCAGAATCCTGTTTATTTAGAAAGTGCCTTAATTTCCTAACATTTTTAAGATGGAAGAAACAAGATTTGGACAACTTTATAATATGTGCTTTAAATGACATGCTAGAGTCAAAGAGAACTCCAAGATTTCGGGCTGATTCAGTAAAATAAATGGTGATTTCAACTGAGTTAAACAATGACAGAATATTTTTGTGATCAACGTCATTCCCTCCAACAATTAACATCTCTGTTTTATCTGTATTGAAAGACAAGAAGTTCTCATCCATTCAGTCCTTTAATTCACTAACACAACTAATTAAAGAAAATATCGGAGAAACTTCATTTGATCTAAATGAAAGGTATAACTGGGTGTCATCTGCATACGAGTGAAAGTTAACATTATGTTTCCTAATGATAGATCCCAGTGAAAGCATGTAAAGTGAAAACAGTAAAGGTCCCAGTACTGAGCCCTGCAGGACACCATATTGAACTTCTGTGTGTAATGATGGAGTCCTGTCAGCACATTTCTGTACATATTGGAATCGATTTGATAAATAAGAACTAAACCAAGCGAGCACAATGTCTTGTAAGCCCAACATCATTTTCTAGCCTGTGCAGTAAAACAGAATGGTCAATGGTGTCAAACGCTGCACTTAAGTCTAACAACATAATTACAGTGGAGCTTCCTTCATCAGAGGATATCAGAATGTCGTTTACAACCCGCGTTAGTGCCGTTTCTGTACTATGATCAGTGCAGAAACCAGACTGAAATTTCTCAAATAAATTGTAATGCGTAAGATGTGACTGAAGCTGACTGGCGACTACTTTTTCTAGTATTTTAGAGAGAAAGGGTAAATTTGAAATAGGCCTATAATTATTAAGTATGTGTGGGTCTAGGTCTGACTTTTTAAGTAATGGTTTAATGACTGACACTTTTAGTGCTTAAGGCACTGTACCATGCAGTAATGAACTATTGATGATGTTTAGAACAGGTGCTGCAAGAACATCCATGGCACTTTTTACTAGATTTGTTGGCACTGGATCTAGAGAACAAGTAGGGGCTTCATTTTAGAAATTAAAGTTAAGACTTTCTGCTCAGTTACAGGATTAAAATTACTAAAGTGCTGATTGCAATGTGAGACAGGGCCTGCTAAGCTAGTATTTGGTTTGTACTGTGATGCAGAGATCTGGGATCTTATATTTTTAATTTTCTCATTGAAGAAGTTCATAAAGTCTGTACTGATAATGTCTGTTGGTATTTTGCACTGTTGATCTGAATTCCCATTTGTTAATTTAGCCACTGTTCTAAACAGTACCCGAGGATTTTTATTATTGCTATCTATTATTGTAGAGTAGTATTCTGAGCGAGCTTTAAAGAGGGCTTTTTTATATTTATTAACACTCTCTGTCCATGCAGTTTGAAAGACATGTAGTTTTGTTGTTCGCTCCAGTTTTCGACACTCTAATTTAAGAGCGCAAGTTTTTTCATTAAACCAAGGAGAGTTTCTATGTGCTTTGATCACTTTTGTTTTAAGGGGAGCCACTGTGTCCAGAGCATCTCTGAAGGTCACATTATAATGATAGACAAGTGGGGGCGAGCACATCCGCAAAAAGAAGCTGCCGACTGTGCATTTCAGTTTTTTTTCTGACGATTTCAATAGTTTTTAGGAGCCTGGGCTTTTTACAGCTAGTAACATGAGTAAATACGTAAGGTACTACAACCTTTCGGAACAATGGGAGGACGGGTATGTTTTTATGAGAGACTGACATGCAGTGTTGTTACGCTTTGGGTTTGAATTAAAGAATTTATTGTTAACAAAATCATTTTCATAATTGTCCCTTCATGTGGCATGTTGTCAGAAGTGTAGTCGCATCCATGCAGCTCTGAAAATAAAAGGAAAAATGTCAAAGTTTAATGCACTGGAGGCTGTTGACTTCACATCATGGCCAACGTGGATTCAGCAAAGGTGAGGTGCAAGTTCATTCCCTACTATATGCATTTGGCAAAGACGCCAAGATTATGTATAGTGAATTTACTCTTGCAGAGGCTTTCCTTGCCGATAATTACGAGACTGTTGTCAATACATTTGAAGAACATTTCACACCTCAGAGAAACATTATACATGAGTGGGTTCTCACATAACATCCGGCCCCCATTATTCTCAGGCTAATGGAGCTGCAATGAGACTGCAAAACTTCCTTCAGGCCCATCCTCACTTAGCAATTAAGTGCTATCAAACAACATCTATGAGCCCAGTCCAGCTGATGATAGGCCAACAAATCAGGACTAACCTGCTCATGTTGGAGCACAAACAACAGGCTCAAACCAATAAGCACAAATGGTGAGGATTAAAGACAAGGCAGCAAAGAAAGCATACAAGTTCTATGATTGATGACACTCTGCTCATGCCCTGACAAAACTGCACCCTGGAAATGAAGTTCTCTTAAAGCTCGACACTGAGAAGGGATGAATAAACCATAATGAGCTTTGATCATATTTAGTGCAGATGGCACCATGCTATGCATGAACCGCAAACAACTGCCCTTAATTCCCAGGCAAACAAGTGTAGATAAGAGCAGACATTCTCAAGAAGGAAAAGAACAAGTTCCGGCTACTCCTCCAACAGAGGATGAATGTCTTAAACTGACTCCTGGTTGTCTTGTAAATCCTTCATCAAATAGGGCACCCATACTTATAAGAAGAAGTGGAAGAGTAGTAAAAACACCAGACCTCTATGGGAGATATCTAAGAAGAAATGAAGCTCATTGAGGCATTCCTAGTGCGATTTTGGGCTATACAAGAATTGAAAGGATCTCTCACTCAATATCTCAGAAAAGTAGTGGAAGGTAGCAATGCAGAGAATTCACTCGAGCTCCGTATGTGCAAAGCACACAATTATTCAACTCAAAATTATATATTGAGCACATCTGTCTCACTTAAAATTGTCCAAAATGTTTTCAGGGCAAGATCCAACCTGCAATCAACCCTATTGGGGTCCATGGCCACCACCAAGGGGCACCTGGAGGGTTCCGGAGCCATGGACTGCAGCATTTCCACCACACCAGGAAGTGCTGCCGGAACAGGAACCAGGTACACCCGGACTCCTTTCAGGTGCCATGTAGCACTTCCACCACACCAGGAAGTGCTGCAGGAAGGTCATCAGGGATGCCCCTGAAGCCTATGTTCTAGGGGGCAAACATGGGAAACACTATATATCTCCCCCTGGATGCTAGATGGCAGCCTCCCTGGGTTGCAGTGGTGCCTCGGACTCCCTCTGGGCTTCACGGGGGTTGGATTGTTGTGCAGCCCTGTTCAGTCCTGCAGGCGCCGCCAGGGAATGCGGCAGCAGGAGCTGCTGGACCCTTCTGGGCACTGGTTTCGCCACACCCAGAAGTGCAGCTGGATGTCGTCAACCAAGCACCTGGTGCACTTCCAGGTGCCCAATAAAAGGAGCCTGCAACCACCACTCAGCGGTCAGAGTTGGGTGGAGGAGGACGAGGTTGCCTGGGAGGAGTGGTGGTGCAGAGGAACAGTGCGTTACTTTTGTGTGTTGGTGCTTTGGGACTGTGTTGTGGCTGGGGGACACGGGGAAGACGTGCCCTCCAGCTGAAGAAAAATAAAAGTTTATTTATTTTATACATGTGCCAATCTATGTCGGGTCAGGTGCATATATAGCGCCTTTTGTTACAAGTACTGGTATAGCACCATCTATTGTCACAATAGTGACAGATCCACTGTGACTTCTTAGTCCTTCTCATAAGGCGTACTATCTGTTTTTAGACCTCCCATTGTGTATTCAAATTTCACATTTTGACTTCCTACATGTACTACTTTACATTTACTTACATTACATTTCATCTGCCACAAATCTGCCCAAGTCTGCATGCTATTCCAAGCCCTTCTGTAACAGCTCAGCTGATTCTACATCATCTGCCCTTCCACTTAGTTTGGTATCATCTGTGTTCTGTATTGATTACAGTATATTCTTGTCTACATCGTTTGTGTAAATTAAAAAGAGCAGCAGCCCTAACACTGATCCCTGAGGGTCACCACCTTTAACATCAACTAATTCTGAAAAAGTTCCCCTCGCCGTAACCCCTCGCTCCTTGTGTCTGAGACAATTTTGTGGCCATCTACACATGGCGCTCTGAATTCCCACTTCATTTAGTTTGAGCACTTCACCTGTTAGTTTGAAATCGATCGAGATTGATTGTGGGTGTGTGAAGGAGTGTGCTGAGCGAAGAAATGGCAACCCCTCGAGATTTGGTTGCTGGCCTGTGGTAGCTGTTGAATTTAAGAAGAATAACTGGCCCAAAAAGGAGACAGTATAAGAATTTGGTAAATGTGAAGATTTTGATAAAAATTGTAATTCAACTGAACTAATGAGTGTGCCGATAGAAAATACATTTAGATCTTCTGACCCTCAAGGGGATACTGGTTGATTTGAACAGGACAAGATCATTTTGGGGAAAAGGATACGTTGAAGAAAACAACTGACTGATTATCTCCAGGTGGTCTTAACAAGCGGTGTGATGAGATTCCTTTAATCAAGGAGTGACTTTTTTACATAATTCTTTGAGTGAGCTTTTTAAAGAGCACTTTAATTACTGATCTGTATATTTTCATTATGAATATGAAACGAATGCCTATTTTGTATGCAATATTCAGCTATGCATTATACACTATTTTGTTACTTGGACAAGAAATTACACTGAACATCTATTTATTTCATTTCAATAATGATCATCAAAACCATAATAGCAAGGTTAATATACCGGACTACGTATTTATAAAATACTAATAATGAGGTGAAAGACAAGTCAACAAAGTTTAATGTTGCTATTGTGACTGAAAAATTAATAAAATGAAAGAGTAGGACTGTGCTAGATGGTATGGATACAGTGGATACAGAAGGTATTCAGAGCCCTTCATGTTCTGTACGCGTAATTGTGTTGTTGATTTCATTTTAGAAGGATAATGTTGCCATTTTTGACCACCAATCTACACTCATCTTCCCATAATGACAAAGTGAAAACATGTTCTCAGAAAGATTTGCAAATTTATGAAAAATCAAAAACTGAAGTCTCTCATTCATCTAAGTATTCAGACCCTTTGCTGTGGCCCTCCAAAATGTGCTGAGGTGCATCCTGTTTGCTTGTATTCTCCCGGGCGTGGTTAAATCTCTTTCTCACAGAACGTATAACGCTGCTCACGTTGTGTGTGGGTGGCTGAACGCATGCTAAGGAGCAGCAGTCGGATCATCTGCTGGCTTACTGCTGCTGGCGTGCTGTGTCTTCTGCTTGTTGCTTGTCGTTATTTTAAGAGCTGGGAGCGCATGAAACATGTCTGCGAAAAGCATTCCAACAACTGCTAGGTTAGATGTCTATGAACTTGTTTTAAATGTTGTCTCAATGCCTTGACGTTGAAGTGTCTCTCGTGGGACGTCAAATTGTCTTCTGAGAAGATCACGTCTCGTCTCCCTAGCCTCCCTTTCAAGATTTTTATTTAATATATATATACAGGGTGAGGCAGAAAGGACGAATGTTTTTTACAAAATCACAAAATTGTTAATTTTTTCTTACAAAGAAATTTATTGAAATATTTGAGTTGATATTGAAATAGCATTTGACAATTTGTAGGGATGAAAATGCAGGTCTAAATGCAAAATACACCTTACCAAACGATTACTGAGGTCAAGTGCAGAAGAATGCTTCCGAGCAGATCGACTTGGACTGCGCAGCAGGGCTAGTCGTATGCTTTCCACATTTTGAGGGGTACGTGCCGTTCGTGTAGACCCCGGCGGTCTTTTGTTCATTAGTGTACCTTGTGTAAGAAGTGCTTTAACCCAACATAGGATAGTGTTACGAGCGGGAACAGCTTTATTTCTGTGGATATTGAAATTGCAACGAAACTCATGCTGAACTGCGGTAATACATTGGTTGTTCTTGACAAAACAGTTGTACGCAAAAACGCGATGTTCTTTTGTCAACGACTCCATGGCTTCAACTAAAAACAAAATAAAAAAATGCTGACTTCGCGAACCTAACGCCACCTACCACACGTCTGTCACTACCTAGTGGTGAGTTCTAGCCATTTCAAAGACGTCCGTCCTTTCTGACTCACCCTGTGTGTATATATATAGTCACGCACGTGCGATTAGGGGGCCGCGTACGGACCTAAACGGTATCGTGAAGTCGTATGCCAGAAGGGAATGGTAGGGTACTAAGCTTTCTCTCTTTATATCCTGCAGAAAGAAAGATGCACCACCGCCATGATTCTGCCCAACTCGCTAACCACGCATCACCACTTCCGCCCTTCCTCTGTCAATTCCTGATGACGTCAGCAATCCCAACATCCATCTCGGCTCCTTCCCAGCTAACCTCTCTCTACTCTTGGTCCCTCTTCATAAATGCTCCCCCCTCTGCCATTTTGACTGTCGGCTGTATAGAGCGATTCAATACTGCATTGACGATTATTATTATTTCTGCAATATTTCTTACAGTATACGAGGCCGGAAACCCCAAACCTTGATGATTGTGTGTCTTTCTTTTTACAGTGGCGTAGCCAGCAGGATAGAGAACGTCCGATATGTCAGAATGACAGGACCTCAACACCGTACTGTCAGGGATGGCAGCTAAGATCCAGTCCCTGCAGCTTGAACAGGCTGCGACAAAGCGCAAATTAGAGGAGACCAAAGCACGTTTGGCTGCGGCAGAAATGGTAAGACCGGAGCCACCCCGACCTCCACCTCCTCTGATCATGGACGATATCGAATCCTACCTGGGCATCTTCGAGAGGACGGCCACCCAGAACCACTGACTGCGGTCCGAGTGGGCGTCCATATTGGCACCCTATCTGAAGGGCGCCAGCAGCGGGCCGGAGAGGTCGGCTCACTGGGCCCGACAGGGACGTGTCGTTACCCCCGAGCCCACCCGCCGCGCTGCGGAAGCTCCGGTGAAGCCCAGAGAAAAGCTGGCCTCGCGTGCTGTTTCAAGTGTGGTGAGGTCGGACATCTTTTGCCAACCTGCCCCTTAAACGTGGAGCCTATGGACTGCAGTTGGGCCGCCACTGAGACGTACTGTACTCTGTCCAATCCCTTGGCGATCCCAAATACGGGAGTGGTGTTGGTGAACGGACACTCAGTAGTAGCCCTATTTGATACCGGCAGCAACATAACCATTGTGGCTCGCCATTATATTCTACCACAACAGTGGTTACGCTAACAGTTGCAGGTCACTTGCGTGCACGGGAAGACCAGATCATATCGGTCCGTAAAGTGCTATATTTCCTGGAAAGGGGACTTAAGTCGATTGTCGGTCGCTGTGTTACCTGAGCCCCTCTTTCCAGTGATTTTGGGACATGACTGGTCACAGAATAATAGCGGTAGAATAACAACCACTCCTGTAGCCTCGCTGGGTCCGGTTATGGATGGGCGAAGTCCCCTCCCCGTGACCCCCACGCCGTGCGCACGGGCAAACAATGATGCCGTAGACTACCGGGGGGAAGAATCTCAGGCGACGGACCCTGACCCGGAAATGTCACCCGGCGAGGGCACGAGCCGAGGAACCATTGCTTCCCCCGAGCAACCTGATCCCTTAGACAGTATGGGCCATCAGTTTAGATCTACGCCTGCTTCGTTTAAAAGTGAACAGTGGAATGATGACTCCCTGAAGTTTGCCCGGAATGCTATTGTTTCCGTTGGTAGCCGCTCAGCGGACAGTCCCTTACCACAGGAGCCCTACTTTGTTTTGGAGAATGATCTGTTGTATCGAGTCGCGAGTCATGAGGGCGAGGTACGGAAGTTGTTGCTAGTGCTGTGTACCTTCCGGCGTGAGGTTTGCGAACTAGCTCATGCCCACCTCCTAGGCGCCCATCTCGGGGCCGAAAAAACTCTGGAGAGGATAAAGCAACGCTTCTATTCGCCCGGAATTAACGAGGAGGTTTGACGTTTCTGTCAGTCCTGCCCTGAATGTCAGACACATCAAATACCTACGAGGGACCGTGCTCCTCTTGTTCCGATACCCTTAGTTGATATTCTCTTTGATAGGATCGGGGTAGACCTTGTGGGACCCCTGGAGCCCTCAAACAATGGCCATAAGTACATATTAGTCATGGTCGATTACGCGACTCGGTACCCAGAGGCAGTTCCGCTGTGCTCCGCTAACACAAAAAATGTTGCATGAGAGTTGGTCAGCCTTTTTTCCAGAGTGGGAATACCCAAAGAAGTCCTCACAAACCAAGGTACGCCCTTTACCTCGGATACGTTCAGGGAGGTGGCCAGGTTAGTCCGTATCAAACATCTTAAGATGTCTGTCTATCACCTGCAAACCAACAGGCTGGTAGAGTGTTTCAACCAGACCCTTAAGCAGATGCTGTGCAAGGTAGTCAGCGTGGACGGTAGGAACTGGGATCAGCTTTTTCCTCTCGTGCTTTTTGCTTACCGGGAAGTGCCTCAAGCCTCCACAGGTTTTTTTCCCCATTTGAGCTTCTGTATGGGCGCCAGCCCCGGGGACTTTTGGACATAATAAAAGAAGGATGGGAAGCCGAGGCTCTGCCTTCTACTAACGTGTTACAGTATGTCGCACAACTGCGTGACAGACTAAACAAAATTAGACCTGTATTAAAAGAACACATGACTCGCGGACTCGTGAAACAGCCAAATCGTCGACCGAGCGAGAGGGTGTACCATGTGAACTTGTTGAAGCCTTGGAGAGACAGGGAAGAACCTCCCGACTCCAGTAGTGCCATCTCCCTTTTCTCAGGCACATCAACCCTTAACCTCAGTCCAGACCTGACGTCCCTCCAGCGGCAGGAGTTGGAACAAGCAAAACGCGCAGAGGTAGAACTGGAAATCCAGCGGATGCTGGACATGGACATTATTGAGGAGAGTCATAGTCCGTGGTCTAGTCCTATCGTTCTCGTTTCCAAGCCGGATGGCTCCTGGAGATTCTGTAACGACTTTAGACGTCTTAACCAGGTCTCCAAATTCGATGCCTACCCGATGCCCAGGGTGGACGACCTCATTGAACGATTGGGTATGGCTTGATATTTGACTACCCTTGACATGACTAAAGGGTACTGGCAAATTCCCCTAACGGCATCCACCAAAGAGAAAACTGCCTTCAGTACCCCTAGTGGACATTGGCAATATAAGGTCCTTCCATTTGGGCTGCATGGGGCACCAGCGACCTTCCAACGTTTGGTAGACAGAGTGCTTAGGCCCCACCAGTCCTATTGTGCCACCTACCTGGATGACGTGGTCATCTATTCCGGCACCTGGGAGGAACATATATTGCAGGTATTCGCTGTCCTCACGACACAAGCGAAGGCCGGCCTCCGCATCAATCCTCGCAAATGCTTCTTCGGCTTAAAAGAGGCCAAGTATTTAGGCTACCTAGTGGGGCGGGGACAGGTGAAACCACAATGCTCCAAAGTGAAAGACATCCTGGAATGGCCCCGTCCGAATACCAAGAGACAGGTGCAGGCCTTCTTGGGGTTAGCGGGATACTACCGCCGGTTTGTGCCCCGCTTCTCTGAAAGGGCAGCACCCTTGACTGATCTAACAAAGAAACGGCCTCCTTTATATGTGGTATGGAACGATAAAACGGAACGAGCATTCAGTGACCTAAAGAAGGCCCTGACCTCGGCACCAATATTAAAAACCCCCGATTTTTCTTTGTCCTTTCTTCTCCAGACTGATGCTTTGGACACAGGCCTGGGCGCCATGTTGAACCAAATTGTCAATGGTGTCGAGCACCCCGTGATCTACCTGAGCCGGAAACTGCTGGACCGGGAGACCAGGTATGCGGCAGTGGAGAGGGAAGCCTTGGCCATTAAGTGGGCGGTGACTCATCTGAGGTACTATCTGCTGGGTCGCAAGTTCACTCTGGTGACTGACCACGCCGCCGTCCAGTGGATGTCACTTCATAAGGAGTCGAACCCCCGAGTCACCAGGTGGTTTTTGGACCTACAGCCCTACAGGTTTACAGTCAGTTATCGTCGGGGCAACCTTCAGGCCAATGCTGATGCCCTCTCCCGGGTTCACGACCTCTCTGTTCGGTGCGGCCGACCCGATGGATCTGGGCTGAGGGGGGGTGGTCGTGTCATGCACGTGCGATTAGGGGGCCGCGTACGGACCTAAACGGTATTGTGAAGTCGTATGCCAGAAGGGAATGGCGGGATACTAACCTTTCTCTTTTTATTTCCTGCAGAAAGAAAGACGCACCGCCGCCATGACTCTGCCCAACTCGCTAACCACGCATCGCCACTTCCACCCTTCCTCTGTCAACTCCTGATGACGTAAGCAATCCCAACATCCATCTCGACTCCTTCCCAGCAAACCTCTCTCTACTTCCGGTCCCTCTTCGTAAATGCTCCCCCCTCTGCCATTTTGACTGTCGGCTGTATAGAGCGATTCAATACTGCATTGACGATTATTATTATTTCTGTAATATTTCTTACAGTATACAGGGCTGGAAACCCCAAACCTTGATGATTGTGTGTCTTTCTTTTTACAATATATATATATATATATATATATATATATGATGTATTAAGCTTCTGTTTAGTTTAAATGCTGCCTTGGAGAACAAATAAAGTATGTGTAATTTAAATTAATGTACATTGTGTAATGATCTGAGGAGTTCATCCTCACAAAATCAGGGCACCAAAGTAGCTGGAGAGTTCAACCTCAAAATCTGTGCTCAATTTCTCAATGAGGTGGAGCTGAATTAGGCAGTGTCAGGTGTGGACCCTCTGTGGTTGGGGTGCCAACCTATTTCAGGGCACATTTGCACACACTATCCAGTTTAGAGTCTGCTGTCAGCCTGTCCTACAGTCACTGAATAGTGCCTAAAGTGTATAAGGAAAGTTTGTGGGGTGAGATTTGTACCTGTGAAGCAGCTGAATTAGTTATCATACCATCATGCTACATAGGTGACTCTAGTAAATAGTGGAATAATGCACATAAATAAATAAATACAAAACTTTTAAATACTTGTAAAATAAAGAATCTGTTTTTTAATTGTATTTCTCTACTGCCAGTATGGTCTTATACTAAATTGGATAGAGTAGGTCCAGAAAATTAAAGGATGAACTCAATACATGGATAGATACGTAACAGTGCAAACACAATGTTCTTTCCATTCTATTTATTTATTTTTCTAAGGTTTTCTGCAATTCTGTCCAAAGAAAGAACAGAGAATCCTAACTACTTACACAATTCTTGTTTAAGCCCCAAGGTGCAGCTTAGTTCAGCAAATAAAAAAATAATTCTCGGGAATAGATTGGATATATATATTTTTTTTGGTCCAAAAGCAAAAAATATTTAACTAGTGAAGCGTTGAAATGTAGACATCCGGTTTCACATCAGAGGTGGCGTTAAAATTCATTCAAGGCCTTTCTGCTTCAGTGACTACACTGCTCATATTGCTACAAGTTAATAACGTGGGATTTATACATTAAATGCTAACAAAAGCTTAAAGATGTCACATCCCATATCTGACAATGCCCCAGGAAAGAGCAATCCAAAGAAGAACAGTTCTAAACAACAAAGCTCCAGGAAAGGAGTGTAAAACCTCTCAAAAGGTATATTCTTTACGAATCAAATGTACCCAGCTTGGCATTTCTTAAGGCTTTTCCCAGGCTCAATATTTCACATCTGCATTGGCTGCTATAAAAAAAGAAATGTGAGAAGAAAAATATCATCAGGATACTACAAATGGCTACTGTGTGAAGGTGCACAGCTAAGATTATTATGGTGTATCCAGCAGGGGGCGTTAGCTCCCTTGTTGGAATGAGTTCTTTTGTAATTGTGCCGTGTTACATAACCTGAATTTATATATAATATAAAAAGATGATACTCCTCTCGTAGTGATGCGGCGGTAAGAAATCACATAGGGGAAATAACGGAGCTTTGTTTAATGACGGCTTACGCTGCATAACGGATGAAGGAAGCCAATGGCAAGAACCCAATTCAGGAGTGGGGACCCGATGTGTAGAGTCTGCCATTTTCACCTTGCAGTGTAAGGACTTTCAGGATCAGCTGGCGTTATCTTCCATCTGCTTTATACTGTTTCAAGGCTTTATACTCTTTCTTCATTTGCAGGCCCCCACTTAGGTGAATCATGCAATTCTAAACAAGGCAAAAGAGGACACAGTTTTGTGCTGACGTGGACACACAAAAATAGTATACAGTGGTCATCAGTCCAACTGCCCATTTCGCAGTTGTCCCTAACTGTCTTGTCTTAAAATGCTTATCTTGCAGTTCTTATATGGTGAACCCCGTGCTAAATCTGGCTCTGTGTCAACTGTGTATTTGAGTAGAAAAAGACAGATCTATAAAATATATTTCCACAGAGCGCAGTGACATATTAAACTTATACACTTATTACATATGGGTCCTCACAAAAATAGGTTACGAAACCCAGAAAATGTGCCCAGTGCACCCGTGTATCTACGAAACAGGCACTCTGACTTTGAGTCTGTATTGAACCCCCTAGCCATCTTTCTCTACTTGAGTCACTTTAGTCTTTTTCTGCTAATTATACAAAATTATTGTCTGTCTGTTATATTTTCATTTTTATCACTCTTTAATTTAATATTGTTCTTTATCAGTATGCTGCTGCTGGAGTATGTGAATTTCCCCTTGGGATTAATAAAGTATCTATCTATCTATCTATCTATCTATCTATCTATCTATCTATCTATCTATCTATCTATCTATCTATCTATCTATCTATTATATAGTGCCTTTCACCTATCTATCTATCTATCTATCTATCTATCTATCTATCTATCTATCTATCTATCTATCTATCTATCTATCTATCTATGTATTCTGTATTTGTATAGGGATTGACATTATATTTATACTTTACATAAAACACTATAGGTACTGCAACAATGCATCTATTACTCGCTTGTAACAAGACCTTAACAAAGGCTTCTTTGGGATTTCATGACACTTACAAAACATCAGTAGATCGGTTATTCATGTGACATACTGACATGATGGTGAAATGACTTGTTACAGTTTTTCTCGATTGGTTTGGCTCATTTCTTGAAACCGAGATGACATTCTCAAAACCATAAGGTCATTTGGCCAAACAGTCTTACAGTGCTGCCCAACATTATAGCTCACTAGCAAAACAAATATCTTACCCCAAACTCTTCGTCCATGCTTCAAAAGCAGATTCCTTTCCCATATAAAAGGTCAGTACAGTCAGAATAGCACAGATCCTTCTCAATTGCCTTGGCACATGTGCATTCATTTAGTGCTTTTGTCAGAATACCCCGGATGGTTTAGCACAACACCATGGATCCCCTGCAAAAGCTCATATCTCTCCCAAAAGAGTTTATCCATGTGTCAAAACTAAATATCCTTCCCATATAAATAGTCAATGCCCCCAAAATGCATTATACCTTTGGCATTGTTTAAGCACTGCAAGTCAAAATGCTTAGACGTTTTGTCACTGAGGCACAGGTCTAGCAACAGAATACCACTATGAATAAAACCAAAAGATTTTACAGTAAAATCAGCCTCCAATAAACCACTCATACTCAAGGAAACTGTAAACATTTTTATTCGTACAAAGAAATGTTAACATTAGAGAACATACTGTGAAAAGAAAACATATACAGGATTCTGTAAATGTGAACAGTTATAAACACAAACAAAAAAAAACAAAAAAACTCTAGCCCACCATACTGTAAATAAAGTCTCAGAACTATAGTACAGTAATATTTTCAGTGGTCGCCATTGTCACCCTCTCCTTCCTGGCCACCATCCTCATCCTCCTGGCCATCGACGCGCTGCTCTCTGTCAGGCCATAAATTCTCATCCACATCGCAACGGATATTTTCTCGTGCGATGCAGCGAGGGAAGAAACGGCGTGAATGTCTCAACCATCCCCTACATTGATCCCCTGTGATGTCCTCACATGCAGCATCCATTGCATGCAGCAGGGCCCTCTGGTCTTGAGCCTGATGCTCATACACCCTCCACCTCCAAGCTGAAAAAACTCCTCAATTGGATTCAGGAAAGGAGAGTAAGGTGGAAGAAACTCCATTAGCATCCGGGGATGGGTGGTGAACCAGGTTCTGATGCGTGGGCCGCGGTGGAAGTTCACATTATCCCACACAATGACATAATGTGGTAGCTGAGGTCCTTCTACACCTCTCTCATTTTCTGGGATCAGATCAGTATAAAGGTGGTCCAAAAAATTGAGGAGCTTTTGTGTATTGTAGGGCCCTAAACTGGGAATGTGTGTGGCCACACCTCTTTCTGATATAGCGGCACACATTGTTATATTTGCTCCTCGCTGGCCTGGGACATCCACAGTGGCTCGGTGGCCAATGATGTTACGGCCACGCCTTCGACCTTTGGCCAGGTTGAAGCCAGCTTCATCAACGTAGACTAGGATGTGAGGGGTTTCGTTGCCTTCTAATGCCATAATTCTCTACAATAGAATAGAAATAAATCTAATCAGTCAAGTAGAGACAGATACTGCAGGGAGGATCTAAAGTACTGTACAAACAGGGAGTGGGAAACTGAAGACAATTTCTAGGAAAAATGCTCTAGTCACACAAAGCTGGATTCTGAAGGTGAAAAGGATAACGCAAAACAAAAAAACAGTGGTAACCATGTCTTACTGTAATAGTGTTACAATGATAGACAACCAGTAGTTGACTTACATGCACATACTGGTACCGCAGCCCTTTCACTCTGTCAGAGTTTCTCTCAAATGGTACCCTGTAAATCTGTTTCATGGTCATCTGATGTTTCTTCAATACCCGGTCTATTGTGGAGATGCTGATAGAGTTTATATTTTGGAACATTACATTGTCTAGCAGGATTGCATTACGAATCTGTCTCAGTGTGATGGCATTATTTGCAATGACCATGTTGCATATTTCTTGTTCTTGTTGTTCATTTAGAAGTTTTCTTCTGCCACCCACTTGAGGCTGTCGTCCAATCCTAGACATACAAGTCAAAGGTCAACACTGTAAATTTGTTACAAAATGAGTTACCAATGTAATTGTACTGCTGTCTTATGGTACTAGAAGTGTGATGCACTGCACAGTGACTGGAATACTATTCACAGTATTTTCTCCATTTTTTTGTCTTTGTCATTTTTATAGTATCATATAACATCACATGACGATATTACAGTACAGTAGGCCTACACACACACCAACACTGAATAGTTCAATAGCATAGTTCTGTACCTGTTTTCCCTGCGAAAGGTTTGGATGATGGAAGAGACTGTAGACCGAGGCACATTAGGCTGCACTCGGCGACCTGCCTCTGCCATTGTGAGGCGATGGTTTATGACGTGGTCAATAAGGGTGGCCCGGATTTCATCTGGGACATCATGGTGCCTCCGTGCTCCTCGGCCTCTTCCCCCTATTCCTCCACGCATTCTCACTCCTCCTCTTCCTCTTCTTCTTCCTCCTCTTCCTCGAGCAGGAAGTTGCTGTTGTACTTGGCGAGGTGCTTCCATGTTCACACTGCAAATGAAACTGGCCCTGCGCCAAGCTCTGTCTATATACTTTTGGCAGCAGTCATAATCATAGACAACACCTGTCAGGTATCTGAACAACCTGTTTGATTGGTCATCTGAGATGTGGGAAACTGCTCCTTCGTTAGTTCTAATTTCACCTGATTGATTGTCAAGTACTGTCATAACTTTATCAAATGTTCCAAGATATTCTTTCATGGTATTATATCTTTGACTAATTTTGACAGTTGAACAGACAATTGTGCATATGATGACTTACACAATGAAACCATGCTGATATGTTTTGGAGTGAGTGACCATTTCACTGAAAAATCAACTAATCAGTTTAGATCGGCAAGATCTATTTATTTGGAAAATGTGCTAAATGTGGGCTCATTGTGCTAACTGTAGCTACTTGTACATAATCATTTGAAAAGAAGCACAGAGTCACTTGAGACATGTACTAAAGCATTTGCAATTTGATTAAACCAATGAAAAATGACATTCTGTTGTGAACAATTGCAAGGTGGTTTGGAGATTTGTCCATGTTATTTTGAGAATGTCATCTCGGTTTCAGGAAATGAGCCAAACCAATCGAGAAAAACTGTAATATGAAGGATTCACACGCCTTGTACTAAATATAGAATATCAAGGGAAACATGTCTCAGTTAAGCCATTACAGTCCACTGCAAAATAAAGTTTTGTTAATCAGTCACACTGCACAGATGAATAAAACACTTTACCGATGCTTTGTGTGGATGCTA
The DNA here is from genome assembly GCA_026402145.1 of Polypterus bichir lapradei. Taxonomy (NCBI): domain Eukaryota; kingdom Metazoa; phylum Chordata; class Cladistia; order Polypteriformes; family Polypteridae; genus Polypterus; species Polypterus bichir. Next base: position 8,001,960 of record JANRMT010062823.1, read on the forward strand.
GGGGTCCAGGTAAAAGAACCAAGAAGATATTTAATTATTTTCTTCTCAATAATACTGCCCCTGAAGCACCACAGCCACAATAACACAGGCAAGTAATAATCACCAAGCACAATAATAATCTCAGTTCTCTCCTCCACACCTCCCAGCAAGCACTGTTCACATCCTTACGACTCAGGCTCCCTTGCTGGGTCTTCAGCAGTCCTTTTTATAGTCCTCGACCCGGAAGTGCGTCTGGGCTTTCGTCCATGTGACTTGGTAGTACTTCTGGGCTATGGGTGAGACATGACTCCCCAGGTTCTTTTGCAGAGTCCCCTGGCGGCACCCACAGTACCCAGCAGGGCTGTGATATAAAACTACATGTCCCATGGTGCCCTGCAGGAATATGGGGCACCGCTACACTGCAGGGAAGCTGCCATCTAACGTCTTGGGGGAAGTATTGTCCCAAAGCGGTTGCCTTCCCCCATCCTTCCATTCTATGGGCATCTCGGCTGGGTTGAGCTGCTGGCCGTCTATTACATTTGTAAGTGTTACGAAGACCCAAAGAAGCATTTGATAAAGTTTTGTTACATAATAGTAATGAGTAATAGATGCATTTTTGCAGCAGCTAAACTAAAGCGTTACCAAATTTTTTATAATTTTGCTGCCAGGAGTAGGAGAGTCCAGGGTCATAACAGAAAGAATGTGGCAGGTGACAGTGGAGTGCTTTGGTGTATAGTATTTCAAAGTTGGGCAAATTAGAAATCCAGCCCTTCTCTTAGACAGCAACAAGAATTCTATGTTAGCTAGTAGCGGGCATGCTATATGTACAGTACATGTCTCTCAGATATGCACACTGGACATTGTCTTAAAAATACACTCTCTCTATCAGTATATACAGGATGATAATAACAATAATATACAGCATAATAATAACAGTAATAACAGGAGATATATATATAATCAGGCCGGTTTTTTAATGATCTTTAAGCACAGGGAGAAAACATCTGAAAAATCGGAAATGTAATAAATCAGCAAGAAAAGCAACATTGTAACAATGCACGGAACGAACCAACACATAATCTTCCGTGACTGAAAACTGGCGGACCGCCATTGCGCCTTCTCGTCCCAGACAGAGGGATGGGAACGCACGGCGCTCAGGCGCGGAGGGTGGAACAGGAGGAGAGGAGAAGGACGTCCATCCCGCTCCCTCCGTCATGCTAGTCTGCTGATTTCTTGTTCAGTATGCACTGCCTGCTCACGTGCCCACCTCCAACTCGTCACTTGAGTCGTTGTCGTCTTTGCACAGTCCAGATGCACCTGTGACTCACGTAGACTTTTCATTGCTCTGTGCGGTTTTGGCTGCTTTTCTATATGTAATCCACCAAGACACCCGACCACGGTAGTAGCGAGGTGGGAGGGGGGGGGGGGTGTGTACAAAGGGTAGGGACGTAACCAGTGGGAGCGTATGAGTCGCACTTAGTGGGAATTCCACGGTTTGCAGCCCGAATGGGGTTCAACAGCTTACCCACGCCTCTCTGCGCCAGGTAGACACACGCTCAATGTCATACATAATTATTTATTGAATACTAAACACTTCTGGAAAGACACGGTTGTCTAAAACAGATTGGTGTGAGAATACAACAGTAAGTGAATGAAAAGATGGAACTCTGGAGAGAGCAAAATGCAACACAATAGTGAACCCGCGGCATAACAAACGCCGCATAATTATTTATTGATGGTTGAACACTTCTGGAAAGACACAGTTGTCTAAAAAGGGAGGGTTTGAGGATACAACAGAAAGTGAATGAAAAGATGGAACTCTGGAGAGAGCAACATATAATTGTCCATGAGTGAAGAAGACGCATGTTTGTCGCGGATGCGAATTGTTGTATGTAGCGTGTAAAACAGTTTGCTATGGTGCACGCTGTCGAGCATCGTAACCGAAAACTCAGTTTTTAAAGACTGCTTACTTCATTGTGTTGTAACCTCAGTTGTAAAGGATCGTTTTACGGATCCCATGGGATACCCCTTGCAAACCGTTTTACATGCTGCATATGGCGATTAACCTCTGCGAGAAAAATGCCTCTATGAACAGTCAACGTGGCTCGGAGGTGCATGTGGCCTCTACGACAGACGAATATAAATGACGCCGTTTTTTCTGTGTCGTCGCGTCCGAGTTGGTGGGCGTAGCTCTGCGAGTTGTCGTCGTAGTTGGTGGGCGTGGCTCCTTCCTGCGTGCGCCATAGGTGTCTTACTTGTCGGGGGCTTAGTGAATCCACGCCCCTTCCGGCGTGCTTTCCATGGATGTCTTGCCTTAGTGAATTATATATATATATATATATATATATATAATATATATACATATGCCTTTGTTATATGCCTGCCTCCCTGGTCTGGATTAAGCGGGTTAGAAAATGACACCATATAACATGACATTTGGTATGGGACTCGTAAAAGCATTGTTAATGTTTGTAATGTGCCATCTGTTGGAATGTCGAATGCACTGCATTTTACTACTATAAATGTTTGTAATGTGCCATCTGTTAAAATGACAGAGACATAGCAACAGGGCAGACATACAGATACACAGACACATAGACACTTGACATTAAGGTGAATATTTCTATCTCTCTCTTTCTGTATATATACATATAGTAATGGACAGCACACCTGGGCTGGTGTCCCTGCTGGTTGAGGTGTGTGTTTGACCTGTGATTGATTGGTGCCCTGTCCTGGATTTTCTCCTGCCTTGCGCCTTATGCTAGCTGAGGTAGGCTCCAGTCCCCCACTTGCCATCCTGTTCCAGACCAATTGGGTTAAAAAATAACTGACTTTAATAATTAGCTGAAGTATCTTTTATTTGTTGAACATATTTCCCATTCCCATATATTCCATTCTCTTCTTGTACTTTAAAATTTTTTTTCCTCCCTTAATTCTGACTCCAAGTGCACAAGGGCATCTCCCCAAGACAGAATAAGAAAATCTGGTCATTGGGAAGCAATCCAAAGTGTATTGGACTCCAACATGTCAGGCGTTCAAAACGCTCTCTCTGCTGGAGGGCTTGCACAGCTTTGTTTAAATATTTTATTCAGGCAGTACGAGTGCTTTTAGAAAGCTGAGGCATCCTCTGCTGTGACACATGTAACAGTATGTAACTTTCATTGGACTGTTTTATTTTGAAATTCAAAAATGATTCAATAAAAATATTGACATTTAAGGAAACTCTATCCTCATAGAAGAGAAAAGCCACAACAGTCCTTGCCAACTGAGCAACGTAAATAATTAATAAAAAGTATAAATAAAAATGGACTGGCACCCCACTGAACCATTCGGATGTAATGATTTTAATATATTAAAAAAAGACAATATTTCATAAGAGTGTGTAAAAGCTAAAGCAGTTTAACTTTAATAAAGCAAAGATGTGTTAAAGCCTAAACTAGGACAAGGTGCTGTGAGGTAGGATTACAATCTGAAAACTGAAAGCTTTGCAAAATTCAACTGAGAAAGAATTAGGAGTTAAACAATTCCTAAAGAGATTCCTAAAGAAAAAGCCTCTTGTCACCCATGCGTGTCACCCTCTGAGTTCCTCCCAAGACTGTGCTACCACCCTGAGCAGAGAGGGGGCGCTGTCACTAACTGTCTTCTCTTCTTCTTCCACCACAGTGCAGAGAAACCGCCCAGTGAAAGCAACTGACTCTGCCCCTTCTGGTCCCTGGGCCATAACAGCGAGGCCACCCTCAAAGAAGGCATCACTTCTGGTCCATAAGTCATTCAGGCTAATCTAGCCGGAGTGTTACAGTGGCAGCAGTTTTGTTTCTTTTTAAACACCATTATGCGTTGGCTTGTTAGAGCCTTTAAGTAAATGGGGACAGCAGGATTGGCACCCCAAAAAATCATTGGAGTAACAGGATGTGATTCTTCAGACAATCACAATCTGTATAACAAGTAAGTGATTACCAAAGACCTGAGAAGGAAACACTTCCCAAACATCAAGCCCCATAAGATTTAAGTAGGAAGAAGAAGAAAATGAAAGCCACTACAGGCCATACAGCTTCTCAAAATTTCCATATGAAGCAGATGACCTTGTACCACCGCCCCGGGAGAACGACTAAACCCTGGGTTGCTGCACGATCAGAAAACTGCTAGAGAAAAGCAGTTTGCTATTAAAAATCTTTCGGGGTAACGTGACCAACGCTCATCCTTATATATGACCCCTCACTACATGCCCCAGATCAGCATCAGACAATAAGCATTACCACAATGAAGTAGGGAAAAAAATATATCCTGTAAAATAAACACAGGGACACTGTCAAAGTTTTGGGTGGTATATACAGGTCAGGGTGGCATGGTGGCACAGCGGTAGTGCTGTTGCCTCGCAGTAAGGAGACCTGGGTTCGCTTCCTGGGTCCTCCCTGTGTGGAGTTTGCATGTTCTCTCTGTGTCTGCATGGGTTTCCTCCCACAGTCCAAAGACATGCAGGTTAGGTGCATTGGCGATCCTAAATTGTGCTTGGTGTGTGTGTGCCCTGCGGTGGGCTGGCACCCTGTCCAGAGATTTGTTCCTGCAATTCCAGCCCCATGCTGGCTGGGATTGGCTCCAGCAGACCCCCGTGACCCTGTAGTTAGGTATAGTGGGTTGGATAATGGATGGATATACAGGTGGGTCTGCAGGAAGTGACATGTAGGAAGAGGCGTGATCTTTAGGGTTGGAACCGGAAGTCATGTTATTGAGTGGTTTCTTCACTTCTGCCAGGAGAAAGGAAAGAAGAGTTAGAGGGCAGTGCCAACCCCCTGTTTGGCGGGTAACTACATCTATTTGAGCCTGTTAACTGTCTCCCAAGATCACGTCTGTGACAATACACATATATTTACATATAGACAGAAAAAACAAAAAGTACCTAATATTGAATCAAAAATAACCTTTCACAGATTAGGGGGCGAGATGTTTTCGCTTAAGATAAACTGGTTTCCCAAATTGGTTTACTGTCCTTACAGTTCCCAATCAAGACGTTGAAGTTGAAGCCTCATGGAGTGCGCTGGTCGCCCAGCCAATAACAAAAAAGTTCTGTCCTACTGGTCCAAAGAGCCAATTGCCCCGGCAAAACCAAAAAAGTCCGTCTTCAGAGTCGCGTCTCCCTTGTATCGTCAAGTGAGAAACAAAAACCTTCTTCCAGTACGTGTATTCTTGGCGCAACCTCGTTGCTTCTTCTTGTTCCACCGCACGATGTCTCTCTCTCTCTCTCCCCTATCTTTTCTGGTTAAAAGTCTTCAGCACCAATCGTCCTGTCCGTGTTGTGACCTCCCCCTTAAAGGTGTATTATCAGTAAACCATTTTCTAGAAGTGCACCCTAAGGAGCTGCAAACTGACAATGGGACAATAGCACATGTGGCACCCACTACAACCCATTGAGAGATTTATTGAGAGGCTGAGAGATTTCAAAAATGAAGCTTGCCAGGATGCAAAGGAGACAGAAGCTAAGGTTGTCTTTGCAGTGTCACACATGTGTGACGAGCTCTGACGAGGTAAGCGGTTCACTGTTGGGATGAGAAGGGTCACTGATTCTAACAGTATCTCTCTCCAGCAATGAGCCACCACCCAAGGAGGACGCTTAGCTACACACAGAAGCCCCAAGAAGGCTCAGCCCCTATAAGAAGGAAACACTCTTGTTGGGTGGCATCTCATAATGACCTAACGCTTGACTAAATTGCTTTTGATTGTCATGGCAGACCACACATTGCTTTTGTCATTGTTTAGATGGGCCATCGTGCCATCTTTTGTTTGCTTATTAGTAAATGTATCCTGGCTGGTACCCCAACCTTTTTTCGTAATACACTGGTTTCTCTTTGAACATGTTACAGCAGCTATTGTGCTGAGACAAAACAACCTCTGATATAAGTGAGAGAGAAAGAGAGAGAGATGATCCTACATAAAATACTTTACATTTACTGACAAATTTCATCCGCCACAACCTGCATGCTGTCCAAGTCCTTTTGTAATGATTCAACGGATTCTCGATTATCTGTCAGTCCTCATAGCTCGGTATCATCTGCAAACATACCCAGCTTGTTATTTATATTCTTATCCAAATTATTTATATATATTGAAATTAGCAGCGGTCCATGTGCTGACTCCTGTGGGGCACCACTCTAAACATCAGCCAATCCTGATAAGGTTATTTGCACCATAACCCGCTTCTTCCTGTTATGAACAATATAGGGTGATTTAAAAAATTAATTGTATATATGAATACACTATGCACATTATGGGGGTGCCAAACAGGCAAATATATTGCATTTCTGAATATATAAAGTCAGTGTCTGAATGCACTAAGAGTAAATATGGAGTCAATCTTGAATATGTAACTTGAATATATCACATTTATTTACATTTATATGTAAAGTCATTGTCTAAACAAACCAATCAGCAACAACATTAAAACCACCTGCCTAATATTGCGTAGGTCCTCCTTGTGCTGCCAAAACAGCTACGACCCATTGAGGCATGGACTCCCCAAGACCTCTAAAGGTCTTTCAATGGTGGATCCCATTACCATCTCTTCTCCAGGGAAACGATGCACACACAGCCTGCTGTTCAAATGATCAGACCAGTCCACCTTCGTCCATTGCTCTATGGTATAATTCTGACCCATTGTAGGCTATTTCGGTGGTGGACAGGGGTCAGCATGCTCGTGAGCACCCTGACCGGTCTGTGGCTACACAGTCCCACACGCACCAAGCTGTGATGCACTGTGTGTTCTCTGACCTTTCTCTCATGACCACCATTTAGTATTTCAGCAATTTTTGCTACAGTTGATCTTCTGCAGGATCGGACCAGACAGGTTAGCCTTCACTCCCCATGTGCATCGATGAGCCTTGGGCATTCCAGACCCGGTCTCTGATTCAATGGTTGTCCTTTTTGGACCATTTTTTTTTAGATACTAAACACTGCATATTGGGAACACCTTTCAAGACAAGGCCACCTTGGAGATGCTCTGACCAAGTCATCTAGTCATCACAGTTTGGCTCTTGTGAAAGTAACTCAGATCCTTAAGCTTGGCCATTTTTCCAGCTTCAAGCACATTACCTGACTCTTCACTCGCTGCCTAATATATCCCACCATTTGACAGGTGCCATCGTAACGAGATAATCAATGTTCTTCACTTCACCTGTCATTGCTTTTAATGTTGTGGTTGATGTTTTAATAGAAAAACTCAATTGTGCACATTTTTAGTAGTAAAAAAAGACAGAATAATAACAGGAGATATTACATAGGGATTCGGAATTTAGGCATATCCACTTCAAGCACTGCTTTCATATACATTCAAATCTGCAGACTTTAAAGGGGGGCTGTATAGAACTAGCGAAAAACACGAAAAGAAATACTGCACTTGAGTGAACAGCGTAAACAAATTAGGTGTCTAAATGGTCACGATATATTAGATTTTCTTTTCCCACCATTGGGGTGGACTTTAGGTTTGAACACCCCCAAAATATATTTTATAACAGTTCCAAGTAATCGATGATGAATGGAATTATCATTCATGAATTTTCTGTGAATTTTGTGTTCCACATTGCTACTCAAGAATGTCACTTCTAACCCTTGGTGATATCTGTAGTAATGTGAGCTCCATGATCAGAGGGGTGTGGTCGAAGATAACAATAGCATCATACTTGCAAGATCTGATCGTGGGCAACAAATTGTTATCTATAAAGAAATAATCAATTCTTGAGTAATAATGTACTGGTAAGAAGAAGGAATATGCTCTAAAGTATGGATTTAGAGATCTCCACAGGTCTGATAAGATATGATCACTTAAAAACTGTGTAATTATTTTTGCAGTGTTAGATATTGTCACCCCTGCAGCTGAAGACCTATTCAGGTCTGTATTTAAAACACAATTAAAGTCTCCAGCCATTATCATTTTATAAGTGTTCAAGTTATGAACACTGAACATGAAGTGTCCAAGGAATGGATGGAAATATGTTTTGGTTGAAATCTTTATCATCCACACTGGGTGCATAGATATTTATCAAAATCACATTACAATTAAATAAATTACCCATAACCATCACATATTGCCCTTCAGGATCTGATACTACATCTGATACTACAAATGAAATTATTTTGTAGATTAAGATTCCCACAACTCTAGTTTTCTTTGTATAGCTGGAGTGGAACATTTGGCCAGTCCAGTCTCTTTGCAACCAAAACTGATCCTTGCTTAATAAGTGGGTCTCCTGTTTTTGGTCTTGGTGTTTAGACCTGTTAGGTAGGAGAATACTTTGCAAATCAATCTAAACTCGATAACCCATAATGAAATAGTGAAAACATGTTTACAGAAACGTCAGCAAATTTTTAAAAATCAAAAACTGAAATCTCCTATTCATAGAAGTATTGTGAGCCTTGAATTCAATTCTTTGCAGAAGCCCCTTGGCCAGCAGTTAGAGCTTCAGATTTTCCTTTGTAAGTCTCTGTAAATTAATCCCATTACTCCTGGCAGGTAATGTCGAGCTCCGTTAGATTGGATGAGACACATCTGTGAACTGTCATCTTCAGGTCTCTCCACAGATGTTCCACAGAGTTTATGTTGGGGTTTTAACAGGCCACTCAAGAACAACCAGAGACTTGTCCAAAAGCCACTCCAGCATTGCCTTGACTGTATGCTTCGGTTCATTGTCATGCTGAAAGGTGAACATTCGTCCCAGTATGAGGTTGTGTCTCTCCGGAGAAGGTTTTCTTTTGGAAGTTCTCTGTATTTGGCTATTTTCATTCCTCCTTCAATTCTAACCAGTCTTCCTGTCCCTGCTGCTAAGAAGCACCCCTATAGCATGATGCCAACACCACCATGCTTCACCATAGGGATGGAATTAGGCAGGTGATGAGCAGCGCCTGTTTTTCACCAGAAACAGTTATTCAAGCTCCACCCAAAGAGTTAATCTTTTTTCTTGTCAAACCAGAGAATATTTTTTCTCATGCTCTTAGAGTGCCTTTAAAATGTCATATGCCTTTACTCAAGAGTATATTCTATCTAGCCCCACTATCATAAATGTCTGATTTATTGAGTGCTGCGGAGATGGTCATCTTTTTGACATGTTCTCCCATCTCAGCAGAGGACTATTGAAGCTCTTTTAGAGTTCCATTGGGGTTCTTCGCCTCCTCCCTGACCAAGGCCCTTATTTGCCTGGTTACTCAGTTTGGCCATATGGCCAATTCTAGGAAGAAAACTGGTGGTTGAAAATGTCTTCCATTTCACAATTACTGAAGCCACTGTTCTCCTGGGAACACTTAAAGCTTTAGACAAAGTTGTATTCCCTTTCCCTGATCTGTGCATCTTCACGGACTTCATGGCTTGGTTTATTTCCTGATATGCAGTGTGAAATGTGGGACCTTTAATACACAAGTGGGTGCCTTTCTAAATGATGTTCAATCAACTCAGTTTCCTACAGATGGACTCCACTCAAGTTCTAGACATGTCTGAAGGAGAGTTAAAGCAAACGGGATGCACAAGAGCAGACTTTGGAGTCCCACCGTAAAGGGTATGAATACTTATATGAAGGAAAGATTTCAGTTTTTGAGTTTTATTAAATTTGCAGTCCTTTCCCAAAACATTATTCCACTTTCTCATTATGGGTGATGGAGTGTAGCAGAATAACACATTTATCAATTAAAAACTTCTGCAATAAAGTGTGCAGAAAGTGAAGGGGTCTGAATATCTATCTATCTATCTATCTATCTATCTATCTATCTATCTATCTATCTATCTATCTATCTATCTATCTATCTAATATATAGACATTCAGTCAGTCATCGTCCAACCTGCTATATCTTAATACAGGGTAACGGGGAGTCTATCTATTATATAGTACCTTTCCTATACATCTGTTATCTATATTGAAAAATATTGTAGCATTTCATATCCAGTGTTGACGTCTACAGGCCTCACATTCTAAAAATGCAGATTAACGGCTGGCATGTATTCCTCTGACTCCATTAGTTGTTTTTTTGATGTGTGCTGACAGCCAGTAAATTCTTCTGTAGCATGCTCTGCTTATCACACATTTGATACCCAGGAGACCCCTGCCTCTTCATGTTTGCTCTTAGCCACTGCCAGTGTAATGATGGATCTGTTTCCATTGACTCCTAAAGATAACAGAGAAGATGTGGATGGCATACCGCCTGTCTCTGATTATCTCGATGAATGACTCTTGTATGATTTGTCTCACCTGTGCTCTTAACATTAGCTCTGTGCACCAGAAATAACCTTCATTTGCAAATCCTTTGAATGTGTCAAGTGATTCAGAACATGTACAGTGTGTTAATATTAACCCTAGGCAGTTGTTGCTTTTCACAGTGTTAGCTTTTTCCGAGGTTTCTCTGGCAGATATTAAAACATCTAGAATGTTTTTAATGCTGACATTCACAACTAATGGCATCAAATAAACAGAAGCACTCGATCATTGCATTATTTATTAAGGCTGTGTGTAAGTCAGCACACATTGTAATGGTGTTAATTGTAACACAAAAACTGAATAGCCTTGGTTCAGTTACTTCACGATTACATCTTGCCTGATGAAGAAGCCTAAGTTGCCTTGAAAGCTTGCACATTTTAATCTTTTTAGTTAGTGAAAAAAAGGTGTCATTTTGCTTGAGTTCTCATTGCATCCATAATGGCTAACACGGTACAATACCCTACTGCTACTTTGCTTCAGAACAAAACAGTACAGGAAAAGCTGCCAGATTTCAAAGAGCACAAACTGCGTACACTGCCTTGTAAAACTCTCCTGTAAACTTCAGGAATCAAATGTGATGTGTGTTTTCAATATGCTGAAGTGTGGATTGTCTTCTAGCTTGGCCCCTGTGCTGCGTCACCCTGGAGCCACTTGCACATCTGGCAAGCCCTTGCGAATCAGGCAGCTCTTCCAAGTATGTTGCCAGACAATAACAATGATGCCAGATGTGCTTTTAGAATGTAATGATTTATTTACAAGGAGTACTACTACCTCTGCTGTATTTTTTGATAAAAGGAAACATATTTGCAGGTTTACTATTTATCAGTTTCTTCTGATCCAGCTGAGGGGTACATCGGGTCTGAAGCTTATCCTGACATCACTAAATAGAAGGTAGGAGTAGTATAGGGTGTCAATTATTGCACTTCAGGCTATATTTAAATACCGTATATACTCGTGTTTAAGTTCTCCCAGGGAAAAGTCTGGGCTTGATTTTATAATGTCGGTCATATAAGTCAAATGCGGAAAACTCACGCTATTGGTCCGAGAGATTATGATATGCTAACTCCCACCTGAGAGAGTCACCACGGAGCACACAGCTTTGTTTTTCTATATAATGTGCCTATGTGACCACACAGTAATACCCAAACTATTCAGTAGTGACAGTTGCACTGTTTTTTGTATCTTACACCCTCATACACCTTTATCGTAAGTGTTCGATCAGAAGAAAAAATGAAGCTGGTTTTAAATTTAAAGCCATTGAAGTGGCGAAAGAAATTGGTAACTGTGCTGCTGCAACAAAATTCGATGTGTTTGAGAAACTGATGAGAGATTGGAGGAGGAAAGAAGATGTAAAAAAAAAAATTTTAAGTGTCGCATTTTTGAATAGTCGTATAAGTTGGGGTCTGATTTTATAATCGATTTTTCAGGTTTCAAGACCCGACTTATACACGAGTATATACGGTATGTAAAGTGTCAAAATGATTGTTTTGAATGAACATTACTGCAGTGGAGTGGCACCCCATCCTCGATTTCCCCCTGCCCTGCACCCACTGCTATTGTGATAGGCTCTGGCCCTGCAAGACCTTGAACTTAATTAGGCAAGTTTTTAAAATGTTATTTTTTTAAAGTAAATGATAAAATAACTTATTACAATAGTGAGAAATTTGCGTGAGCAGTGCCTCTCTTGGTTGTGAGTGGAGGTGCAGGACACAAACTTGGGTGAATGGATGCAGAGTAGAGCTTTAGTCAATAGAGCTAAAGAAGAACGTCATTCCCTCCAGTGACAAATTGGGCTTATGGCTGCAAGGATGTCTTCTTTTTTGCTTGCTGAATTTCAATCTCGCTACAATACTCAAACCCATCTAATCCAGGTTAGTGTTTTAGAGAGCGCCGGAATACTGAATACAAGGAAGAAACCAACCTGGGACAGGATACCAGTCCACTGAAGAGCTTTCCTCTGTTTTCAAAGAAGTCATTTACAGAGACCAGATGATAAAGGTATGCATGAATGTCATAATCCATGGAGTCAGCACTCAATAAAACAAACAATTCCCCTGCTTTTACACTTTCCTGTTACATTACCTCACCTGATACATCACGTCATCTGACTCTTAATATGCATAATATGCAGAGCTTCATCCAATCAACGAGTGCCACCAGTATTTTATGACTCCTTTTGACTCTCCCATTAATCTGAATATTGCCTTGTAAACTGATCTGTGGACTCTTCTATTGATTTTAGTTTTGTTTGGGCTTTCCCATTAGTTTATTCCCGCTTTCTAGAGGGGTGTTTGTTACTTTATCTACTTCATTTTAACCTTAGCAACTATCTTGGTGACTCCTCTGAGAGGAGGCAAAAACCTAAAACAACAATTAGGTAACCCTTTAGTTACATTCAAGTCTTATCCTTATGATTAATAATGCATTGTTATAACTTCATATAAGTATATACTTGTTTTAAATTGTAAAATTATATCATGTATAGATTAAATATATTGATTAAAATTCTATAAGACCCATGGCTCAGGGATTATTTGGGACCTCACCTGCATGTCTTTGGTGGAAATCCAGAGCAAATTCAGAGTAAACCTCAAGCAGACATGAGGAGAATATGCAATAGGTAGGGCTGGATGATGACTCTAAATCAATATTATAATAATTTAGTTTAGTTGTTATGTCTCTGGGTTATCTAAATCATTATTAGATAGATAGATAGATAGATAGATAGATAGATAGATAGATAGATAGATAGATAGATAGATAGATAGATAGATAGATAGATAGATAGATATTTGAAAGGTACTATATGATAGATTGCAGTGGGCTGGCGCTCTGCCAGGGATTTGTTCCTGCCTTGTACCCTGTTGTAGTGGTCAAGAGCCGCTAAGATTCACACAGTCAATGTGTTGGTAATTTATTTATTTTAGTGGAGGATTACCAGGGACAACCCCAGCCTTGGAACGACACACACACACACTACTACAGAGACCAAATAAAGCACGCTGGGAACATTAAACAAGAAAGAATATAATGAAATTAAATTATCTAAATGCAAACAATAATACCACCCCTGACCCTTTCGCCGATATTACATTTAACATATAAACACAAGCAACACACAGCAAAGTCCATGTAAAAAACCAAACCGAATGAAATGAGAAGTGACGAGATTGAGTCCAGCGATCTGTATGTAGAAAGGTAATGGAAAACTCAGTCCTACCGGTAGTTGCTGAAAGGAGGAAGACGGATAGATGGTTCAAGGGGCACTCCTTTTCTTGCGGGAGGGCCAATGAATCCAAAACACAGTCCTCAATACACAGGTAGACAGATGATCCAGACCCCAACAAACGAATACAATCCAGGAACACAATGATGAAATATGGCTGAATTAACGGCAGGCAGTCCAAAGATAAATGCAACAGATATACGCAACACACAACGTACAACAACAAAAACAACTTTTTTTCTCTTTTGGCCACTTGCCCTCCTTTTAACCTACTTTGACCACCTTTGACCTCCAACAGCCCCTGCAGGGACTGCTGGGAGATGCAGTTTTAATTGATAGTAGCCCTGCTACACTGTGCTGGCTGGGATTGGCTCCAGCCGACCCCTGTGACCCTGTGTTAAGATATAGAGGGTTGGTAGATGACTGACTGAATGACTATAGATAGATAGATAGATAGATAGATAGATAGATAGATAATACTTTATTTTTCTCCAAGAGGAAATGTAGACTTTAATGAAACTCTAAAAAATATAAACATTTTAACAAACAAAACTCTTCAATCTCACTCAACAAAAATAATGTTCGGCACAAAGACATATTTTTTCTTGATTAACCCCTCCACTCCAGTTTAAAATTAGTAATCAAACAATTCAGATGTGATTAAGGTGCACATTGCAGACTTTCATTTAAGGGTATTTGCATACATTTCAGTCTCACCATGCAGAAATGACAGCACTTCTTCTGCATGGTCCTCCCATTTCAGGTTAGCATAATGTTTAGACACAGCATTGGCAGGTCTATTAAAATTGTCATATTTAGTACTTTGTTGCAATGACTGTACTCCTCCTGCACATTCTTTCTATGGGTGTTGTGACTTAGGAGTTCCAAAAAGTACTTCCAAAATTGCCCTCTAGAGTGGAAAACCATCAAACCTGGCTAGTAAGAATGGTGAACTCAGACCTTTATAAAAATAAAAACGTTTTATTTCCTCAATAATGCAAACAGTGAAGCTCCATATAGCACTAAATGCATAAAGAATTGGCCTAGATAGTAAGGCAATCCCAAGCAAACACAATCCCAAACTTTACAATTCCACAGCGAGGCTGAAGGTCAAAAATTCAGATATATCAAAAAGCTCAGCAGAAGCACAGAAACTCACCATAATTCCAGGTGCATGTGAATAAATTGAGTTGTGTGAGACCCTCTGGATTTATAGGCCAGAGGGCAGTTCCTGGCAGTGATTGGCAGGTAGCCCTGCCTCTTGGGGACCACCTACAAGACACATGGACCATAAACAAAGCACTGATACATAGACAAAATGAAAACAAAGAATACAAATAATAAACACAAACATTATTAATGTAAACAAACAAAAATCAAAAATGTCGAAAAAGGACATAAAACAAAGATCTGAACTCTTGCCAGGGTAAGGACAGATGGGTAACACATGGGTTTTCCTTTAGATATTTGGGATTTCCTCCCAGATCTCCAAAAGTGTGCAGGCTAGGACAGTTGATCCTGTGCACAGGAGGGGGCCCTGCAATGCACTGGCACCTTTTCTAGGGCCTTTTCCTTCACCCCCAGATTGGATGAATTAGTTTTTGGGTATTTTAAGCTATGTTGTTATTGCAACTTATATTAGCAGCAGTAAGCTTAGCTTTCCCAGAAGTGCCAGTATGGGGTCTGTCTTCTTTCCAGAATTACCATGTACGTGTGGGTGGAAAAATTATGCTTCCTCCAGTAGCTAAACTGTGAATGTGTGCAGTGGTTCTTGACACAGTAATGGCCATATTCATAAACACTTATTGTCAGAGCTCACAGAAGTGTGCCTAGTTAATGACTGTCTGTGAGCCATCTTTTACATGTAGGTGTTATTTAGACCATTCCTTTTTCAAAAATAGGAAATTCTTTGTTCTCCTTTTGGCGTAACTGTATGACTAACAAGAAGCTGGTGTAAGTAGAAAAAAAACTGAGTAAAGTGTTAAATGTAAAACCATACAGGGATTTATAGAGAGGCGCATTACATTAAATCCCATAAATATTCAGATTTGCAAATTGGTGTCTCTTGCGTGAAAGCATCAAACGTTCCATTCAAAATGTTTTGTATCATTGCCTTACAATGCACGTGCCTCTCACCACAAGCAGAATTGATACTGCATCTTCTGGGTTTTTACACAAAAAGTGTGGATAAGAAAAATTAATTTGTTGATGTTAATCAATTATTGGTTTTGCCTTTGACAATGTCAATAATTAATTTGACAATATGGTAAGGCTTCTTCTCCCCTCTATGTAGAGTTTCCAGCCATTAGACTTATTGCATATCAAGGTAACGCGAATTTTAAGATTCAGCATAATTCAATTAATTGATCAACACAAGGATTGTAGAAATATAACTGCTTATACAATCGACATAAAAGACAGAATGCAAGATGGATGAGACTAACAATTGTATAGCAGAAGAGGTTGGCTCTTCTTTGTTTATTTCAAAGTTTTTCTAACATTTTCTTGGTTTAGGATG
The DNA here is from genome assembly GCA_026402145.1 of Polypterus bichir lapradei. Taxonomy (NCBI): domain Eukaryota; kingdom Metazoa; phylum Chordata; class Cladistia; order Polypteriformes; family Polypteridae; genus Polypterus; species Polypterus bichir. The sequence continues at coordinate 8,017,912 of JANRMT010062823.1, forward strand.
CTTTTTGGTTTAATCTTTAACTTTTGTAATTTTAGTATTGTTATGACTGCAGAGTGCCGAGGATTAGTGCGAGCACCAGACAACCAGGAGATTCAATTCAATCCCATTCAGTTTATTTTTATATAGCGCTCTTCACTGAGTACAGGCGGACAACACTCTGACCAATTTCAATTACAAACTTTACTAAGTACATGTTGAGTACATAAAGACACAAAGTAGTAGCAACATAAATGGAATCCAGCATTAACTGTTCATTAATCAATTGTTGAACTATGGCCAGATGACATCATAGGAGAGGAAAACAAAAATTCCCGTCAGCCGCATTCCTAGAGAAAATACAGCACTGGTGGGTCCACGGTCAGTTGTAAGCAAGAGAAAGTCAAAGCCAAATGGTCACAGGCCTGGAGACCTTGGCCAACTGGCTGCGCTCCCCATCCTGGACCTTCTATAATCGAGTCAATGCTGGGCTGTCTAATCTGATGACAGAATCTGCTCTCTATTGATTTCAAGGCCCCCAGTATTCTCAGGTGTCTTTTTCATTGGCAGAAGAACTGCTTGGCAGTACAGCAGTGGTACCCAGTACCAAAGCAGGATGCCAAGAAGAGAATTAGAAAGTAATAGTGGTTCATACATATTGCAATACTCGTTTTTTTTTACAAATGAATGACAGAGAGACAGTATACACAGTTAATCAGTAGCTCTAGTTGAAGTTGTGAGTCTTCAGCCAGGATTGAAAAGTGGCAGGTAGGCAGATTGTTCCATAGCTTTGAGGCCCTGAAACTAAACATGACTGAGAAACAAGAATTGGTGGTGATAAAGACAAGCAAGGGTCAGATTACCAATCTTCCCACATTAGGCTCACTCTCTAGCACAGAGTTTAAACGTGAGATTAGAGCTAGTTCAGGGCGTCAAACTTGAATGTACTATGAAGAGTAGCTTCGAAGCCCAATATTTAGTGCTTTCAGCTCCTAAGGGAGTGCATCAACATTTTGTTCCAGACAGAACAAAGAAAGGAGATGCATGCACCAAGTTTTAAAAAATAATGTAGCCTCTGGTGATTGGATCAAGCACCCTTCCAGGTACTTACCCATTGCCTAAATATGGGTGTGTTATTTTATCCATTAGAGTGTGAAGGGTTCAGCTTGTGATTGCAAGTTTAAAATTAATTGTCATTTTAGATTCCTTTTCGTCAGAAGCAATCTCTGTAGACATGTCAGCTCATCCTTGATTAACACCTCAAGTTATCAGATCAGACTCTGAAACCAAGCTGACTAAATGATTCTGAACGTCGAGCACATTGGGGAATTCCCCCTTTGACCTATTCTGTTATCTGTTGGTCCTATATAATAGTTGTAATAGTTATCCATTTATTTTTGGTCTGATATCATGGCTGCAATAGTCGTCCATCTATTGTTGGTCTAATATGAGGGCTGCAATATTCATGCATCTGATGTTTGTCTTATATAATGGTTGCAATATTCATGCATCTATTTTTTGTCTGATATGGCTGCATTAGTCATCCATCTATTTTTGGTTTGATATAAATGGCTGCAATATTCATGCATCTATTTTTTGTCTTACGAGTATATAATGGTTGCAATAGTCATCCATCTATTTTTGGCATGATATAATGGTTGCAATATTCATGAATCTATCTTTTGTTTGATATAATGGCTGCAATATTCATGCATCTATTGTTTGTCTTATATAATGGTTGCAATAGTCATCCATCTATTTTTGGCCTAATATAATGGCTGCAATATTCATGCATCTATTGTTGGACTGATATAATGGTTGCAATATTCATGCATCTAAAGTTTGTCTTATATAATGGTTGTAATATTCATGCATCTATTTTTGGTCTGATAGATAGATAGATAGATGGCTGCAATATTCAAGCATCTATTGTTTGTCTTATATAATGGTTGCAATAGTCATCCATCTATTGTTGACCTGATATCCATCCATGCATACATTTTCCAACCCGCTGAATCCGAACACAGGGGTCTGCTGGAGCCAATCCCAGCCAACACAGGGCACAAGGCAGGAACCAATCCCGGGCACGGTGCCAACCCACCGCAGGACACACACAAACACACCCACACACCAAGGCCAATTTAGAATCGCCAATCCACCTAACTTGCATGTCTTTGGACTGTGGGAGGAAACCGGAGCGCCCGGAGGAAACCCACGCAGACACGGGGAGAACATGCAAACTCCACGCAGGGAGGACCCAGGAACGAACCTAGGTCTCCTAACTGCGAGGCAGCAGCACTACCACTGCGCCACCATGCTGCCCTGGCCTGATATAATGGCTGCAATATTCATACATCTATTGTTGGTCTTATATAACCCATCCATCCATTATCCAACCCGCTATATCCTAACTACGGATGTCTGCTGGATCCAATCCCAGCCAGCACAGGGCGCAAGGCAGGAAACCAACCCCGGGCAGGGCACGCACACTAGGGACAATTTAGGATCGCCAATGCACCTAACCTGCATGTCTTTGGACTATGGGAGGAAACACGCAGACAATGGGAGAATATGCAAACTCCACCCAGGGAGGACCCGGGAAGCGAACCCAGGTCTTCTAACTGCGAGGCAGCAGTCCTTTTTTTATGTCCCACTGCGCCACCGTGGAGCCCTGTCTTATATAATGGTTGCAATATTCATGCATCTATTGTTGGTCTTATATAATGGTTGCAATAATCTTCCATCTGTTTATTTTTAGGTACAAGGTAAGAACCAACTCTGTACAGGATGTCAGTCTATCACAGGGAAGATCCAAACAGATAATTTGTCAGTTTAGACCTGTTAATTAACCTAAGTAACCTAATTGATTTGTGATATGGAGGAATTGAGAGTTCTTAGAGAAAGAGAATGTGCAAACTTCATAGAAACAGAGCTAAGACTTGAAGCCATGTTCATGGTGCTTTGGGAGTTAACAGGTGCACCAACATGTTAGATAATAATAAAAATACATAATAATACTCAAGCTGACTTGAAGATTGGGTTAACCTTTTTCTTAAATGCATTTTGTTCTTCTAGGGTCCATGAACTGGAGCTACCATGGGAGCAACGGGTGCAAGTCAACAAACTACCCACAGGGATGTGCCAGTGGAGAAGGAAATATCATTTTATTTGCAAAATATGATGAATACAGTTCTGTCAGTTAAGATTATGTTAATGTGAGAGTCTGTATATTAAACATCACAATTAAAACACATTAAAATCCAATGTCCCAGCAAATGTATCAGCTTCTGGCAGTATCTTTACAGTACTTGCTGGGAAAGTAATGAATCCTACAGTTAGTTTCAAAAGCACTTTCTTTACCAATGACTGCATTTTTTATCAAATGTTTCAGTAGCCTTAATGGCTCACTCATAACGCTCATCAAAAAATGTAAAAAAAAAATATTGTAAGAAAGCATGACCTGCAAGCAAGCACTGCTTACCGATACAAAAAAATATGAGGTGTAAAATTAATTTGTGTAAGTAGAAATACTTAAAAACTGAACAGACTTCTTCCGCAAACAGTTATAACATACATGATCTTAATCAAGACCAAGGAAAAATCTAAGCCTTTGAAAAAACCAGGAGTTCAATTAATGGTGTGCTTCTGAAAAATAAATTGACTAAAAAGCAAGACAGAAATCGCACAAGCTCTTAAAGGAATACTCTACAAAAAAATGATATTGGGTTATATGTTCCTTACCCCGTGTAGTTTGTAGTGATGGCTGAGAAAAAAAATTGAATCCCATGTTTTCATGTAGAATAAGAGAAAAAAAAAAGATAGAACCCAATGGTGATGCAGCAGCAAATAATGTGAAAAAGGTCCAGAGAAAAGCCCTGTATGCCATGTGGTTTGTAGTGATTGCTGATAAAAAAAAAATTATCTCATGTTTTTTGTGGAAAATGGAGATAGCAATGTTTCTGACAGACTGTGAGTCTAGAACTTTAGAATAATTTCAATGAAAACAGGTCATTCAACACAGCAAAGCTTGCCATTTCTATCCAATAATTCTTCTAAAATAACATCAAGTTGAGATTTGAACGTCCATAAAGCCCTACTGTGTACCACGCTACTTGATCACATATTCCAAATGTCTGTGGGCCTCTTTGTGAAGAAAAACTTCATAATGTTTGTGCAAAATTTACCCCTAGCAAGTTTCCAACTGTGTCTCCGTGTTCTTGATGAACTCATTTTAAAGTCACAGTCTCGATCCACTGGACTAATTCCCTTCATAATTTTAAACACTTCAATCAGGTCACCTTTTAATCTTTTGCTTAAACTGTAAAGGCTCAGCTCTTTTAATCTTTCCACATAACTCATCCCTTGTAGCCCTGAATCAGCCGAGTTGCTCTTCTCTGGACCTTTTCTTGTGCTGCTGTGTCCTTTTTGTAGCCTGGAGACTAAAACTGCACCCAGGACTCCAGATGAGGCCTCGCCATTGTGTTACAAAGCTTGAGCAGAACCTCCTGGGACTTGTACTCCACACATCAAGGCGCTATATAACCTGGCATTCTGTTAGCCATTCTGAACACTATTTGGAAGTCGATAGCTTAAAGACCTCTACACCTCCTAAATCCTTCTCATAAGGTGTACTCTCAATTTTACGACCACTCATTGTGTATTCAAACCTCACATTTTTACTTCCTATGTGTAATACTTTACATTTACTGACATTAAATGTCATCTGCCACAAATCTGCCCAAGCCTGTATGCTATCCAAGTCCACCTGTAATGATTCAACAGATGTGAGATTATCTGCCAATCCACCAGCAAGGGGGTATCATTCTCTACCTTTATAAATTCAATGATACAATAAGAGTTACTTTTATAGTTTTTGGAATTTTTTTTTTTTTGATATACTGCACTTTATTAATCCTTGAAGGGAAATTGTCTTTTCACATGACCTGTGGAGGTCAGAACGCAGAGTCAGCCATTGTACAACACCCCTGGAGCAATTTTCAGGTTAAGGGCTTTGCTCAAGAGTCCAACAAGTAGAATCCCTTCTGGCAGTAATGGGATTTGTACTAGGCAACCTTCCAGATATCAGTGCAGATCCTTAGCCGCAGCGCCACCACTTGCTTGTCTTGGGAGTGAAATAGAAAGCGTAAAGTGCAATATAAACCAGTGTTTCTCAACCTTTTTGGTGACGGGACCCACTTTTTTCTTTTTAATGTCTTCTTGACTCACTTACTTTCCCTCAGTGAATCAAACGCGATCTTCGGACCAGGGATGGTGGTTACCATTTTGGTGAAACACGTGTGATCATCAGAGCTGGGGATCCCCCTTGATAAATTGAGCGCGATCGTCAAAGTAGGGAGGTGGTATCATCGGAACAGCCACATGCTGCAACACACTCGCAACACACCACAACCCACTTCACGCCACTACCATTATAGACAATAGCAAATCACAAATCCACCAAAAGTGGGCCACAACCCAGTCATTTAAGAAAAGATAAACCAAAAATTCTATAAGCTTGTAATTCACATACTGTACTTCAGTATTTGGGTATGAAGAAAAATAATAATAATTCTTTGCATTTATATAGCGCTTTTCTCACTACTCAAAGCGCTCAGCAATTGCAGGTTAAGGGCCTTGCTCAAGGGCCCAACAGAGCAGAGTCCCTTTTGGCATTTATGGGATTGGAACCGGCAACCTTCTGATTACCAGTGCAGATCCCTTACCTCAGAGGCTTCGTCACACATAAATGTTGGAGGAACTCCTAACAGGCTTAGCCGAGGTATATAATAACCGGCAGAGACGAGAGGGGGCGCTGTCTTCTCCTTCTTTTCCCACATTGCTCAGAAGCTGTCAGTTGAAGGCATTTAGCCCCGCCCCCAAAATATCCCAGACATCCCAGAAGGGGGCGTCATTACTGGCCAGAGCAACCCACCGGATGAGCGACAGCAACATTTGTCTTTCTTTAAAATTCCTGCTGAAGGGACAAATGCCAATGAGCGTTATTTTTTATTTAACTCTGTTTAATGTTGCTCTCTCTTGACGTTAAAGGGATGACTCAAAATTTCATTGCTGTATCCTGAACGGTCATTCCCGTACACAGCTTATTTCAACCCAAAATTTTGTCTATGTACTTGTGCCCGAGTTTATTTACTCCACTGTCTCTTTATCTTTTCCCAGTTCTGCGTATAGTTGATGTGTTATCCATTTCGTTTTACAGATGCATTAGGTGAAATATTTTTTTAAATTTTCATGTAACTAGTCCTACGCAGGGCGGCACGGTGGCGCAGTAAGAAGACCTGGGTTCGCTTCCCGGGTCCTCCCTGTGTGGAACTTGCATGTTCTCCCCGTGTCTGCGTGGGTTTCCTCCGGGCGCTCCGGTGTTCTCCTACTGTCCAAAGACATGCAGGTTAGGTGCATTGGCGATCCTAAATTGTTCCTAGTTTGTGCTTGGTGTGTGTGTGTGTCCTGTGGTGGTATGGCGCCCTGCCCGGGGTTTGTTCCTGCCTTGTGCCCTGTGTTGGCTGAGATTGGCTCCAGCAGGCCCCTGTGACCCTGTGTTAGGATATAGCGGGTTGGAAAATTGACTGACTGACTAGTCCTATGCAGTTTTCTTAAAACTTATCCTGTCGTCGCTGTTACTTTGAGTTTGTCACTGAAGAATTAATCATGTTCATTTTTCAGACACCTTTCATACTGAAATCATTCTTAATCCTACCTGCCATCCTGCAAGATTTTTTTTACCTGTGACAGCTCCGCTCATTTGCTTTCAAATGTGGATACTGTCCTCATTCACTCAAAGGTTTAACCCTCACCACTACTGGGTTTCTGCCAGCCTTCTTTCTCATTTTCACAAGTGTCTGATCATTTTCAGCAACATCTGGCACATAACGACCGATATATGTGTCATTTGTATATTTTAGCATTTGATCTAACAGAGAGCAAAACTCATTAATTGAGCAGAAGTGTTTTTGTGTGTGTTAAGCAACTGAGTCCATCTAATACACTTTCAATGGTTCTAATAGAAAGAAACAGAAAATCTGACATCCCTCTCTATCGGGATGAAACTGGACCGATGATCACTTCCTTTGTCTATTTTTAATTGTAAATAAAGCACATCTACTGGTTTGTTTACTTGTCTTGTACAGTCTCTTCTGCTTACCTTATTTGAAACAGCCAGTATAATTATGCCATATAATTATGTAGATTAGATTCAGGAACATTGTCATTTATCAACCTCATACAAGAGTGGTTTTCAGTAAATAGATTTTATCATGAGTATCAGCACTTCCAAGGTCAGATACCCCAAGAAAATTGCCAGTGCACCTCTCTTCTTCAAGGCTCACTCTAACTCCAGCCAAGCAATAAGCAATACAGTGATCCAAAAAAATGTAACTAAATCCTCTCACGGAGTTTATGCAAACACAATATCCTGATTTTATTAAACTCAATAAAAAATGTCTGTCTAACTTCACACTTAGGGTACTCTGATTTATTTTCTCAAGTCTAGAGTCACTTTTTAAAATGCCAAGCATACTTAAGCATGAAAATGTTTGTCACTTGAATTATTCTCAGCTGCCGCACATTCTTTATCTATCAGCCAATTTCAGTTACATATGATGAGTTAGAAATGATTAGTGTATTGCACTGAAAGCCTCTTTAAAATTACTTTTACATGTTTCATTGGGAAGAACAAAATCAGATACTTAAATATGCAAAAAGAGTTTCCTCAAGGCATATTATTTATTTTTCTTACATTTTCTAACCTACTTAAACAATTAGGGAATCATGGGAAGCCAGGCACAAACCAGTCTTGGATGAGATACTGATACATACTTGTCATGGAATCACACCATGGTCCGTTCCAGTTTGAACATTTGGGCCGTGATGAACTGCCTGCAGACATCCAAGAATCCAAGATATACATGAACCCTAAAATACAAAGGACCTCAGAAGCAGCTCCCGTTTCTATGCCATGAGCAGTAGTATTCCTTCTTTGATTATGTGCCCAGTGGCAGCCACTAAGCACTGCAAGAGGAGTGCTTCCTGATGACAACAGCTCAGCTCTCTCTCTTCCTCTCATCCAGCTCCCTCCTTTTTGCACAGCACTGCCATTTCACTTTACCCTCTCACAGTGCAAATCCTGCCGACTACACCAGGTGTTTTATCGTAGAATCACATCACTATTTATCCCCATTTGGATATTTTTCACTAGGGTAAGTGCTGGTGAGCGACAGCAGACCTGCAACATCTGGATTACAAAGGCCCTCAGAAGCAGTATATCTATAGTGGGAGCAGTAGAAGAACATCCATTCTTGGCTGACTCTAAGCACTGCAAGTGGAGTGCTTACTGATGACATCAGCTGAGGTCGCTCTCACTCATCCCCCTCCTTTATGCACAGAAGATGCCATTTCACTCCACCCTCCCACAGTGTAAATCCTGCCGACTATGCCAAGTGATTTATCGTGGAATCACACCACTATCTACAGCATTCCAGTTTGGACATTTTGTACTAGGGTAACTGATGGTGGTCACCTGCAGATCTTCTACATCTGGCTTAGAAAGGCCCTCAGAAGCAGTATCTCAATAGTGAGAGCAATAGAAGTTAGCTGCCCTCTCTCACTCAGCCCCCTCCTTTAGCACAGCACTGCCATCACACTCCAACTTCCCACGGTGCAAATCCTGCTGACTATGCCATATGTTTTAGTATGGAATCTCACCACCATCCATCCTAGTTTGGACATTTTGCCCTGGAATAACTGTTTTGATCAACTGCCAACCTACAAAATTTGGATTACAAAGGCCCTCAGAAGCAGTATCTCTATAGTGAAAGCAATAGAAGAACATTCAGTTTTCGCTGCCTGTGAGCATCAGAAGTGGAACGCTTCCTGATGATGTCAGCTGACCTCTCACTCTCTGTCTCTCTCACTAAGCCTTACCTTTTGCACATCAGTGCCTTTACACTCCAACTACACACACAGCAAATCCTGCCAACTACACCAAGTATTTTTTCACAGAATCACAATCTGTTCCAGTTCAGATATTTGCACTGAGGTGACTGCTAGTGGTCAGCTATGAAACAATTCTGTCTGTATTACAAAGTGCCTCAGAAGTAGCTCCCTTTTCTAGGCACATGAGCAATAGGAGTTCTCCTACACTTGGGTGTGCAGTGAATTCCTCAATGCACTGGAAGCAGAGCACTTGGTAGTGATGTCAGCTGAGTGCTCTCTCTCTCTCTCGCTTAGCCCCCTTATTATGTGCAGCCTTACCGCCACAGGCACCAATACAAATAATGCCACTTAGCATTGGCTTGGTGTGTGTGAATGAATGAGTGAGTGAGTGCGAGCAAATGTATTAGCGTAATCAACAGGTGTGATAACAACGTGCAATAACAGTGTCTATTACATGGAATTTGATTTGGACGAAGCTAACACAAAGAAAATATGAATACAAACATTAACACAAGGACTAATGTAATGATTATTTTCCAACAGCATATATATTCATAACATCATGCATTACACAGTATATGGATAAGTACTTTTATAAAATCTGGTAATTTTGCTCATCATTGCATTAAACTGCACTGATTGTATGGTATTGAACCATAAACTATCAGCTTGATCATTCTTTCTGTTTTGTGGTGTGGCTGCAGGTACACGTCTTGGCTCCAACTATAAAATTTGCAAAAATTTGTGCTATCGGTCAATGTTTGAAATGCGCCTTGTGACATGTCTCTATTTTGTGCAGGAAACGTTTTTCTTTCCTCTCCCTTCCTCTGTTTTAACTTTTATGATAACTGGACTTTATATTATCATGACTTGATTATATTAATCATTAAGATTTATTATTGTTTCATTGTGTGATTCATGAAGAGTAACTGTGTACCCTAATCTAGTATATTTTAGTACATCAATTTTGTCATAAAATAGTTGCAAATACAAGAATGAATTAAATTATATTGAATTGAATTTAAGGTGTTAATTGGTTTCATATACCTGAATAATGTTTACAGAAATATAAAAAAGAAAGGTTTTATTACATAAATAACAACAACAATTTATTTCTTCTATAGGCCAAATCACACAAGGGGTGCCTCAACAGGTCCTCTTTTTGATGGCCCCCTAGTCTTGATCCTCTAAGAAGACAACAAAAAACAGTATCCTGTTATACATATATACAGAATATATATATATATATATATATATATAAACGTCTACGCATTGTGTCTGTCTGTCTGGCTTGGAAGTGTGGGGCTACAGCATGAAGCTCAAAGAGAACAACTCCATCAACAAAGTGAAACCGCCGCCGCTAATATACAAGTGAGGTGAGCACATCAGCAAAATGAAACCTCTGAGGAGAGAGAAACTCGCTTAGCCGCTGATAGACAACAAAAGCAAGCACGTTGGCAAGACGAAATCGACAAGGAGCCGCTAATGCACAACCGATGTGATTGATTGATTGAAGTGCCAGAATCCATGGTTTCTAGGATCCAGGGCTTGC
>JANRMT010062823.1:8060029-8070358 GCA_026402145.1 Polypterus bichir lapradei
ATAGATAGATAGATAGATAGATAGATAGATAGATAGATAGATAGATAGACAGATAGATAGACAGATAGATAGATACTTTATTAATCCCAAGGGGAAAATCACATAATCCAGCAGCAGTATACTGATACAAAAAAAAGAAAAAAAGAAATAAATTAAAGAGTAATAAAAATGCATGTAAAAACAGACAATAACTTTGAATAATGTTAGCATTTACTCCCCCGGGTGGAACTGAAGAGTACATATATATGAACAGACATACAACAACCAGATGGACACACAGGTTCACAGACACTTGCTCTTTTACTTACGCGCTATAGTTCTGCACTTTGTAGAAAGTAAGTAACTAAATCCCAATAAATAACATTCGATCTGGTTTTTATGTAAGTAACATATAAATGTTGATGTACAAGTATAACAAAACAAGTGCACTTTTATTCAGGACTATATCCGAAGAAAAAAGAAAGCAAGTTACAGGCAGGGAGGTGTTGTGGGAGTGTGAACGTGAGTGAGAGAATAAAACTGTGGAAGCTGCCATCGCTGTACTTTGTATATAAGAGCCAGATCGAATGTTATTTACTTATTTTCCTTGGTTTATTTACTTATTTCCTGCAGCATAAAGTCACAAGTTGAGTGCAGAGCTATAAAACAAATCTAACCTTTACAAGTATCATACATTTACACCGGCTGTTACAGACTGAAATCAAATGTATGTTTTTATTCTAAAATAGTAAGAATAAAAGCAGCTTACTTCTCAAAACGGACTCGAACCCGTGAAGTTTTGATTACAGTTGATACCATTGTGCCACCAAAGCGGTCGCAGTAAATGAGTGTCAATATCGCACCCTAACGCAGGTTCTTTTTCTACAGTTATATTTTTAAATAAAAGCACACTTGTTCTGTTATATTTGTACCTTTTGTGAAAGTGTTTCTTATATTTGTTATACACTTCATGTCTACATTTTGTCAATTATTACTAAAACATGAAAAATGTTTCTTTTTTAATGATGTGTTTACATAGATTGTTGTAGACACGGAATACACATGAAATGCATGTGTTCCAAATAACGATATAGTATTTATAAAAGGTGTCATTTTGCTTGACTTCTCACTCTATACAACTCTAAGCAACTGACATGCAGGTAAACAGACTTGAGCTGAGAAAACTGTGCGGGGTGGGGGATGTGATAGCAGGCTGCTTGCTGTTTGCTGCTTATCAACACATTTAAAGGACAAAAGACACTGACGGAGAGGTGAGAAGCGTTTTAAGGTGGGACTGATCTACGAGTTTTTTAGTAGGCTTTGGTAATTCTAGTGTTAAATCACTTTTCATGAACTAAAATGGAATGCTCTCAAATGCAGCTGAGCATTTGCACTGTAGACCTACCCTCCCACCACCCACCTCATTCATCAGTCACGAGGCCAGCCCAATTGTAATAATTTAATTTTCATTTACATTTTTTTGGTTTTACTGAAGTTAGAAACTTCATCTTGGTGTCATTTTGGGGATTTTAATACACAGGGAATCCAGTTCTGCAGTTAGATTGTTATTTAGAGTTACAGTCTTCTCTGAGGCCATTTTGTGGCTTTTGCTCTGGGTTTGCATCAATTGTGATGCCATCACTCTGCTGGAATAAAGATTCACCCAAAACAGTCACAAGATTGAACCCAACCTTTCAACTTGCTTTCCTTCATGTTGTCATTACCAGTTATTGAAAGAAAGCTCTGCCTTTTTGACATTAATTTTTGTTTTATGATTTAGTTCTGATGACTCTCTTTTAACTTACAGTCTTGGTCTTTGCAACCTTTTTGACTCCATTCTTTCTCCTCATCCTCTTTCAGTGGTTTTTCCTAGTCTGATTGTCACTTTTAGTCAGAACAGTAACAGCTTACTTATTTCCTACTATTTCACTTCCTGTGATATCAACAGTCAAAAGTTGTGATGGTCCCTTCATGATCCCTAGTCACTTCGAGGAGCCTCTTGAACCCAGAACCGTCAATAACGTACCCGAGGATGAGTCAGGCAGATGAGGGCACACACAGTCAGCAAGGGGGTTAGTGCAAAGTGTTGGGTGCTTTTATTTACAACAACAAACAAAGTCTTCAAAAGTGCAGTGCAAGTTTTCTTCATAATAAATACTCCACAATGAAAACAGGTGAAGTGTTGGGGGTTAAAAATGATAAGCAAACAATACAATCCATTCAAAATCAGGTTAAAATCCCAGGGAGGTTTCTTCCATTTAAAACAGTACAGATCTACAGTGTCTCCCTCCTAAAAACTGACGTCTCCTCCGCTTACCCCAGACGGATTCTCAGTTGCCATAAGAAATGACCTTCAACAGGCACCATCAACCCTAACACGGCTCGGGTTTTCTGCCAGTCCCAGAGCATGACACTGCACCAAGCCTTGCTCCTCTCACTCCCACTCCCACTCTTCAGCCATAAGCAGAAACCCTGCTGGAGCAGTCGGTCACTCCTGCTACCCATAATTGCTCAGCAGGAGTGACCCTTGCCCTTCAGGCACCGATCGTGAGCTTCTAAAGGTGCTGTCTTCCTGAGCATCTGCTATCACTCCTTTAAATGGGCTTCTTCTCCTCCTTCTCAATCCTTCACTCAATCACTTTTTTCTTTGTTCTCTTCCCTCTCTACTGTATTGGCTCCTTTTATAGCCGCGATTGAGTGCAGGTGCTGTCTACCGCCTGCTCCAAGGTGTGAATGAAGCACATTTTAGCGGGGCTACTTAATAATAGTATATTCTATGTTTGTGTTGAGTGCGTTTTGTTTTCATTGTCCCGTTTACTGTCCGTTATATGTGCGTCAGTAAATATTGTCCCCGTAAGTGCAGAGGGGAAGGATGATGGAGAGAGACCGCAGCCCCAAGACGGAAATCACCTGTTTATACACCAAATATATCCGGGACATTTTACATTTAAAAAAGAGGAGCGAAGGCGGAAGAGAGAGGTGAGGAGAGAGAGAGAGAGAGAAGAAAAGAAGAAAATTTAACCATCCATCTACAAACTCATCACTGCTATTTATTGCTTTATTCCACTGCCTGCTTTTTCAATTACCGATCCTACATCACGATCCTACATCAGCCAGAGCCAAGAAACCCCGAGGTTCAAATTCATTCATTCCAACCATTGCCTGGACTTTTACGGTCAGGTCATTTTGTTGTCAGGAGGAAGCACAATATCACTATTGCCAGTTTCAATACCGCCGGACTTTATTTTAGGATGCATTTTTCACCACATTTTCAACTGCTGTGTTTATCCAATCCATGTTTGTATTTGTGTTGTGTGCTTTTGCCTATTGTTTAGGGGCAAGGGAAGGTTTAATGTAAATATGTGTATTCTTATATACTGTATAGTAATTAGTCACAGGTGTTTTGGGGATAAGTGGTGGTTTGCACGCACATATATATTTATTATTATTATTTATATTATTATTTAATGTTTGTCGGTCTTATTTTCCACTATATCAGTGTTTAAGTTTACACACTTGTTTACTGTTTCTGGTTATTTCGTCGTGTCAGGAAAAATAAGACAACTTGTAAGGAGTACGGTTTGTTACACTGCACTACAAAGTTTTTTCCTCTTGAACACTGTAGGGTGTTTCTTATAGATGTTTGGGTGCTGATCACGAATATCACATCAAAATTTACCCATCATGTACCAGAGTTTTGGCATGATTTGTTCTTATATTTGTATCCAAACATTTTCGCTCCTGTAAGTGACTTATCAACAACGGTTTGTGCAGCCTGGGCATGTCCAGCCATGGAATCAGGCCAGGTTGGAAGCTGTTCTGTGGAAGTTGACATCCTGGGCAGGTCTGAATGAACTTGACGCTGTCTCAGCATGCTATAAAGTTGGCTTGCATACAACGATCCTGCTCATTTGGTTAATGTAGATAGTCAGTGTGTATGTATAGTATCAGTATATTAATGTATAGTATCTGTAGCAATATGACAGTAGGTAAGCTTGATGCTATAAACGTTTTGGTGACGGGCGATATGTCTCGTCAATGTCGTAACAGCTGCGATATATTCTACTATATCTGTGGCGAATATACACTTGCACCTCAGATACATTGGATGACTGCTCTTGTGAAGAAAGCTTATGATCTGTATTTCAGCTGCACAATTGGTGATCAAGACAAGGAATGGGTGCCTCACATTTGCTGTGTGACATGTGCTGTCAGTCCGAGAGCCTGGCTCAGAGGTACTCGAAAGACAATTCCGTTTGCTGTTCCAACGATATGGCGAGAACAGAAAGACCATGTGACAGACTGTTACTTCTGTTTGACTAATGTGTCTGGTTTCTCTGCCAAAAACAAGAAGTCATTTAAATATCTCAATCTGCCTTCAGCAATGAGACCCATGCCACATGACGACAGTCTTCCAATTCCGAAACCACCAGAGGATTGGACCTTAGACGAACAAGATGAAGAAACTGCAATGCAGGGTGCTGACAGTGACATTGACCCGGATTTTGAACCGTGCTCGTCAGGCGATCCACATCTGATAACACAGTCCGAAATGAACAATTTGGTCAGAGATTTGGGTCTGTCAAAAGCAAAAGTCGAGCTGCTGGGGTCGAGACTGCAGGAATGGTGTTTGCTGTCACCAGGTACGAAATTTCTGTGTTTCGAGGCCGACATCATGATATAACCAAATTTTTTGCACAAGTCGACAGTCTCTGTTTCTGTTGTGATATTGAAGGATTGTTCTCAGCCTTGGATTGTGATCACAACCTGGAAGAGTGGCGTCTCTTCATTGATTCGTCAATGTTAAGCCTGAAAGCTGTTCTGCTACACAATGGCAATGTTTATCCTTCAGTACCTATTGGCTATGCAGCACACATGAAAAAAATGTATGAGAATATGGAATTGTTGCTGAAGCACGTCCAGTTTAGCAGGTAAAACTGGAATATCTGTGGAGATCTTAAAGTCGTTGCTCTGTTACTAGGACTGCAGCTCGGCTATACAAAGTATTGTTGTTTCATCTGTGAATGGGACAGCTGTGCCAAAGAGTCACACTATTCTCGACAGAACTGGCCACTAGTTAGTTCCAAGACAGAAAAATGTGGCACATGAATCGCTTGTCGACCTGGCAAAGATATTTTTGCCTCCTCTTCACATAAAACTTGGACTCATGAAGATTTTAGTGAAGGCACTGAACAAGGAAGGCGAAGGTTTTCATTGTTTAAGACAGATGTTCCCAAGAATAACTGACTGCAAGATCAAAGAGGGCATTTTTGTTGGCCCCCAGAATCGGACATCGGTTTGAAGATCTGTTAGTTGGGCCAGGAAAAAAATTGCCTGGAAAGCCTTCAAAGACGTTGTTGACAATTTTCTGGGCAATTACAGAGCCCCAAACTACATTCAGCTGGTAGACAAACTTCTCAAAGCATACAAGACAATGAAGTGCAACATGTCACTCAAGATTCATTTCCTCCACTCACACTTGGACTTCTTCCCTGCAAATCTCGGTGCTGTCAATGACGAACACGGCGAAAGGTTTCACCAGTACATTGCTACGATGGAGAAACAATACCAGGGCAACTGGAATCCGTCAAGGCTTGCTGACTACTGTTGGACACTGCAATGTGATGCACCAGACATTGAATACAAAAGAAAATCAGGAGAAAAACACTTTTAATTAACTTAATAGCTTATGTGAAACATAAACGTGACTAAATATGTTATTGTCAGTAAACATATAAATGTCTATTTCTCAGTGTTCCTACGTGATGCAGTAAAATCAATACTATATTTGTACCTACCCAGTAGGTATCTGTCACAATCAGCAAAAACATATTGATTTTCGGGAATCAATATGTTTCAAAAAAATTGTTGTGCAGTGTTATTAGAGCAAGAAACCTCAAGTAATCCAAGGAATAAGTCTTGGTAGTGTAGTGGCCGGTATGGGTAAGGGGTCGGCCATTACAACATAACTGACCTACTTGCATTTATGTTTTAATGCACGATAAGCCAAGCACCCCAATCAACTTCGGAGCATCACGAGGTGCTCAAACGTGTACCTGCACCTGCTTGGAGTCTGTACGCGTATTAAAAATCGCACTTCAGTATGTGCCACTTATCACAAAAGTTCACTGAGAGATTTATAAGATTAGAAGTTTAAGAAAAGCGAGTCATAACATTATCAGCAAGAGAATATTCCTTGGACTTGTGCATATCCGAGATGCTTTAACACACTGACTGCTGAACCATTTATTACCAGAATGCCACAGTGTACGTCTACGCACATTTGATAAATAATGAACTCTACCAAAACTTGTAAAAAATGTAAACAAATGTATTGGAAAGCAACAGTCAATTATTTTATTATCAGCAGAAACTGTCAAAACTGTGAAAATGTAATGAAATCCAATGGCAAATTTAAAGAAATGCTTTATTTTCACCAGCAACTTGACTAAATGTCTGCATTTGAATGAGAGTCCTTGAAGGATTGGCACCACACAGTGAAGGTTTAGGAGCACATGTCCCACAAACGTAACGCAGTTCTTTACGCTGTCAATGCGTGTTGCATAGAACACATTTGGTAGTTGGTGACTTTTAGAGCCCGGATATACTTGATGCTACATTCTTGTGTGCTTGAGGAGCAGTTTACTGCTTCTAGCTGCATGGCACTTTATGTAAATCTGGAGGATTCCACCATGTGGCGGTGCAAGAAATCATCATGGTGAGAAAACAATGTCTGGTTATGCAGTGTTGTGAGTTAAAGGAAGAAAGACGTTGAAGATAAAATTCTTTGCATTCTGATGCTGTTGCAAAGATGCAAAAAAAGTCGGCAACAGTGGCATAAAAGATGATACGTGAGACATTTAAATGTATCGCGTCATTATGATGGGGAATATGCAATGCTTGTATCACCAAAGTGAGAAATGAATCAAGAAAAGCACCAGCAATACTTTTGTATGTCAACCATTAAGTTTGATGATTTGCTTCACCGCATCAAACTGTTCTTCAGACATCGAAAGCATGCAGATTGATACTGTTGGACCGGCAGTGTATCTTGCTGTCACTCTGTGCCACCCCAATTTTGTTGTACTGCAAGTTGCACACGCATCACGTTAATTTCTGATGATGTGTTCAGAGGACGCGTCAAAAGAGCACTGGGAATGCGTGGCAGCAAAGATGCATCTGTGGAAGAATTCTAAGTGTTAAGTATATCCCAGCCCTTTGAGTTCAGTAGACGACAGAACGTCCACTTAGTGCTGTTCAAACAGTCATGACAGCTTGTAAGCTTTGTAATGATCCAAATCAAATTATATGATATCATCTACTGTTAAATTCTGCTCTGTACTTGTAATATTTTCATTTTACACTGTATTGAGGATTTTTTCTGTTCTGTGTATTTTATTATATTGACCCCCACCCACTGCACGCCCAACCTACTTGGAAAGGGGACTCTTCTTGAACTGCCTTTCCCAAGGTTTCTTCCATTTTTATCCTACAAGGGTTTTTTGGGAGCTTTTCCTTGTCTTCTTAGAGAGTCAAGGCTGGGGGGGCTGTCAAGAGGCAGGGCCTGTTAAAGCCCATTGCGGCACTTCTTGTGTGATTTTGGGCTATACAAAAAAATAAATTGTATTGTATTGTAATGAAGAAACGGTTTTGGGTTGATCAATCTTGAGTAGTATTGAGAGAATGAATGATTTGAGAATGTAACCAGAACTGATAACACTTCCCATCACATCTGCCGTACAGCAAATAGGCATTGTCCACAGCCATGTCCAGGAGCTGAAGAACTACTTTTCTGTACAATTTGCCTAGCCATCAGTTATGTGATAACTGCTGATTGAGATGATCCACACCGCACGCTCATGCGATCAGTGTAACCAAGCACAGGGTGAAGTTTCTTGATGATTTTGTCATGCCTTTTTCTCTTGACTATTTTGCCAGCATGTATCATAGACAACATCATTACTTGTCTTCTGTCTTTCCACGTTGAAACCATTATTTTTCCACTTTGCCATGCAACAGTATTGCCTTTTTTCAGCTTCTGGGAGACCACTGTTACAAGTAAGTATTAATGTTTTTACGCAGAGTTCTGTCTATTCAGTCTGTCTATTCAGAATCTTTTGCACTATTGGAACACTACTGTAGAAGTTACAGGTGTACAGCACATGTCCTCTGTCGAGGAAATTGTGCATCAGTTTTAACACAACAGTTTTTGAATGGTCAGATATTGTATCCATTTTGCCACAGTACACAAGGAGGTTTCACACAGTAGATATAATTTCATGCCATAAATGTGATGTTTCCTAGAATAAGTTGTTTGAATGTTAGCTAATCACGCCACCACACCAGTGACTCATCAACAGAAGCATCTTATTCTAGGATTTCAAATCATGAAAGTAGAAAGTCACAAGTGTGGTGCAGCTTGAACAGTCTGTCATTTTCATGCAACTCATCATTATTGCAAAAATGCAAGAATTTCATTAACCCTATCATGCTGCAAAGTACAATTAAAAAACAGTGTACAATAGTAATATCTGTGCTTTAGTAATCCTCCATACTCTTTTTTATATTCTCCACCAGAAAGAAAAGTCCTAAAACCTCTTTTTCATTTCAGATGCTTTTGCAGGCTGTTAGTTTTGATCCGTAGCTTTTGCTTTCAAGGCTGATTCTTCAAGAAACTGGTCTGCAAATCTGATCGTATTCTTCTTGAAACAAATCTAGTTGTTTCAAAACGTCAGCAGGCTTATAATTTAATTGTGATGGCATGACTACTGACTGTCTATTTCAGTGTTTCCCAGCCTCGGTCCTGGGGGCACAACTGTGGCTGCAGGTTTTTGTTCCAACCAGCTTCTGTCTTTAATTGGACTCCTGGTCTAATTAAGTGATGTGTTATTTCCCAAGTTCTGTGTTTTGGGAACAATATAAAAATTAGAAAACTAAGTTTGGTATAATATATATATATATATATATATATATATATATATATATATACACAGTATATAATAGCGACTGGGAGCCCAATCGAATCGGGCTACAAATTCTACGTTTGTGAAATCCATACTTTCTCTGCAAAGAATTATTTGTTTTTTTTAAGTCATTGAAATGATTTTGTTATCATGGCACTGATTTGTCGTTAAAATAGACCTTTTCGGCCGATGTAATGAAGAGCTTCCTGTTTAAACGGGGCTGTGAGACGTGAACTCGGCGCACGGTCTTCGGCGCACCTCATTTATTCCGGCAAACAAATTTTCAAAACAAACCGTATTTTATGACTCTAATCAAAGTCGGAGTAATAATTATGTTGGCGTGGTCATTTTAGATCTGAGATTAGCTAAAATTTAAACAATGACCGTTGTTAATAACCAGCCGTCATTACTCAGTTTGCCAATAGATGCCAGAAGGACGGATGCCAAAACCGAACTGCCCAAAGATAGATTTTGACGTACCAAGCAAATGGCGCTACGTTCTAATTTACTTACGGTTCCGGAGCTGTTGAAGGGTTTTAGTCAGTCCACGATGTTAGTCCTGGAAAGTACGCACCACCAAACCAATGTCCCAAAACCCAACCGAACTTACTTTTATCTGCTCGAACCAACACTGACTTACTATACTCGCCCGTCCAGCGGCGTCACTGAAACATTCGAACATTCTTAGCCAATCATGCAATACTGCGTCCGTGTTTGCCACGTTATGTTCTAACTACAGAGGCAGAGTCCAATTGCATGGTTCTAACTTGTATTGAGTCGAGGTATTGACGTGAACGCCATACATACGGATAGTATCAAATTATATATAAGGGTATGTATTAAATTGTACCAAGCAGTTATATGGGAACTAGCAGAATACCTGCGCTTCGCAGCGAAGTAGTGTGTTAAAGAAGTTATGAAAAAGAAAAGGAAATATTTTAAAAATAACGTAACATGATTTTTCATGTAATTGTTTTGTCATTGATATGAGTGTTGTTGTCATCTCTCTCTCTCTCTATATATATATATATATATACATAGCAAAATACCCGCGTTTGGCAGCAGAGAACTAAAAAGAAAAGGAAACATTTTAATAATAACGTAACATGATTGACAATATAATTGTTTTGTCATTGTCATGAGTGTTGCTGGCATATATATATACACTCACACACACACACACATATATAAACATATATATACACATCATATATATATATATATATACACATATATATATATACACACACACACATATATATACATATATACACATATATATACACACAAACACATATTTACATATATACACATATACATATCTACATATATACTGTATATACACATATATATATATATATATATATACAAATCTACATATATATAT
>JANRMT010062823.1:8075358-8091330 GCA_026402145.1 Polypterus bichir lapradei
GAGTATGGCTTTACCAAAACAATTATTGATGGCGAATCGATTATTCATAAAGCTTGAATTGGTGATCTGTTTTTGTGTGTTAACCTCATATTTTTTCATACTTCTTCTCAAACCAAGGTGGTGTGAGGCTAAAATGAATTGGGATGCGCTGATCAATGTTATCGGTGTACCAGGAAATCATGCATTGACAAAAGTTCCCCTTTGATTGTAATGCAAAGTGTGATTAAATGCATTATTTTTTAACGCGTTATGGAGCACATGCATCGAAGCTTCTCAGCTGTGCTTGTGCTAAGAAAATTAAACATTTTAAAAATAACGTAACACGATTGTCAATGTAACCTTTTGTAAGTAGTGCCTGGAGGATTCAGTGTGGAGACAGTCTAGAGACAGAGTGTGTATTAACTTGTGGATTTCTCTGTATTTGGTGGCAGTGTGACGAAGTTGCTTCGGAAGACGGCGTTAGCCGCGGAGCTCAGCTCAGAGCGAAATGAGGTAAATGGGAGGGGAGATGATGACGTGACTCCCCCACCCGCCTTAACTGTCAATCCCCCACAAACACAGTCTCTCGGAATTTGCATAAGCACACCCCTTCACCTGCAATTTTAACTTAGTTACAAAGTGATCAAAACTCTCGTTTATATCCTGCGTCCTCTCATTAAACTTGTATCCCGCATTACCCGTGGGCACGAAAAGCACCAGCGGCAGCCTGTCTATTAAGTTAATTTAAAGTTTAGGTTTATACCTCGCTTTGTTTCCGAAGTAGCTGTACTGATGAATATGGTAGTATGTCACTCGCTCGCTTCTTAATGTTTCGCTGCCTTCTCAATTATATAATGCATGTTTTGTTCAGCGTATTTTGGAGCTCTTCCTGGTTTTCTACATAGTGCGTTGACAGTCAGTTCACGTGATTACGTGGGCGGCGTAATGATGTCACACGAAACTCCGCCCCCACGGCGGTCAAGCTCAACTCCATTACAGTAAATGGAGAAAAATACCTTCCAGTTATGACCATTACGTGTAGAATTTCGAAATGAAACCTGCCCAACTTTTGTAAGGAAGCTGTAAGGAATGAGCCTGCCAAATTTCAGCCTTCTACCTACACGGGAAGTTGGAGAATTAGTGATGAGTCAGTCAGTCAGTCAGTCAGTCAGTCAGTGAGTGAGTGAGGGCTTTGCCTTTTATTAGTATAGGTAATGTATTTTTTTTCTTTTCAACAATATTTTCATCTTGATTTTCATTATACTTTTCAAGGTGTTCTAATTGTTTAATTATTTAATGATTTACTAATTAGTGGGTCTGATGCTAAAGTAGTTGAAGCCTTTGATTATTCAGTGTTGTTTTCCAGTGTGTCTGCTCTGCTCATTTTTAATTTTCATTAGTAAGATACAACGAAGGGGAAAAACTGCACAGAGAAAGGGAAAAATATAATGAAATCAACAAAAGAGAGTTAAGCATTTAAATCTATAGCAAAAGCAGAAATATTTCTAAATGTCTTATAAATGTAAAAATCATGCTGCTGTGCTTTTCTGAAGGTAAAATAAAAGAAAAATAATACCAGCCAATTAAATGAGATCAATGTTATCAGGTGTTGTCACTGATTAGGAATCTGGTTGGAACAAAAGCCTGCAGCCACAGAGGTTCCCCAAGACCGAGTTTGGGAAATACTGATCTATTTATAACATTAACTCCACTGCCGGCAAAAAAAAAAAAAAAAATTCTTTGAAATAACTTGAAACTGACAAAAATATTTGGTACCCATTATAGTATGTTTCATATTTAACAAAGACAATTGTAGGATCTTTTCTTGTGGAAGGCTACCAACAAACCTGTCCATGTCTACATACTCAGTGTAAAGTCACTACAGACGCTGCCAGTATGCTGGCAATCTCTGTTGCCACGTCTCAGTTACCTACTACAGTGCTGCCATATATTGGATAGCCATAGAATTTTTATCTTGTATGTTGTGCCTTGACCAGTCCAGCGACAATGAATCGAGTCATACCTCGCATTCAAATTGTTAATAAATAGAAGGTAGGCTTACAAATTCAATTTCACACCCTGCCACTAAATAATCCCAGGGTATTCTGGTTGAGGATATGAATATAAATGTAATGATGGGAGGCGGGTCCAAAATTCAAATGCTTAAAGGTTCACCAGAGTTTTCAGAAGTGACTGATATTTTAGTAAAAATATATGTGTTAACTGTATAAGAAAAGACAGGATAGGCTCTTCTTCCTCAGGACACTGCATTCCTTTAATGTGGGAAGTGACATCCTTCACATCTTCTGCAACTTTGTGGCGGCCAGTGTGATATTCAACACTGTGATGAGCTGGGCTGCTAATATTATTTCAAAAGAGGTCTACTGAACCAGAAGGGTAATTAAAAGGGCAGGCTCAATTATGGGATGGACCCCCTGGAGGTCATAGCAAAGGAGAGAATGAACACAAAACTATGTGCCATTATGAGCAATGCTGCACATCCTCTCTCTGACACAACAACACTGAGGACTTTTCAGAATAGGAGCTGTTAGGAACAGTGGCATGGGCAATCATCCTGCTTTAGCTCCCATCTTCAGATTAGAAGAACACCAGCGACGTGGCAGACCAGGAGAGTGTGAGGAAGAGCAGGTCAGTGCCTGGTGTTAAATGTAAACATCGTGTGACAAGTACCTTATGTGGTAAGTCGGATCCTGCAGAGGACAACCAATTACTTTGCCTTTGGTTTACTATGTACCAGACACAGCAGAGCAGCTGCAGAGCCGTTCTTGGGCCGCTGCCATTAGAGATGGCAAATCACCGGTGACCCCAGTCACAATAGTATACAAATTTTCCCCATATTTGTTATAACAAAATTTCCATTAAAGCAAAATATTTTTATGGTCCCATGAATTTCGTTACAACAAAATTTCACCTGTACTATATGTAAATAAACTTCTTGCTTGAGAGCTGCCTTAAAAGGTAAAACAAAAAAAAGTCAGTTGTCATGTTTTAATAATAAGCTGAAAAACATAATGGTCTGTAACAAACAGAAACATTTACAAACAAGCATTGCATGACATTTGGCAAATGTCTGGGGGCATTTGTTTGCTTTAACTGTTACAACCCATAATACTCACTCTCAGAATTGTTTATGACAATTGGATTTTTATTTAGTTCTGTTTTAGAGTTTAAAGTATTTAATATCGCAAGTGTTATTATGCAAATTAATTATTAAGGTGAAATTACTTTAACCCACTAGATCCCAGAAAAATGAGGCAAAACTGGTCTGAAAAAATGGCAATTTCTGGTAATAATTAATTAATCAATCTGTATATTTGTAAACGTGAAACTTAGCTGTCCCATGTAATTTTCTTCATATCTGATTAGTCTTGTCAGCATATGTACAGTGGATTCAGAAAGTATTGAGACCCCTTCACTTTCTGCACATTTCATTGTGTTGCTGATTCAATTTTAATCGGATACATTTGCCATTTTTCCCATCAACTTACACTTTATTTCTAATATATAATGGCAAAACATCTGGTGACTGTCCATCCAGGGCTGGCATAACATAGTACACCAACTAGCATCAGTCCATGCCTGTACGTAGTGTAATTAATCCTCTGACGTCCATCTGTACCCCGGACCTAACATAACAGCATTTACATTTGTCAACATTGCTTATACCAGGCCCGCCGCCAAGGGGGGACAAACGGGACTCTGGTCTGGGGCCCTAATGGAAGGGGGCCCCTTCACGCTTGATTTTTTTTATGCTGATGTTGTGCGCGTAGATATATATTCAGACAATTATTCAAGTTACATGTAATAGGAAAGTTAAATCATTTAGCTTACAACAATACAAGTGAATGTTTTAATAGCCGCACGCTCCACGCAAGTAGATATCGTGCTTGTGTCGTGTGAAGCACGCTTGTCAAAGGGGGCCAGCAGCGGCATGCTTCTCAAAGACAAAGGAGAGACGACGCCGACGTCCTTGAGCTTGACGTTGAGTAGTATGTTTGTTGTACAGGGTACGTGGATAATGGATTGACTTCGCTACTGTAATTGAATACTTCTGTTTCACACACACAGGCGCTGTTCTGTCTTAGACAACAGTGATATTGTTGTGCACTATCGTGGATGTTGACGTGTATGGTGTAGCAGAAGTCCGTCTCTGTAGTTTAATAATTCATTCGCTTGGGTATTTATTGTTGCTTTTAAAGCAGTGACGAGTGTGCATTGGTTTTGTGTGTATCACTAAAAATTTTGGATCACCCGGATTTTTTGAAAACTTTGAAGTTTAATACAGCAAGTTACCATACTGATTGTACACCATATAGATAACCCTAACCGTTAGTATATATTAAAATGTTCAGATGTTACTCCTATTCATTGCATTGCTATAATTGTACCGTTACACGTTAGATAATACATAAGCCTATCTCATTAATGTATTGTTTCAATTCTACCACGAGCTTCCGTTAGCACTGGCTTTCCTTCTCGCAGTCAAACTTTGATGTGCAAGAAGGCTTAACTCATCAAGTATGGTATTCATAAATACAGCATTGTCGCTGTCGGATAAATTACATTTCGATCATTTTGTATAAGTATTTGAAGGTTTTGGCTTGTGGGGACCCGGGGGAAGGCAGAGGGGCCCACACGTAACCAGTTGTCTGGGGTTCTAAATATTTCTGGCGGCGGGCCTGCTTATGCAACCAAAAAATATGTTTTAAAAAGTAATTACTTTGAATTAATCCCCATGGGAATGAAAAAAAAAACCTAAATGAATTCTTCATTGAATGAGGGGAGAGTAGAATATGAGAAAGAAGGTAAAAAATGAGGGGTGGAATGAGAAAAAGGAAGATGAGTTAGAATATCGAATCAACAAAGGCAACAAGAAGCACAAGGATAAAGGAGTTTGAGGGTTAGAATGTCTGATGAACAAAGGACACAAGAAGCACAAAGATAGAAGGGTGTGAGGGCTACAATGTCCGATGAACAAAGACAGCAAGAAGAACAAAGAAAGAGCAAAGTGAGGTTACAATGTCCAATAAACAAAGGAAACAAAAAGCACAAAGAAACAGGGATGTGAGGACCAAATCTCTAATGAACAAAGACGACAAGAAGTACAAAGATATCCAGTGAGCAGAGTTTCCAAAATACACAACGTGATCGACACAAACAAACTGCTACTCGCCTTGCCACCACTTATCACCTTGCCCACAATGTTCCCACCGCTGAATCTTTTGTTATCAGTGTTAGTTGTGAAACATTATATAACATTTTTGTATCTTGCAGTACCAAGCATCTTGCTATGGAACGACCGGCCGATAATGGATTTACAAAGTGTTCTCAAAAGGGACAAAAAAGTATCAATTCAGAAAATGTTATGGAAAACATAGGATTAATCAATGGCTCCTTAGCATTTGTCTCTATGTGTGCCAGGATCGTGACTTCACCATGTTTTTGCCTGTATTGTTTTATGATTAGTGGTGTGATTTACTGTCGTGCAGATGCATTATATCCAGCTAATGGAGAAAAACGACAGTTTACCAAAATGTTGTACAACAGAAATCTTTAGTCTTTAGTATCAACTACAGATGTAGTTTTATAAAATCGTAAAAAGGGTATTAATATCAATAAAAATTATTTACAATATAAAGAAATTTTCACTTGACATCTTCACTAGGAGTGGCGTAGTGCTGTAGTAAGGAGATTCTCGTCCCAGGTCCTCCCTGAATGGAGTTTCCATGTTCTCTCCATGTTGGTGTGGGTTTATCTAGGGGCTTCGGTCTCACCCCACCATCCAAAGACATGCAGTTTGGGTGAATTGTGTGTCTGCCCTGCGGCCTCTTCTAGCTGTGATAAGCTACAGCCCTCCCCAGTGACCCTGGCCTGGATTAAGCAGGTTAGAAAATGACTTGACATGACATTTCTAATAACATTACGACTATTTCTGCTGTATCAAATGAACCTGTGGTTAATAAAAATGGTATATTCTGCATTCCTTATATCACAATATAAATATGGATTCCCTTTTCCTATTTTTTACTTTCACACTCTTCTTATTATACCATTATGCCCATTATACTAAACAGGTTTTTGACCAGTAACCCATAATGACAAAGTGAAAACGTTTTTAGAAAGGTTTGCAAATTCAACATAAGCAAAAACTGAAACCTCTCATTCATATAAGAAGCACGACTCCTTATCTTTGTCTAGCAGTCCTTTGTCCGTTAATAAGCAGCGCAGGGCCGGACTGGGAAGCTTATTGAGGCCGGGAATCCCAAGTATAACCCAGCAGGCCACACAATAGACATCAGTTTTCTT
This sequence comes from Polypterus bichir lapradei, assembly GCA_026402145.1. Classification (NCBI taxonomy): domain Eukaryota; kingdom Metazoa; phylum Chordata; class Cladistia; order Polypteriformes; family Polypteridae; genus Polypterus; species Polypterus bichir. The sequence goes on from JANRMT010062823.1 coordinate 8,081,665, forward strand.
CTACAGGCACAGACTCAAAAAAAAAAACCAAAACACCATTTTGTTTTGTAATTTTTTGTGAGTGAGAAGACAGTAGATTCAGCTTTTCCACATATTGTACATTTCACTTTTAAATATTAGTCTCAAGACAACCTCTGATAAAGTGTGGAACAACACTTCATAAATGTAAACACTTCATAAATAAATAAACCATGTAGTTCTATAATATTTATATCAAAACAAATGTGCAAAAAGCACTGAACCACAAAAAGTAGTTGTCAGTGGAATCCCCAGTGCAGATATTATGTTTGCAATTTCAGCTGGGAGTCTGGAATCGACACAGCCGAGCCGCTGTCAGTATCTGGATGGTAAGGCTGAATTCTCTTCCATAAAGTTGGTCAAAAAAGACCACTTTGAATTTCTTCAATAGACAAAAGACTCAAAAAACATCTCAGTGCCATAGAGTTCTGTCAAGCATTTCTTACAGAATGCACTAAATGCATTTCATGTAGCCTGTTCAGTCACTCTCTCATCATAGCGCTAAGGTTTAACTGTCAGAGCGCAAGAGACGCACTTTAAAAATATTAAAATGAAGTGAAAACCACACGCGTTCATTAACAAACTTATCATAACATAAAGAACAACAGGTACATTTTAAAACACAAATCATTCCACTCACATACACGTTTCATTAATAAAAAATTTAATATTTTGTGTAGCCTATTCAGTTTCTTTAAGGGAAAAAAGGAAAAAAAAAATGTAAAAAATGTGACCATACGCTACACTTCATTAACATTGGAAACAAAAAACAAAATACACAGGGTGGCATGGTGCCTCGCAGTAAGGAGACCTGGGTTCGCTTCCCAGGTCCTCCCTACATGGAGTTTGCATGTTCTCCCTGTGTCTGCGTGGGCTTCCTCCCACGGTCTAAAGACATGCAGGTTAGGTGCATTGGTGGTTGTAAATTGTCTGTAGTGTGTGCTTGGTGTGTGTGTGTGTGTGTGTATGCCCTGCGGTGGGCTGGTGCCCTGCCCGGGGTTTGTTCCTGCCTTGCACCCTGTGCTGGCTGGGATTGGATCCAGGAAATCCCTGTAACCCTTAGTTAGGATATAGCGGGTTGGACAATAACTGACTGACTGTCAAAATACACAGTAACACATACCAAAAACCCATACAATATCCAAATATATTTCCAAGTATATTATAAACTTTTAAACAATCTTCATATATTACTTTAATCACAAAAGCACCAGACGTATGCACATCTCATCATTGCGCTCCTGTCAGAGCACGAGACGCATGTGAAGTCAAAACTTCACTTGAACAAAAACATGAAACCATCCAACTAGCAACCAGAAAAGAAACCATCCAACGTTAAATCGAACCAGTTTGGGCCCACTACAGAGCAATAACGCCTGCTCGTTTTCCAGTATAATCTACTCTCTATATATAAAATCCTAAGCCTAAAAGTGCAAAGATTTGTGTAACAATTTTATGTGAAGTTTTTGTCAGCCTTTAAATTGGGCTTATTTTAAAACCTACATATACAGTATATGTTTGGTATCATTCTTGTCAGAATTTATCGAACTTTAATGTGATGTTGTTAGATTTTCAGATTCTTATTACGTTTCTAAATTATAAACTAAAATATCAAGAACTCACAGCTTGCGAGAGGAGACTTTGTGCCAAGAGTTTTAACCACGCCTGGGGCCAGAAATAAAAGACAAAGAGTAGATGACAAAGACAGCTGCTGTGCAGGCATTTAAACAATACAATACAATACAATACAATACAATTTATTTTTGTATAGCCCAAAATCACACAAGAAGTTCCACAGTGGGCTTTAACAGGCCCTGCCTGTTGACAGCCTCCCAGCCTTGACTCTCTAAGAAGACAAGAATAAAAACTCCCAAAGAAAAAAAAAATTCTTTTAGGGAAAAAATGGAAGAAACCTTGGGAAAGGCAGTTCAAAGAGAGACCCCTTTCCAGGTAGACTGGGCCTGCAGTGGGTGGGGGTCAGTACAATAAAATACAGAGAACAGAACAAATCCTCAATACAGTATAAAAATGAAAATATTACAAGTACAGAGCAGAATTTAACAGTAGATGATATCACATAATTTGATTTGGATCATTACAAAGCTTACAAGCTGTCATGACTGTTTGAACAGCACTAAGTGGACATTCTGTCGTTCCACTGAACTCAAAGGGCCGGGATATACTTGACACTCCTCTAGTCAGGGTGTGCTAAACTGAAGTAGTGAGTCTTCAGCCAGGATTTAAAAGCTGAGACCAAAGGGGCATCTCTTATAGTAGCAGGCAGACCATTCCACAGTTTAGGGGGGTCCTGTAACTAAAAGCTCGACCTCCCACTGTTATTTTATTAATCCTTGGAATCATAAGCAGACCGGCGTCTTGAGATCTTAATGTGCGCTCTGGTTTGTAAGTCATGATAAGTTCAGACAAGTAAGCTGGACCTTAAACGTTTGAAGAGATGCAGATCACACGGCATGGCACAGCAGCAATCCAGCAGCTGATCGAGCAAAGAGGAGGTAAAAAAAACTGTATTTGTTTCCCATTGTATCACCATTTAAGAGGGGGTTTCAGAGGAGCGATTGCGTCTCCTTGGGGTGCGTTTAGCTCCACTCTTCACAACACGAGCAGCACAGACACGAAGTGGCTGGCGTGTAGCGTAGGCCACGGGGGCTGGCAAGCGAAGAGAGCAGGGGGTAAGCCCCCTAGTAACATTATATGATTTCACCGGTTGCTCTGAATCCCAAGCCAGGACAGGCAGCAGGCCACTGGGAAAACTCCCTCTGATTGTAAATGTTAGTCCGGCTCTGTAGCTCTGATTACTATGGTCTCCCTCAGCTCACTTTGATTATTCGTCTCTTTGCATTGTCCTGAGCAACTTTGTAGAAACAAGCATAACAAGCTTACTTAGTGCCACAATATTAAAAGAGAAAACCACAACTGCCGTACAAGTGTAAGCATGTTATTGAGTAATAAAAATAACATTAAATAAATTTCAACAATACTGTGCATTCATGACACTATCATAACACTTGCTCTTCTTAAATATGCACAAACTGATGTCACAAGTCAGAAGAATTGGCTATCAGTTTGAAACCACTTAAAGATGAAAAATGACTTGCTTAAAACTACAAAAGCGAGCCAATGACCATTTTTTAAAATAAATGCATGCCCTACATGTCTCCATGCGTGTAATAACTTAGAGACAAATGTTATAGCACTTTATGAGATGGCTGTACTGTGGAAAACAGAAGTGGTATTGGCCTTTCAGATGCTTCTCTCAGGGCAGTACGGGGATCAATTGAATCAGTTTTACCTCTAGAAGTATACAGAGTCACTTGAGAGAAGATGATGGTACTCAACTGTCATTTTCTTTAAGTGCTACAAAATGAAGTCTTCTTCCTCTTCATTTTTCCCACTTTTATGTGGGGTCTATGTGCTTGATCAACCTTCTCCAAACAGCTCGGTCTTTTGCCTCCTCCTTCAGATCTTTTTTTACTTTATCCGTCTGCCTCCACTTTGGCCTTTCTCACATTCTCTTCCCCTGGACTTCCACTCCCATCACTCTTTTGCCCACATATTCACTGTTTCTCCTCATCACATGTCAAGACCACTTCAGACTCCTTTCCTGCACTATCTTAGATTTCTCCACCACTTTTGTTGTATTTCTGATTGTTTCTTATTCTGTCCTTTTTTTTGTAACTCCACACATCCATCGCCACATTCTCATTTATGCCACATCTAACTTCTTCTCCTGGGCTCCCTTTACTGCCCACTGTGTCTCAGCTCCATACATCCCTGCTGGTCTTACCACTGTCTTAAACAGAGGTGGGAAGTACCGAATTACAAATACTTCGTTACTGTACTTAAGTAGAATTTTGAGGTATCTGTACTTTACTTGAGTATTTATTTTTTCAGACGACATTTTTACTTTTACGCCTTACATTTTAAAACAGATATTTGTACTTTTTACTCCTTACATTTTAAAAAACACTTTAGTTTTAATGTATTTATGGAGAATTAAGTATTTTTCTATTTTTCATCCTTTCACGTTCTCAGCTTAAAGACCGATTTCAACCTAAATGAATGGGCCAGTGGTATATAGGAAAGACAATCCCAATAGAGTATCAATCAGCGTGAATCACGCATGACGGACATAACAAGACAGAAACGACGTAACAAGAAAGAAGAACGGAGCGGGGACTCAACTGTGAAAACACGTCGGGCATGTGTCTATCAAAAAAGATTCCCATTCCCAGCAATATGCAAGTTGTCTCTGAAGCTCAACACTCCATTACCTGCCTCAGCTTCCTGTGAGAGGCTTTTTAGCACTGCAGGACTGATTTTTACACCCAAAAGGGCACACCTTGATTCAGAGAACTTTGAGAACCAGCTTCTGCTGAAGTTGAACAAAAGATTTTGGTAGTTTTGTAAAAATAAAGGAATTTCCGATAAAATTGGAATGCTGATATTAAAAAGTGAGCACTGGAGCAATGTGAATGTTCATTATCAGTGTACTGTTTTTGTTTTGTTAGCAATTTGAAGTTACAGTGATCTGATATTTTTCAAGCTGTATTAATATACTGTGAGTTTTCACTGAACAGAAACTGCTTGTACAATCGTTATTGAAGAGGCTACTTTTTACTTTTATATTTTGAGTATATTTCAGTGCCTGTACTTTTTTACTTTTACTTAAGTTAAAAAGTTGAATGAGTACTTGTACTTTTACCAGAGTCTTTTTTTACGCAAGTATCTGTACTTTTACTTGAGTAAAGAATTTGTCTACTTTTGCCACCTCTGGTCTTAAAAACCTGACCTTTAACTTTCGTCTTAATTCTTCCATCACTTAATACTCCTCGTACTTTCTTCTGATTGTCCCATCCACACTGCACTCTCTGGGTCATCTCTGCATCTACTTTTCCACCTTGGGCTACCACTGATCCTAGATATTTACTTCTCCACTCTTTTCTGTAGCTCTCCCTACAGGCTAACCTCTGAATTATTTTCATCATTAAACCTCATATATTCTAACCTAGCCACAGGGGATGCACAAACCAGTGTGTTTCTTCGTGCCGGTCCCAAGCCCGGATAAATGGGGAGGGTTACGTCAGGAAGGGAATCCAGTGTAAAATTTTGCCAAATCAATATGCGGACAACAACTTTGGATGATCCGCTGTGGCAACCCCTAACGGGAGCAGCCGAAAGAAGAAGAAGAAGAAGAAGAACAAGAAGAAGAAGAAGGAGAAGAAGAAACCTCATATATTTTGTCTTATGGGCGGAGTGGTGGCTCTGAGGCTAGGGATTTGCACTGGCAATCGGAAGGTTGCTGGTTCGAATCCCGTAAATGCCAAAAAGGGACTCTGCCCTGTTGGGCCCTTGAACAAGGTCCTTAACCTGCAATTACGCCATCCTGGGTATGATGCTAATCTGCATGTAGGCCCTTCAACCTGCAGGGAAAAACATGGGGGTTGGTGGCAGAATTGTCACTCCAGCCACCATAAAAAAACCTCACACTGTTCCACTCCATCTGAACTAGTGTGGTGCTGAGGTGTCACCCATTGCATGGCTGCACTTGGGTCCTGATCTGGATCCTGAGTTGGTTTGTGGTGGGTGCGGCAATGCACTGTATCACTGTGTGCTCCTAACCTCCTCTCTGTCTTCCTATTTATCTTCAGTCCACTATCTTCCAAAGCTCTCCTCCATTTTTCCAAGTTCTTTTCCACTTCCGCTTTCCTGGTGCTACACAACACAGTGTCATCAGTAAAAATCCTGCACCGGGGGATTGGGCTTTCATTCCTTGAGTCACCACATCTATAACCGGATCAAAGAGGTAAGTAAGGACGTCAAGAAGATCCCTGGTATCAACTATAAAATGAAGTATGGGTTATTTTTTCTGTTATGTGTATTTAAATTGCATTTAAAATGCAAATAATTTAGAGGGTGGACCATTGTGCATTTGCCTAATTTGTCATTCCCGAACCCAGCCACACTATTTAAAATTAAGTTTACATCACAATAAAGTGTGCAGAAGGTGAAAGGGTCTGGATGCTTTCTGAATCCACTGTATTGTTTTATGCTAATTCAAATAACATACCGATTTTGAAAGAAAAGATTATAGGAATGTATTTTTCTTAAAGCAATGTATTACTAATTCATAAAAACACAGGATATAAGCTTCAAGAAGCATCAAAGCAGAAATGCAAATTTGGAATAAATTTTTTATAGTGTATATAACAAACCGGTCCTTCTAATTCTGGAAAGAAATATCTTCTGATGGAGTGCGGGTCTGACCCTCACATCCTAAAGAAGCTGTTTTCAGCAATTTGTTTCAAAGAGCAATCTGTGCAGAAGGAGAAGAAAAAAAAATATTCCTAATGGCTCTCCATATGCAAATTATACCATAAAAAATGCAGGCTTTTAGTCATCACAGTACACCCACGCACAAGTGCGTGGAGAAGGCTTTTCATTTATTTTTGCCTGGCTTAGTAAAACGGAAATACAGAATGTGATATTTGCCACCAAGTATCTACTGTTTATGATGTTTTAAATGTGTGTTGTGGATATCTTTTTAATTTGCTTGGAATTGCTTAATTTACAGTATAGGCAATATACTTATGCACTTGTGCATGTGTGTGTGAGAGAGTGTGCGTCGGGAGATCTTAAATCGAGTTATTGTTACTCATTGTGTTTCAGAAACCTTCTTAAAGAGCCATGCTGTTGGTAAGCAGGTATTTGCTTTCCTTCTTTTCCCATCATACCATATCTACATTAAATACGGCCAGACCTTTACAGCTATGCAGTTTAAACTTGCCCTCCTAACGTGTCGGCATGTTATTATTATTAAGACCATGCTGGTTGGTGAGATGCTTTGTGTGCATTTTGTGTTCTGCCTCAGAATTTTATGGTGCTAATTTTTATAAAAAGGGGTCATGTGGGGTCAAAACCAAAAATGATCTGTTGTCAAGACTAAAACATTATACAAAAAAAAAACAAAAAAGTTGTTTTTGTAAAAAAACAGTTTAACCCTTTAAGCTCAGCTTCATTTATGCTACTTTGGCTATAGCGTCATCATCCTTCACTCAATATTCATGTTCTACCCACTGACAATAAAGGTTAGACATTTCTCTTACAGCTGGAGAATTAATTATGTTATACACATACCGTAGATCCCGGAATACAAGCCGACCCGGTATATTAGCCGATCCCCTTCTCTACCTACTAAATTACATGTATTTGCCGATGACCGGTATTTAAGCCGACCCCCTTCTCCAAGCAAAATTTTCTAAATTTCCTTAAAAGTGTCACTTCGGGTATATTTATAATGTTTATCGGCGAGAATTTGAGACTGCCGGCATTTTGGATGGGAACCAGGAAGTGATTGCGGAGAAGTTTGGTAAAATGGAACCTTTGTGTTGAAACTATATACGCAAATACGGTACATCGGCGGGTGGATTTCCGGAGACTTGTTATAAATTTGATTAACTTAAATACGCAATACAGTGGACCCTTGACTTACGAACTTAATTCGTTCGCAAAGGCTAACCCATAATGCGTTCCAAACCTCCCACTGCAACACTTACTTAACCTTTTCATAATAAAAAACACCAATAATTTTTCTAACGTACTAACCAAAAAGTTATAAAAAGTGCCTAGCCTACTTCGATTAGGCTAGGAGCATGGCAGCGCGCATCGTCGCAGCGGATCAAGGCTCTCCTTTTCAGTGCACTTTTTTGTGGTTTTTGTACTTTTTTTTTGTCCTTGTTTGTGCACGATCGGTTCTGCGAACATCCGCTACACCATTCAGAACCTTATAGAGATCGGTGTCCAGAGCCAGACATCTGTTTTGAGTGTTTTTCATCACATGCACAACATCCCACACAACATAACGAGACCAGCGGGCTCTCCGTGGTTTGTTGTCGGGTCTAGGAGACGACACAGACGGAGGAGGGAAAGAAAGCAGAAGCGGGGCCGCAGATACGGTGTTATGCTAAGGCTAAAAATCAACCATACAAGCCCCATACAGAACTTTTTTCTGCACTGAAGGAGCTGCTTTTAATCTCATTGTAGATGCGTATAGTGACAGTAAAAGGCATTCTATTCTAGAAACAATTTATACTGTACTCACCATTTAATTTGACATCTTTGGGCTGCAGGAAGGGAGGAGGAGGAGATATTTCCACACAATGTCCATCTTCGTTTCGAAATTACATCCACAAACACATGTGTCTGGGCTCCGACTGACGCTACTAACGCTCTCGGTTGTTTGTTTACAATCGCGCAAGCGGATACACGTGACCGCATCCGTTTCGTAACGCAAGATGTAGATCGTAAATCAAAATAAAAAATGTTATTTTAAACTTCCCGATAATTTATTATAAATTTTATTAATAAAATCAACAACTAAAACACTTTTTTGAATAAATGCTTTATTTAAAGTACTGGCATGCAAAGTTACTTTTTCATCTGAAAGATGGCTCTGTGGTTTCGTCATTATTTACTTCTGTATTCATCGGCAAAACCGGCATTGCGCTGGAAATATTGAATCTGAAATGATACTCGTTGTATAAACCGACCCCCAAACTCCAAGCCAAAAATCTAGGACGAAATTCTCGGCTTGTATTCCGGGATCTACGGTATGTTAAAGCAGAATAAGCTGCAAAATCCAGCAGTGTTTTTAACAAAAAATGCTCTTCAAATGTTATTCTCATTTCCATTGGGGTTAGAATGAGCTATGAAAGTGTCAAAGAATGTGTCAGGAAAACCCAGAAAAGCATTTTTGATGTCATATCTGCAAGTACGGTTTGAAGTAGTACACAAAACAGGATTCTTTTTCTCTGCATTTTATACTTTCAAATAAGTATCCATTGTCACGTTTCAGGCACCATTTCTCCTCTGGACGGGGTTCAAAGTTGTGTTTCTGGTCTGTTTTGTCTAATTTTGTCCCATTTATTTGTATTGACTTTTCTTTTGTTCATTATGTACATTATTCTTTGTGCTTATTTGATTATGTCTAATGTGTTTTGTGGGTGGTTCCCCAAAGGGCGGGACACTTGTCAATCACCACCAGGAACTACCCACCACCCTATTTATTGGAGGGCCTTGCATAGTTCCTGGCAGTTCATTTTGAATGAGCTAGGGAGTGGAGTGAAACTTGTGTTTGGCTGTACCTTTTGCTTTTGTATTTTTCTGGATTTTTTTTATTCTGTGTTCTGTTTTCTTCTTTACTGGGCCTGTGTTTGTTATAAATTTCCTTGTCTTCTCAGGCAATTCCTTTTGTGCTCTTAGGAGCTTCTTGGATTGCAGATCCTTTGTTACAATAAATCTTATTTTACAAAGATTCTTCTCAGCCCTTTTTGTATCTGTTCAGGGTTTGGATGGTGATTCCCTTAGGAAGTAACTTTTGGAAGTATTTTTTCTGTCTTTGCTTCTGGGAGTCATAAAACACATATCCATTATTTAAGACCCCTGGCCTCTGTATCAAATCTTACTCTGTCATAACATATATAATTGGTGAAGAAATTATACTGCTTATTTAAAAAACAAAAATCTAATTTATTAGATAATAGTCTTTCTATTAGATTGTATGCATTTGAATCAAGATGTATAGATAGATAGATAGATAGATAGATAGATAGATAGATAGATAGATAGATA
>JANRMT010062823.1:8091340-8137318 GCA_026402145.1 Polypterus bichir lapradei
ATAGATAGATAGATAGATAGATAGATAGATAGATAGATAGATAGATACTTTATTAATCCCAAGGGGAAATTCACATACTCCAGAAGCAGCATACTGATAAAAAAAACATTAAATTAAAGAGTGATAACAATGCAGGTATATATCAGACAATAACTTTGTATAATGTTAACTTTTACCCCCCGGGTGGAATTGAAGAGTCGCATAGTGTGGGGGAGGAACGATCTCCACAGTCTATCAGTGGAGCAGGACGGTGACAGCAGTCTGTCGCTGAAGCTGCTCCTCTGTCTGGAGATGATCCTGTTCAGTGGAGGCAGTGGATTCTCCATGATTGACAGGAGTCTGCTCAGTGCCCGTCGCTCTGCCACGGATGTCAATCTGTCCAGCTCCGTTCCTACAATAGAGCCTGCCTTCCTCACCAGTTTATCCAGGCGTGAGGCGTCCCTCTTCTTTATGCTGCCACGTAGAAGAGGGCACTCACCACAACCGTCTGATAGAACATCTGCAGCATCTTATTGAAGATGTTGAAGGATGCCAGCCTTCTAAGGAAGTATAGTCGGCTCTGTTCTCTCTTGCACAGAGCATCAGTATTGGCAGTCCAGTCCAATTTATCATACAGCTGCACTCCCAAGTATTTATAGGTCTGTACCATCTGCACACAGTCACCTCTGATGATCACGGGGTCCATGAGGGGCCTGGGCCTCCTAAAATCCACCACCAGCTCCTTGGTTTTGCTGTTGGTGGTTTGAGTCACACCATTTAACAAAGTCCTTGATTAGTTTCCTGTACTCCTCCTCCTGCCCACTCCTGATGCAGCCCACGATAGCAGTGTTGTCAGCGAACATTTGCACGTGGCAGGATTCCAGGTTGTACTGGAAGTCTGGTGTATGTAGGCTGAACAGGACCGGAGAAAGTACAGTCCCCTGCTGTGCTCCTGTGTTGCTGACCACAATGTCAGACCTGCAGTTCCCGAGACGCACATACCGAGGTCTGTCTGTAAGATAGTCCACGACCAATGCCACCAGGTATGAATCTACTCCCAGCTCTGTCAGCTTGTCCCTAAGGAGAAGAGGATGGATGGTGTTGAAGGTATTAGAGAAGTCCAGAAACATAATTCTTACAGCACCACTGCCTCTGTCCAGGTGGGAGAGGGATCGGTGTAGCATATAGATGATGGCATCCTCCGCTCCGAACCTTCTCCTGGTATGCGAACTGCAGAGGGTTGAGGGTGTGGCAGACCTGTGACCTCAGGTGGTGAAGCAGCAGCCGCTCCACGGTCTTCATCACGTGTGACGTCAGAGCGACAGGCCGGAAGTCATTCAGCTCACTAGGACGTGATACATTTGGGACTGGGGTGATGCAAGATGTTTTCTAAAGCCTCAAGACTCTCCCCTGTTCCAGGCTCCGGTTGAAGATGCGCTGTAGAGGACTCCCCATCTCCAGCACAGAGGCCTTCGGCAGTCGTGGCAATACTCCACCTGGACCCACTGCTTTGCTGACACAAAGTCTCCCCAGCTATCTGCTTACCTGGGATGCTGTAATTGTGGGGGGGGGGGGAAACTCTCTTCTATGCTGGTATCAGCAGAAGGATGGGTGGAGGGTGCAGTACTCCGAGGTGAGAGTGGGTTAGGGTGGTCAAACCTGTTAAAGAAGTTGTTAATCTGGTTTGCTTTCTCCACGTCTCTCTCAATGGTGGCACTCCGCTTCAAGCTGCAGCCAGTGATGATCTTCATCCCATCCCACACTTCCTTCATGCTGTTATTCTGCAACTTCTGCTCCAGCTTTCTCCTTTACTATTCCTTCGTCGCCCCGAGCTGGACTTCCTTCTGCACGCTCTTGAGCTCATGCTGATCACCGCCTGTTGGTTGCTAGGAAATAGTAACATAAAAATGTCCGGACAATGGTGTACACTTTTCCACCTCTGCCTTTTGAAGGACTGTGAGATGTAGGCACACTCCTCCCTGTGTACACTCTGAGTCTTTCTATTACAAATTTAGTATTATAGTAAATGACAATTTTTTATTTGTGATTCATTACCCCTTTCTCTCTTCAACTAACACTACAGAAATGGCGATTGCTCTTCTCGTGTTGGATCTTTTGGTAGCTCGTTGTTGAGCCAATCAGACGTGAGATGAGGTATCGGGGTATGAAGAATGGACGTTCAACAGCAAAACACTGTATTTTAATTATGTGAGATTGAGTGATTTTTTCTAGTTTTTTTTTTAAATTGCATTAATATTTGGCCCCACCAGCAGGCCCAAATCAATGGGGCTGAGTTTAAAGGGTGAAATCTCAAAACTTACACTTCAAATGGTATTGATATTATTGGATTCTTCTTTGATATTTTTCTGCACTTTTTTAAATCTTTTCTGGGTTTTTAAAATCCATTTCTGCGTTTTTTATATTTTTCAAACATTCATGTTTCTGAAAGTTATCTGAACATTGTCTTTTGTTTAATTTTTTTTTTTTGGTCAATAGCCATCACTGTTTTGTGGATTTTGCATCTTTGTTACCTAGGTAATATTTCCCACAATTCACTAGGATGCTGCGACAATGACATCATTGATACAACTATTTAAAGATCACTTTTTTAGTTCTAATTTACCTGATTTGATTTTGTAAAAGCCTGTGAATTCTTTTTCCTTTTCTTTGAATTTTTTGGCTTGTTTCTAAGGTTTGACTACAATTTCGGTTTTCCCCTTTTTGGTTTAACAAAAGATAGGACTGCATTATGGTCAGTGCTCTTTATTTTTTACATAAGAAAAACTGAGTAGTTTTCCTTTGATATATTGCTGCTTTTATGAGAGTTGTCACACCACAATTGGTTGTATGCAAGTATAATGACAAAAAAGATTTCTTATTCTTCTTAATAAAGTCAATGAACTTTGAATATCTCCGACTATGTTTTTCTCTTCCAGTCCTTTTCAAAAATCTTTCCATCTAGCTTAGGCAGAAGAGCTTTTCTTGTTATCCTAAACTCGGATATGTCAGGAATGAATGCCCAACCTTTATACAGTCACGGCACTTGCATCACCTGCCAGGCACTCCTGGGTAGTTTTGGGAAAGGCCATCATAGAAATGGGTGACACAATCACAACCAGAGCTGCCACTTCCTACTCTTAGATCACACACTCTGTGTGAGGCCAATGATCAGAGGTCCAATGTGCAGGGACCTGTTAGGGGGTTCGCTGAGCTCTGCAATTCAGGAACTTTGCTGAACAGCCAATTGGATTACACGTTGTTGCTTGACTTGAATCAGATAACTCCTCCCACAACCCTAATCTTAGCCATAGTGTTACCTGCTGTCATCACTGAAGTATAATGTAAAGCGACAGCTTCCTCAACTTGACTTTTAGAGGTTATTGTTGCTTTCTGAATCGTCATCTTTCATTATTGACAGTCACCTATTGTGATCATTTTCCTTTAACAACCAGAGAGCTGGATTCAAATCAACACCAGTCAGCATAGAAAACAAAAAAAAATGAAAGCATGAAGAAGCAGCTCATGTGTATAGCTAGCTAACATTACATCAATTGCAACTACAAACTCTAAAGGGTAGAAGCAAGCCGCAGTACCTTATGAAGCAATGAAGCCCACCTGAGGATTCACAAACACCTGTGACACCAATTGTCTAAAATATTATGGAGCCCTGAAATGTGGGGAACCATGTAATTTCTACATGGTGTGACCACAATCCCCTTAAATGAAAGTCTACATTTTTTCTTTTGTTCTTTTATTTTAGTTTTCTCATACCCCTTGGGATCAGAGCACAGGGTTAGCCACTGTACAGTGTCCCTGGTGCAAGTACAGGTTAAGGGCCTTGCTCAAGGCCCCAGCAAAGTAGGATCCCTTTTGGCTATAACAGGGATTCAAACCGGCAACCTTCCCAACAACAGCACAGATCCTCAGCCTCAGAATGCCCACTCCGCCCCAAAAAATACAATGTGCCCTTTAATTATGTCTGAATTGTTTGTAATTTTAAACTGTGGAGCAGAGGGGTATATAAATAAAAAAAATAAAAATATCTGTCAATGTCCCAAACATTATGGAGGGCACTGAACATGTACCAATCCTGTTTGCTGTTGTTTTTAATTACAATTCTAGTTTTAGAATATTAAAGTGTTAATGTGAGAGTTCTTCAATTAACTATTATACTAATTATGAACACTTCAAAAAGTAATGTAAGTTAATGTTTTCAGAAATCCAGCAATTAACATCATTTACAGAACATCAATTTAAAACTAACATTCAGTTCCTTATCCACACTCAAACCAATAAACTCAACTCTCATTTAATAAATGCCGATATGAACCGTGTGAGCGCCACCACCTGCCCTAATGGAGGAAACTGAACTGACAGAATATAAACAAGTAAAGTGATCATTACAAATGAAAACAGTTCTCTTTGAAGTACAATATGCCAAGAACTAAACTTTAATTAACTGCTGACTGAGAGATCTGGTGTTTTATTCCATGTATGTAGTTATCAGTACTGTTATAAACTGAAAGTTACAGCCATCTTACTACACCGGCAGATATAATGTAGGCTAATCCTGTTAGTCAAACAAACTCCTCTTCAAATATTGCAGGTCTAACAGGAAGAAAAAAAACCACATAATTTTCCAGTAGACCACCTGAGTAAAACAATTAAGGTAAGAAAAACAAATCAAAACAAAAGAATGGCATTTTAATCAGGCTGTGCAGCTCCTTTCCTGTCTGTGCTCTCTCTCTCTCTCTCTCCCCTCCACTCTCCTATTGCCTTCCTGTTATGTCAGCACAAGTACCTGCCAAGCTCGCAGTTAGGAGTAACACCACCTAGTTGACTGTTGACAAATAATTTGTAAAATATTTCTAAGAAATAGAAATAAAAACACACTATTTCTGATTTGCTGAATACTGTAATCAACAACAATTATTTCTATAGCACATTTTCATACAATGTGGCTCAAAGTGCTTTACAAGTTGTCAAAGATAAAGTTACAAGAAAATAAAAACTAATATTATTGCCTAATCTTACTTAAGAATAAATATCATCTTTAGTATCATCTATACTAATAAAAGTCAAAGCCCTCATTGACTCACTCACTCACTGACTCACTCACTCACTCACTGATTCATCACTAATTTTCCAATTTCCCGTGTAGGTAGAAGGCTGAAATTTGGCAGGCTCATTCCTTACCGCTTACTTGCAAAAGTTAGGCAGGTTTAATTTCGAAATTCTACGTGTAACGGTCATAACTGGAACCTACTTACGTACATATATACGGCCATAGCCTGCAGCTCGGTCGCCGTGTGAGGCGGAGTTGCGTCCCTCATCGTCATGCCTCCCACGTAATTGAGTGCCTGCCCATATAAAGCCGTCTGTCAGCAGCAATCCAATAGATGCCGCTAAATATTCGCGGGTGAAGGACTGTACTTATGCAAAGAAGATGAGATGGTCAGGGATAGACTAGTGTTTGGCACAAACTCAGCGAAAGTGCGAGAGAAACTTTTAAGTGCCGGGTCTTAGCTAACATTAAATAAAGCCGTGGACATCACAAGATCGCACAAGATAGCACAAGCACAGCTGAGAACCTTTGATGCATGTACTCTGAGCGGCTCACGTGAACTGACTCTGAATGCAGTACGCAGAGAACAAGCAAGAGCTCCAAAGAGCGCTGAACAAAAAACGCATTACACAATTGAGAAGGCAGCAAAAGAATATGAAGCGAGTGACGCATACAAGCATATTCATAAGTGCAGCTACTGCGGAAACAAAGCACGGTGTAAACCTTAAGTTTAAATTAAGTTCATAGACACGCTGTCGCTGGTGTTTGTCATGCCTACGACGAACACGATATTCGCAAGATACAAGTTTAATGAGAAGACACAGGGTATAAATGAGACTTTTGATCACTTTGTAACGGAGTTAAAATTGCTGCAACGGACTTAAAATTGCTGGTGAAGGACTGTGCTTATACAAACGTATAGGAAAGCAAGGTGTAAAGCTTAACTTTAAATTAAGTTCATAGACACGCTGCCGCTGGCATTTGTCATGCCTAAGACGAATATATTCGCGAGATACAAGTTTAATGAGAGGACGCAGGGTATAAACGAGACTTTTGATCACTTTGTAACAGAGTTAAAATTGCTGGTGAAGGGCTGTGCTTATGCAAACGAAGATGAGATGGTCAGGGATAGAATAGTGTTTGACACAAACTCAGTGAAAGTGCGAGAGAAACTTTTAAGTGCCGGGTCTGAGCTAACATTAAATAAAGCCATGGACATCGCAAGACTGCACGAGATATTCGCGAGATACAAGTTTAATGAGAAGAAGCAGGGTATAAACAAGACTTTTGATCACTTTGTAACGGAGTTAAAATTGATGGTGAAGGACTGTGCTTATGCAAACGAAGATGAGATGGTCAGGGATAGACTAGTGTTTGACACAAACTCAGTGAAAGTGCGAGAGAAACTTTTAAGTGCCGGGTCTGAGCTAACATTAAATAAAGCCATGGACGAGATAGCACAACCACAGCTGAGAACCTTCGATGCGTGTATTCCGAGCAGCTCACGTGAACTGACTGTGAACGCAGTATGCACACAAAAAGCAAGACCTCCAAAGAGCGCTGAACAAAAAATGCATTACACAATTGAGAAGGCAGCAAAAGAATATAAAGCGTGTGACGCATACAAGCATATTCATAAGTGCAGGTACTACGGAAACAAAGCACACAGTGGAAAAAGTCAATGTCCAGCTAAAGAAAGACGGTGTAAAAAACGTGGTAAATTGAACCACTTCGTTAAAGTTTGCAGGACTGGGAAAGGTGAACCCGTGCATGCAGTGTGTGATGTCTCAGATAAAGAGGAAGATGAGCTGTTTATTGATGCAGTAAGAAAGGAACAACCCTCTGAATCTGAACAATCCTTTGTAGACATATCAATAGGAAAGTAAGGTGTAAAGCTTAAGTTTAAATTAAGTTCATAGACACGCTGCTGCTAAATATTCGCAGGCAAATCCACAACTTAATACCAGGAATGCCTGTTAAACATCTTAGATTCACGAGTAGCGATTTGGGTAGTGAACACTTCGATGAATGAAACCTGTTATCTTTACAACGGTTGACAAACACGGAATATAACTTGAACACAACACATCCTCCAAATACGAACCTGATTGAAAGAAATAATGATAATCAAATCCTTGATGACAGCAACACTCATAACAGTGACAAAACAATTACATTGACAATCATGTTATGTTATTTTTAAAATGTTTCCTTTTCTTTTTCATAACTTCTTTAACACACTACTTCTCCGCTGCGAAGTGCAGGTATTTTGCTAGTAAAAAATAAATAAATACCAAGTAGAAGAGTAGCATCCTTATATACAATACCAAGTCTCTAAAGATGAGTCCAGTGATAAGGGTAGATTGCTGGGAGGACAGAAGAAAATAAAAAAACTCCAGTTAAGCTGGAGAAAAAAAAAACCAAAATCTCCGGGGGTTTCAATGCCAAAGACCACCCAGTCCCTACTGGGCATTCTGGTGTCGGTGGCACAAATCACCACCACAGAAGAAACGGAAAAGACAACAGTTAAAGGTAGAGATTAGTAAATATTGCAAATACCTGAAGAATATTATAATTCTATGATGATACAGTCTATTAGGAGTACAACTAAAGTGTAGCTCTGAAAAAGCCAAATTCAAATAATGGGTTTTCAGCATTTTTTAAAAATGTTTCACAGTATTAGCCTGCTGAATTTCTGTTTCAGATTTGGCTCCATCCCTAGTGGACCCTGTGATGTTACTGGTGCTGTTTTGTCCAGGGCTGTTTTCCTGTTTTGTCCCCATAACTCTGCACTGGATTATGCCATCTTTAGAATGCTATGCTATATTACACTTGGTCCATTTTATCAAGGATGCCAATGATTCTTTAGCAATTGAGAAAATTTCATTAAGATAAAGATTCATTTCTGTAGTGGATTGCATTTTATGTTCAGGCAATACGTGGTGATCACCTGCAGCGAGCCGCATGGCATTCTGTCATAACAAATCACCTGACCCTCGAAGGCATTAGCTTTACCAACATCTCTTCCCTAGGAACTTGGCCAAGCAAGCCAAGTTGCCAAAATGCGAAATGTCAGCAAAATTAATAAGCCTCTTTCAGTTTACAGTTTATCACTCCTGGACAGCAGGCAGCATTACTGCACATATCTGAGCTTTCCTGTTGTGCTCCAAATTGAAGGATTCCCGACCAAGGCGCCCTGTTCAATGACAGGTAAATGAGAGGGTGAAAACTGACAGGTCATACAGAGCTGAAAATAAGATGTGAGTCAGCTGAAAGATAGATTGTGTGGAAAAGAGATGGCTTTTCAACAGGGTACTTTCTTCTTATAAGTCATTTTTAATAAAAAAATGGAGGAACAAGACCAAAAAAAAAAAAGTCAGCCATTCAAAACCAACAATGAAAAATGATGCTATTATAAGAGCACATCCATGATGACAAGTTTGTCCGTGTATTTAATTTTTCCCTGCTGCATTCATATTAACGATTAAATTGTCTTCTATTTTCATAAACTTGACAGAATGTGACTGTCTTGGAAGATCAACAACAAGGCACAATTTGATATCTGTGTTATCGTCTATTTAAGTTACCCTTTTCTTCATCAAGTTCGTTATTGGATTGGTCTACTCCCGCACCCTAAATAATAACACACACGCATACATAGATACACATACACTCAGACCCTAACCACAACAGTGCCCTATGAATGACACACACACAGTTGGCTAACTTTTAGCACTTAAAAAAAACACACAAATGCTTTAGGTATAACACAACTTGTCACTCTCTCAGCACATCAAGAGACTTATTTATTTATCGGCACGGACAACATACGATGTTTTAAATAGACCTCAGACCTAAATATTACTTTTGGTCTCTAAAAAAATATTAAAACATACAAAGACTCAGTATCCATAACTATAGGCCATTTATCAGCCAAGAATACCTTCTTTATCGTATTTGTCCCTAACTATCGAGCGGCGCCCTCACTCTCAGCCTTAAATCCCTGCAGCATAGAGCTAAACGGCAAAATCTCTAGCTGCTTCAGGTGCTCTTAAAAATCTGCCTTATTACTTCAATCACTCTAGATATTAAGACAAAGCATAAAAAGATGAAAACAAGTTACTTTTTATTAAAGAACAAATAATAAGTAATAGAAAATAAGTTCGATAGTAAAGTCTGGATAAAATAGTCTTTAAAAAAGCTTACTGAAAGGAATCAGTGATGTCAAGGATGAAAGTCCCAGGCGGTGGTTGATTTAGCAATCGATGTTAATGAGAATGCTGTTAACGGTCGGATGAAAACTGGTTACACGTGTCTTTGTTGTATTCTCTGACATGACTCTTCCATCGTCACTGTTTCTCTTCTTCTTCTGCTTCTGGCGTTGCTTAAAATGAGGCATATTTTTTATAAAGTTTCATGCCGTGGTTTCACAGCACATGAATGTTCCATGCACCTGATTGGCTGGCTATCAATATGATGGATGAATTTTGCTCCCCAGGTAATAAAGTTCTTTGATATTGCCACAGTTCTTCCTTTCTCAGGCTGTAAAACCCCATTGATGTTCCAGATGTCCATCCGTAAGGTCATCAATAGCCTGAGGTATCAGGTCAGGCTTTCTTTCTCAGGCTGTAAACCAAATTAGCACTAACTGTTATAACAGTGAGGTATACAAAAGAGGATATGTCTTTTTATTATACAGAATAAGATGTAGATTTTATACACCATAACAATATCACATAATAAGAAGAATGTTTTATATTAACCTCGTTAGCATTACATTTTCTCTCAAAAAAAACATGTATAAAGCGTCACATTTTTTGGCTTGAAAAATTACATTCTTATTAAATCTCATCTTTCTACTGTAAAACATGCAAAAGACTAAAAGTACAAAGTCAGACATGTAGAAAGTATAACAATGACAAATATAATAATAATAATATGAACAGCACACTGTACATGTGTGAGTGACGCGAGTATCACTTTCAGATTTCCAGAATCACTTTTGGTTTGACTGTCCATTTCAATTCACTGCCTGAAGACAGATTAACTTTGTCATCTCTGCTAATGAGAGGTGTTTCTTTACAAGATGCCATTATGAGGCTAGAAGACGCGTCTACACCATTGACCCAGGTAGGGCTCTGGCCTAACACTTATGCAAAACATAACCATACCGTTGCCCAAGTGGCACTTGGGACTAACACTTTAAGCATTGTTTTTACAGACCAAGTGACGCTTGGTTCAAACGCTAAGCAGTTTAAAGGAACACCCAACACAAAATGATATTCTTTTTTTACCTTCTCGTATATGAAGTATAGGGAAAGTATTGTAATCGTCCAAAGATTCGATGTCAAGATTTTGAAGAGTCTTAACATTTTAGACCTCCCTGAGTCCGTAAATACCAATTTTGGAATTATATCTGTGTGTGTGTGTGTGTTTAAACATGATAACTTGAGTACGCTTCCACTTAGGTCAACCAAATTTTACATACAAGTATTACGCACAAAACGTATCAACTTTTGGACTATTTCCATTAACCAGAAGTGTTACTTTACCTTCTTTTCATGCAGCTACAGAGTCTGATTTATTCAACTTTACTTTTATAACAATTGTTTAATAGATTATTAATTTGGTTTGATTTGTTGTTGATGGTTCTTTAATGTACATAATAAAAAAATGTAATCATTGTCTTGTAGTTTACTTCTCAAATATCCATCCCCATATCTGAGTATATGAGAAAGTCTTAGGGGAGACCACTCCCGATTTTTTACATATGTTACTCACGCAATGTAATTTGTAGTGGTAGCCTAGAAAAAAAAATAATCTCATGTTTTCGTGGAGGACGGAAATAACTAAAGTTTCTGGTAGAACAGGTGTCTACGGTGACAAATGTTGGACAACAGCAGCCAACATCAAAAACATGTCAGAAAGGGACCTTTTTTTTCGATTTCCTGTGTAATCCCGTTACTGATTTGTGTCAGGGCTGTCTACAGGATATCCGTATTTGATGTCTTGCAAAGGAGTCACCGCTTTGAAGTTTGGCTGGTTAAGTATACAAAAAGCAATACAAAGTTGTGATAACAGACCTGCTCCTTCCTTGGAGGATGTTTGTATTTAACTGACTTGGAGATAACATGTCTGAGAATATTGGTTTCTAATCAGCTGTGTACTCATTGATAGTTGGTAACAATACATTTTGTTAACTTGTGTTTTCATTATTTGTTAAACTCAGGAAATTTAGATGTGCCAATGTTTAATCCGATTGTCCAGAACTAATAATTGCTGGGACTGAAGGAGATTTAAACTTCTGGGCAGGAGAAGGCAAGGGGAGGGACAGTCCACTGAGAACTCTACCAAGACACTCGGAGATAGCACAGGGGCTCGCAGGCAGACGAGGGCACGTGGCTGGCACAACGTGAGGCACAAGGACGGCAACATTTACTTTAAGGGAGGAAGAGACATTTCCACAAGGAGACGCCAGTTGTGGGTTCAGTGAGAGAGGGAAGCCGCAAGAAAGGACCGAGCAAAATGGTCCACGAGTGTCCGGTGAACAGAGTGCATCGGTGGACAGTTGGACGGTTAATTGTTGGGGTAACATTGTGCAAACTGGACTCTACACCACTAAAGGTTGAATCCTCCAATTCTTGTTTTTGACAGACTTTTAGAGTGTGGACTGTGTGTTTTCCTTTTAAGAAAAAAAGGAAATTCGTTCCTGATATTTTTAGATTTTGTTATGTTCGTTTATCTTTTAAATGTACTTTACATTGTCTTGTGTAATAGAAGTTAGTGTTGCTTTTCCTGAAATTACTGTTGTGTCTTTCATTGTGTGTTTACTCACCGCCCAATTTAAACAAACCTGTGTGCTATTATCAGTAAATTTCAGGAGTTCCCAGTCTCTTAATAAAACTGGATGGCATAGTCGGATGTTTTAATGGTGTCTAAGTTAGATTACCTGTAAGTGTGACCAGACACCAGTCACATATTTTAACGTCCATAAAAAATCTCACTTTACTTTTGTCAAATATTCCACACTTCATATCATCCAGTCATATGCTCACAATGTGCAAAACAAAAATATTCTTAAATAAATACCTCCAGAAAATGAAAGTAATTCACAAACAGGAAGTCCATTAGCACTGGAATGTGCTTTTTGAATTGAAGAGAAGACTTCTGGCGATTGAATTAGGGGGAGAGGTGGGTCTTTGATTTAAAAGTGTGACCCCCATGTAAAATGGCTTCCTTTTTATAGACTACATTCATTTTATAAAACCGCAGAATGGGGAAAAAAAATGTGATCTGGAGCGGGGAATGAGGACGACGGGCAGGTTTGAGTGTTTCTGTAACTGCTGCTCTCCTTGGGTTTTCACACACAATAGACTCAAGAGTTTACTAAGCGTGGAGCAAAAAACAAGAAATTTCAAGCAGCTCCTGGTAACTCAGATAACCATTCTGTACAACTGTGATGAGTGGGAAAGCATCTCATAATGCACAATATGTTGAACCTTGAGGCTGATGGGCTACAAGAGCAGAAGATCACATCAGGTTCCACTCCTGTCAGTCAAGAACAGTGGGCACAGGCTCAGCAAAACTGGACAGCTGAAGACTGGAAAAATGTACCCTGCTCAGATGAATCTCAATTTCTGCTAAGGAACACAGATGGTAGGATCAGAATTTGGTGCCAACAGCACAAATCCATGCAGCTAATCTGCCTTGTGTCAATAGTCCATGCTGGTGGTGGTGGTGGTGTAATGGTGTAGGGGAATGTTTTCTTGTCACACTTTGGGCTCATTATTAACAATCATTTCAATGCTACGGCATATCTGAGTTTTGTTGTTGACCATGTGCACTCCTTCATATCCATGCAATGTTCTAATGGTTACATCCAGCATAATTATGCAATATGTCACAAATCAAAAATCATCTCATACTGGTTTCATGAACATGACAATGAGTTCAGTGTTCCTCAGTGGTCTTCACAGGCAGTTTAAGGTGGTGGTCATCATTATCACTCTTTGACAAGATTTCTGAACGCTCTCATAAATCATTCGGCCATTTCAAGGGGAATAGCGGTGATTTTGTGGTGAATAGCATACTTGAGGGCTTTGAGGTTTTGAAGTCAGTGTGTGTATACCTTCAACTCTGGTTGGTTTCAGCCCAATAGTGAAAGTTTTGCTTATTTATGCAACCATTCAAATGGAAAGGTGCCTCGTCGCTGCACATGGCATCTCGATGAACAGTCTGCAGAATGTTCGCACAAAACTCTGTACGGCTCTCCCAGTCTCTCTCAGTGAGTTTCTGCACTACCATCATTTTGTATGGATGGAAATTAAGGTCCTCATGCAAAATCCTCCTCAAAGATGTGTTAGAAATGCCTAAGGCAGAGCAGATTTGTGCACTGAATGTCTAGGGGACTGCAAAATTGATGCCCTTACAGCTTGGATGTTTTCAGGTGTTTGTACACTCCAAGGACGACCTGAAGATTTTCTGTTCAGCGTTGTACCCGTCTTCCTAATTTTAGCCACCCACTGAAGAATTGTTTTCCGATTTGGGATGTCACTGTTAGGAGGAATTCTGAAGTACGTTTGGAAGGCGCACTGCATAGTGATGATGAATTTGTTTATTTTGAAGAACGATTCAACAGCGAAAGCACAGTGTGAACCGGACCAAGACAGGTTGCCGACTGAAAACTACAAGGGATCCTCTATCAAGGGACCCCAACTCCAATCCACTCGGCTGCCTCTACCTCGCACAATGACCTTGAGAAATGTGGAACTTTATTTTGGCTCACCCTGTATTAAAAAAGAAAGAACAGCACTTAGTCTTGTAATGAAATATTCACAAACTAAGATGACAAAATAGCTGCCAGTGCCAAGCTTTAAACCCTGTCACATTAATGACGTCAGATGTGGTGACCTCCACAACCACACACCTGACAATTGGGTGCCGTATCTTAACAATGAGATCTGAGAAATGGCGGCACCCACAACAAAATTAAAATGGCTTTAGAAGTGACAGAAAATATCCATCCATTTTCTAACCCATTGAATCCGAACACAGGGTCACAGGGGTCTGCTGGAGCCAATCCCAGCCAACACAGGGCACAAGGCAAGAACCAATCCCAGGCAGGGCGCCAACCCACACACGCTAGGGACAATTTAGAATCGCCAATCCACCTAACCTGCATGTCTTTGGACTGTGGGAGGAAACCAGAGTACCTGGAGGAAACCCACTCTGACACGGGGAGAACATGCAAACTCCACGCAGGGAGGACCTGGGAAGCAAACCCGGGTCTCCTAACTGCGAGGCAGCAGCACTACCACTGCGCCACCGTGCCACCCGACAGAAAATAATTTTTAGCAAAATGAAATAACTAGAGCACTACATAAGAAGAAAGCAAACGATAACTCGGACTTCATTCTTACATTCTTATCTGATGGAACCATCACTGTGTCCTCTTTAAGGTCTTTAAGAGGTTCATCACAGACTACAGCAGTCCCATGTATATTAAGCTTGTGCTGGCTTTATATAAAAAGGGAATTCTGACCCAAACCCAAACTCTTTATCTTGCGTGCTCTGATTCTGTTAAAATGGATACAGTATATTCAGAAAGTATTCACACCCCTTCACTTTCTGCACACTTTATTGTGTTGTAAATTTAATTTTTAAAGGAAACATTTGCCATTTTTGCTAGTCAATCTAAGCTTGATAACCTGTAATGACAAAGTGAAAAAGCATGTTCTCAGAAAGGTTTGCAAATTTGTTACAGAACAAAGACTGAAACCTCTCATTCATGTAAATATTTAGACTCTTAATTCAGTACTTTACAGAAACCATTTTGGCAGCAATTCCAGCTTCAACTTGTAAATCTCTGCAAGCATTGCAGTCCTGGATTTGGGCAGCTTGTTTCATTCTTCCTAGCAGATCCTCTCCACTCCGTTACATTGGATGAGAAGCTTCTGTAAACTGCCATCTCAGGTACAGTGCCCTCCACTATTATTGGCACCCCTTGTAAAAATTAGTAAGAAGGGTTAGAAAAAAATCTGTTTGCTGAATAACCGACATCTTGCACTGAAAAAAATGGGAAACATCTGACCTTTAATTGAAACAAGTTCATTTAAAGAAATACAAAGCCTTCACATCAAGAAATCAATATTTTTAACAAAAGCACATGTGCCACAATTGTTGGCACCCCTGCATTTAATACTTTGTACAACCTCTCTTTGCCAATATAACAACACAGAGTCTTCTCTTGTAACCTTTTCTAAGAGAATACAGAGCATGGCATCTGAGACCATTCCATCCATCCATCCATCATCCAGCCCGCTATATCCTAACTACAGGGTCACGGGGGTCTGCTGGAGCCAAGCCCAGCCAACACAGGGCGCAATGCAGGAAACAAACCCTGGGCAGGGCGCCAGCCCACCTCAGGGCACACACACACACCAAGCACACACTAGGAACAATTTAGAATCACCAATGCACCTAACCTGCATGTCTTTGGACTGTGGGAGGAAACCAGAGTACCCAGAGGAAACCCACACAGACACAGGGAGAACATGCAAACTCCATGCAGGGGGACCCGGGAAGCGAACCAGGGATTTGAGGCCATTCTTCTTTCCATAATCTCTCCAGATCATCCAGGGTCCTAGGCCCTCTCTAGGGTTCAGGTCAGAGTTCTGAGATGGCCATGGCAGAACTTTGAATTTGTGGTCAGTTAACCATCGCAGGGTTGATTTGGACATTTGTTTCGGATCATTATCCTGCTGGAAGACCCAATGATGACCCAGTTTTAGTTTCCTGGCGGAGGCAGCTAGGTTTTTGATTTAAAATCTCCTGATATTTCATGGAATCCATGATGCCATGTACCCTAACAGTGTTTTCAGGGCCTTTGAAGGAAAAACAGCCCCACAATATCACAGAACCTCCACCCTATTTCACAGTTGGGACAAGGTTTTTCTCATTATTGCCATCCTTCTTTTTACACTAAACCCACACTGCATGTTTATTGCCAAAAAATTAAATTTTTCTTTCATCAGACAACAGAACACAGTTCCAGTCAAAGTTATAGTAACGTTTTACAAACTCCAGGTGCTTATGTTTGTGGATAACTGACAGAAAAGGCTTCTTTCTGGGATACCTTGCAAATATTCTGTTGGTACAGAGGGCGGTTCTGGAGACTTGATAACCCCAGGATTTTATTATTTCTTGCAATTCCCCAACAGTGATCCTTGGAAATATTATTGCTTCTCTTACCATCCTTCTCACTCACTGTACATCAGGGTAAAATAAACTTGGGTCCTCTTCCACAGGGCCTTCTCAACATATGGGCACAATGGACACTGGCCGGAGGTTCCTGGAGCATAGGGGCCCACCATGTTTCTGATACCTAAGTATGGTTCTGTTTTGTTATCAAAACAGGGGCCCCAGTGAACTGCTTTGCCAGGGTGCCTATGATACTGTTAAGATGGTCCTGCTCTGCCAGGCAAGTTTGTCACAGTTCCAGTTGATGACCACTTTTTTATTATTGCCCTATCTAACTGTAGAAATGGGCATTTTCTGGCAAGCAGCTACTTTTTTTTATACTAATTTCCTGAGTTATGAACTGCAACATGTTTCTCCCTCGTTTGGATTAAGTGTTCTCTTCCTTTTCTTTGCCATAATGATGGTTGCCTTAGGAAATTTGGTTCCGTGTTTCCTCACATTTGTATCCCAGTTAATCAGGAAGTCATTGATTTCAGTTGGAAAGTTCCTATACACTCCAATCAACTTTACAATGACCAACTTAAATAGGAAACCTGCTTCAGTTACATTGTTTCACATTCATTTTCAAGGATGACAACTATTGTGGCATGTGTGTTTTTGTTAAAAATATTTATTTCTTGATGTGGGCTTTGTTTTATTTCAATTAAAAGTCAGATTTGATCATTTTTGCAGTGCAAGATGGCAGTTCTTCAACAAACAGGGATATTTTCTAACCCTTCTTACTAGGTTTTATAAGGGGTTCCAATAATAGTGGAGGGCACTGTATACTCACCAATGTTTTATGTTGTTTTAGTCTTTTATCTTTGGCTGGATCACTCAAGCACACTCAGATTTCTCCAGTCAATCCATCGTTGCCTTGCATGTATGCTTTGTTTCATTGTTGTGCCGAAAGGTGAACCACTGCCCCAGTCTGAGTTTGCATGCACTCTGGAGCAGATTTTCTTCAAGGACCTCTCACTATTGACTGGACTCATCCTTCCCCCAATCCTGACCAGTCACCCATGCCTGCCTCTGAGAAGCAACCACCAGTATAATACCACTGTAACTGGTCCCCGCTTCACGCGTTGCACTGCTGCGCCTGGGCCTTGATACCGGTTAACACCTGAAGCTTCTGAGTTGTGATTTGTATGTTCTGTACAAGCTGCCACGAAGGAGTAATGCAACCACAATGAATTCCTTTATTTTTCAATGTTTTTTTATTAACAGGCTGAACTGAAATCTTGAAACAGAGAACATAAAAAGAAATGACTGTTACAGAGTTGCAGTTCCTCCTATTAACGAAAAAACATGTGGAAATGCCATTGAACACTCACATTAACACATGACCAAAATGAACAGAAAAGCATTCAAAACATTTCAAAACAACATCTGTAGACTATGAAGATCATATTACTATTACAGGCACATACAAAAAAAATTAACTCAAGCAATTTAAAAGAATTTAACTCTGTTATACAGAGGATAACAGCGTGCTTACCTCCTCTCACAGTAACACAACCAAAACTGGAAGCAGAGGGTGATGGTGCAAGGAACCTCATTGGGTGATGTTAAGAGTGGTGACCAGCATGGGTCAGTGCTGGGGCCGCTACTGTTTTTAGTATATAGAAATGATTTAGATAGGAATATAAATAACAAGCTGGTTAAGTTTGCAGATGATACCAAGATAGGTGGATTAGCAGATAATTTGGAATTCGTTATACCATTACAGAAGGACTTGTATAGCATAGAGAATTGGGCAGATTTGTGGCTGATGACATTTAATGTCAGTAAATTTAAAGAATTACACATAGGAAGTAAAAATGTGAGGTTTGAATACACAATGGGGGGGTCGGAAAATGGAGAGTACAACTTACGAGAAAATGTGAGGTTTGAATACACAATGGGGGGTCGGAAACTGGAGAGTACAACTTACGAGAAGGATTTAGGAGTCATAGTGGACTCTAAGCTATCGACTTCCCGACAGTGTTCAGAACCCATTAAGAAGGCTAACAGAATGTCAGGTTATATAGCGCCTTGATGTGTGGAGTACAAGTCACAGGAGGTTCTGCTCAACCTTTATCACACACTGGTGAGGCCTCATCTGGAGTACTGGGTTCAGTTTTGCTCTCCAGACTTCAAAAAGGACATAGCAGCGCTAGAAAAGGTCCAGAGAAGAGCGAATAGGCTGATTCAGGGCTACAGGGGTTGAGTTAAGAGGAAAGATTAAAAGAGCTGAACCTTTACAGTTTACAGAAGATTAAGAGGTGACCTGATTGAAATTATGAAGGAAATTAGTCCAGTGGATCGAGACTGTGACTTTAAAATGAGTTCATCAAGAACACGGGGACACAGTTGGAAACTTGTTAAGGGTAAATTCCGCACAAACATTAGGAAGTTTTTCTTTACACAAAGAACGATAGACACTTGGAACAAGTGACCAAGTAGTGTGGTAGACAATAAGACTTTAGGGACTTTTAAAACTCGACTTGGTGTTTTTTTGGAAGAAATAAGTGGATATAACTGGCGAGCTTTGTTGGGCTGAATGACCTGTTCTCGTCTAGATTGTTCTAATGGAAAAAGCTCACACTGATGACGTGACATTAACACAATAAACAAAGCAGGGAAATATAACAGAAACACAACAGAAAAACACACAACATAATGAATGCTATCAGGATTTGATGAAGCTCCAAATAACTGAACTTACTATTTTAGACACCTGTTACACCACCAGTAACCTGCTTCACTGTTGGTATTGGGTAGGTGAGGAAACATCTTCTCCAGATGTAGCACATGGACTTCCGCCCAAATTGTTGTTGTATCAGACCAGGGGACTCATGTATGAATGGTGCGTATGCACAGAAATGTTGCGTAAGAACTTTTCCACGTTCAAATCGCGATGTATAAAACCTAAACTTGCCGTAAAGCCACGCACTTTTCCACCGTACCTCATACCTTGTCGTACGCAAGTTCTCCGCTAGGTTTTGAAGACTGGCGGTACCCAGCGTCAAAGCAGTGCTACTGTTCCTGTGTGGTTACCCTTTATTTCTTAGAACCACATTTCTGATGCGGCTTTATAAATACACTGAAACTAACCGCATATTGTTTATTTGTGTAATGCATCTGATTGTAGATTACCTGTAACGATATAATGGCCCAGGGAATAGCCATAGTATTCCAAATACCATAACTGCTTTAGCGTTGTTACTCTCACTGCACCATCTTCTTCTTTTTCTTCTTTCAATTGCTCCCTTTAAGGGTTGCCACAGCGGATCATCTTTTTCCATATTACTCTCAGTGCACCACTTGGAGTATTTATATCACTGTATCTGAGTGGGGAATCACAGCAGCAGCTGATCGGAAAGAGAATTATTGGTATTACAGCATCAAGCCCACGCTGCCAAAGCCACAGCAAAACGTTTCAAAGCCTTTCATGTACGGACCTCGCGGTTCAGAAACAGTTTCATCCTAAGAACTATAAATGCACTCAATCAATTGCTCCTTGTAGAACTATTTGTACTTATAAGTACAATCACCCCACTGTAAACTTGCACTACGGTTATAATATTGCACAACCTGCGCCACTTTATAAAGCGCGTATTTACATATGATGATGATATCATTTTTAAGATGAAATGCAGCAAAATATGTTGATTATATTATATAGATAAAACTTTAACTTAATTTAAATAATCTGTATTGTTAATAATTTAACATGTGAGGACACGGTGCCACAGCGCTAGCAAGTTCACGTATTGTTCCTGCCTCGCGCTGTATGTTTACTGAGGCTGGTGCGACACTGGAAGGATAGATGAATAGAATAATTAAACACATACTATGAAGATATTTCAATGTTCCTTAAAAATTTTGAAGAATTGTCGTTGTAAGCTTACAGATGGCTTAACGTCTATTACAGAGCTGATTGCATGGTGATTGGGTATTTGGGGAAAGAAAAGTAAGGACAGGAATTGCAGGTTAGTACGTTTGAAAGAGACAGTACTGCTACAATAAAGTATTTCATCGAAGGTTTCAGCAGCATCTTGTGTGAGACATGAACAATCACTGCGCCACCGTGTTCCCATGTTTAATAACATGCGTTCATTCCAATCATCATGAAAATGATATCACGTATACATCTCAGGATTTTAATTATTCAGAGAGCTGTAATATCACGAATGTAATGGATTCTGTCTCCTGTCGGAGAAAGAGAAAGAACGGAAGCACGTAGTGATTCACACACATACAGCACATTGAAGACCAAATACAAAACAAAGCATTTAACGTGATACTTTAGTTATGATGGGATTTGAGAAACTAGTAAATTAAATGAATTTAAGATGAAGTTTATGATGTTCTACTTTAATGACAAAATAAACTATGTGATTAAAGTGGAAGTTTCGAGATTAAAGTTGACATTTCGTGCTTTTTCCCCACTGTGTGCCTTTTTTTTCTCTGTACCCTAATAAGCTTTCATATGAAACTCAGACGGTAGGCTACGACTCGCCTTTTCACAGCGACTTTGATATGTGACAACTTCTTTTTTATTTTGGGCACTGTGCACATTTGTGAACTTGAGCTTTCGAGTTTTTCCAACACGCTATGTCAGTCGATCGGCTTCCTTTTGCTGTTTATACCATGGTTTAAATCAACAAATAGTACATTTTTCTTTGCCTCCACTTGGTATTCGCTGAAATTCTTATATTTTCCCCCGTGCTTTTCCCATTGTCTTTTCACAGAACGCTGAGCTTAAGGGCTATTTATATTGATTTGCATATTCAAAGAGGTGTAACTCTGGGAGGAATTGGGGCGGGACAGAAAGCGCGTGCACGTGCGTTAGTTTTCACACTGACCGGGATTTGTGGAGCGGAAGAACTTGGAAGTTGGAGTACGCACAGATTCCTGCATCTGGATTTTTTTGTGCGTAAGCACATTTCGGCGTTTGTGCTTACGTCATGTTATAGTGCGAATTCTACGCACGGCGCGATCATCTTTTTCTTTGTGATCTGAGAATCCTTTAAAGTGTTGTATGCCTTTTACTCAAGAGTGCAGCCTGATTGATGGAGAGCGGCTGAGGTAGTCTTCCTTCTGACAGTTTCTCCCATCTCAGCAATTGACTCTTGAATATCTGATAGATTGACCACTGGGTACTTTGTCACCTTCCTGACCAAGATCCTTCTCATGGTGGTTCCAGATATCTATAACTTCACAATTCTTGAGGCCACAGAGCTCCTGAGAATACTGGAAGCTTTCGAAATGGTTTTATACCTTTACCCTGATCTGTTCCTCACCACAATTTGGTCATGGAGGTCAAAAGAAAGTTCCTTTGATTTCATGGCTTGGTTTTTGTGCCGACATGCAGTGAGGAATGTGGGACCTTCTATACTCATCTGCCTTTCTCCACAATGTCCAATCAATTCAGTTTGCCACAAGTGGACACCAATTAAGTTCTAGATACGTCTCAGGGAGAATTAAACCAACGTGATGCACATGACCACCATTTGGAGTGTCACAGCAATCTGAACATTTATATGAATGAGTGCTTTCAGTTTTTGATTTTTAATAAATTTGCAGACCTCTCTGAAAGCATGTTTTCACCTTGTCATTATCGTTTGTTGATTGAAGATTGATGGGCTAAACTGTCATATTTACGCATTTAAAATTAAATCCATAACACAATTAAGTGTGCATGAAGGGACAGGGGTCTCATCACTGTATATGAGCTTTTAATTTCTTGATGTTGACTTTGCATTGTACCTCCTCGGCATTCAGGAAAAAAGCCAAAGTCTAAAATCAGCTCATAGTAAGCTTGTCCAGTGTTGGCTCTGATTGAACACAAGCCACTAAACGATATTCCACAGAGAGCTGCTGTAAATTGTTATACCCATCGGCCTATGGCATTTAAAACCACAACCCTTTCATATTCTGTGACATGAATGCCTGCATTTTCTAATAAATATTTCAAGCAAAGTGTATCTGCTTCCTGCATCTTATGTAAAAACCAAAATGCAGAGATCAATGGTTTGCTCACAATAAGGAAGAACAACAACTCCGAGCGAGGATCAAGGTGGGTGTTATGCTTCACATCTGTTTCAGAGATTACAGTGTATTGTAAATCACCATTTAATGAGGTTATAGCTGCAAGAGTAGACGCTGTCTCCAAAGAGCCCTATATGACATAAAAGCAGATTGGAAAATGGATGTAGAAATAGAACATGAAGAAATCTTTTAGTGATTTAGTGATATATGTCAGGAAAACAGGATCAGAGTTACTCTCACATTGCCTAATAATGATAGCAGCTAGAATCTTGTGTAATGGACTGGAACAAATGAGTGTTGTGGTGTATACAGCCATAGGTTTCAGCTTATAAATTAAGATGTTTTACACAGGAAGGAAAAGGTTATGATGAGGGGTGTTTTTTTCAGAATTAGGCGATATTAAAAAAAAGTGGTTTTCCCAGGGGTCACTGCTACAGCTGCTGCTATTTTTAATATATATTTACAATGTGGATAGGTATATAAATAACAAGCTGGTTAGGTTTGCAGATGATACCAAGCGAGGTGGATTGACAGGTCAGGTTGGGGAGCATGCACTGGCACAGCATGTTGCTGCACCCACCACAAGACAAAACAGCTCAGGATCCTGATTGGCAACCCCCCCAAGGCAGACACGTGGTCCAATCCCACTCTCCAGAAGTGACCCTCTATATGCCAGAGCCAGATACATACATGGGCCTAATCCAGCCACTCAGATCCTCAACAATAAAGATACTGTGAGTCAGATCAAACTCGGGAAATCACATCACATGATCATTGTGCCGTAACCGTGAGCAACCACTCTTTGTCACAATGTCAAACCAGCCATACCCAAGGATTATCTGAAGAGACACAGTATTGAATGAGTCCAGTCTTTGTCTCAGGTTACTGGATAGCATCCATGTCTTGCAACAATAAAGTAAGACAGGAAGCCCCAGGACTCTAAAGACTTGGACCGTCATCCTTTTGAAGAGATATCAGGAGCGCCACACACCCATTTCCAGTGACCTCCCAATCCGTCTGCTGACTTCATAGGAAGAGTCACCAGAGACATGAATGTCACTGCCGAAATAAGTTAACCTCTCCACAAGGTGTAATTGAAATTTAACATCTTATTAAAGAAAGAAACATCCTCTAACAGGACAAATCAGTAATCAGGCAGGAGAAAAGCTGTTCATGGTATCTTTTAATTACTCCTCGGCAAAATGCCTTGGAAGGAGCGTTCTTCAAAAGCAGTCTGCTACAGCATGGTCAGAGAAACAAAGAATAGAGGTTCATTTTATAAACTACTTAATTTACATACAGTGTCAAACAATGCATACATTTACTCTGGTTGGTCCATTGGCTTACACCCAAATGATGTATATAAAAACCTTTGAGTTGAGCCACCACCCTTGTAATTTCTGTGCATATAACAATTGTCCATTCTGGTTGTTTTACAGGTCATCTGCTGATTTCTTAGTCAGCTTTCAGTACATTTTGTTGTTCACTTGACCTTTATCTGGTTTCCCCGATATGACTCCAAAGGTTTATGCTATTTCTTTAAGATGCAATGCTATGCTACCCTAAAATTTTTCTTCCACAAGGGTTGACACTGTTTCCGCAGACAGACACACTGCTGATGGCTGTGGATTGGCAGGTAATCTTAAAACCTGTTGAATCATTGGACTTGGACAGCATGCAGGTTTGGGCAGATTTGTGGCAGATGAAACTTAATGTAAGTAAATGTAAAGGATTACACATAGGAAATAGAAATGTCAGATCTGAATACACAATGGAACATCTGAAAGTTTAAAGTACATATGAAAAGGATCTAGGAGTTATAGTGGATTTACCATTATCTACATCAATCGAGGATACAGAAGGCTAAATAGGAGTTAAGTTAGTGGAGATGAAAACCCCAAAGTGTTATGTACTGGCACAATAGTTCAAGAATTATCTTTAATTTAAAACAATCCTAAACCAGAGAAGGGGGGGAGCACACGCTGATATAGCGCATTGCCGCACCCACCACAAGACAATCCCAGATTAGGACCCGAGTGCAGCCATGCAATGGGTGATACCTCAGCACCACACCAGTTCAGCTGGAGTGGAACTAGTGTGAGGTTTTTTATGTTGGCTGGAGTGCCAATTCTGCCACCAACCCCCAGGTTTTTTCCTGCAGGTTGGAGGACCTACTTGCAGGTCTGGATTCAGATTAACGTCATACCCAGGACAGAGCAATTGCACATTAAGGACCTTGCTCAAGGGCCCAATGAATGTAGAATGTGGCATTTACGACATTTGAGCCAGCAACCTTCCAACTGGCAGTGCAGACCAGTGAACGCTCTAATAAAACAAATAATATTTATTTATAGTGTTAAAAATGCTAATAAAATATATTATATTCACCCTTCCAGAGTCCAATAAACTCCAATTTGTAAATAACAGAGATTTCCAATGGATATTCACTGTACATCATCTTAAAAGAAGTTATGTATCACGGTATGTGGAGTACGAGGTTATGCATAAGTTACATAACTCACTAGTTATATACTGTTATTGTATTGTTATCCTACTGAAGTAGAGAAGCACTATATTCAAGGCTTTTTGGTTCCCTGCTTCCACTGTTACCTATTTGGGCTCTGAATTTAGATTAAGCAGGTGAGGAAATGTTACCATAATGGCTTCACATAACAGTTTTAAGTAGGATGCAGCCAAGTTCAAAACCAGGAGGATGAGAATAAAATAAACAATGGCTAGTGTGTGAGACAAAATCGTAAATCAAGAGACTTAGCGACGGAGTCAAAAACCAGAATATTTCAGAATGCTACACCCATTATGTTTAGAGAATATTGTGTTATACATTATAATTGTCCATCTGTGTGATTGTCTCGAGCCTGAGATTAAATTTAATAGAATGGCAGCAGCACCTTCAAGTCCTTCTGTGTTAATGACTCTGTTACTGACCTCATTTGTGCTTCAAGTATTTAAGTTTAAAATTTCCCTTCCTAAAATACCTAAGTGCTTTGTGAAGTTTAATTT
This sequence comes from Polypterus bichir lapradei, assembly GCA_026402145.1. Taxonomy (NCBI): domain Eukaryota; kingdom Metazoa; phylum Chordata; class Cladistia; order Polypteriformes; family Polypteridae; genus Polypterus; species Polypterus bichir. The sequence goes on from JANRMT010062823.1 coordinate 8,116,680, forward strand.
GCAGAAACACTTTTTTTTTGTATCTTGTAAAATTTTTCTAGCCATTTTTACCTCTTTGTGCATTTTGGAAGGAAGCACTATTTTTTAATTTTATTTTCATGATTGTCCCATGATTCCATTTTGTTTGTTCATGGGCACCGTCATTTCCTGAACTCCATTGCTAGGACGCTGTTCCTACTTGCAAAGAGTGTGGATCTGTACACTGCAACATCTGATGTCATCTATCATCATCATCATCAGTCGGCCATGCAATTGGCTGTCCTTTAAGTGGCAGACTTTGTGCTGTAATCTATGAGACAGTTTAAATAGTGGCACAGCACTCGCTATCCAGGATTTGGACAAACAAACAATGTCAAAAACCCACATTTGTGTCTTACGTGGTGTTTCTGGTTGCAGATCTTTGCTAATTTGCTTTCTGGTTAATGTTCTGATATTTGGTGAAAGAGATCACTCTCTTCTCGGTTACAAGTCTGTTTTGAGTTTCACGAGCCAGGCTGATTGTAACCCAGTCAACTGAAGTGAAGAAGTGAACTCGATGATTCAGAAATGGTAGTGAAAGGAGGCGTACATTTTTTTGTCTCTATTTTCAGAAATACTAATAATTTTTAAAGAAACTGAAACATAATTAACATCAACTATAATTACTATACTGTAATTACTTTAATTAAAATGTATTACAACGCTCATCAGTAATGCACCCCAGAATATTTCAAAGTTTTTCAGCGCAGATATGGGCTGATATTTTATCGTCATTACTAGCTGTGCTACACAACTAAAACCAAGTTGCAATCTAAACAATTAACATAGACATCATAATTAACCTTTGAAGTAGAATGTACACACACCTAAAGGATTATTAGGAACACCATACTAATACGGTGTTTGACCCCCTTTCGCCTTCAGAACTGCCTTAATTCTACGTGGCATTGATTCAACAAGGTGCTGAAAGCATTCTTTAGAAATGTTGGCCCATATTGATAGGATAGCATCTTCCAGTTGATGGAGATTTGTGGGATGCACATCCAGGGCATGAAGCTCCCATTCCACCACATCCCAAAGATGCTCTATTGGGTTGAGATCTGGTGACTGTGGGGGCCATTTTAGTACAGTGAACTCATTGTCATGTTCAAGAAACCAATTTGAAATGATTCGAGCTTTGTGACATGGTGCATTATCCTGCTGGAAGTAGCCATCAAAGGATGGGTACATGGTGGTCATGAAGGGATGGACATGGTCAGAAACAATGCTCAGGTAGCCCGTGGCATTTAAACGATGCCCAATTGGCACTAAGGGGCCTAAAGTGTGCCAAGAAAACATCCCCCACACCATTACACCACCACCAGCCTGCACAGTGGTAACAAGGCATGATGGATCCATGTTCTCATTCTGTTTACGCCAAATTCTGACTCTACCATTTGAATGTCTCAACAGAAATCGAGACTCCATTTTTCCAGTCTTCAACTGTCCAATTTTGGTGAGCTCGTGCAAATTGTAGCCTCTTTTTCCTATTTGTAGTGGAGATGAGTGGTACCCGGTGGGGTCTTCTGCTGTTGTAGCCCATCCGCCTCAAGGTTGTGCGTGTTGTGGCTTCACAAATGCTTTGCTGCATACCTCGGTTGTAACGAGTGGTTATTTCAGTCAAAGTTGCTCTTCTATCAGCTTGAATCAGTCGGCCCATTCTCCTCTGACCTCTAGCATCAACAAGGCATTTTCGCCCACAGGACTGCCGCATACTGGATGTTTTTCCCTTTTCACACCATTCTTTGTAAACCCTAGAAATGGTTGTGCGTGAAAATCCCAGTAACTGAGCAGATTGTGAAATACTCAGACCGGCCCGTCTGGCACCAACAACCATGCCACGCTCAAAATGGCTTAAATCACCTTTCTTTCCCATTCTGACATTCAGTTTGGAGTTCAGGAAATTGTCTTGACCAGGACCACACCCCTAAATGCATTGAAGCAACTGCCATGTGATTGGTTGATTAGATAATTGCATTAATGAGAAATTGAACAGGTGTTCCTAATAATCCTTTAGGTGAGTGTATTTTGCAATGCATGCAGTAATAAAATGCATTGCATTTGTCATTCTAACAAATGGCACATAACAAACATTTGCAGTATTAAAATGCATTACTACAAATGTTTGTGACGCACCATCTGTTGGAATGACAAATACAATGCATTTTTATAACTTCAAACTAGCATAGCGAAACAACTGTTAATTAAAACGTGCTAAATGATAAGTCATCCTGGCTTCGATTGCCTCCTGCATTTGTGAACCTCTGTTCATTAGATATGCCTTTCCTCTCTTTTCCTTACTCATCAGAAATTCTAGCACTTACATTCCACTTTTTTTGCGCTTCCTGTGGCCATTTTTCGTCGGACATTCAAGCACTGTTTTGGATGATGTGACGCACAGACATACGCTACACGGTTTACTGTCTTAGGCTGGTCACTTGCCTTTGTTCATAGGACATTCCCACCCTCTTGTGGACACTGGACAACATTGGGCCCGAGGAGAGGCAGGGACGAGGATGGATGGATGTTTATGATATTGTAAGAACAACAACAAAGGAAGCAGATAAGGAGTTGGGAGAACATAGTGATCGTTGTATAACTGGCATTCCAAAATATAAGCAAGAAAAAGAAGAATGGTCTTTTCATATGTAAGTCTTTGATTAACAAACTTCAAGATGGTGGAGGAGCTGTTTTTCACTCTGGAGGGCAGGAAGAAATGGATTCTGAAACCGAAAGTGACGTCATTAGGGATGTGGCTGTCAATCACTGCTGCTACAGACGAAGGAAGAGAAGAGGCATTAAGGCAAGAGCGCCAAGCCCTGGTTTGGAGTGTAATTACTTTTAGATGAGCCCTGAAATTGTCTCTGAAGCACACATGTGTGACAATATATAGATGTTTGTCTTGCACCATGTGTTGGAATGACAGAGACACTGCAACCACAAAGACTTACAGATACACAGACACACAAACATTTGTACTTTTATTAAGGTGAATTTATTCACTTTTTTTTCAATTAAATCTGTTATTGACTGTTTTATTGATTTCCACTTGTTCACAGTAGCCATATTGTCACCCACCCATTACAAATCAATAATAATCAATTAGCATGAGCATTCTTTTAAAACAATGCATACAGAAACATCTGAATGGTGATATAAACAAGAAGACTGCCACAATTAGATCAGTATATTCTATTAATTATTTACATTCCTCCATGTGAGAATGGCTCTAATATTTAAATACGTTTTTGCTTAAGAGGGAGTTAAAAATCACCAATGAAATAAAGTTCCAGTCACCGCTAAAAGAATTTCAGATTTGTTTTAATTAAGAGGATAAGATTAAAAAGTTGCAGTAATTATGGAAGACAAATGGCCTATTTAATAATTCAAGTGACACAAGCCGTCTATTAAAGCAGATGGCCTGCTAGTAGTCTGAGACCGACCAGGACCGAGGGTATAATAAGAGAAGCACAAGAGAGGCAGATGTACAAAAAAAGGTACATTTTCAGTCCACATTAGCTATAAAAAAAATAAAACAACTTACAATTCTTGGTGTAAATATTTAGAGGGGAAAAGTGTACAATACACTAAACAACAAGAAAAAATTGCAATGCAGAGTTAAAACCTCAAGCTGTATAGCACACTGGTGAGGCCTCAATAAGGATACTATGTGCCGGATCACCCTTGGGGAATCATGTCACATGGTCATAGCACTGTAACCATGAGCAACAACTAATGTGATACAAAGTCAAACCAGCCATACCTAAGGATTTCCCTGAAGAGACACAGTGCCGAAGGAGTCCAGTCTTCATCTCAGGCCACTTGATAGCGTCTATCATCTGGAGTTCTGTGTGCAGTTTTATTCTCCAGGCTACAAAAAGAACACAGCAGTGCTAGAAAAAGTCCAGGGAAGAGCGACTCGGCTGATTCCAGGGCTACAGGGGATGAATTATGGAGAAAAATTAAGAGTTTACAGTTTAAGCAAAAGAAGATTTAGAGGTATAAACGGTGTGTACACACAGAAATGTTGCGTAAGAACGTTTCCAAATTCAAATCGCGATATATAAAACCTAAACTTGGTGTAAAGCCACGCACATTTCCACGGCACCTCATACCCTGTCGTACGCAAGTTCTCCGCTCGGTTTTGCAGACTGCCGGCACCCAGCGTCAAAGCAGTGCTACTGTTCCTGTGTGGTTATCCTTTCTTTTCCTGATGCGTCTTTATAAATACACTAAAATTAATCGCATATTGTTTATTAGTGTAATGCATCTGAATGTAAATTACCTGTAACAATATAATGGTCCAGGGAATAGCCATAGTATTCCAAATACCATAAATGCTTTAGCGTTGTTACTCTCATTGCACCTTCTTTTTCTGCTTTCAGCTTCTCCTGTTAGGAGTTGCCACAGCAGATCATCTTTTTCCATATTACTCTCACTGCACCACTCGGAGTATTTATATCACTGTATCTGAGTGGGGAGTCACAGCAGCAGCTGATCGGAAAGAGAATTATCGGTATACAGCATCAAGCACACGCTGCCTCAGCCACGGCAAAACATTTCAAAGCCTTTCCTGTACGGACCTTGCGGTTCAGAAACAGTTTCATCCCAAGAACTATAAACACACTCAATCAATTGCTCCTTGTAGAACTGTTTGTAGTTACGTATAAGTACAATCACCCCACTGTAAACTTGCACTACAGTTATAATATTACACAACCTGAGCCACTTTATAAAGCGTGTATTTACGTATGATGACGATATCATTTTTAAGATGAAATGCAGCAAAATATGTTGATTATATTATACAGATAAAACTTTAACTTCATTTAAATAATCTGTATTGTTAATAATTGAACATGTGAGGACACGGTGCCGCAGCGCTAGAAAGTTCACATATTGTTCCTGCCTCGCGCTGTATATTTACTGAGGCTGGCGCGACACTGGAAGGATAGACGGACAAAATAATTAAACACGTACTATGAAGATATTTCAATGTTCCTTAAAAGTTTTGAAGAATTGTCGTTGTAAGCTTACAGATGGCTTAATGTCTATTACACAGCTGATTGTGTGGCGATTGGGTATTTGGGGAAAGAAAAGTAAGGACAGGAATTGGAGGTTAGTACGTTTGAAAGAGACAGGACTGCTACAGTAAATAATTTCATTGAAGGTCGCGCATGGCACAGCAGCATCTTGTGTGAGACATGAACAATCACTGTGCCATCGTGTTTCCATGTTTAATAACATGCTTTCATTCCAATCATCATGAAAATGATATCACGTATACATCTCAGGATTTTAATTATTCAGAGAGCTGTAATATCAAGAATGTAATGGATTCTGTGTCCTGTCGGAGAAAGAGAAAGAATCGAAGCACGTAGTGATCCACACACAGAGCACATTGAAAATCAAATACAAAACAAAGCATTTAACATGCTACTTTAGTTACAATGGGATTTGAGAAACTAGTAAATTAAATGATTTTAAGATGAAGTTTATGATGTTCTACTTTAATGACAAAATAAACTATGTGATTAAAGTGGAAATTTCAAGATTAAAGTTGACATTTCGTGCTTTTTTCCCACTCTGTGCCTTTTTTTTGTCTGTACCTTAATAAGCTTTCATATGACACTCAGACGGTGGGCTGCAACTCGCCTTTTCGCGGTGACTTTGATATCTGACAACTTCTTTTTTATTTTGGCACTGTGCGACTTTGTGAACTTGAGCGTTTGAGTTTCTCCCACATGCTATGTCACTTGATCAGTTTCCTTTTTTTGTTTATACCACGGTTTAAATCAACAAATAGTATTTTTTTTCTTATATTTTCCCCCGTGCTTTTGCCATTGTCTTTTCACAGAACGCTGGGCTTAAGGGCTATTTGTATTGATTTGCATATTCAAAGAGGCGTAATTCTGGGAGGAGTTAGGGCAGTACAGCAGGCGCGTGCACGTGCGTTATTTTTTACGCTGACCGGGATTTATGTAGCGGAAGAACGGGGAAGTTGGAGTACGCACAGATTCCTGCATATGGATTTTTCTGTGCGTAAGCACATTTCGGCATTTGTGCTTACATCATGTTATAGTGCGAATTCTACGCACGACGTTATGCATGAGGCCCCAGGACATCTGCTACTGCACTTAGCCTTGGCGTCACCTTTTAAACACCATCCGGTTAACATTGCATACTACATGTGACGCCCATAATCGGAACAAAGGGTAAAAAAAATACAGAAACAACCTGCCGGTAAGTCCAAAACCTTGTTAAATTAATTTTTTTTCCCACTGTAAATCCTTTACCCGTTATTAATTACACTTGCATTAATGCTTATGAAGTGTCTTGCCACTTTCTGTCAGGTTGTACAGTGCTGCATTGGCATCCTGGTGAGGCTGTATAGTGTCAAATCAAGTCTGAGTCAAAAGACAAAGACAGATTTTGAATATACCTCTCCTGAGAAAGGTAGAAAATGAAAGAATTCAGTACTATGTAAATACTACGTTCTTGTGAAAAAAGTTTTAACATGACGCTTGGCCACCACAAGCCAACAAAAGAGCTGCAGTACACTTTGGTGTGGATTCTACAAAGGTGTTGAATTGCACTGGAGGCAAGTCACGCCATTCTTCTCATGAGAACTTAATATAACACAACATTTTCAAACCCATTTCAGGCTCACCCACTCTCCTCTAGTGCCAGATCTGCAATTTTTTAAATAAAAGATGTTTATATTTTCATTATTATTTTGCTCAAACAAAAAAAGATGAACTGAAATACAAGACATTTGCATGGACAATTAACATCAAAGCATCTTCTCTTCTTGAGCTGTATCAATAATCTGTCACCTTAAAACTGCGGTTCTCAAAGTTGGCCCTTGGGGACCCACTGGGGCTGCAAATTTTGTTCCAACCAACCTCTGTTTTTAATTGGACTCCTGGGCTAATTAAGTGAACTGTTATTTCCCAGATTCTGTGTTTTGGGAGCAATATAGAAATCAGGTAAAAAAAAAATAAAATATATTAAAATGTACTAAGCAGCAGAGCCGTCACTTAAAAGGCACCACTTGCCTTCATTCCAGGAGCCAGAGTCGGGAGGAAGAGGACGACACTTGCCTGCAGAGGAACAAAGGTGGAAGAAACGGAAGAGAAGATATTGCAATGTTCTTAATACTGTGCTGTATACTGTGCATTGTTGTTGAATGGAAGGAAAGTGTTTCCCACGCATTGTGTGTGTGCTGGACTTGTGCCTTGTAGGGCTGTCTTAACACATGGGCACGCTGCACGCCCCACGAGCCCCTAACCTGCATCTCTTTGGACTGTGGGAGGAAACCAGAGCACTCGGAGGAAACCCACGCAGACACGGGGAGAACATGCAAACTCCACGCAGGAAGGACCCAGGAAGTGAACCCAGATCTCCTAACTGCGAGGTAGCAGCACTACCCACTGCACCACCATGCCACCCTCTACTTTTCCAGGTGTTCTAATTGTTTAAATAATCCATTATTCACTAATTAGTGGGCCTGACGCTAAAGTTGTGTTGTTTGCCTGGGTGTCTGCTCTGCTAGTTTTTAATTATCATTTTTAAGATACAATGAAGGGAACAATCTGCACACAGAAAGGGCAAAATATAATGAAATCAACTGAAGAGAGTTAACTGATTAAATCTATAGCGAAAATAGAAATATTTCTAAATGTCTTAAAAATGTAAAAATCATGCTGCTGTGCTTTTCTGAATGTAGAATAAGAGAAGAGAAGACATAGCTGATTAAATGAGATCAGTGTTATCAGTTGTTGTCACTGATTATGAATCTGGTTGAAACAAAAACCTGAAGCCACACTGGGCGCCCAGGACCAACTTTGTGAGCCCCCTGCCTTAAAACATCTGTGTAAATGAAGCAGAAGACCAGGAAACAGTTGCGATGCTTCAAGCCGTGTTCATTATTTTATTGCTTGAGAAGTGGACATATGTAAACAAGTCAAAAAATGTGAGCGAGGACATCCATCATATTGACAGCCAACCAATCAAGTGTGTATAATATCTCATGTCCCCAAAGCCCATGTGGGCTTGTCCAAGGTACCAAAGAGAAGAAGAAACGGCAATGACAAAAAGGCAACTTTAGAAGAAGAGACTAAATAAATAATAATAATAATAATTAATAATAATAATAATATGTTTAAATATATTATTGGAGACCAAAGTATACTGTATTTAGGTCTGAGATATATCTAAGACATTGTTCATTGTTCATGCCTATGATAAATAAGTTACTTTAGTGCCAGGGAGAGATTGTGCATGTGTTATGCATATGGCACTTATGTGTCTAGGGTCTGTGTGTATGTGTATATCTATGTGTATCTGTGTGTGTTAATCCTAACGTGTGAGAGTACAACAATCCAGTAACGAACCTGGTGAGTTCACTTATTCCTAGAGAAAGTCAGGGTAATTCGAGGGGAATACCACGATAACACATCCACTCGGTCAAACATTGCCAATTTATGTTTACCAGTTAGCTTAAAATGCACATTTTAAGGATATGAGATAAAACAGAGATGGAAAATGCAGTCTCAGGTGTCATCCAGAATCACCCATATGTGCTCAGTGGGAAAATGGGAAAACAGGATCACCATAAGGCCCTACATGATAAAACAGCCAATATAGCCAAAACCCCTCCTGATGCTGAAGTCAAATAAGCACGTCTGATAATATTATGCTGTCAATTTAACAATAGAATTACCAGAGCCTACGAAAAATTTGTAGATCCGTCCCACCTTAAATCGCTTTGCACTTCTCCGTCAGCGTCTTTTGTTCTGTAAATGGTTTGATAAGCAGCAAACAGCAAGCAGCCTTGCTATCACATCCCCCACCGGCGCACAGTTTTCTCAGCTCAAGTCTGTTTACCTGCGTGTCAGTTGCTTAGACATCAAGTCCTTCCATGAGAACCCTAAATACATGGATTGTTTGATTTATGTTAGGTAGAATGCCCTGGGGCTGGGTGGTCTCATGGTCTGGAACCCCTGCAGATTTTATTTTTTCTCTCCTGTCGTCTGGAGTTTTTTTTTTTTCTTTTCTGTCCACCCTGGCCATCGGACCTTACTCTTATTCTATGTTAATTATTGTTGTCTTATTTTAATTCTTACTGTGTCTTTTATTTCTATTTTCTTCATCATGTAAAGCACTTTGAGCTACATTATTTGTATGAAAATGTGTTATATAAATTAATGTTGTTGTTGTTGTAGGGTTGTATAGAGTGAGAAGTCAAGCAAAATGACACCTTTTATAAATACTATATCTTTATTTGGAACACTTGCATTTCATGTGTGTTCCATGTCTACAACGATCTATGTAAACACATTGTTAAAACAGAAATGTTTTTCATGTTTTGGTCATAATTGATAAAATGTAGACATGAAGTGTATAATGTGTGAAGCCTGAATTCCAAATATCAAAGAAACACTTTAACAAAAGGTACAAATATAACAGAACAAATGTGCTTTTATTCAAAAATATAACTGCAGAAAAAGAACCCACATTAGGGTGCGACATTGACACGCATTCACTATGATTGCTTCGGTGGCGCAACAGTATCAACTGTTGACTGGTAATCAAAACTTCACTGGTTCGATCCCAGACGAGTTTATTTTGAGAAGTGAGCTGCTCGTATTCTTACTATTTTAGAATAAAAACATACATTTGATTCCAGTTTGTAACAGCCGGTGTAATTTATAATACTTGTAAAGATTAGCTTTGTTTTTTTTTTATTCAGTTTTATTCTCTCAGCCGTGTTCACAATCCTACACCGCCCCGCCCCCCCAACCCGCATTTCACACTGCTGTTTTCACAAAGACGCGCTATAACAGAGGTGAACTCAAATCATGATAACGATTCTACATCGGAGCAAGAATGCACGTCGCACTTTTGTCATTGCTGTAATCTACGAGTTTTTTCGTAGGCTCTGGTAATTCTAGTGTTAAAGGGATAGGAAGAGTGCAGAAATGATATAGCTATATAACCCTTAAAACTAGCTGCCATTTCCACTCCTTTGTGTCTCGTGACATATCCATTTATCAGACTTGAAGAACTTTTTATGGGCTTTACTTTTTCATCCATCTGCTGTCAAACTCAAGATACATGGCCTTTTTACAGTGTGGAGGCTGTTATTTATCCACACTTCTGTTATACAAAGGACTCTTTAGTCCTATCACTCACCTGTGATTATTTCTAGTCAGGGATGTTCTAAATCATACACTCTTATTATTTATCTCTATATATATAAAATCCAACGTCTGTCTGTATGTCTGTCCACTTTTCATGAGAGAACTACTTAACGGATTTAGATCTGCTTTTTTTCTGTAATTTGTTTGAACATTCTGGTTGATTTTAAGACCTTTCTTCACACTAAGAATCATAGTTCACTTGTGGTATCAATTTATTTGCGTGAATCTGAGAGACGCGCAGTGGGCCAAGGGCAGGGGGTCAGAGCCCTCCTCACTCACGTGCCAGCCTTGGGGCGTTGCTTACCTCTGTTTAGCTAGTGAAAGAGTGAACTACTTAAAAGATTTAGATTGAGCTTTTTTCTAGAATTTGCTTGATGATTCCGGGTGATTTTGTGACTTCTCTCACTGTGCTAAGAATCATAGCTCACTTGCAGGAGCAATATATTCGTGCTAATCTGACACAGAGGCTGCATGCCGAGGGGAGGGGGAAGCATGACATCAGGAGTGTGGAGCCAGGCAGGGCCCTCCTGACTGTCCTTTTTCACTTCTACACGGGCGGAGCCGCAGGGGCAGCTAGTATGCTATATACAGTATATAGCATGCACTTTTATTATATATACAGTATATATATATATATATATATATATATATATATATATATACTGTAAATATGTAGATAGTGGTGGATGGCTGGCACCCTTGCCCAACCAGTATGCCTTCTTAAAGGAAGGAACAGGGGAGAAAGCATATTCAGCGTATATTCAGATCGTTAGATGGGTGCCCTCCTGGCTTGTTACAGCACCACGGATTCTCACAGGGCATGCTGGAAGTTGGAGTTTGGTGGCTCAGCCCTGCTGAGTTCTGGGGGCCACCAAGTGGTGCTGCAGACACTACTGAGCCCAACATCTCACCCAGAAGTGCTGGACCAGGCTTACAGGACACCGGAAGTACTCCCAGGTGCAGCATAAAAGAAGCTGGCTCCTGCTACTCCAGGAAGTAGAGTTGGAAGGGAGAAAACAACGCTTACTGGGAGGAGTGGCGGCAGAGAGAGAGGTGCTAAAGAGAAAGACAAAAAGAGAAGAAAGGGCTGTGTGTTGCTTTATTATTGTACTGTACTGTATTATTGTATTGTAATGTTGGCTGTGGTGGGAAACGCACATGAGGCAAGAGTTTCCCACAGCGAAATTAAAAGTCTGTGTTTGTGCTTGACTTGTGCCTGTGTGTGTTTTGTCTGGTTTGGGGAGCAGAAGAACCCCCTTCAGGCCACTATATGAACTAATGTGGTGCTGAGGTGTCACCCGTGACATGGCTGCACTCAGGTCCTAATCTGGGATCCTGAGTTGGTTTGTCATGTGGTGGGTGCAGTAATGCACTGTATCAGCACATGCTCTTAACCTCTGTAACAGACTGCTGTGATGAATGCTCCCTCTTTGGCATTTGCTTTAGAGTAATTAAAGATGCAATGGAATGGCTTCCTCCTGCCTGGATCCTAACTCAAAGAGGTTTTATCAGACTTGTCCTAGTCGAGGATGTGTTTCTTTTTAATTAATATGTTTGATTTCCACCACAATCATTGTCATAACGGAAGGACAATGTGACACGAAGCATAATCTGGCCAGGATGGGGCTGGATTTTTATCTCTGTCTGGGGGAAAAGAGGTTGTTCATCAAGAGCGGTTCCTCCCCCAGTACACTAGATGGTCATGCTCCACTGGTATTGACACCCGCAGGGATCTATGGGATTCGTAGTCCTGAGGGACAGCACTCCCTGTTTCAGAGGGGTTTCCACTTGACCCGGACGTGCATCCATCGGGCTTTGCCCTGGCACTGGTAATACTCCCAGGTCCAACATAAAAGGATGCCATGCAGGTGGATAATGATGAATCTTACTGAGGAGGAGTGGAGAAGGGGGGAGAGACTGAGAAGAAGACTTTTGCTTATGCCGTATATACTAACGTTTAAGTTTTCCTGTGGATAAGTCGGGGATTGATTTTACCGTATAATTTCCAGTATTTTATAATGTCAGTCATATAACTTGAATGCGGAAAACTCTCGCAATTGGTCCAAGAGATATTACGATATGCTAACATCCACATGAGAGAGTAACCACAGAGCACACTGCCTTTTTTTTCGATGTACTGTGCCCATGTGATCACACAGTAATACCCACACTATTCTGAAGTGACATTTGCACTGTTTTGTGTTTTTTGTATCTCACACCCTCATACTCCTTTATCATAACAGCATTTCTTATCTAGGATGGAGCATTCGATCAGAAGAAAACATTTAGCTGGTTTTAAATTAAAAGTCGTTGAAGTGGCGAAAGAAATTGGTAACTACTGTGATGAAATAATTTTCACACAAAAACAATAAAGTGTTGGGGAATTGCACCGTATATTGCTTGGTAGCAAAATTGGTCAAAAAGTTGATATGAATCAAGACAATAGACAATAGTGGTTTGTTGAGAGTTGTTTTTATACTATAGAAAATGGCTGAAGGAAATGATCTGGCAGGAAGTTGCGTATAACGGAAGTGACATCATCAAAACCCCACTGGACCGGAAGTGACGTCATCATGACTGGATGAGAATGGACCGGAAGTGACATCATCAGAGCAGGACAGAAGGGTTATTGAAGAGGAGCCATTTTCACCAGTGCTCTTGTCTGATAGTGCGTGGGTCTGTTTATTACCACATCATTACAGGCATCATTACCACAATTCAACCCCCCATCTGTTACAGTATCGCTCACCTCTGGGCTTGTTGACTGCCTCCTAAGCGCACGTGTTTGACACTGCCCTGCTGCAACAAAATTCAATGCGTCTGAGAAACTGGTGCGAGATTGGAGGAAGCAAGAAGATGTAAAAAAAAATTAAGTGTCGTATTTTTATACACAAGTATATATGATAATTGCGTGTGTGCAACCTTTGAAGAAGCCTGCGAAAGGTATTTATGCACAATAAATCATTTGTTTGATCCTGGGACTTGTGCAGCTGTGGTTGTGTTTAGTGTTTGGGGTGGTGTAACACCACCTACTGGTCACAATATGCATGTTTAGTGTCACTACACAATCAATACTCCAGACAGATTCTTGACCTGCAACATATGATTAAACAACTCACAAAAATTTCCATTGGAGGGGTACATTAGCTGACAATAATGGAAATATAATGAAAATTCTTTGTCATTCTAGATTCATTGTAGGTTTTGTCTTCACTAATGGATCAAGCATTTTAAGTTCTTCGCTATGTAATAAATAACAGGGACAGCCACCAAAGTGTGATTCCTTCCATCACAGGCTCTGTGGGTTTTTTTTTTAGTTGTAGTGATAGGAGCTCAGAATACACAGAGAGAGACAGACAACGGAGTATTGTGGATTATGAGTAAAAGAGTGTCACAGGGGCTAACACTACTACCTCACAGCTCTGGTCACATCAAAATTGTTGGCAGACACGTTCCTAGCCCTCAGCAACACTGAAAAGTCCATTGCACCTGCCAGTGGGGGATATTTTTTTGATTTCCTGGGTAATCCCGTTACTGATTGTTGTCATATCTCTCAGCAGGATGGAGGTATTTGCTCTCTAGCAAAGAAGTCACCGCTTTGAAGTTTTGGCTGGTTGAATATACGAACAATACAAAGTTGTGATAACAGACCTGCTCCTTCCTTGGAGGATGTTTGTATTTACCTGACTTGGAGATTACATGTCTGACAATATTGGTTTCTAATCAGCATATCTGTACTCATTCATGGTTGGTAACAATATATTTTGTTAACTTGTGTTTTCATTTATTGTTAAACCTAGGAAATTTAGATGTGCCATTGTTTAAACCAATTGTCCAGGACTGACGACAGCAGGGACTGAAGGAGATTTAAACTTCTGGGCAGGAGAAGGTGTAACCCGACATTTGCGCGATAGACATATGCGCGCCGACAAAATAGCGCCGATTAAAACGCACCATCAAAATCGCACCTACAAAATCGCGCCGACAAAATCGCCCCGACAAAATCGCCCCGACAAAATCACGAAAGTTTCATTAAATATGAATTACTAGTTTAAAGCATATATAATAATGTTTATTTTAGAAGTCAATGTTATGAGACGCGGCATGCCATCAGCACGGCACGCAGATAGTCCTTAAGATCACGCCCTGCATATATAGGAAGAATTGCAGCAAGGGCGTCCCACTCTCTTGGCCTCTCTGGCGATTTTGTCGTGGCGATTTTGTCAGCGCTCATTTGTCGGTCGCGGTTTTGTCGGGGCGCATATGTCTATCGCGCTTTTGTCGGTGAACCGGAGAAAGTAAGAGGAGGGACAGTCTACTGAGAACACTGCCAAGATACTCGCAGAGAGCACAGGGGCTCGCAGGCAGACGAGGGTACGTGGCTGACATGACGTCAAGCACAAGGATGGCAACACTTACTTCCAGGGAGGAAGAGACAGCTCCACAAGGAGACTCCAGTTGTGGGTCCAGCAAGAGAGGGAAGACGCATGAAAAGACCGAGCAAAGCTGGCAGACAAGAAATGAGGCGTGCCTAGATCACAGCAACACAAGAAGCCCAGAGTGGAAAAAAGGAACGACGAAGAGACGCTGACAGGGATTCCACGATTTGACAAAATGTCTGTTGGGAAACGAGTGACCGGTGAACAGACTGCATCGGTGGACAGTTGGACGATTAATTGTTGGGGTAACAGTGCACAAACTGGACTCTGCACCACTAAAGGTTGTATCCCCCAATCTTTGTTTTTAATAGACTTTTAGAGTGTGGACTGTGTATTTTCCTTTTTAAAAAAGGAATTTTGTTCCTGATATTGTTAGTTTTTTTATGTTCATTTATCTTTTTAATGTACTTTATATTGTCTTGTGTAATAGAAGTTACTGTTGCCTTTCCTGAAATTACTGTTGTGTCTTTCATTGTGTGTTTACTCACCGCCCAATTTAAACAAACCTGCGTGCTATTATCAGTAAATTTCAAGAGTTCCCAGTCTCTTAATAAAACTGGGTGGCGCAGTCGGATATTTTAATGGTGTCTAAGTTAGATTACCTGTAAGTGTGACCAGACACCTGTCACACACCATTAGAATCCACTCAAAACTAGATACGTTTCTCCTTTTCCAGCGGCTTTTTGCTTTTCGCAGAGTTTTCCGAAATTCCAATCCTCTTCTGCTGAACTCAAGGTGAAGCAAATTCAGTTGGGTTTGCTCATAACTAACTGGACATGTTCTGGTTAACCTTTATACCTTTTGCCAGCTCTGTACCATCTGCTCTCCTTACCACATTCCACAGACTTCCTTCTGATTGTTTTTACCTTCAGCATCTCTGCATTCCACCTTAAACTGGGCGCTGGGCATCACCATCTCAACAATAAATTAACATACTGTCATGCATGATATGAGCCAATGAATTTAAATGCCCCTTAAAATGCACTTCATTAAATCTGCTTTGTACCTCAGATGGTCTGACCTCATGATCCGTGATAGACTTGCCATATTTTCACTTACTAAATACAAGACGATAAATATTTATTCTATAGGCACCTCAACATATAAAGAAAAAGGAAAGTGTCCGCCAAAACAGAAGCAGTAGTTTTGTTCCTTCTGTCATTAATTTCTATTGATTAATTGCAGGTTATATTGCACACTGTTTTGACATTATAAGAAATCTTTCAAGTAGATTTTTTTAAACTAATCAATAGATGTTCTGTGTGGCTTGGGATATGGAGAGATTTCAAATTCAGCTGAAATGAAGAGGATTAATATGCTGTGTTAGTGGGAAGCCAATCAATACTTGGCTATTAAGAATAATTCAATTTTTAGAAGTAATCGTTTTTACCATACTACTAAATGATTTATGTGCTTTAAATTAAAAGAGATGACATGCATAAAAATACTGTGGGTTTTGATTACAAAGCTAAAATGTTAACATGGAGAAATCTCTAAAATATATGATTAGCAAGCTAGACTACCAAATAACAAAAATGACTTTTATTTATAATCATTTCAGGCATATTGCAAAATATACAGCATACAGAGAAACTCCTACAGGCACGTTGGACGCTGCCCCTGTCTTGAGTCATGATTAAAAGGGTTGAAACTTCTCTCTTCTTACTTTCTCAAAACTGATTTGTTCAAAAAGTAACCTGAAAGTCATGCTGAGCAATTGTTGAAATAAATTCACTCAGTCGCCCCTCGGATCCATTGGGAGGTTTTCAGTCCTGCTCGACCCACTCCACTCAATTATTCAGTGAGGCGAACCAGCCCCTAGAGCGCCACAGTCCCAGCTCGTGCTGTCTTCTCCATCCAGATGTCTGGATCATCTGCCTTTCACATTCTTTTAACCTCCGTCTTCTCTCCTTTTCCCTCCTCTCCACTTATGCTGGCCCATACATACATATATGTCTCCGTGGGTGTAGCACCTTAATCACACATCGCAGGAAGCTGATGAAGCAATTGAGAACGATCACACCTTCATGTGAGGGTGCAACTCGCCCCAATTACCTAATCAACTCTCTGTGGTCATGCAATCGCACCCACGGAGACGGACACGGCTAACTGGAATTAAAAAAACTGGCCATATTTTTTTGAAGCCGTGGACCTGCTATATCACAGTGAGTTCTTGATATTTTTTAGTTTTTAATTTAAAAACAGAATAAGAATCTGAAAATCTAACAACATCACATTAAAATCTGATAAATTCTGAAAAGAATGATACCAAACATATACATCCTTATATATAATTTGATACTATCCGTATGTATGGTGTTCGCAGCAATACCTCGAGCAGCCACAAGAGCAGCGGCCATGGGAAGGATGCATAGGAAACGAAGTCACATGACTGACGCGGAACATAGACTTGCTAATGCGACCACACGTACACAACGAGCACAACAAACTGATGACCAGCGTAAGGCTACAAATGCTACTAACACTGAAAGAAATCATGTAAATCGTACACAAAGGACAGATGAAGAACATGCGCTACAGAATGCTACTAACGCTGACAGACATCGTGCCAGCCGTGCACAAGCGCCTGCAGGAGCTCGAGCAGCCGCAAATGCAGCACAGGATGAAAGAAATTGAGCAGCCCGTGCCTTGCGGCGGCCGAAAAGGTCTATTTTAAGCACAAATCAGTGCCATGATAACAAAATCATTTCAAGGACTTAATAAAACAAATAATTCTTTGCAGAGAAAGTATGGATTTCACAAACGTTGAATTTGTTGCCCGATTCGATTGGGTTCCCAGTCGCTAGTGTAGGTTTTAAAATAAGCCCATGCTTTTATTACATCTCGCCTCGACTATTGCAACTCTCTTTATTATGGCATCTCCAAATCCCAAATTGCCCGTCTTCAATTGGTCCAGAACGCAGCTGCTAAATTTCTTTTAAAAAAGAAAAAAATGGATCATGTGACTCCGCTTCTGAAGTCCCTTCATTGGTTGCCTGTTCAATTTAGAATACATTTTAAAATATTATTATTTGTTTTTAAAACATTACACCAACAAGCACCCATCTATTTATCTGAATTAATTCACCAATATATCCCCCTGAGAAGTTTGAGATCCTGTGATCAGAACCTTCTTTTAATTCCACACTCCAGACTCAAGCGTAGAGGTGACCGTGCTTTCTCAGTAATTGGGCCTCGTCTTTGGAATGATCTGCCTATTGAAATCCGAATGGCTCCTAGTCTGACTATTTTTAAATCTATTTTAAAAACACATCTGTTTTCTCTGGCTTACTAGGCTTTATTTTGCCTACCTAGATGTGTGTATGTGTAGATATATGTATATGTATAGTTATATTTATACAAATTATTTTTATGTGTTTCTGTTGTGCTTCTTTTGGCTAAATCATATATTTCTATTTTATGTTGATGTTTTTAAAATGTACAGCACTTTGGTCAGTCGTGTGGCTGTTGTAAATGTGCTATATAAATAAACTAAACCTAAACCTAAACCTAAGCCCGATTTAAAGCATGACATAAAAACATCACCGTTGTACTTTTAGGCTTAGGAGTTTATATACAGTACAGGCCAAAAGTTTGGACACACCTCCTCATTCAATGTGTTTCCTTTATTTTCATGACCATTTACAGCACTCCATCACTCTCCTTCTTGGTCAAATAGCCCTTACACAGCCTGGAGGTGTGTTTGGGGTCATTGTCCTGTTGAAAAATAAATGATTGTCCAACTAACCTGACTTCTGCACAACACAACTGCTGGTCCCAACCCCATTGATAAAGCAAGAAATTCCACTAAATAACCCTGATAAGGCACACCTGTGAAGTGAAAACCATTTCAGGTGACTGACTACCTGTTGAAGCTCATCGAGAGAATGCCAAGAGTGTGCAAAGCAGTAATCAGAGCAAAGGGTGGCTATTTTGAAGAAACTAGAATATAAAACATGTTTTCAGTTATTTCACCTTTTTTTGTTAAGTTTATAACTCCACATGTGTTCATTCATAGTTTTGATGCCTTCAGTCATGAAAATAAAGAAAACACATTGAATGAGGAGGTGTGTCCAAACTTTTGCCTGTACTGTATATAGAGTAGATATGTACAGATGTACTGTGCATTTAAATGCATTTATGTTTTGTGGGTTGGACCTTCCAAGAGGCGGGGCCACCCTGCTATTACTGCTGAAGGTCCGCCCTCCTCCTTTATATGTGAGGCTGGGGCGTTGGTTCCTTTAATGGTTCGCTGACGTTTGTTACTTATTTAAAAAAAGAGTCTTGCCTGCACTGAAGTTTTATAATGGAGGATATGGGGCATTAAGGAAAAGCTTAAAAACTTACTAAATATGTCAATTTCTCAAGTCAAGACAGTTGTTGACTTTCAACCATTGACTAAAAAAATTCACAAAATTTATAAAATAAATAATCAGAAATAATGCACTCAATCAACTCAGAACAAAGGCCGATTAACAAGACTGTAGGCGTATGAAACTCAGAGGCACAGGCGATAACTACACCCTGTATCCATGCTGCTGACTAATTCAGGGGTCTGCAGTGATGTGACCGAGAAGCATAAATAAAATTAACTTTAATGGCAACTGAAGAAAAGAACACATGTCAACACAGTGAGCAATGTTATTATCATTATGATTAAGCAGATGCCTTTATCCAAGGCTACTTACAGAGCAACTTAAATACATACATGGATGAAGGTGTAAGCATCAAAAGCAATAGCCTACTTTCAACCCAAAAAACTTTTAATACCTCCCAAAACTCTTTTAAAGTGAGTTTTACATTTCATAATGACGAAATCACCTGTGAAACTCATTTTAGTGTCACTTTCGAGAAGCTATGTGCAAATCAAAAACCTGCCTGTTTCACTTATTATTAACTATAATATTCAGCACCCTCTATAATGTTTGGGACAAAGAAACATTTTTTTTTGATTTCCTCCTCAACTGCACAGTTTAAAATTACAAATCAAAAAACTCTTGACGTAATTAAAGTGCACATTGCAAAATTTCATTTAAGGGAATTCGGTCACACCATGTAGAACTGACAACACTTTTTCAACATGGTTCCCCCATTTCAAAAGCTCGCTGTCTCGCTTTATTTCACCTTCTCACCCTAATAATCTACAGCTGATGAACTGTTTGCCATCCTTCAGAGCACACACTGGCTACTAGTGTGTCCATTTTGTCAGTTTTAATAACACAAGTCATCTCACAAATATGACATTTTTTGTTGTTGGTCTCGCAGAAGACAGACGTACCAATGTGCACACGCGTGCCATTTCAGAAGACAGATACATTCACATTACAGTTAGATACAGGCCACTTGCACTTACTGTATGAATGTGAACCGTCAAGATAGGAAATCCGATCTGCACAAAAAATCTGAACTGAATAATGTGGTTTGTGATGTGAATGTTGCTTAAGAAAGTACTTCTGATACACCCGAAAAACCCGAAGCACATTGTCTAGGGAAATTTATCAAGAGAAGTACACAGTAACACAGCTAGTTGTTGTATAAATTATGCAGCATATGCTAACTATTTAGCTAGGATAATGAAGTTATTAGATTGTCTTTGTTGTGCTATAAATATACAAATAAACATTAGCATTTGGCTGAATAGAGCATGTCTGTAGGTGCTTAGTTTTGATAAGCAAACCCCTTATTGGCAATTTCCCAGATATAGAGATACCAAGTGTGCTTTCCTGTGATTATATGTTGATACAGTATGTACTGATGAATAGATATGAGAGGCATTATAAAATAGATAGATAGATACTGTAGATATGAAAGGCGCTATATAATAGATGCTGTAGCTATGAAAGGCACTATATGATAGATAGATAGATAGATAGATAGATAGATAGATATGAAAGGCGCTATATAACAGACAGAAATTAAAGGCACTATATGATAGATAGATAGATAGATAGATAGATAGATAGATAGATAGATAGAT
>JANRMT010062823.1:8137328-8175827 GCA_026402145.1 Polypterus bichir lapradei
ATAGATAGATAGATAGATAGATAGATAGATAGATAGATAGATAGATATGAAAGGTACTGTATAATAGATAGATATGAAAGGCACTATATAATAGATAGATAGACAGATAGATATGAAAGGCACTGTATTATAGATAGAAATGAAAGGCACTATATGATAGATAGATAGATCGATAGATTGATAGATAGATATGAAAGACGCTGTATAATAGATAGATATGAAAGGCACTGTATTATAGATAGAAATAAAAGGCACTATATGATAGATAGATAGATAGATAGATAGATAGACAGATGTGAAAGGCACTACATAATAGATAGATAGATATGAAAGGCACTATATTATAGATAGAAATGAAAGGCACTATATGATAGATAGATAGAAAAGGCGCTGTATAATTGATAGATATGAAAGGCGCTGTATAATAGATAGATAGATAGTAGTTTTTACAACATGTCCTCAAGTCCTAGGATGCACTCGGTTGTTCTCACTCTGCCCAGCTACAAGTGCTGCTGTGTGTTTCTTGTAACGTGGTGACCAGAACTGCACACAGCCCTCCAGATACAGTCTCACCTGTGCATTATTCAGTCTAATCATAATGTCCGTTGATTTATATTCAACAGTTTTTACAATATAACCTATCTTTTTATTTGCTTTTTTAATTGCTTCTGCAGATTGCTTAAGTAATTACTTAGGTAATGAACTTGTTGTGTCACCATAACCCCCTTAAATCTTTTTCAGAGGTTGCTTCCTATAGAACATTATCTCTCATTTTGTATTTAGAATTGACATTGTTTTTGGCCATGTGTGGCATGCAGTGTTAACATGGCTGACAGCTATGGGTGTGTGTGTGTGTGTGTGTGTGTGTGTGTGTGTGTGTTGTAAGAGCAGCATTAAAAAGAGTATTAAGAAATAAAAAGCTAAGCTGATACTTGCCACTGTACCAAGCAACACCTCGCTATCCTTATGTCTCCATTACTCCCACTACTTTTCCATACTTTTATTGCTTCTGTACATTCCTTAGACAATGACAACGTGTCAACATTAACCCCTGAGTCCTTGTCAGAGATTGTTTCCTTTAGGACAGTGTCTCCCATCCTGTATTTGTAACTGATGTTCCTGTTCCCCACATGTAGCACTTTTCTACAATAAGTTGCATTTTCCAGGGTTTCTCACAGTTCTGAAGCTTTTCCAAGTCTTTCTGAATTGTTTTTGCTGCCTAATCAGTGTCTGCCATTCTTCCAATATTAATGTCAGATTTCACAAGTTTTCTAACTACAACTGGAATCAATGTTATTGTTATAAATTAGAAAAAGTAATGGTCTCTGGAGAGACTGTTTAGGGACTCCACTTACAGCCTCATCCCACGTGGAGCATCTTCCCTTGGTGTGCACCTTTACCAGGTAAAAGCCAAAATAGTCTACTTATCAAAAACTAATTAATTTATTAAAAGAGACGGATTACACAAACAAAATACAAGAGGCAACAAGACAAAAACCCAAAAGCCCTGCTGCTCAGTAGGCCATTTGTAACTGGTTGGGATGGCTTCCCACTATTTAAACTCATACAGAGCACACTAGATAACTTATTCTGTAAATGACTGGACCCTTTATCACAATATGAAAACCTTTCAATAAGGCAACATCTGAGTCTCAGCCGATGTACCACAACATAAAATGTTATGCAAGGAATATTATGATGAAATAGGAGCTTGATGTTATCGAGTGATTTGTCTTCCTGATTGATGGTGACTCTTAGCTCTTCATTATTCACCAAAAAAAAAAAAAAATAGACACCTCATTAGAGAGACCTTGGCCTGGTTCTGATTGATGGATATGCAGTGGCATTCTGCCTTAGTATATTTTGAAGTTCAGGTTTTAGAAAGACACCTGTCTGCCAAAAATGTCCAACTGGAAATGTCATTCTCAAATTTTATAAATAAGTCTAAAATCCGAAAGGCAGTGCATTGTGAAAGGATGAAAACATGGATGTTGTTGTTTAGAAAATACAGTAAAGCGCAGCAGTATAAAACTCAATTCCTTCAGGTAAGGTTTTAATTAAAAGACAATTCTATTTGTTAATAAAAATCCATTATTTAAGTGTATGGATCGTTAGTGCTATCATTTTGCTACCTTTGGCAGCACATCCAGGATTGATTTTTGGGATGAGCACAAACTCTAAAACCTAGAAATGAGTAGACATGTTATAAAATGAATACATTGTAGGTTAAATTTCTGTAAGGGAAAGACTGCCATAGAAAAATCTAAGAACCAAATACATGTTGCGCTGAATACAATTATTGCTTTAAAGAAATGGGGTACATGTGTTTTAATGTATGGGGTAAGTCAAAGGTTGGCATTTGCAGCAAATTTGACCACTCAGTTTCAGTGTGAGCCTGGACAGGAGTGAAACATTACAAATGCTTCAACGCTGCAACTAAAAATAGCACAGGGTATGCCGCATTGTTCTTGGTTGTCATAGTTTGCTAATTTCATCTGTCAGAATAGGTTATTTCTTGAGAATGTGAAGCCACCAGGAATAAATTGTATAACTGTTACAGGATCCCAATTTAGCAGAACAGTAAGCTGGTACATAATGACTAATCTGTAAAAACATGTTTGGTTATCAGCATCTAAATTAGGTTTTGTGGCATTCCTCTTAGACGCTGAAGTGAAAGGCTTTTTTCTCTTATTAATTTTTCTATACCCATGTATCCACTTTAGCGTCATAAGGAAATTGTGAATATCCTTTCATTATTACCTGTCCATTTTGGAACACATTAACCCACACATTCACACAGAAACAGTTTAGAGTCGTCGATTAACCTAACCTGATGTGAAAGGAAAACAGAAGCACTTGGAGTAAGGTACACATTAAGATGGAAATGCAGATGTTTGAAAACGCAGACTCTAATTGCACTCTGATTGATTTGTGCTTATTATCTGGCCCTTCCCTGATTGGATCCTGTTCATTAAAATTTCTCATTCCCTAATTAGTCACCCTTCATGGAAGAAAACCATATTTTACCATATTGGGTTGTCACACATGTGCAGGTATGCTTGTGAGACATAGTAGATTTATCTAGTTGTAATTCCACCCCGAGTCAAGGGTTGGTGCTGTTGCCTAATGCTTTCCGAGCACATTTCTCCAGTTTTGATGTAACTACACTGGTTACCTGTGTCATTCAGAATTGACTTTAAAATACTGCTTATGGTTTGCAAAGCCTTAAATAATCTCACTCTGTCTTATATATCGGAATGTCTGACACCTTATATTCTAAACCGTAACCTTAGATCCTCAAATGAGTGTCTGCTTAGAATTCCAAGAGCAAAACTTAAAAGAAGTGGTGAGGCGGCCTTCTGCTGCTATGCACCTAAAATCTGGAATAGCCTGCAAATAGGAATCCGCCAGGCTAATACAGTAGAGCACTTTAAAACACTGCTGAAAACACATTACTTTAACATGGCTTTCTGATAACTTCACCTTTATTTAATCCTGATACTCTGTATATTCAATTCATTATAATAACTATTCATGGCAGCTCTAAAATCCGTACTAACCCCTACTCTCTCTTCTGTTTCGTTTCCCAGTTTTCTGTGGTGGCGATGTGCGCCACCACCACCTAATCAAAGCATCATGATGTTCCTACATTGATGGATTAAAAGCCAGGAGTCTACATGACCATCATCATCAAGTCCTTCCATGAAAACCCTGAATACAAAGAAAACTGTTTTATTTATGTTAGGTAGAATGCCCAGAGGGGGCTGGGCGGTCTCGTGGCCTGAAACCCCTGCAGATTTTATTTTTTCTCTCCAGCCGTCTGGATTTTTTTTTTGTTTGTTTTTTCTGTCCCTCCTGGCCATCAAACCTTACTCTTATTCTATATTAATTAGTGTTGTCTTATTCTAATTCTTACTTTGTCTTTTATTTCTCTTTTCTTCATCACATAAAGCACTTTGAGCTACATTATTTGTATGAAAAGGTTCTATATAAATAAATGTTGTTGTTGTTGTTTTCTTCCTTTCTCCCCTACAGATCAGATGACCGTCACTTGCAGTGACATCACTTCTGGGTCACACTTTCCTGGCCCTGCCCCTTCCTAAGGGACACCGCTGCCATTTTGAACGAACATTAGAACAGTCTAGACGAGAACAGGCCATTCAGCCCAACTAACTCGCCAGTCCTATCCACTTAATTCTTCTAAAAAAACACCAAGGCTAGTTTCGAAAGTCCCTAAAGTCTTACTGTCTACCACATTACTTGGTAGTAGTGTGGTTGTCTATGTGAAGAAAAATTTCCTAATGTTTGTCTGAAATTTACCCTAAAGAAGTTTCCGACTGTGTTCCCATGTTCTTGATGAACTCATTTTAAATTCACAGTCTCGTTCCACTGGACTAATTCCCTTCATAATTTTAAACATTTCAGTCATGTGACCTCTTAATCTTCTTTTGCTTAAACTGTATAGGCTCAGCTTTTTTAATCTTTCTTCATAGTTCATCCCCTGTAGTCCTGTAATCAGCCAAGTCGCTCTTCTTTGGACTTCCTCCAGTGCTGCTATGTCCTTTTTGTAGCCTGGAGACCAAACTGTACACAGTAGAATGAGTCTGTCATTTGATTCCAGTCTGAAAAGACCATTTGCAAATTTTATTTTTTTTCCCCACTAACTATATGGGTTCGCCTTCAAGGTACCCCAACACTTTACTTGTATTGTCTCATTTTATAAGGTATAAAAGAGTTGCTTTGCATGGCACCTTTTGTGTGCATCTGAATTGTGTTTTGTACCATTTGAATGCTGCAAACGTGTGCAAAAGGCAAATAATACACCAGTAGCTACAGTTTTGGGACACACCCCTTCGAGGATTTTTACACCACACATGCACATGCCCAATGTAGGCAAACATCTATGCAATATGCGTATTAAGTGGTTTTATGAGATACTTTCATAAATGATGTGAAAACACTAGTATGCACAGAGTTTTTGAATTAAAATATAGAAGTGTGGCAGCAGCCTTAAAATGTCATGGCAGGATCAAAACAAAGATCAAATATAAAGGTAAACACAGAACATTTTTAACAGAGTGGTAGGATTTCTATTTTTTTTGCGGAACATAATTCCACTTGATATGCCAAACGTCCTTTTCATAATTTAAAGCTTCAGACCTCCAGCTTTTGAAAGGTAAAGAGGTTTCTTGTTTTTCTGGGGACTTTTGGACGTAGTACCAAGAGAAGTGCAAATGCCATCCTGGGGGGTATTTTTTGTACGTGGATTACTCATTTAGCCGGATGTAATTATTGACGATTTGGCCTGATCCTGGATCTTTCGGTTTTTCGAAACTCTTGCTGGATGTGTTGTCATAGCAGCGAATCCAAATCCTCAAACCTGTTTGGAGAAGGTTTGTTCTGTGTAAACAAGGATTAGCTCACACACTTAATCAGTGTCCGTGCGTGGAATTCATTCAGTCATGGCTTCACCATTCATGAATGAGCGACCAATTGATATCAGTGCGCAAATTATAAGAAGAGAATTTCATATAGAGAGGCTTTTGCGCGATCGGCAAGATCCTTTATTGGCTCCCGGAGGAAATTCTTTTCGAAAGAAACCGCTTTAGCTGAGGGGGAATATTGCACCTCAAAGATTTATTAGCACCTTATATTTGAAGTCAAACTAGGCGAAGTCGGGCTCTCACAACCACACAGACAGTATGCATTGCTTTGAGGTTTTTTGCAAGCTGCACTTTTTTATTTACTGTAGGCGATGTGGAAAATCTATCTAAAAGTGCAGTTTGCCAGGCAATTCGCAATGTTTGTTTGGCTCTGAAATATATTCTTCGGGTTTTCTTAGGGTTTCCTGGACACCTGCGTGTGCAGACAATAAAAGAGGTGTTTCATGCCATTGCAGGTAGGTAATACACAGGCGAAACACCCACAGTTCCATAAAGAATCTCACAGTCAGCCTAACATTCTCATTACCCAGGATTTCCAAATGTGATTGGGGCACTGGATTGTACGCCGATCCGAATAAAGGCCCCATCAGGTCCAAATGAGCCAGATTACATAAACAGAAAAGGCTTCCACAGTATTAACGTGCAGGTAATGTAACTTTTTGTAAGAGTTGAAACTAGCCAATAGGCATGTTGACATACAGTAAAATTGTTTGACCTACATGCTATAAATTCTCAGATGATCTGTGATGCATCCTACCTTGTATCAAATGTGGAGACTAAATGGCCACGGTCTGTTCATGACTCAAGAATTTTTAAGGAGTCACACCTGTATCGGACATTTGAACAAGGTAATAATCGAATTATAAATCATGGTGATGTGTGTATTGTATTCACAATTTTTACATATTCCACAGGTCATCATGATGGAATCCTGCTTGGGGACAGGGGATATGCCTGTAGGCATTTTCTAATGACCCCGTTTCCTAACCCCAACCCTGGGCCACAAACTCGATATAATGCAGCTCTGTCTAGGACAAGGGCACAAATTGAAATGACCTTTGGCCACCTGAAGGAGAGATTTCAGTGTCTAAAAAGGCTGAGAGTTGCACCTGACAGAGCATGTGACATACAGTAATTGTTGCATGCTCTGTCTTACACAACATAGCCATCATCAGAAAAGAGAGCGTCCCTAAAGGTTTTTGGTGCAGCCTGATGATGACCTTGACCCAGTGCACTTTGAGCAAACCACTGGCAGAGCTGCCAGAGACAGAATTGTGGCCCAGTATTTTCAATGAAAGACAACAGTGGTTTCACACAAAAGTTATTTATTGTATATTATGGCCTTTCAGCCAGTAAGGAGGAGAACATAATTAAGGATACACTCACGCATACACATATAAGACATTGTGGTATATGGCTGGAAGTTCATCCCGGCCAATACCCCCAAGCCTCCAGATGGAGCCCTCCCTGCAACATAGAGGTCCCCCGAATTCCAGCAGGGCATCATGAGCAAGGGAGTTTTACTTCACTGCCCTGCTGGATACCCTGGGGGCCTCCAGGGGACACTGCAGGGAGGTTCAGGGATGTATATTTTCCGTATAGCCCGGAAGTACTTCCTAGCCACGGGGACGGAAGGAATGACGTACTTCCAGGCTGAAGAGAAAGAAGAGTTTTGATCTGACCCGGAAGTGCTAGGAAGGCACATTACTGAGGGGCAGAAACACTTCCGGGTCAAGGACTTTAAAAGGACTCTGGGAAACCCCAGCAAGTGGGCCGAGTTGGGAGGAAGGGTGACTGAGCTGCTGGGAGGTGTGGAGGATTGTGTATTGTTGTATTTGAGAATCATTATTGTGATTATTGATTTCTTATTGAGTATAGTGGAGATGGAGGTGCTTTGTGCACGTTATTGTCCAAATAAAATAATTTCTTGGACTTTTACCTGGTGTCTGGTTTGAGGGTTCAAGGGGATGATAGCGCCCCCTATCTGTCACAACATATGGGAAAGAGATAAGAGAATTTTGTTACCAATTGTTTTTCTAGTATTTGTATCTACAACTTCATTTTGGTTGTCCTCAGTGTCCTGCTGTATTTTTCTCATTTTTAGTTTCTGTTGAAGATATCTGTTGTATAGAGCCCTCACATTTTTCTGCAAATAAATACGCAATTACAAATACCTTTTTCCCTCTATATTGTATACACAGTATATCATTTTGAATCATTTTGTATAAAGTACAACAAATGGCTCAACCAACCTCACCATCTCCTTTTTTTGATGTGGACTTTGTTGCAAAAGGGACATGTGTGCTGGCTACAGGCTCCTGCAAAACAGTTATATCACAATTAGCACATGGGACTGATCAGAGTGGAGTTTGTTCAAATATTATTTGGAAAATTTACCTCTCCTCCTGAAGAATAATCAGACACAGTGTCTTCATCAAATATTTGACCTTCGTCAATATCTCATTGGTCAGACACAGGTTCTAGGCATATGACATTCCCTGCAACTGACCCAACAAAAAAGAGGGCTATATGGAACATACCTATGGCACACATTGAGGACAAATATATGCAATGACCATCCTTTACCTGAAATGAAGTGACCACTGCATCCTGCCACTGGTTCTGAGGAGGAGCTTCCCCCTGGAATGCCCTCAGAAACAGGGAAATGGGCATTTTCCTGGAAAGCCAACTCTTCTGCAGGGATTAGGTCTGGACTGCATGGACTGCCACCTGTGTTTTGCTTGTCTGCCTTCTTCTTATTAGCTTTAAAATTAATGGTTTTTATATTATATATGATTCTTTATGTCAACAATTCTTTAAATAGTTATATACCAATATTTACCAGTTTGAAGTATATTCTTGTACTTCACTTTAACCTGTTCCCATGTTCTCCTTGTGCTCACGTTTGATCTGGAATTATGACATATTAAAAAATAATTAATCTGACACATAGTAAACACTGCATCATCAGTAAGTACAAGGCACACTATTTACACGTTTGTCAGCCACTTTTTGCCAGCCGTCTTTTCTGGTTTGGGCTGCTTTTGCAGTGTTACCCCTTGTGCATATTAAATCTTGAAATTCTTCATATCCTTCGAGTAAAAGGTGCTGCTCCGCTTGTGTGAAAAAATGTGCCTGTTCTTTTGTCATTTTGTTGCAGCCTATCAAAGACTTGCTGATCATGTTTTCTAGACTCAATATATATGGGCATTTCAATCAGCGCGGGCGGGCGCAATCATCTCGGGTGATTCGATCCAGCTGGACTAATCTACTACACAGCTGCGTTTGAAAAACCGACTTATCCCGGATGAGTTTCACCGGCATTAACTCATCCAAGATGAGGTACCTGATCTCGGATGATCTAAGCGACGTAAGGAAAATACCCCCCTGATCTCTATGACCCTCAATGGATTTTGGATTTGTTATTTCTGGTGTGTCATTCAGATAGGCTGAACCTGAATCGAAAGAACATTTGCCTTTGCCAAAAAGTCGGGCTGTTCAGGACATATTTTCAGAAATGGAGAAATAACACCATGCTATGACTGAAGCCAGGAAGCACTTCTTTATGCAAAGAGTTATGGGACTCTGGAACAAACTACTGAGCCATGGAGTTGAAGGAGACACCTTGACAACCTTTAAGAAGAACCTGGGTGAGATATTTAGGACAGAGCGACTTATCAGCTAAAAAAAAGGCACTCGAGGGACTGAATTTACATTACATTTTGAAAGTTGAAGGAAGAATACAATTTTAGATTAAAATATTCTGCTTTCCATTTATTTTTTCATACATTGAGTATCAGAGTGGAACATGGTTACAGTTAAAGGGGAATTAAACTGAGGAAGCTTCTGTTTTCTTTTTTTTTTTTGTACTAAATTTTATTGAGCTTAAAATCATACCACAGCAATCACAACATAATTCCACCAAAAGTTTTAAATAGTATAGTATATCATTTTCCCATTGTTTTTGAGTTACAAAGGGTAAGTAGGGATTTTTCCAGGTAGGTTGATGCATGAGCAATGCAGTATAAGAGATTACAGTGAATGTGTGGTTGCATCATCTTTTATTCCATCAAGTGTTACCCCAAATAATATTATTAGGGGACCAGGAGTAGTTGTGAGCACTATCTGGAAAATAAACAAACATTTCCTCCCATACGATGTCCATTTTAGGATTTCCTCCATTCCCCAAAAAAACACCATCATTTTTCAAGCAAAGCTTCAGTCTCCCTTCTACCTCTTTCAAAATGGCATCCATCCTCCGACAATAATTCCATGCTCCTTGTGACAAAAGTCCATCCTCCCTCCTATCTCTTTTAAAACAGCATTTGTCCTATGATGAAAACTACATCTGCATTTTACCATCAATGCTGGGGCCGCTGCTATTTTAGTATATAAATGATTTGAACAGGAATATAAATAACAAGCTGGTTAAGTTTGCAGATGATACCAAGCTAGGAAGATTAGCAGATAATCTTGAATCCAGTAAAGCATTACAAAAAGACTTGGACAGCTTACAGGCTTGAGCAGATTCGTGGCAAATGATTTCTTATGTTCTTATGTTTGCTCTGTGTTAAATGCAAGTGGACAAATGGTTGAGACCCTAGGAAAGAGGACTGCATGATATATTATGCAGCTCCAACTCCAAAATCTCTAATTGAGTTTTAAGGATACATACCATGATCTACAGCTAAAAATGCCATATATCATATTCTTAATCGACCCTTTCACTGCTCAGTGACAGCTCAAGCAGCACGTCAGATAGAGACAACTGAACCTTTTGAAGATGACATTGAAATCTGTTCTGAAGGAAGGCACCCTGCAGTTCTCAGAAAACGGTGCCAGTGGACGAATGTCCCAATAGCAAATGGGCAGCACTGAAGCTATTGTCAATGTTTAGTTCAGTTTTTTACACCATGAAAACATAAAATCAAGTCACAGATATGCTCTTACTGACACCCACGTATTGAATAAGTTAACTCAAAGTACCTTACTGAATAGCTACAAATGAATACAAGGCAGACTTCAAAAAGACCGTGGAGAGCAAGGAATGCCAGAAGCCCCACTGAGTTAAAAGCAACTACCTGCAGGGTAATAAGTAAAAAAATAAGTTAACCGTGAACATCATGTTCTTTCATTGCAAGTTACTGGGAACTGTTCTACACACATAACTTATGATGTGGCTCATAGTTATTGAGTGGTCGGCCAGCCTTGTCCCACAGCAGTGGTTTCCAGACCTGGTCCTGTGGACCCCCTGTGGCTGCAGGCTTTTGTTTCAACCCACTTCTGTGTTTTTTTATTATAGAATTTAAAACAAATATTTTTAATTAATGCATGGTTATTTTTACAATTTAATATAAGCATATACTTAAATGAAATTGCAACAATGGATTATTAAAAGTGTAAGGAAAAGGACTGAAGATAACTAAAGGGTTAACTAAATGTGGTTTAAAGCTTGGGCACATGAGGCTTTTGCCTCATCTTTAGAGAAACCATCAAGGTAATTACTAAGGTTACAATTAAGTAAATGAGTAATAAACACCCCCTTAAAAAGTGAGAACAAACTAGTAAGAAAGGCCAAACACCCCTATTATGAACCGCTGATAAGATCAATGGGAAAACCCATAGGACACCCCTATTAATGAAGCGATGATTAGAATAATGGAAGAATCAACATGTACATGAAGTTACTGGTGGCTATAGTCGATTGGCTAAGCTGATATGATTCTGCATATTAAGAGTTAGGTGACGTGATATTTTAGATAAGGTAATGGAAAAAGAAAAGTATAAAAGGGAAAGATTGCATTAATGACTGCTCACTCCATGGACTGAGACATATCTATGTGCAAATAAAGAATCGTTCTGCATTTTCGTCTGGTCTCGTGAATGACTTCTTTGAAAACAGAGGAGAGTTTTTTCCACTACATTATTTGGTCTCCTAGCCTAATTAAGTGAGCGGTTCCAGTTGCAGTGGTCAGACACCCATGGAGAACAGAAAAAATAAAAATCTCTGCGGACACAATGCTCGAGAAAAAAACACAATCTGCATGTGTTCCAAGGCTAAACGACCACCCAGCCACCATTGGGCATTTTACCTAACATAAATGTGCTAATGTTGTTCCTTATTGTTTTTATACTTTAAGAGAAGATTCGATGCAGTTGATCTCATCAACAGTTGGAGTATCCGTTGTACTGGCTGTACCTTATCATGAATAGAATTCTTGTTTAAGTAATCATTTAACAGTTCAAAAACAATTTCTTTGAAATCTACTTTAGGAAGGAAATTTAGAGATGAGTCTGAAACTGTCAAGTAGAGAAGAGTCAAGATATTTCCTTGAAAAATTCTTCAGTGAAGTTTGAGCCTATGAGTAAATAAGAGCTTTGAATGTTCAGTTGTTTATTTTCCAGTATGATGATTTCTCCATTCTGATACATAGCATACTTTACACCTTGACCAATTGAAAGTGAAGAATTTACTATGGCAAGAAGTATGTCTGGGAAGTCCATTTTTCTTGTACATGTATATGTACATGTTGCAGTTTCTTGAATTGAGTGATCTTGTGTATTATGACCCTTACCGTCACACACTGAATCAACTTCCATTCCTCATGTCTGAATGCAATGCTGCTACAGTGGATGGCCCCAGATTTTATCTTGACTTATGTTATCATCAGGCTGTCAGAATAGCAATTCACTGCTTTTTCTCAAGGTGTCCTTATAGTAGATCTACTAAATGCAAGTGTTTAGAGCAACAGTGGAAACACATTTATATTATAGACATTATCTAAGCAAACAGCTATTTCTTCACTGTAACTGGAGTCTAGATGTTAGGCCTACTTGCTTGAAAATTTTGTGTGTTCTGTCGTAAATTCATAAATCAACATTAACTATGCAACAGACCTGGAAAAGTCAAGAAAAATTAATCCAAATGAGGGGCTCATTAGTATTTTGATAGTATTATAAGTCCCAAGTGTCTACTGCCATATTGCTTTGCTTTTGAATCACACCTATTATTTTTATAATGGCAGAGTAGATATGTTTTCATAGATAGGTTTGTTTAGCCTATCTTAATATTCCTGTGGAGAATTATTCTCATTTATTGTACTTTTTAATTTATTTTTTAAGTTGGCAAACTCCAGTGATTTTAAAAAGAAATCTTATATATGTATTGTAAGAAGGGAAACACAGACAGAAAAAGGTCTGGGGATCCACCCTGTATATTGTAAGGCAGAATTATCACGACAGTGAATAGGAGCAAAGTAGTCTCAAAAGACTGAGTCCAAAACGGGACAAAAGGAAAGGTGAGGTAGTTGGACTTTTATAGGCAGTGGGCAAGAAGAGACAGAAGGTCCGTAAGGAAACTGGTGGAAGTGAGGTCAGTAGGAAGGCATGGTCTAGAAGGGGATATGAAAGTTGGTTGAGGTTTGGCTGAGTTTCCTTTTATACTTTCTTATTACCCTTACCTTATCTAATACATCATGTCATCCTACTTTTAATATGCAGAATTCTATTATCTTAACCAATCAAACACAGCCACCAGTAACTTTGTAAACATGTCGATTCTTTCATTATTCTAATCATCTATTCATTAATAGGGGTGTCCTACAGGTTTTCCCATTGATCTTATCATATCATAATAGGGGTGTTTGGGCTTTCTCACTAGTTTGTTCTCACATTTTAAGGGGGTGTTTATTACTCATTTACTTCATTTTAACCTTATTAACTACCCTGATGCTCAAGTTTCAAGCCATGTTTAGTTAACCCTTATTTCCCTTCAGTCCTTTTCCTTTTAATAATGCTTTCATACAACTGCATTTAAGTATATACTTGTCATTTACTAGAATTCTGTGACTTTTTCTGCTAACATCTCAGAAAACGGCAAGACTGGCGAGGCCTGAACATCACTTCCCACATATTGTCTTTCACGCCTGACGGATGGTGTTGGATATTGTAAAGGACACACGGGCTTGCAATAAACCATCAGCGATGTCTGCTTCTTGTGCTCCTTGAGATGCTTAAGGGTCTCAGTGTATGGGAGCATAGCAGAGGTGATACCCTTGATTCTGCCATCAAAGGTGGGATCAGCAGCCTCAATGTCTCTAGACAGATGGTCGATTCATTAACACCAAACTTGCAGCTGACATTCTGGCATGGAGTTTATCTAATACTGTCATTTTCTCATTATGCTTCATCATCGACTTAGCTCAATTGGGCTTAGGGCCTGTAGGACTTGTACTAAGCTTTGAGGGCATAATTCCAACGCAAAACTTGATTTTTTCTAATCAAAACAATGAAAATATGCAACAAATAAATGGAGTGCTCTTTACTGTACAATGATAGGGTGAACAAGATAGTTATCATTCCCAATTCAGTTCCTAAATCACTCCCTGGTGAAAATGTCAATCAGAACTCGAAATCTATGATGTATCATGATTAGGACCTGCACAGAAGTCTATGCTACAACACACCCTTCTGTACGGATCAGTGCAATGTCCAAATTCCATTCTCTAAAGAAAAAGTTGTTACCTCACCCCAAACCTGCAACTCTCATTTTTTTTTCTCAACTGCACATAGCCACGAAGCTCATGAATGCGTCACGTTGCCAATGCAAAAGTAAAATAGAAGTTACAAAAAAAATTTTGAGATTTCTTAAAGTCACAGAAGTTATACGTGTGAATGTTGATGTTGCAATAGACTAATTATAAGGTATCTGTCCAAGAGGAAGGAGCACATAAAGCAAACGCTGTGAAAGCTTTCAGCCACCCTAACCCAGATACAGACAGGCAGGAGACAGGTTTAGCTCCCAGCACATGCTTTATTTACAGTTTCCAGCTCAGTGCACAAATCACCCACACAACACAGTCCCTTGCGTCGCCAGTCCTTCCGCCTCCACTCCTCCTCAGGCTTTGTCCCCTTCCTCATGACTCTGGCCGATGACTGGTGGGGACTGGCTCCTTTTTATAGCCCAACAGGCTACTTCCGGCCGTACTTCCGCCACACCTGGAAATAGGGCCCTGCAAATGTCCATGAGCCCCCTGTCAGTGGCCCCGCTGCAAGCCATGTGGGAAGTGTGCTTTTAAGAACATTTCTCCCCCGGGCCTTCCATACTCTGGGTGTCCGCCACAAGGTTTTGATCGGCGTAAATGTTCATTTCAAAAAGTAGATTGCTTTTATTTTCAAGAATCCAACAGACAAAGAATTCAAACATGAAGACAAGTTCAAATAAAGCTTTAACTTCACATTGATATAACCTAACCATTATGCCAAATACATTTGTCTGACTAATCTTCAAAGGAAAAACTTTATTATGTTTTGCAATTAAATTTTATTCATATAATGTTGACATTTGGGTATTTACATTTTTCTGTTACTTATCACAACACCTTTTTCTTTGGCTTGTTTTCCAGGAGATCAAATGAAAGCCATGGAAAATAGTATTCGCCACCCTAATCTTAGCCTAACATGCAAATCTAAAATCTGAAGATGTGACCGAGTGCTGTGCATCTACATGTTTTAGAGGGCCTTATCATAAACAAGCTTCCCATTCAGGTTTGGTCCTTTCCTTGAGCCCACCAGCGATTTCCAAAAACCCGGAGAAAGCAGATTCTGAAATTTGATGGATGCATAATCAAATCTCTTTTTTTTGCCTTATTTAGTTTGACTAACAACTTTATGGTAAAACAATTTGGATTATTTGATTGCAGATGTAAAATTAATAAGTATAGCTCAGCTCGGAATTTACTAATTATTTAATACCATAATAGCCTGAATTAAATTGCACAGCCAAAATCAAAATAAGATGAAAAAACCATTTGTTCTGATAATTATCTAAATTTATGTTCTCCATCTTTGATTGAAATGTACCTTTCGGGATCTTGAATTGTTATTCTGAAGCTGTAATATTGTCTGTAACATTCCATCAAAATGAAATGAAGAAACTGTTATTCCACCATCGAGTGAGTGAGATGCATAGTGGCTGCAAGCTACATGAAAAATGCCAGCATGAGAGTGAATTAATGAGGGAAGAGTGGCATAGAGAGCACCCCAAAGACATGCATTCACATTAGGGGCTATGAAAGCACTAATTACAGAACTCAGGTTTGGTCTTTACAGCTCTGGGGATATCTGTGTGAAAGTTCTCTTCCAGTTTCTTCATTGACCAGAAGTGAAAGGACATTATTTGAAGTGAACTTGGTTTCTTCCCACCCACTTGTTTGTGTATGATGCTTATGTGATAGGTATTTATGACCCTTGTAATTGAAAAACAAAACCACGGCCTAAATGCATTGGAAAGAGCTCACCGGAGTCTTATGTGATAAACGCATATCAGTCAGCCTCAAGTTGAAGGTATACCAGATGGTAGTCCGCTCAGTTGTGCTGTATGGAACTAAGTGTTGGCCAGCCGCTAAAAGTCCTTAGTGCTCTCTTCATGCAATGGAGGCGTGCATACTCAATGGGACTGTCAGTCTGACTCTCCTAGAACGCTACTGCAATAATACAATTCGGTGGCAAATAGGTATTGCACCAATCATGAAGCAAATGTGATGAAGACAACTTTAGTGGTAAAGGTATGTCCTATGGGCAGCACAGGGAACCATCTCTGGCATCACTTACCACTTCACAGTTGATGGCCATTGACCACGAGGACAGCCAAAGTATAGATGACCGGACACAATCAGAGTGGACATGAAGACCGGTCAACTATACCCAAGCCATGCACTTGATTGCACAAAATGGCATACTGTGATCCAAAAAGCAGACCCTGCACCAGTGGGAGTACACTAAGATGAAAAACAGAATTGAAAGAAAAGACCAGATAAAGATTTGGGGTACCATCCTGGTAAGCCCTGCAACCAGTAGGGGGTACCACCAAGCCCCAAACCCCAGACCCAATAATACCCAACATAGTCATGGGTTCAAATAATGGATTTTGAATCCACCCAAGCACGTTATATAATGAAGCATAGCCAATAATCATACAAAACAACAAAACTCTTCCTTCTCCTCTAGTTGAGTGTTACCCACTGCCTCCAACTCTGACTCCACAAGGTAAGGCAGCTTTTATACTGAAACCAGGCATGACTTGTAGGGAGAACTTGTAGGTTGTTTCAGAACCAGGGTCTTTTGTGATACACAGGGACCCTTGACAATTTTGCACTT
The DNA here is from genome assembly GCA_026402145.1 of Polypterus bichir lapradei. Classification (NCBI taxonomy): domain Eukaryota; kingdom Metazoa; phylum Chordata; class Cladistia; order Polypteriformes; family Polypteridae; genus Polypterus; species Polypterus bichir. Next base: position 8,153,930 of record JANRMT010062823.1, read on the forward strand.
CCGGAGTCCAATTCCTATGAACCTCTGCACTGTTATCTAATGTATGGTAGGTATATCCCAACAGTTAGAACTTCTATTACCTTTGATGATGAGGGCTCTGAGGTCCAGAACTGTGTGGGACACACTCCATAGGTGGCTACAGGCACCTAGAGAATCTTGCTATAAAACCAGCTCTACGATTGTTGTGTGTATTGCACAGACACAGCACTTAGAGAGCATTTTATACATGTCCCCTGGCTGCTGAAGTCCATCTGCCCTGATGAAGATGTGAATCCTGACCTTGGGTCAGCTCATAGGGCCATGAGACAGTAAGGAATATGGGCTGCCTCTGACCCCAGATGTGCAGAAAGAGGCTGAGCCAGACAGTGCATATGAGAAGACAAAAGGACAAAGTAGCTGGGGGTGTGTGCTGAAGACCTCAGCATTGGAAGCGGAAGTAGTCACAGAAGAAGCCAGCAGTCCTTTTTAGGTCCACATACCACCAATCCAAGGGAAAGTGTATTTGATTCCGCTGTCTATTGCACCGCTACAGGTCACAGAGCAGGTCATTACATTACTTTCCCAAATTTAAAAATGCACTAAAATCCCAGTAGATGCTCCTGGGAATTTATGCCCAGATCTCTTTGGGAACCAAGATGACCTGGAAATGCTTTACATAAGAAAGTTGACAAATCAGAGGATACCATTCCATTCAGTCAATCAAGCCTGTTTATTTTGCTAATAGCTAAGCTGTCCCAATAGCTCATCCATATTTTTTTATAAAGTCTGTAAAGGTTTCTGCTTCATCTCCATGTGTCGGTAGTTTGTTCCAGAGTCCCACAAATCTTTGCATAAAAATGTGCTTCCTGGCTTCAGTTTTAAATGCATTTAAAGCCAGTAGAGAGTACTACAGATGCAATTTCTGCTCAGATGGTGTTGATGGAGAAGTATAGAGAAGGCCAGAAGGAGTTGCATTGTGTCTTTGTGGGCCTGGAGAAAGCATATGACAGGGTGCCCCGAGAGGAGTTGTGGCAGAGAAGTACGTAAGAGTTATCAACAACAACAACAACATTTATTTATATAGCACATTTTCATACAAACAGGATATGTATGAGGGAAGTGTGACAGTGGTGAGGTCTGCGGAAGGAGTGATGGATGCATTCAACGTGGAAGTGGGATTACATCAGGGATCGGCTCAGACTTCTTTTTTATTTGCAATGGTGATGGACTGGTTGACAGAGGAGATGAGATTTGGAGTCCCCGTGGACTATGATGTTTGCTGATGACATGTGTAGTAAGAGTAGGGAGCATGTCGAGGAGACACTGGAGAGGTGGAGATATGCTCTAGAGAGGAGAGAAATGAAGATCAGTATGAACAAGAACAGAATAAATGTGTGTAAATGAGAGGGAGGTCAGAGGAATGGTGAGGATGCAGGGAGTAGAGTGGCAAAGGTGGATGAGTTTAAATAATTGGAATGAACAGTACAGAGATGAGAAGACAGAGTACAGGCAGAGTTGAATCGGTGGAGAAGAGTGTCAGGTGTGATTTTTGACAGACGGGCACCAACAAGAGTGAAAGGGAAGGTCTACAAGATGGTAGTGAGACCAGCTATGTTATATGGGTTGGAGATGGTGGCACTGACCAGAAAACAGGAGACAGAGCTGGAGGTGGCAGAGTGAAAGATGTTAAGATTTGCATTGGGTGTAATGAGGATGGAATGGATTAGAAATTAGGACATTAGAGAGTCGGGTCATGTTGGGAGACAAAGTCAGAGAGGAAAGATTTTGTTGGTTTGGACATGAAAAGAGAAGAGATGTTGGGTATATTGGGAGAAGGATGTTAAGTATAGAGTTGCCAGGGAAAAGGAAAAGAGGAAGGCCTATGAGAAGGTTTATGGATCTGGTGAGAGAGGACATGAAAGTGGTGGTTGTGACAGAGCAAGATGCAGAAGACAGGAAGATATGGAAGAAGATAATCCACTGTGGTGACCCATAATGAGAGCAGCAAAAAGGAGAATTAGAACTGCTTCTGTGCTTAGTCGATGAAAATGTTGCATCAACATATAACCAAAAATCCTTTTCAGAGGTTGCTTCCTATATGACAGTGTCTCCCATCTTATATTTATAACTGATGTTTCTTTGTGTAGCACTTTGCACTTTTCTGCATTAAACTGTATTTTCCAGGTGTTTATCCAGTTCTGAAGGTTGTCTAGGTCTTTTTCAATCTGGCTATCCCTCCGAGTTTAATTTAACAAGTCTACTAACTATACAAGAACCAATGTTCATTAATTTAAATGAGAAAGAGTAACGGTCCTAGGACAGACATGGGACTCCACTAATGACCTTTCTCCATATGGAGCCTTCTCTCCGTCTCTCTACTCTTCGTCTCCTGCCGGTTAACCAACTAGAGATCCGGTTTTGTAGGTTATCTCTGATGCCTATAGCGTCTGGCTAAAGCAACCTTTAAAGTGCCTCCATTTTTGTAGGCAAGTAAGCATGGAGTCAGGAGAAGAGGATTAGCAGGGGCTCATTGGAAAGAAGGAAGAGGAGCAGGCCAGTCCGTTGTCTCCTTGATATTTTGTATTTCTTTCATTTTACCCCCCCACCCCCTTGAGACCTGGATACTTGACCAGGATTCATCCTGTTCCTGTTTGTTTTTTTGGTTTCAGAGTCTGCTGAAACGTGACTCCTCCATCACACTCTATTACAGCCATTCTGTTGCTTGTCGTCTTTTCCCACAGCTGCTATTAAGATTAACTGATTATCATTTCACAGATAAACTGTTATAATTCTCCATCTCCTTGCAGGGTCATCAGATAGATTTTCAATTTTCAATTACCAGTCATTAGGCTTTTAGTGCACTGTATTCATCGGCTCATATTAGAAGAATGCAGGCACACTGCTTTAACACTTCTTTAGGACAGAGAACATCGTCTTCCAGGGTTTTGTCCACATTGCATGACCACTTGGGGTACTTAGCAATCCGTGAGGGCACACCATGTGACCGGGCACATCACAGAGCACTTAAATGTATGGCAAGATTTGGTGTTTTTAACTATTTAAAGATGGAGAGAATAAATAGTTAAGAGCAGGTGACCTTACCTGAGGGTGATGGTGCAGACATTGTTTTGCTACGGCAGTGGCAAGAGAGTACATGTAGGCTTGACATCCTCCTGGGTTGTGTGTGTGGGGTTCGTGAGGCTGGAACATCAATGGATGGAGAGGGGAAAGTCGTGAGCCTGGTTTGTTAGTGGAGGCGGTGTAGTGTAAATTGCTGGGAAAATCTGAATTGCATATGAGTTCACGGGAGAAAGTGCAGGACTGACTGACACTGATGAGAATCGTGTGCAGCATAATTAGTCGTAATTACAGATTCGATGAGCAGAGTGAAGTTGTCTCTGTAGGAGTGTATTTAAGGCTCAGGGCAGGTACGAAAGGAGACTGTGTATGTGTGCATTTTTGGTATCTGTTTTTATCTTTCCAAATTGGTAGCAGACCTGCTGGACAGATTGAGAGTGAGCAGGGAAGCTTGTGAATGACAATCCGATTCCATTAATGCCGAGCAGAAGGGAATGGCAGAGGTGTACGTCATTGCAGACATTTTTTTACTTGGTTATTCACAAAACCTCTCTGTCCTCAGTTACCTGAAGTGTTCATTTTTCCTTCTAAAGTAATGTCTGGAGCTTTCTGATTTAATCCCTATTGAACTGCCCTTCCTTTTCTGCAACTCCATTTTATACCCCTCAAAGCTCACATTACCAGAAAGGGCTGTCTTATAATGTCTTTTTCAACTTTCCTAGGCTGGGCAATCAACCACATAACTTCAGCATATCTCACAAAGAATGCACCAGAAAAATAGCAGAATTAAGCTCTGACCCATCCAAACTGTTCAGCCCTCATTTGGTTGATTTTTTACTGTGCTTCCCACATGGTTTGCCTAAGGAGGTGGATGGATTTACAGCTTTAGAAAATGGTCAGATCTGTCCATCTGTTTCCCCTGCTGGTGTTCTAACATTCCAATTGCACTTTAAATTTTACATGAATTGGAGATTAAGGCTTATGACTGTGACACATTTTTATATAATGAAATTCTTTTGGGGAAAACTGAAGTTATATAAAATTGCTAACTATTGATCATGACAGTGCATAGTACGTTACAGCATGTAACTAAATTTAAACTTGTGTTTTGATATGATTAAAAGACTTTAGGTGTACATGAAATGTATATGTGGGTGGAATTGCAATTTTTAAAGAATGAGTTTTATTGATAGTCCTTTAGACACAGCCCTTATGCTTAATTGGACTGCAATCCCAATTCCTCCTTTTACCATTCCTTTTTCTTTAATCACCCACCTCATCCATCTATCCATCACGGTCATGAGGGGGACACAATGCTAGTCTTGACAGTACTGGACACAAGGTGGACTGCGAATCCATAACAGTGCACCAGTGATGAGTGAAAGTGGTTAAGTTTCATTTTGTGAAACTGACACTAAAATTAATTTCGTAGGCAGTTTTGCAAATTGTGAAATGTGAATCTCTCTACAACATTTTTTTTTAATTTTTGGGGCCAAAAAAACCAAGTAGCATTACTCTCTAAAGCTTCATTCACACTCCTGTGCTGACCTGTGTGTGTATTTTTTTAATGTACCTACCCAATGCTTGTAATGTTTTACATTTCAGTTCTATTTATGTCTCTCGTTCATTTCACAATGTAAGTGTCGATCAAACACAGGAAGCTCTGCAGTCTACTTGTGACTTTACTCTGTAGGAAGATAAGTAAATAAATCAAGATAAATAACATTCAGTCTGGCTTTTATATAAGTAACAGTAGGGGGCTTCACCCCCTGTTCGCTTCACTCGCCAACTCCCCGTCACCCCACCCCTCCAGGTGTGTGCTACGTGCCAGCCACTTTGCATCTCTGCCACTCGCGTTGTGAAGAGCGGGGCAGAACGCACCCCAAGGAGACGCGGTCCCTTATCCGAAACCCCCTCTTAAGCGGTGACACAATAGGAAACAAATACAGTTTTTTTTTTACCTCCTCTTTGCTCGATCAGCTGCTGGCTTGCTGATCTGTATCTCATGCGGCACACTTCTGTCATATCACCTATAACCATATATTCAATCTCTTTTGCCTTTTCATCAATATTGCATTTAATTTTGATTCCACGTTTGGAATTACATTGTGACAACGCAACGTATAACTGCCTATAGGTATAACTGCCTATGAATGAATATCATTTCTTTCTCTCTACAAGAAATGTGTCTGACAATATCTTGCGTGACATGAAAGTGTCTCTCTAAGAATATCACATCTCGTCTCCTTCCAAGATTTTTTTTATAATAGAGAGATATAAATGTTCCTTATGTAAAGACCATCACAAAACATATTCAACAGGACTTTGCACGATATGTTGGCGAGCTTTGTAAGCCATGCTTTTTCTTTGAAGGACAGGTGTGGGGCAGACTGACTGGCAGGATAACGCCAGACCTCTTCATGCATTCAAACAGTGCCATCTTTTGCCTTTACGCCTGGTGCAGCTGCGTTGTTCTTATGCGTGAGTGGACGTTTCTTGCGTGGAGGACTTTTGTTCTCTTTCTCCGATGCAGAACCCTCATCCTCATCTGAGTTTACCTCTGTTATAGCACATCTTTATTTGAAAACAGCAGTGTCAGATCTGGGCAAACGAGAATGCAACTGAGAGAATAAAACTGAATTAAAAAAACGCTAACATTAACAAGTATCATACATTTACACCGGCTGTTACAGATTCAAATCAAATGTATTTTTCTTTGATTATAGTCTTGAATAAAAGTGCACTTTTTCTGTTATACTTATACCTTTTGTGAAAGTGCTTATTTGATTTTTGGACTTCAGTCTTCACACATTATACACTTCATGTCAAAATGTTGTTGTTTGTACAAAAACATGAAAAAAGTCTTTTCGGTATGTGTTCAAAATTTCTTGCATTTCCTGTCATCCTACACTTACAAAGATTTTTGTAGACATGGAACACACATGAAATGCATGTGTTCCAAATAACGATATATTTTTAAACCTATACAGCTCTAGGTACTACATCACTCACTCATAAACAAGGCTTGAGCTGGGAGAGGTTTTTGCCATTTCTGCGGCAGTGGGAGGATAGCAGGCTGCTTGCACTTATCGACACGTTTACAACACAAAAGACGCTGACGGAGAGGTGCGAGCGGATTTAAGGTGGGCTGGCTTTGCAAGTTTTTTTGTAAGCTTTGGTAATTCTAGTTAAATAGCACATTTCTCACTACTTAAAACTCTTTTATATAGCTTCTTTAACCACTACCAATTTGCAGCATCCATCTGGATGATTTAACAGCAACCATTTGGTGCCAATACGCTCAACACACATGAGCTATTAGGTGGTGAAGGGGTGACAGAAATAGCCAATTAGAGAGACAGGGAATGATCCACATATAAGAAGTGTCCAAGTAGGCTCTATTTCCAATGAACACTCAGATCTTTGAGGGTCTCCAGCACTATGCTGCGGATGTTTCATGAGTGTCTGGCTGCCAGTGCTATTTATTTTTCACTGTAGCATGCTGGGCTTTGATGGTGAGGGGTTGGTGGCAACATGAAAGTTGCAGACATTAAGAGGCTAAACAAACTAATTCAGAATGCTGGCTCTGTGGTAGGACAACTTGGAAACTGTGGCAGATCAGAGAATGTTGTCTAGACTTCTGCCTATTATTGGAAATGCTAATCACCTACTTCATTGTGTCGTGGTTGGACAGAGGAGCGTTTTCAGTAGTACACTGACTAGCATAAAGTACTCCACTGAATGCAACAGGAAATCCTCCCCACAGTCATCAGATTCTGGAACTCCTCGTCCGGTCACTCATTCACAATATAAGCTGTTCTATTTTTTTCTAATGGATGTCCCAGTACATTTTCAGCTACTCAGATGTGCAATGACTTGTTTTGTTCTTCTCATGTGAATATCTCAGAATGTGCAATATTTTCACTTAACGTGTAATATTATTATGTGATATACTTCAAGCTTAGTATGCTATTACTGTCTAGTATACAAAGGATTTTATAAGATACTCACATGCATATTTATTGTATTTCATTACCATGCACATGTAGAGCTTAGTGAATGAGGATTTATTGTACTTTATTTTGGTATTGATATTCTGTTTATATTTTTATTTTACATGCTTATTTTTTACTTGTGCCTTTGTGTACGTGTACAATTGTAACATAAATCATTTCCCTTGGGATTAAAGTTTTCTGATTCTGATTAGGGGCCAAAATGACTAGGCCATGGAGGTCAATTGAGCCTGAACATCAGGATACACTCTTTAAAAAGGATGCCCAGATATCTTTCATGACCACAAACAGTAAGGACCTTAGTTTTACGTTTCATACGAAGGATGACTCAATTTTTACAGCACTGTGTCTGGTATATTTTCATTGTTTTCCTATTCCACATCATTTCAAATGCATTCAACCTCTCTAGACCTCATGTTTTTAAAGTCCAGGGGCCTTATGCATAACACCATGCGTAGAATTCGCACTATAACATGACGTAAGCACAAAAGCCGAAATGTGCTTAGGCACAGAAAAATCTAGATGCAGGAATCTGTGCATACTTCAACTTCCACGTTCTTCTGCTCCATAAATCCCAGTCAGCATAAAAAGTAATGCTTGTGCACGCGCCTTCGTCCCGCCCCAACTCCTCCCAGAATTACGCCTCTATGAATATGCAAATCAATATAAATCTCCCTTAAGCTCAGCCTTCTGTGAAAAGACAATGGGAAAAGCACAGGGGAAAATATAAGAATTTCAGCGAATACCAAGTGGAGGCAAAGGTAAAGCATACTATTTGTTGATTTAAACAGTGGTATAAACAACAAAAGGAAGTTGATCGAGTGACATAGCGTGTCTGAGAAACTTGAAAGCTCAAGTTCACAAAGTTGCACAGTGCCAAAATAAAAAAGAAGTCACATATCAAAGTCGCCATGAAAAGGCGAGTTGTAACCCACCGTCTGAGCTTATTAGGGTACAGACAAAAAAAATAGGCACACAGTGGGAAAAAAGCACGAAACCAAATGTATGTGTGCACTGTATATTATTAACAATAAGAGCAGCTCACTACTGAAAACGGCAAATATAGGAGGCAGTTGGGATCAAACCAGGGACTCTTGATTACAAGTCAGCAAATCTTACCGCTACGCCACAGAAGCTGTTGTATTGTCCTTGAACCTTTTGTGAAAGTGTTTATTTGATCTTTGGACTTCAGGCTTCACATATTCTATAGTTTATGCCTACATTTTGTAACATTTATTACTAAAATATGAAAAAGTTTCTGTTTTAACAATGTGTTTACACAGAATACTGTAGAAACTGAACACACATGAAATGCATGTGTTCCAAATAACAATCTATTATTTCCACTCTAAAACTCCAGCAGTTCACTCCCAGATAATCAAACAAGGCATGAGCTGGGAGAACTTAGTGAACGTTTTAAGTCAGTGTGGGGATGGAATAGCAGGCTGCTTGCTGCTTGTCTTAATTGGCACATATACAGCACAAAAGACGCTGACGGAGAGGTGTGAACGGATTTAAGGTAGGCCGGATTAACGAGTTTTCTCATATGCTCTGGTAATTCTAGTGTTAATTAATGGATAGATATTGTTGGTTTCCATTCATGTTGAACAGTTTCAGGTCTGTTTCTTTACATTTTTCTCTGGAACTTTATATGTACTAATTAGTAATTAGTATAATCTTAATTGCATTTTACCTGAGAACTTGTTCACAGTGCTCTGCACCTGCACTTATTGAAGACAGCTATACAAATATAAGCTGTATTGTACTGTAAGAAGACAGGTGTTTAGTTCCTTTCAGAATACATTTTTATGCATTAATTACATAGTGCTATAATTTAATTTTTGTATAATTGTTTATGTGCTTTTCTCCATCATTTTAGGAGATCAGATAATCCTTTTTTTAGTCACTGATTTTGATTCTGAACTCAATTATTTTGTGTACTTTTAATGCTGTTAAGATTTTTTTGGGCTGGTCTAGCCGCAAATTTGTTTTTATTGTTCTTTTTAGCTGCCTGTGCTCATTAGTGTTCTTATTGTTGGGGTTGCATCTGACATTGTCAGGGGAGTGAGGTCTTGACCTTGTAGCCAAAGGTTTAAGTATGTCACTGTGATCTGTGAAGTTTATCCCACAGTACTGGGAGTTTAGAACAGGGCAGGTTTAGAACTATACATGGAGAAACAAACAACAGTGCAGAAATAAAAATTTATAAAAATGTAAATTCTAGGCCGACATTTAAATGCAAATAGCTTTTCTTAATGCTAGAAGTATCAAAAATAAAACAAGTGAGTTGGAGTTGTATGCAGCAGAGCATAATTATGATATTATAGCAATAACAGAAACCTGGCTAAATAACAAAGACGGGGATGAGATTAACATAGAGGGATACACATTTTTTAGGAAGGATAGACAGAACAGAAAAGGAGGTGGAGTTGCTGTTTACGTCAAATAGTATTTAAATGCATGTCCTCTTCAATTGGACGATGAGCCCCATCTTAGTGAGGACATGTGGCTTCGCCTGGAAAACATTAGGGAAAGAGGCTTTATTTTAAGAGTGTGTTATAGACCACCCAATGCAGACAGTAATTTCAAAAGACATCTTTTTAGTACTATTAAAAAAAGCAAATTTACAGGGAGATATTATAGTCATGGGAGATTTTAATTATCCAAATATTAACTGGGATAACCTTGCAAATAGCGTAGCCCAGTTTTTGGAAGTACCGGATCGGGTCTCGAAACCTGAAAAATCAATCATAAAATTAGACCCCAACTTATATGCCCGTTCAAAAATATGACACTTTTTTTTACATATTCTTGCCTCCTCCAATCTCGCTTCAGTTTCTCAGACGCATCGAATTTTGTTGCAGTTACCAATTTCTTTCACCACTTCATCGACTTTTAATTTAAAACCAGCTTCATATTTTCTTCTGATCGAACGCTCCATCATAGATAAGAAATGCTCTTACAATAAAGGAGTATGAGGGTGTGAGATACAAAAAACACAAAACAGTGCAAACATCACTTCAGAATAGTTCGGGTATTACCTTGTGGTCACGTAGGCACAATAGAAATAGCGAGACAGGGAGAGAGGTTAGGAGCACATCCTGATACGGCGCATTGCCGCACCCACATAGAAAAAAAAGGCCATGTGCTCCGTGGTTACTCTCTCAGGTGGGTGTTAGAATACCATAATCTCCTGGATCAATAGCGTGAGTTTTCCACATTTGACTTATACAACCAACATTATAAAATACTGGAAAGTATACAGTTAAATCAAGTCCCGACTTATCCGTGAGTATATACGGTAATCAGTGACTGCTTGTTAACGCAGTATGTTAAAGCACCAACACAGGGTGAAGCCTGTCTGGATTTAGTTTTTTGTAATAATCAGGATAGAATTGAGAGTGTAGAGGTGATTGAACCACTAGGGTCAACTCACCATAATATAATACAATTCTCAGTGTTTTGTAAGAGTGCGGATGCAAGGACTAAAATTGTTAAATTAAAATTTCACAGAGCAAATTTTGAGCAGATACGTCAAAGTCTAAGGAGGATGGACTGAGATAAGTTTTTAAGTGTGGAGACAGTTGTTTTACATGTTTTACAAAATGTTTTACATGTAATGCAGGACAGGTACATACCTAAATTTGCAATTAATAGGAAATTAGAAGAACTCTGCAGTGGGTTAATAAAGAGTTAAAAAGAAGCTGCAAAGGAAAAAACAGCTGTATAAGGCATATAAGACTAATAACTGCAAAGTGATTTGAAGGGTGTATGAGAACTTGAGTATGAGAGCAACCATTAAGAAGGATATCATGGAGGCTAAAAGACAGTTGGAGAGGAATACAGCAGATAAGAAAAAAACAAGCCTAAGAGATTATTTCAATATTTTAATAGTAAAAGAACAGTCAAGGAGGAGGTCAAGTGCATCAGGAATAGTAAAGGGGAATTAAAAGATACAGACAATGAAATAGCAGATGCTTTAAACTTACATTTTTTCTGAGGTGTTCACAAGTGAGGAAGCGGAACCTTCCATTGGTAAACTTGACTACTAAGGAGGTCCTGAGGGATTAAAAAATTGGAGAGGGAGAAGTACTACTAAGATTAAATAGCATGAAGTCAAACAAATCACCAGGACCAGATAATATTTTCCCTCAAGTTCTTAAGGAGGCTAGTGAGTACATATATACCTGTATACTCTTGACACATATTTTTAAAAAGGGTGACAGGGCAGATCCAAGCAACCAGTGAGCTTAACGGGCATCACAGGAAAATTAATGGAAGGAATTATTAAGGATTTGATTGAAGAACACCTGGCAAGTACAGGAGTTTTTCGGAACAGTCAGCATGGGTTCAGAAGAGGGAGGTCATGTTTTACTAACATGCCGGAATTCTATGAGGAAGCAACAAAAGGATAAGATCAAAGTGGAGCAGATGATATTATTTATCTTTCCTTTCAAAAAGCATTTGATAAGGTGCCACATGAGAGGTTGGGCATCAAACTAAAAGAAGTGGGAGTTCAGGGTGATGTTTTTAGATGGGTGCAGGATTGGCTCAGACACAGGAAGCAGAGGTTGATGGTGTGAGAAACCTCATCAGAACTGGTCGATGTTAAGAGTGGTGGTCACCAGGGGTCAGTGCTAGGGCCACTGCTATTTTTAGTATATAGAAATGATTTAGATAGGAATATAAGTAACAAGCTGGTTAAGTTTGAAGACGATACCAAGATAGGTGGATTAGCAGATAATTTGGAATCCGTTATATCTTTACAGAAGGACTTGGATAGCATACAGGCTTGGGCAGATTTGTGGCAGATGAAATTTAATGTCAGTAAATGTAAAGTATTACACATAGGAAGTAAAAATATTAGGTTTGAATACACAATGGGAAGTCGGAAAATCGAGAGTACACCTTATGAGAAGGATTTAGGAGTCATAGTGGACTTGCGCTGTCAAATTCCCGACTGTGTTCAGAAGCCATTAAGAAGGTTAACAGAATGTCAGGGTATACAACGCCCTGATGTGTAGAGTAGAAGTCCAAGGAGGTTATGCTGAAGCTTTATAACACACTGGTGAGGCCTCATCTGGAGTCCTGTGTGCAGTTTTGGTCTCCAAGCTACAAAAAAGGACATGGCAGCACTAGAAAAAGTCCTGAGAAGAGCGACTAGGCTGATTCCAGGATTATGCTGAGAAGGTTAAATAAAGATAACTACTGAAAAAGATAAAAGGGTGCATAGCTTCAACTAGGATTAGGCAGTTGATAGGTAATAGCAAGGAGGAGTTTGTCAGTTGCAATTTGCTGAACTGTAAACTTTCCCATAGAGAAAATGCAGAAATATGCACAATAGTGCATTTTGGGGTCTCCTCATGTCACGATTTTTAAGAAATGTACTTCATGCCTACACCTTGATGTGAATGACAGGCATAATTAGAATAATTAATTAATTAGAATTAACGTTACAGGTAAATGGCAATGTGTGAACAAGGCATTTAGGGAGCAGTATTATTTGTTTTCCACTCCACAAAAAGTCTTTTGTGAGTTTTACATTGCAAAATCACCTGCAAAACGAATTTCAGTGTCAATTTTGTAAAACTGTATCTGAACTGAACTTATCCTGTTTCGCTCATCACTACTCAGGACTTTTTTAAATATAAACCATAGCAGTCTATTATTTTAGTTTTGATGGATAACTGTGAGTGGAGCTCAATACCCAGGATGCCCTAATAAAACTGAGACATTTTTTATTCCAACATGTATTTTACTCCCTAAGTCCCTTTTCAATCTAACATTTTAACTGAAACTTTAAACAAAGTTTAAATTTCAGAGATAACCTTTGTTTATAGCATTCCTGTTACCTTTTAGACATAAATCAAAATTTAATCAGTTTGTAACATGCTTTATGGGCCAGTAATTCATTGCTTATATTTAAAGTGTGATGGCAGGTGACGTGAATCAGGCAGTGACCGTTTTGTTCTAATGTCTGCTTGGTCCTAATCTGTTCTAAAAGATTACATACAGCGGTAAATAGTGGATTCACTAACTATTCAGACCAAACCAGCCCACTATTTTTGCATTTTGCTGTGTTGCAGCCTTGTGCTAAAATCATTTCAGTAAATTTTTTCCTGAATCAGACAACACTCAATACCCTAGAATGACAAAGTGAAAACTGAATTTTAAGATTTTTTGTACATTTATTAAAAATTTAAAAGCTGAAATATCACATTGACACAAATATTCAGACCTTTTGCTATAAAACTTGTCTCAGGTGCATCCAATTCGAATGATCATCAGTGAGATGTTTCCACACCTTGTTGGGAGTACATTTGTGGTCACTTCAATTGATTGGACCTGATTAGGAAAGGCACACAGCAGTCTATAGAAGGCCCCACAGTTGAGGAAGATGCCAAGCCATGAGGTTGATGGAATTGCCTGCAGGGAGTAGAGGCAGCATTATTTCGAGGTACAGATCTGAGGAATGCTACAAAAACGTCTACAGCACCGAAGGTTCCCAAGGGATCAGTGGCCTCCAATAATTTAAATGGAAGATGTTTGAAACAACTACAACTGTTTCCAGGTGTGATCCTTCAGGCAAACTGAGCAATCGTACGAGAAAGGCCTTGGTGGGAGAGGTGACCCTGACCATTCTGGCTGACCTCCAGTAAGCCTGTGTGGAGATGGAAGAAACATCCATAAGAACAACACTCCACCAATCTGGGGTTTATGGCAGGGTCACCAGATATTCTCTGGTCTGATGAAACCAAGATCAGTGCCAAGTCTGCAGGACTACAGGCACCACTAATCACCTCTGCAATACCATTCTAACAGTGAAGCATGGTGGTGGGTGCAACGTGCTGTGGGCTTGTTTCTCTATGGTGGGGACTAAGAGACTAGGCATAATCGAGGGAAATCCGAATGGAGCAAAGTATGGAGATAATCCCTAACCTCAGGCAGGGCCTGACATTTACCTTTGAACATCACAATAACCCTAAGTACAGGAGTGGCTTAGAGACAACTCTGTGAATGTCTTTGAGTAGCCCCATGAGCGCCTGAACATGGACCGATTCAAACATCTCTGGAAATACCAAAAAGATCTGTCCATTGACAGTCTCCACCCAACCTGACAGAGCTTCAGAGTATCTGTAGAGAAGAATGGTAGAAAATCCCCAAATCCAGGTGTCTGAAGCCTTGTCACGTTAAACCCAAGAAGACTCCAGGCTGGAATAAAACCAAAACGTGCATCAATGAAGTACTGGGTAGAAGGTCTGAATACTTCTCAATGTGATATTTCAGTTTTTTATTTTTAATCAAATTGCAGATAATTCTAAAATCTTGTTTTCACTTGCGTATGTCAAGGGTTGCTTGATAAACTGACTTTCTCCGCACCAAAGAACCTCTATGTCTGGTCTCTACTTGGGGGTTCACACTGAAAACAGGTTGGTCAAGTCTCAGAACACAAAAGAACTATAGAAGAAAGGGCAGAGCAGGCTCTTTGTCCTGAGGACACTGCATTCCTTTAATGTGGGTAGTGACATCCTCTACATCTTCTACAACTCTGTGATGGCCTTTGTGATTTTCTACACTGTGGTGTGCTGGGCTGGTAACATCACTTCAATAAAGGCCCACCGAATCAACAAGCTAATTAAAAGAGGAGGCTCAGCTATCGGACGTACTCTGGACCTCCTGCAAGTAGTAGTGGAGGAGAGAATTAAAAAAAGACTGAGTGCCATTATGAACAATGCTACACATCCTCTCTCTGACACACTGACGACTTTCAGCCAACAAATCATTCAGCAGAAGTGTGTGAGGAAACGTCTATCAATCTATCTATCTATCAATCTATCAATCATGGCGGGCAGCTGGGGGCTATACCTCACCCAGACAATGAGAGGGCAGCCACCCTGGTTTGTCTGGGGGCCATGGGAATTGAGCATGGAAGCTCAACCCTATAGGGGCCAGTGGCTACCGCCAGGGGGTGCCCTGAAGATTTTGCAGCCCTGGCCGTCAGCACTTCTGCCACACCTGGAGGTGCTGACGGAAGGATTACCAGGGACACCCGGAGTGCTTCTGGGTTGTCATGCGGCACTTCCGTCACACCAGGAAGTGCTGCAGGAAGCTTGTTAGGAGGCACCTGGAACACGTCCGGTTGAACATTAAAAGGGCCACCTCCCTCCGTTCGGAAGCTGGAGTTGGGTGGAAGAGGAGCCTGGAGGAGAGGAGTGGAGGCGGTGAAGGAAGACTGGACATGGAAGAGGCCTGGATCTATTATATAGTGCCTTTCATATCTATCTATCTATCTGAATGTATGGGGTTGATTAGCATAGTCCATGTATGGTTGTTTTAGAGTGGTAGCTGGGTGAGGTTCAAGGGGCATTCATGTGCGCACATTTAAGAGGCAATTGTGATTTGTAAAGGGTAAATTGCATACAAATGTGCATACACCAGATATTAAAAGCCTACAGAAATTTTTTGTATTTTGATGTATGCATATTTTCACGCTTAAATTCAGGCAAAGTTTTTTTAAATGAGACCCCTGGACAGGAACTCACTCGCGCATGAAGCTGTGTTTGGCCAGTTCAAAGTCAATAAACTGAACCTGCATATCTTTGGAATGTTAGAGAAAAACAGAATACCCAGAGGGAGCCACATGGTCTCAAGGAGAATATATAAATATGAATCTTTTTTCTGGGTGAAACCAATAAAAGTACCGTCTTCTTATTATAGCTTTTTGGTGCATTTAAATCAGATGTGCATCTGCTGATCTCAGCATGAGGCTGCAGTGTAAAGCTAAATATTTTGCACTGCAGCTCCTCTTGCTAGTTCTTAGATTTCTTTATGGTACAGTGTATAATGGTAAATAATAATAAAAATATATCTAAGTACTGCATGTATTCAATACACATCAGTCAGTAACAAAGATAAAGTGTTTTAAGCCAGCAAAAACATTTACAAATTGCAATCACAATGTTTCGATTTCCAGTGAACGGACCCCTTTACATAAAGCGAAGCTTCACAGCCTTTGGCAAATGTCTGCATTGGTAAACAATTTATGAGCTAATTGAAGCCCACTGTGTCACAAAAGGGGTCAGATCTATAAATGGGGCCAAGCAATGAATTTTCCTTTATTTATTTATTTTTTGACAGATGAACCATACAATAATATACATTGAACAACCACATCTAGATTTTTCAAGTACAAGTTCATCTTCTTTTTTTTCAAAGAGCAATTTATAAATACTATTTCATTTTTTATAAAGCTCAATAATTTAGAATGCAAACATTTAACAATAAATGAAAACTCAGTTACTGAATAAGAATCTAACTGCACATTTTGAAAATGCATGGATAGGAAGTCACATCTTCAGGCATGTAAGTATTAAAGATGGATGGTCTTTATAAGCAGACCCTCATAACCAAATATTTTTAGGAAACTCCCTTCCAAACAAAAGCTTTTATTCCACATGATAAAAGATAACATGGCAGATATCAAAACAAGGAGCAACACTGAACAATATAAAAGATTCACAATACAGACCAAGTCCTCAGGCCCTAAAGTAATGAGGCGTGTTAGAGGTCTGAGGCAGTGTGATAGTTTTTAGATAAAAATAGTGCAATTTGGGGTCTGTGAGTATGGGCACAGAAGAGGAGTGGGGTTGCTGCAGAATGTTTGGTATGGATGTTCTTCCTGTTCCTCTTCGTCTTTTGCATTTTCTATGTGAGGTTGATGTGCCAGATCAACCTTCTCCAAACAGTTCAGTCCAGCATATCCTCACCATTCAGGCCCTCTTCTTTCATATCTTCTCTTACTTTATCCATCCACATTGCTTTGTCCTCCATCTTTTTCTCTTCCCCTGGACTACCACTCCCATCACTCTTTTGCCCACATATTCATTGTCTGTCCTCATCACATGTCCATACCACTTCAACCTA
Source organism: Polypterus bichir lapradei (assembly GCA_026402145.1). Lineage (NCBI taxonomy): Eukaryota > Metazoa > Chordata > Cladistia > Polypteriformes > Polypteridae > Polypterus > Polypterus bichir. Next base: position 8,170,924 of record JANRMT010062823.1, read on the forward strand.
CTTTCCTGTACTTTCTTAGACATCTCTTCCACTTTGTTGTACCTCTGACTGTTTAATTTCGTATTGTGTTCTTTTTTGTAAACTCCACACATCCATCCATGTATTTATGACTGTCTCCATGATTTAGATTATAATAACTTAATGGCAAATTTTAATGTGGCTGTCTTCGTCTGATAGTAGCACTTTATGAGACGGCTGTATTGTGGAAAAAAGAAGTGGTTTTGGTCTTTCAGATGTTTCTCTCAGGGCAATATTGTGGTTAACTTGTCAATTACTAAGTGACATGAATCATTTTTAACTCTAGAAGTATACAGAAGTCACTCTAGAGAGGATGATGGTACTTGATTGTCATTTTCTTTAACCACTATAAAATGAATTCTTATTCCTCTTCATTTTTTCTCACTTTTATGTGGGGTCTATGTGCTTGATTAACCTTCTCCAAACAGCTCAGTCCTGCACCTCCTCCTTCAGATCTTCTTGGAATTTATCCACCCACCTCCTCTTTGTCCTTCCTCACTTTCTCTTCCCCTGGACTTCCACTCCCATCAGTCTTTTGCCCATATATTCATTGTCTTTCCTCATCACATGTCCAGACCATTTCAACCTCCTTTCCTGTACTTTCTTTGATATCTTCTTCATTTTAGTTGTGCCTCTGATCGTCTCTTTTCTTATTCTGTCCTTTTTAGTAACTCCACACATTCACCTCGACATTCTCATTGCTGCTACGTCCAGCTTCTCTTGTGTTCCTGTCTCAGCTCCATCCATCATTGTTGGTTCTATCAGGTCAGGTCAGGTCAGGTTGGGGAGCATGCACTGGTACAGCACGTTGCCGGACCACCACATGACAAAACAGCTCGAGATCCTGGTTGGCAAACTCCCCAGGCAGACACAGAAATGACCATCTATATGCTGCAGCCAGGTGTTACGTGAATGCCTCCTTGTCCTGGTCCAGCCACTCAGGTCATCAACAATGAAAATCATGTGAGCCGGATCACCCTCAAGGAATCACATCACATGACCATAGTGTCGTAACTGATGCTCCCTCACAATGCAGGTAATGTACCTCATTCAGGACTCCATGAGCAACCACTCATTCAACACAAAGTCAAACCAGCAGTACCCAAGGATTCTCTGAAGAGACACAGTACTGAAGGAGTCCAGTCTTCATCTCAGGTCACTGGATAGCATCCATGTCTCACAAACATATAACAAGACAGGACTGTAAAGACTTGGACCTTCATCTTTTTGATAAATATTGGGAGCACCACACACTCCTTTCCAATGACATCATGACCCAGAAAACCATCCACTGACTTCATAGAAAGAGTCACCAGAGACATGAATGTCACTGCCGAGGTAAGTAAACCCCTCGAAAAGTTAATCCTACCACTGTCTTAAAAACCTAATCTTTAACCTTCTACTAAATACTTTGATCACACAATCCTCCTGATGCCTTCTTCCAGTTCTTCCACCCACATTACACTCTATGGGTTATCTCTACTACTAATTCTCCATCCCAGGCTACCACTGATCCTAGATATTTAAATTTAGTCACTCTTTCACCGGCTCTCCCTGCAGGCTAACTTCTGAATCCTGATCATCAGTAAACCTCATATATTCTGCCTTCTAACTATCGCTGATGTTTTATTGGTCAGTTATTCCACATTAGCACTCTGTGGATTATAATTAGGATGCTGCGCCCACAGGAGGATAAAACAGATCTTGAACAGGACAGGAAGAAGAATTGAAAGAATAATGAAAAGAAAGAAACAAAACTCTGAGAGCATTCACAGGTTTTGGGGAACGTTAAATGGTGAAGGATGAATTGGGCAAAGCCATACTTCTGATGAGTTTACAGTGAGCGAGACGGAGAGGTGGTTGCACTCTCAGCAGCTGATGCGCTGCAACTTGGACTTATTGAGATGGTAAGAGAGGCCACAGGAGCCGAAGAAGAGATGGGGAGTGCCACCCAAGTGAGGGTATGGCACCCTAGAAGCTACAGTGACTATGGTTACCAGGTTTGTAGGTACTGGCAGAGGTTGTGAGTCGAGAGGGATGTGGTGGGCTACTTCTGTGGGATGCTCAGGGTCCTGACGAGAACTGGGGCTTTTAACTCATTCGTTGTGACTTTGCACATCTACTATTTTTACTTTTGGATTTGTTTACTGATGTATGTATTAAGATGAACTGCACTGCACTTTTGGACCTTAACCTTACTTGTTTCAGCCCTCATTGCATTGGCTCACCTCAGTTTATGAGTATTGATATCCCAGCTTCAAGGGAGTGATGTCAGCTTCAGGCAACCCATACATCCCACCTTACTATACAGAATAAAGCCACCCTAACTGCTCCCTAAGCCTCATGCCTCTCATACATGCGTCTCTCACCTCCAACCTTCTTAATGTCTTCTTCTTTCTTCACTATACCAGGTGAGCTCTTGTTGCTGCTCCATCCAAGTATCCAGAGTCTGCTGGTAGAGGCTTTGGAGGTCCTTTAATAAGTAATATTGGAGTATGTCTGGAGCCATGCCTCAGGAGGACTTCTGGATCAGCTGAAAACACATCAAAGACTTGAGACCACCTCTCAAATTCCTTTCTCGAGGGGTTGCCTGTTGAAACTATAACTCCTAGGGAACATTGGAGTCGTACCATTTTTACTCTACACTACTGTTATGTAAACGTAATACATATAATCTAAATTTATCGTGGCCAGTAGAGGGCGTAGTAGCACCCTGAACCCCTTATAATACTGTTTTTTAGTAAATTTCTTAAATATAAATATTTATTAAAAAATAAAATTAAGATTACTTACCTGTAATACCATGATTCATCATCTTTTTGAACCCTTGCATGATAGGTCCTATGCAGTTTTTTTAGCCTTATTTTTAGTAATTATTTATTGATTAAAACACTTTAGGGCGTAGTTTTTTGGATTTAAATTTTAGAGAAATGTTAGTTTTATGGATGGTTACAAATACTTCAAAATTGATTTTTATTCACAGACTAGTGTACCAGTGCTTGCCCATGTGGCCATATCCTCTACCCTAATTCAGACGCACTTGTACAGGCATGATTTCCAGTACAAGTAAAGGCTTTTTTTATTACCACAATTACCTTGCCTTGGTTTCCTCCCACAGTCCAAAGACATGCAGGTTAGGTGCATTGGCGATCCTAAATTGTCCCTAGTGTGTGCTTGGTGTGTGTGTGTGTGCCCTGCGGTGGGCTGGCGCCCTGCCCAGAATTTGTTCCTGCCTTGCACCCTGTGCTGGCTGGGATTGGCTCCAGCAGCCCCCGTGACCCTGTGTTAGGTTATAGCGGGTTGGAAAATGACTGACTGACTGACCTTTACACTGTTTCTTACTTCTCTGGTAGAAAGTTTGAATAAACTTTTTCTTCAAACCTTTCACCTCCACTCCTCCCAGCAAGCTTTGTCCTTCCTTTGCACCAGACTCCAGCTTCCCATGGGTGACGTGGAGCCGTCTCCTTCAAACTTCTGGTGTCACCACGCCGAGGCTCCCATACAATGCAGCAGGGCTGCCCATTAGAACAACAACTCCCATAAAACCCTGCAGGTGTGCACATGGAAGACCTGGCAGAGAGTTGTTGCCACCTATTGAGCTGGAGGAAACACATGGCATCAGGGGGCAAATTTATTCCACCATTCCATTATCAAGGCCTTCCAGACAGATACAGAGCCATTTATCCCAGCCAGCATGTGTCTTCTATGACACCAGTATACAAGTTAATTTCACTTCTTTATATAAGGCATTTCTAAAAGTAACTTCACAGTAAATTCAGTGACCTGGAAAAGCTGTCAGTAAAGATTTCCTTGAAGCTTCCGGTCTGCTCGAAAATATTTTTTGTCAGATTTTTCTACAAAAAACAGAACTGTTTGATGTTTTATTTTTGTCCACATAATTTAATTCTTTTTACTAAAAGAGATGCTTCATTAGTAGCTAAAAAGGCTAAGACCCGTTATACCTGTTTAGACTCCGGCTTGTGTCATTTAAATTCATACCTATAAACACATTTGTCACTACTAGTTTATTTTTGTATTAAATGATGAAAGTTTCCAGGTTCATATTTCTGAAATCTTGGCGTTTATTATTAAATCTTCAATGTAGAAGATTTGCTCTTTTTATTCCTACTCCCACACCTTTGGTATTCAGTAGCACGAGGCTTCCAGAAATCCCTGAATAATGAACTGGTGCCCTTAAGCTTGTTTATGTCATTGCTTTTTAATTAAAATGCTAAGAAACCTGTTAGCAACTTGTCATCTGTGAAACCCTAGTGCTCCATCTTCCCTCTATTAGAAACATATTCTGCTTTTCTCCAAGAATGTTAGCTAATCAAGAACCCGCCGCCAGGAAATAGTTGTGACACGGTCGGTCTCTGTGCCGTCTAGGACGGAAATTTACCCAAAGCCATTTTTAAAAAAAAATTGTATTATTTATAGGAAATCAACAGTAACATTTTTCAAATAGAGTTTTCTCAGAAATTAAGACAGAGGAGTGATTAATTACACATGAGGAGTTCACCCAGCACTGGGGGCATTAATAGCGAAATTGGTTTGCTAGAAGCCTACAGAAAAACTTGCCGTGCTTCCTCATTTGCACAGAAAACTAGAAATTAAAGCAATGCCGCAACTGATCCGTGGTACTTTTTCATTGTGCAAGTGTCAGAGTGGACGGACAGGCATCCCGGCCAGGTTGGTTACTGGTATATTTCCCCGTCGGGAGGCCATAACAGAAGTACAGGGGGAATCAGGCATCACACAACTCATATTTGTAACCCAGCAGGGGATATTGGGAGTTGTAGTCCATAGAGGCAGCCCTGGTGGGATAATTGGGTGCCACCAGGGGGAGCTGCAGGGGAACTCTGACCATACTTTGGGGAACTTCTGCC
>JANRMT010062823.1:8179102-8194677 GCA_026402145.1 Polypterus bichir lapradei
ATCTATCTATCTATCTATCTATCTATCTATCTATCTATCTATCTATCTATCTATTATAAAGTGCCTTTCTATCTATCTATCTATCATATAGTGTCTTTCATAACTATCCATCTATTATATAGTGCCTTTCACATCTATCTATCTATCTATCTATCTATCTATCTATCTATCTATCTATCTATCTATCTATCTATCTATCTATCTATCTATTAAAAAGAAGTCTGTAGATTTGGCCGAGCTTTTTCATTTCGTAAGAACATAAGAATGACAATTGTGTTGATAAAAATATACAAAAATTAAGGAGAAGTAAAAAACAGTGGTAGCTAGACACAACAAAAGAACAGAAATACAATGGGCTTGGCTGGAGGAGTACAATGTATAGTTGTCCTTTGTTTTGAATTTTTCTTGAAAAAACTGTGCATTAAACTTTGACAATTCACAGTTTTAGTGTTATGTTAGAAACCTTAGAGGTATTTTAAAAAATAAAAGGCACTTTATTACAAGGTTTGCATTAGACAGACACTGTCAAGACATGAAAAGGCCTAAATGCTCTGTATGAATCTTCCTAAACAGGTGAGTGCAGGCTCAGCTGGCCTCCTTCTAATCCTTTCTAATTTTCTGTCATCTTCTTTCGAGGTTAGCCTTTCCCCCAGTCAGTGTGCCCTTGCCCTGTCCATCTTTGGCTCCTTATTCATTTAGGGATGCCATTTTTATTGCATTATGTAGGTGATTTTAAGGTCAGGGTCACACTTAAACTGCAATATCCATTAAGGAATAATACACCCGAGTGATCAGTAGTTGTCCTGCAGTATTATTTCTATAATTATTTTGTCCTTAAATGCCCGATGAAAACCTCCTAAGTACAACGAGTGAATATGTCTGACTAATAAAAAGAGCTATTTGCTCAAAGTATAGTTTCAACCAGGGCTACTCAATGCCGGTCCTGGAGGTTCACAGTGGGTGCGGGTTTTCATTACAACCAGTTTTATAATTAAAATCCAGGCCTAGCAGATAATGAAACTTGATATTTAATTATTTGGATTACTACTTCCTTCATTCTTCCAAAAAAAATCTTTATCGTACTACAGATTTTCCGTTTTTTGAGAACAAATTCACAAAGTGTGAAAAAAGGGAGTGGGTCTCAATACTTTTTGAATCTACTGTATTATGTAATTAATCTGATTGTGGCTTTGTTTTTTCTTTGTATTTATCTCCTTTTATAGGTTCAGTTTATTACTGTGGTCCTGGACTATAGGGGTCCTCTTGTGCTAGACGACCTGGACCTACTGCAGTTTGAACAAAGACTGGAGTGGAGGATAATATTATCTGTCTGTTCCATAAGGCTTATTCTCACCTGGACAAAGCCGGCAGCACTGTGATAATTCTGTTTTTTAATTTCTCCTGCGCCTTCAGTACCATCCAGCCATCCCTGTTAAGAGATAAACTCAGAGATGTGCAGTTGGTTGAGCCTGTGGTGCCCTGGATAATAATAATAATACATTTTATTATATAGCGCCTTTCCCATGCTCAAGGCACTTACAGAATATAAGAAAGAACGGCAGGGTATACAGTATGTAGCATAGTACACAGCAAATAAATAAATAAGGAAGATTAAGACAGTAAATTCAGAGAAAGCCTAACAGACAACATAATTGATGGTCTAGCACACACATACAGGTTACATGAGCATCTTGACAGAGAGGTAAACTGAGAGAAGGGGAATAAAGTCAAGTAGAGCTAAAAGCCTTCCTGAACAGATGAGGTTTGAGTTGTTTTTTAAACGAATTCATGGAGTCAGCTGATCTGATTAATTTCGGTAGGTCATTCCAGAGTCTGGACGCTATACAGCTGAAGGCCCTGTCACCCATGGAGTGTAGATTAGTGTGGGGCACAACAAGATTGCCAGAATCAGAGGACCTTAGTGGGCGGGCAGGCAGGCACATAGTGATGGAGAAGGTCACTGATGTAGTTTGGCGCGAGGTTATTTAAGGTTTAAGGTTATTTATGGACTATCTGTCAGGCAGACCACAGTTTGTGAGACTCAAGGACTTGGAGCTTCTGATATGGATGTGAGCAACACTGAAGTATCACAAGGAACAGGCCTGTCTGAACATCACAAACTGTAAATATAACAGAAGGTCATGTCTTTTGCAGAAATTCTCAGATGATTCTACACTTTTAGGGCGTATTGATAAGGGAGATAAGACAGAGGAGAGGAGTCAGGTGGAGAACTTTGTTTATTGGTGCAAAGATAATTGTCTGCAACTTAACATCTGCAAAACGTCAGGGGTTGGAGAAAAGAAAATATCCAGGTCAATGTGTGAGACCCTGGGTAGTGGAAGTTGGCACCATGCTACAGAATACTCTGGGCCCTTCTACTTCATGAACCAACAGGATCGCCAGTAAGAGAGATGGAAGACACAGACATCAGAATATAAATGGTGAAAAAAGTAAATGTTCTTAATGTACAGTTGCTCACACAAAACAGAGAAACAAAATTCCAAAACCCAAATCAACAGAGTGTCACTAATTAAAAGGCTGTCACTTATGACACTCACCTGGAAGAAAACAAAGAAAAGCAAAAATTGAAACAACAAATGTATGCAAAACCAAAAAAAAGACAGACCTTCTCCTCCCTCTGTCCTAGTAACAAATTCAGGATTTGTTCAACTGTACAAGTAAAATGAACAAATGCTATTTACAGAAACCAAAAAGAAAATTCTACCTCCCTTTGTCCATCGCAAAGCATAAACTTTTCAGAGGGGATGGAAGTAAATGAAAAGACTCGTGGCAGTAATAAATAAAAAAGAACACTATCAAAATCCCCTCACCTCACCTTAGGGCTTTGCTTTTTTTGTTCACCTACTCTCATCATCATAACTGCTGTTCTGAAGGTTGCCAGACTCTCAACCTGGTCAAGAAGAATATTAGAACAATAGAACAATCTAGACAAGAACATGCCATTCAGTCCAATCCACTTAATTCTTCCAAATTAATATCAAGTCCACTTTTGAAAGTCATTAAAGTCGCACTGTCCACCACACTGCCTGGTAACATTTTACACATGTTTATAGTTTTCAGTGTAAAGAAAAACTTCCTAACGTTTGTGTGAAATTTAGTCTTGCCCCTTAAACCGCCATAACTGGTTAGATTCGATTCCCAATGCAATTTGCCGTCAAGCCAGAGTATATTTGGCAAAGTACATTCATTGAAAGCCACATCCTGCTATAGTCGGTTCCCAGTGCAATCTGCCAGCATGCCGGAGCTGATCAGTCAGTGCCGTACATTCGTTGAGCAGCCAGCTCATGACCACTGCTGCCCCCTAGAGAATCAGCATCACTGACCCTGGGATTCAGCCGCTGCACTAGACTAGCCTGTTAGCGTCACTGTTGGCCTCTGTGTGCTTACATTCAGCCAGTTGAAGCGCAGATTGCTCGGTGATTTAATAAATTTCATCAAAGGCGTCAGTTGCACCTTGAACATATAATAATAGATTGCTGCAGTAGTTTTTTTTTATAGTTTTTACAGTTCATTGGCAGTGTGTAAAATGATCAGTGTTGCAGTAATTGTGATGCTCTTTGCATGAAAAAAATGTGTTCCATTAAAATTTCACTATTTCTTGGTGAATTGTGATGTTTCCTTAAAAAGTGCAGCAAAAAAGTATTTGGCATCTGGGGGTCCATTAACCCTCAAGTATGTGGCAGTTTAAGGGTTAAGTTTCCAACTATGTCCCCGTGTTCTTGATGAACTCATTTTAAAGTCACAGTCTTGATCCACTGGACTAATTCCCTTCATAATTTTAAACTCAGGTCACCTCTTAATCTTCTTTTACTTAAGCTGTAAAGGCTCAGCTCTTTTAATCTTTCCTCATAACTCATCCCCTGTAGCCTTGAAATCAGCCTAGTTGCTCTTATCTGGACCTTTTCTAGCACTGCTATGTCCTTTTTGTATCCTGGAGACCAAAACTGCACCCAGGACTCCAGATGAGGCCCCACCAGTGTGTTATAAAGCTTGAGCAGAACCTCCTGTGACTTCTACTGCTCATATCAAGGCGCTATATAACCTGACATTCTGTTAGCCTTCTTAATGGCTTCTAAACACTGTCTGGCAGTTGATAGTGTTGAGTCCACTACGTCTCCGAAAACCTTTTCTTAAGGTGTACTTTCGATTTTCAGATCTTCCATTGTGCATTCAAACCTCACATTTTTACTTCCTGTGTGTAATACTTTACATTTACTGACATCCGCCACATATCTGCCCAAGCATGTCTGCTATCCAAGTCCCTCTGGGAAGATTCAGTGGATCCTCAATTATCTGCTAATCCACCTATCTGCATCTATATCATCTGCAAACTTAACCAGCTTGTTACTTATATTCCTATTTATATTTATTAAAAACAGCAAAGGCCCAGCACTGACCCCTGACAATATAAATGTCCTGGAGTGGTCGGCTTAGAATCCATACCTCAGTCCAGCTGAGAATTTGTGACTGGACTTGACAAAAACCATTCACTGATGATCTCCGTGCAACCTAGCGGAGCTTAAGCAGTTGTGCAAAGAAGAATGCATAGATGTGCAAAGCTGACCTGTACACACAGACTCAAGGCTACCACGGCCGCCAAAGATACATCTGTTAAATCCTGGCTTGACTAGGGTGAATACTTCTACGAATAGTTAGTTGTTTTAGACAACATTGCAGAGTTCTGTGTTCACTTTGACATTAAAGAGTATTTTTCAATTAAAAAAAACAAACTAAATCCACTGTCTTTTAATGTTGTGTAATAATAAAATGTGAAAACATCCAAGGGGGAGAATACCCTTTAAAGGTACTGAATAATGGAGAACGCAAGCTCAGAAAATGTATTCATGCACAATGATTATAATGGAGCCAGTAACGGCACACTGCACGAAAACGTTAATACACTTGACTTGTAGTTTTCATCCTCTTTCTTTCTCTGTACGTTTATCATTCGTTTGCTCAGAGGTTGATGCGCTTGCTGCTTCCTGAGCAGCTCTTCTTTTCTCCACCCTAGCGGCCTGCTGCTTCTCTTCTTTCGTCTGCATCTTTTCTTGTTAAAACCGATTAAGTCAGTGATTGTGTTGCAATTACTTAATGCATTTTCCTTAATTTTTCACTTAAGCTGGCACTTAAGTCTTCAATCTGCCTCAAGAATAATTTAAGATATGAAGAGGTAAGGGAAGTGACAGCGAAGGTGGTAGGGATGAGAACGGCGCCCAAACGCATGCGCGGCGCTGCTGGCTGCTGCCGAGAGTTGATTCTACAATAAGATAAAATAAAAATAAAAAGAAGAATAACCTTGGAGGTCAATCATTACCCTGAAGGCAGACAGTAGACATCACGTAGTATATGTGTACCAAATATCAGGTCAATAGTTCAAACGGTTTGCGAGCTACAGGTGATTTAAAATACTGGACAGACAAACAAACAGCCACGATAGCGTATTATATAAGATAAAGAGCATTTGTTGACCAATCATTACTCACACATCTTTTGCTGATTACTGTAAGTCAAAAATTAAGATTAAAGCTGAAAAATGTGTCATGACCTTAGGTTAATAATAGAACATCTCAGAAACTAACCTCTCAGAGCAAGACTAGGTCAGCATTGTAAAGTAAATCAATTCGACTACCTCAGCCAAAATTTAAAGCCAAAGTCATTAGTGGCATCGTTTAGCATTAGACCTATTGGGCTTGGTGTTGTCTTTTTCAACAGTATTCCACTCTTTTAATATTAATTAATATTGTATGTTTGACTGATGCCTTTATCCAAGGTGACCTACAAAATCAAGATACTTTGCAGATCATTTTTATAGCTGAATTATAAAGAGTTGAAGTGACTGGCTCGAAATCATAAAGTATGTCACACATGGGCACTGAACTGGTAGTTCTTAAGTGTATAAGGTCAAGTGCCTTAGCCATGATGCCATAGTGCCTGTGAGTAAGAAACGTAAGCATACTAATTATTTTGCTACTCTCAATTATTCACCAGTTTTATAACCACACAGTATCTGCAGACAGCTTTAGGCATATTTACTTTCCATTACTGGCATTGAAGAGCTGGATTTTCATGTGCAAATTCTATATTTCTAACGAGGTCTACTCAAAGATTAGTGCCTACAGTGATGTGAACAAGTAAGTACACTTCAAGCCTCAATTATCCGCACCCTGATTTACCAAGATTCCGTATTATGTGAGGAGAACTTGTAATTGTAATACACTACTTTTCTTATAATTCATAAAAGCTTTGCTGTGAATACAATAAGAGCACAGGTGGAGCCACCTGCTGGGCATTTCTGCCTGACACTCCTCCAACAGTGCCACCTTGCTGGCATCAGGGTCATCATCTCGAGGTGGTGGATCAGCAATAGGGATGTCTTCCCACCGCTATACAGCCAGCTCTAGGATCCCTGTTTTTCTCACACTTTATCCTTTCCTCTGAGTCAGACCAAGTAGCTCCCTTTTTCTGCCTCCTTCACCAGGGGGCTCATGTATAAACGGTGCGTACGCGCAAAAATGTTGCGTAAGCCTGTTTCCAAGCTCAAATCGCGATGTATAAAACCTAAACTTGGCGTAAAGCCACGCTCATTTTCATGCTAGCTAAAACCCTGGCATGCGCAAGTTCTCCGCTCGGTTTTGCAAACTGGCGGCACCCATCGTCAAAGCAGTGCTACTGTTCCAGTTCAGTTTCCTTTTCTTTTTTAGATGCACATCACTGACACGGCTTTATCAAATACACTGAAATTAACTGCATATTGTTTATTAGTTTAAGGCATCTGATTGTAATTAACCTGTAACAATATAATGGTCCACTCTCACTGCACCACTCGGAGTATTTATCCCACTATATCCGAGTGTGGAATCACAGCTCTACAGCAGCTGATCCGAAAGAAAATTATCGGTATACAGCATCAAGCACACGGTGCCTCAGCCATGCTGTCTTTTTGAACTGCTCTCATACAGCAAACACTTCATAACCATTCCCTTTACGGACCTCGCGGTTCAGAAACAGTTTCATCCCAAGAACTCTAAACGCACTCAATCACTCCATCAAGTGTTCCTTGTAGAATGCTTTGTACTTATAAGTACAATTACCTCACTGTAAACTTGCGATACAGTTATAATATTGCACAACCTGAGCCACTTTATAAAACACGTATTTACATATGATGGCGATATCATTTTTAAGATGAAATGCACCAAAATATGTTTATTACATTACAGATAAAATGTTAACATCATTTAAATAATCTATATTGTTAATAATTAAACATGTGAGGACAAGGAGGCACAGATAGATGGATGGAATAATTAAACATGTACTATGAAGATATTTCAATGTTCCTTAAAAGTTTTGAGCATTCTAAGCTTACAGATGGCTTCACCTCTGTTACTGAGATGATTGTGTGACGATTGGTTACTTGGAGAAAGAAAAGGAAGGACAGGATTTGGAGGTTAGTACGTTTGAAAGAGACAGTACTGCTACAATAAAGTATTTCATCGAAGGTCGCGCAAAACATTTAGCGGGAGGCAGGAAAAATCTCTGGACAGGGAGCCAGCTCATCACTATCACTGGGCCACTGTGTTCCCATGTTTAATAACATGCTCCTATAATCATGAAAATGATATCAAGTATACATCTCAGTATTTTAATTATTCAGAAAGCTGTAATATCACAAATGTAATGGATTCTGTGTCCTGTCGGAGGAAGAGAAAGTCAGTTTAAGAAGCATGTAGTGATTCACACAAACAGAACACAGAACACATACAAAACAAAGCATTTAACGTGCTACTTTAGTTACGATGGTATTTGAGAAACTACTAAATTAAACGATTTAAAGATGAAGTTTATGATGTTCAACTTTAATGACAAAATAAACCAAGTGATTAAAGTGAAAATTTCGAGATCAAAGTTGACATTTCGTGCTTTTTCCCCATTGTGTGCCTATTTTTTTTTCTTTGTACCCTAATAGGCTTTCATATAACACTAAAACAGTGGGCTACGACTTGCCTTTTCATGGCGACTTTGATATCTGACTTCTTTTTTATTTTGGGCACTGTGTGACTTGAGCTTTCGAGTTTCTCCGACACTCTATGTTTATACCACTGTTTAAACCAACAAATAGTACGTTTTTCCTTGCCTCCACTTGGTATTCGTTGAACTTCTTCTATTTCCTCCTGTGCTTTTGCCATTGCCTTTTCACAGAACGCTGAGCTTAAGGGCTATTTATTTTGATTTGCATATTCAAAGAGGCGTCATTTTGGGAGGAGTTGGGGAGTGGCAGCAGGCGCATACACGTGCATTACTTTTTACGCTAATTTATGGAGTGGAAGAACGTGGAAGTTGGCAAACACACAGAGTTATGCATCTGGATTTTTTTGTGCATACGCACATTTCCGCTTTTGTCCTGAATTTTGTGTGAATTCTACTCACGGCGTTATGCATGAGACCCCAGATGTTTGAGGGCCTTCCTCAGCTTTGAGTCTGTAGTCCCAATGGACTGCACGAACCTCTAAGAGGATGTCCCAATGACGTCTCTACAACCAACAGGCCCTACACCCTGCTTGCAAGCACACAGCTAACAGTTCTGCATACTTTTCCCTCTTTCTCTCAAAGGTGGCCTCCATCCCATCTTTCCATGAAATAGTCAATTCAGCCATAATGATCATCCTAGTAGTGGTGGACCAGAGCACGATGTCTCACCGTAAAGATGTTGGGATGATCAATGTGGGAACTTCAACTGATGGTCGAGGTTAGCCCTCATGGTCCACTCTCCTCCAGGTGACAGGTGGGACCACATTCTTGTTCTGAGCCTTCACCCTTGCCTGACAAACTGAATTAGCTGCTGTGAAGTTACTGGACTGGCCCTGTTTGCTTCCTGGATTTCAGCTAACTTATGCAGGACCTGGTCATGACACCATCTATACCATGGTAATGCTGCTGTACAGCCAGAAGGGATATGTTGTAAATTCGGGTTCTACAAGTCGCAGTGTTGGCAGATCTACTCTGAGTTGTGCCAGAGTGCACTCAACTGTACCAAGTGAACAGTTGAGGAGCAGGTGACTATGGTAAGGTGGGTATTACTCAATCACCCCTACCCAGCGGCACCCCTCAGCTATTTTCAGTGTGTCGCCAGCGTCGACCGTGTACACATGCCCTACTCTTATGTTCACTTAGTATTTTTTGTTTATATTACAATGACTCCTGCACAGAAAATCCACACAAGATTTCTCATACAGATGATATAAATATTATGGAAGCCCCAGATGGGAAAATCTGGTAAATTTTTTTTTGGGGAAAACTATCTCCTTACCTTGCCTTGCCTTGCATTCAACATATTATGTTTTTTACATTAAAATTAATATAAATGGCTGTTTCTAATACTGTGTTTTTTTGTTAGAGAAACTGTTTGTGACAATTCTTAATTCTTGTCTTTTCTGGGAACAGATTCTGGTCTGTTCACTTAACTACTGCTTTGTTTTGCTCTTCAACAACTTTGAATTCTTTGTCTATCAGTTTTTGTCCCTTTCCGTACAATACTTTTTGTCACTTAAGTCACTGGTGACAGTTCTGACCTTTTGCCACTTCCTTTTGCGTCATGATATGCTTTATGTTCTTAGGTGATCTTGTCGTTGTGATTCTGCCCCGTTTACTTCACTGTTCTTTTAAGATTCTGGTCTGTTTGCTCGACTTTTCTTTAGTTTTGCTATTTAAAACCTTTGAATTCCTTGGGTTTGTCTGTTTTTGTTCTTTTCTGGACAAATCTTTTCGTTACTTAAAGCACTTGACTAATCATTTCACCTAAGAAGATCAAAAATAAATAATGCCATCATCCCATTTCAAGCTTCCTGGTTATGAAAAAGACATGAGACTTTTAATTTAAAAAATACAAGTGACTTTAAACATGCGTTTGTAATGCAGTCGTCTGCCTTTTTGATCCGCTCCTTCTTTTCTGCCTCATTGTAATTTAGCTTCCTTAAATCAAAGTTTATTGTATGTAATGCCTTCCTTTTTTACAGTATCATCACTTCTATTACAGTTGATTTACACTCTACACTTGTTTTTATTTCATCTTCCCGTTTGCAAAAAATACAAAAAAATATGATTTTTATTTCATTAAGCTTTATTGCTCCACACTCTATGGGAGAGCTTCCTTTATCTGATCGGCAGCTTGCTCTCAATTCATTAAATCACAAAGCGAGAGATGACGATGTTTGATGTTGATGAAGTCTGGAGATTTCTGACTTGTGGCTTAAATAATTCTGTCTGTTCTGACACTCAAAATAAAATAGAAGGTTTGAGGCAAAGAATACAGAAGGTCGCAGGTAGAGTAGTAATACTCCATGATCATCTGTACACGAGACAGCATTGATCCTATGAACCTGCCCCTCTTTTGATTAAAAAAAAGAAAACCCAGGACATTTCCTGTGAAGCACAAGAGAGACTTAATGAATTTTAATCTACAGCACGACAAGAGTTCAGATGGAGGCTGTCTAAACTAAACTGTCTGCTTGTTTAACCCTTTCCAATTGTTCTGTTCTTCTTAGTATCCTGCTATGGCACTTGATGTCACTGAAACATCAACCAATTCATTTCTCCTGACCTTTAGAATGAGACATCAGAATGTTTCAGGATTGATTGATTAATTAATTGATTGATATTCAGTGCCTTCAGAATAAATTCAGACCCCTTCACTGTTTTCACATTTTGCTATGTTGGAGCCTTATGTTAAAATTGTTTCAATTCATTGTTTTCTCTCTCATCAGACACTCAATAACCCAGAATGTCAAAGCAAAAACTGAATTTTAGGAAATTTTGGAAATTTATTAAAAATTAAATACTGAAATCCTACATTGACACAAGTATTCAGACCTTTTGATATGTGAACATGTGAATTGACTCAGGTGCCTCCCATTCTGTTGATCATCATTGAGATGTTTCTACACCTTGTTTTGAGTCCACCTGTGGTCAGTTTAATTGATTGGACATGAGATGGATGTGTGGAGTTACAAAGATGGACAGAATAAAAAATGAGACAGTCAGAGGTACAACAAAAGTGGGAGAGATAGCTAAGAAAGGACAGGAAAGTAGGTTGAAGTGGTATGGACATGTGATGAGGAGTGACAAAGAAAATGTGAGCAAAAGAGTGATGGGAGTAGAAGTATAGCTGTAAAGAAAGAGAGGAACACTGAAGAGGAGGAGAATGGATAAAGTAAAAGAAGATCTGAAGGAAAAGGGTCTGACTGGTGAGGAGGTGCAGGACCGAGCTGTATGGTGAAGGTTGATGAAGCACATCAACCCCTTTATATATCAGGAAAAGATGAAGAGGAAGAAGAAGAAGAAGTTTTGACTGTATTTGTTGTACAAATGACCAACAAAGCTCTGCATCTTACCGGCTATAAGAGAGGTTTGAACAAATTATTGTAAACATAATAAAAATAAAACAACTGTCATAATTGACACAAGTACTCAGACCCTTAGTTCTAACACTTGAAATCTGGCTCAGGTGCATCCCGTTCTATTGGTCATCATTGAGATGTTTCCACACTTGTTTGGAGTCTACCTGTGGTCAATTCAATTAATTGCACTTATTAGGAAAGGTACACACCTGTCTATAGAAGGTCCCACAGTGGGGCATAAAAACAAGCCATAAGTTAGAAGGAATTGCCTGCAGAGCTTAGAGACTGGATTACTGTATGTCAAAGCACTGATCTGGGAAAGACAGCATTGAAGTTTTCCAAGAGCACATTGGCCTTCATAATTCTTAATTGGAATAAGTTTGGAACAACCACAACTCCTTCTCAGAGCGAGCCACATGGCCAAACTGAGCATTTGGAAGAGAAGGGCCTTGATAAGAGAGGTGACAAAGAACCCAATGGTCAATCCTATGTGTGGAGATAGGAAAAACTTCCTGAAAGACAAGCACCACTGCAACACTCTACCAATCTAGGTTTTATGGCAGACTAGAGAGACAACACATGAAAGCCTGCTGGGAGAAACAAAATATGTTGGTCTGATAAAACCATGATTGAACTATTTGTCCTCAATTTTAAATATCACACCTGGAGGAAACCAGGCACTGCTCATTACCTGCACAATATTATTCCAGCTGTGAAGCATGGTGGTGGCAGCATCATGCTGTGGAGACATTTTTCAGCAGCTGGGACTTGGATACTAAACAGGGAAAGGTGCACAAAGCAAAGTGCAGAGATATCCTTAATGAAAACCTGTTCCAGATTGCACTGGACTTCGGACAGGACTGAAAGTTTACCTTCCAACAGAGACAATGGACCTAAACACAAAGTGAAGACAACACAGGAGAGATGTAGAGACAACTCTGTGAATGTTCTTGAGTGACCCAGCCAAAGTCCAGGCCTGAACACAAGTGAACATCTCTGGAAAGACCTGAATATAGCTATCCACTAATAGTCTACATACTATTAGTGCTTGAGCTTGACAGAGCTTAAGAGGATCTGCAAAGAAATGTTTCAAAAAATCCCCAAATCCAGAAGCTTGTCACATCAAACCTAAGGCTATAACTGCTTCCAAAGGGTCTTTAAAGAAGCACTGAGTAAAGGGTCTGAATATATGTATGAATGTGATCTTTCATTTTTTTGTTTAATAAATTTGCAAATGTTTCTAAAATCTCATTATCGCTTTATCATTTTGGGGTATTGAGTGTTTCATGATGAGTGAAAAAAAACATTTTTAATGATTTTAGTAAAAGGCTACAACATAAAAGATTGGGAGTGGTCTCCCCTAGACTTTCTCGTATACTCAGATATGGGGATGGATATTTAAGGAGTAAACCGAAAGACAATGATTATATTTTTATATTATGTACATTAAAGAACCATCAACAACAAATCAAATTAATAATATGTTGAACAATTATTATAAAAGTAAAGTTGAATAAAATGATACCTCTTCCGGTTAGCGGAAATAGCTCAGAAGTTGATAGAAGCTTACGTTTTCTTCCTAATACATGTATGTAAAATTTGTTTGACCTAAGTGTTTACGTACACATACACACACAGACAGACAGACAAAACATACATAATTCTAAAAATGATATTTTCGGACTCAGAGAGGTGTAAAATGTCGAGATTCACCAAAATCTTGAAATCGAATTTTTGGATGATTACAATACTTTCCCTACGTGAAAGTAAATTGTACTCAGGTAGGTGTAAAACATTGAGATTCATCAAAACCTTAAGTCTGAATTTTTGGACAATTACAATATTTTCCCTACTTGAAAGTAAATCGGACTCAGAGAGGTATAAAATGTTGAGATTCATCAAAAACTTAAGGTCGAATTTTTGGATGATTAAAATACTTTCCTTACGTGAAAGTAAATCAGACTCAGAGAGGTGTAAAACATCGAGATTTATCAAAATCTCGAATTGAATTTTTGGACGATTACAATATTTTCCCTATACTTTATATACAAGAAAGTAAAAATGTATAAAAGGTGAAGGAGTCTGAATACTTTCTGAAGGAATTTTATGTGGGTGATCTCATTGGCCTGGCCAGGATTTGGGCCCAAGACTCTTAGACTGTGATACAGCAGCACTTATTTCTTACACCCTTGATTGACCTATCTGAATAAACAATTTATTCTCTTAGCTTCTCAGCTACAGTACAGAGCAGCGGTCCTTAAACTTTTTTTTCACCCAACCCAATTTTATCTTTCCCATGTTTTCATGACCTGCAATCACCATCAAGTGTCATCCAGGATCCAACTATCTTGCAGAATTTCCACCTATCGACGTCCGTCCCCCTTGGAGAATCTCCGGCAATAGACATACGGGAGTGGGGGTTCCCTGTTGGACAATTGCCGAAGTCGTTGTGCAGGGGGGATTGTTTTCTTCCTGCAACCGGTGACCCATCACAAGGCATTCCACAAATTGTTTGCAGCCCTTTCTCATTAGTACTATTGTAATTCGTGACTCAGCATGGACATATGTTTAAGAAACACTGATAAAGAGCAAATGTGAAAGCACTTTTAAACAAAAATTGAATCTATAAATATTATGGTTAATGCAATAAACCAAAAGCAAAATGCAAATGTGGCTTTTCATACCATTTCAACTTGGATTGTCCTGTAGTTGTGAAAGCAGATCAGCAACGCATTCAATATACATGAGAGACGGTTTACAGGCTCGAACATAACTGTTTCTCTGCCAAACGAGGGTTGGCACTGTCCTCTTGATGCTTCTCTCGTTTCTCCATCTGCAAACCAGCAGAACAGCCCACCTCCTAATGACACAATTTGTGCATCACTAGAAGTTGCAACCCAATAAAGTCATTTTCGGTTCTGGTCACATGATCCCTCCTCTTTCTATTTCTCAATGAAACCATGTTTCATAACCTGTTCAGTTCTGTTTTGCACTCCAGTCTGAAAAGACTATTTTTTCAATTTTGCCAAATTCTTCAAGTATACTGGGCTGGTTTCTCCAAACTTTTGTGATTGCTTTTGTCCCTCATTTACAAAGTATATGTTGATTCCGAGCGCCACATAATATTAGTACTTACACAAAGTCATTAGTCAAGTCATCATCTGTGGTCAGCTCTTTCTTGTTAGTTCCGTCTCTAACAACATCTTCATTTTGTTTGTTTTCTAGTCAGCTTTCTCTGTATCTTGGTCTTCCTAGCCAGCTCAACACCTGACTTTCTATTGTCCTCTTATCAATTGAGGCTCATGAGATGCCTGTCCCTTCCTTCAGGCTTTCTTCCTCAGAACAAGGGCTCATGTTTTCAAACTTTCCTGAAGCCATCCAGTAGTTCATATGTCTCTCTTTGTCTCGATAAAAGGAGCTCATCATGACTAAAACCAAGCTTCTGACGTCACAGATAGAATATCGAACTGTGCTTCACGTTCAAGCACGGTGCTTCAGTAAGTTAACTTCAAAGTACAGCTGTTCTTATCAGTAACATAAAATGTGCCTTAGAATATATGCTGGTTTTTCACAAAACTGTGTATTTCTTGTAACTATCCAGTTTAAACTTAAAAGACATTATAACTAACAAAAAATGATAACATTTCCAGATATTACAAACAGACAGTAAAACAATGTTTCAGAAAATGAGTGAACTTTGCGCAGTCCTTAACTCAATCTGTTTCTCATTTCTGAGCATTTTTTAATCCACATTGAAGCAAGAAAGTGCGCAACAGCATCCTATTCTTCAGATCCCTTGATTAATTTTATCCACTGCTCTAGTCAAACATCAGGGCTCTCACATTAATAAAAGACACCAAGAGAGAAAACTGAGCAATTATTCACAGCCCCAACTGTACACAGCACAATGAGAAAGCAAAAGGGACTTGACTGTTTTCTTTGGTTTCATGAAAAATTCTGCTTTGTCAGCATCTTTCACTCCCTTAATAATTGACTCGCCTCCAGATAATTTATGATTTCACGTGTTACAGAATGTGTGAATACGTTTCTCTTTTATCATGTCATCTACATTGCAATATTATTAGCACCTGTTTTAACTTTGTAAATTACCTCATAATATCATTCATGGTGGACAATCTATATCTATACTAATAAAAG
>JANRMT010062823.1:8202129-8281218 GCA_026402145.1 Polypterus bichir lapradei
ATCTATCTATCTATCTATCTATCTATCTATCTATCTATCTATCTATCATATAATGCCTTTCATATCTATCTATCTATCTATCTATTATATAATGCCTTTCATATCTATCTATCTATTATATAATGCCTTTCATATCTATCTATCTATTATAGAGTGCCTTTCTATTAATTTTTGCTTGCATTTCTATATGCTAAATAGTGTGGATAACATCTTAAAGTAGAGAAAATATCCAATACATTTCTCTGGTGTTTCCTTTATTAAATGCATGGCTGCATATTGAATGCATGGAAATAATTCTATTTTTGCATCATAAAATAAGAGAAATGTACAGTTCCAACTGATCAATAGAAACTAGTGATAGAAACAGACTCTTTCTTTCATTAAGGATACATAAAAGAGTCAGTAAGTTAAGTGAATTTGTTTGAAAATAGCACTTAGTAAAAATCAAATCACTTCAGACAACTTGACAGTGCTGAAAAAGAATCCATAAATTGGATATGACATTTACGGTCTGTGGTATGCCTACATAGTTTTTTTTTTTTTTTATTTAATTCAATTATAGTGCCTTGGAGATTTCTGACTGCCATCTTACAACACCAAAAATATATGTTTTATTTTAAATCTGTCAAATCATTTGAGCTATCCCCTTATGCAGTTTAAATAAATAAATCCATCGCCAAATCTGTTAATTTTCTGTACCTGCTGTTGTCAATACTATTGACAGAGGAGTAAACTCAATTCACAGTTCTCAGTCAATCTAGCGAAGACTCAAGTAAACACAGCCAAGAAAGAACCACAGTACGGAGCTGAACGAGGAACCAATGTGTTAAACTGTGGAGATCATAACACTTAACAAAGTAAATGATACTATTACAGTATTTGCTGTTCATTAAGTAACACAGCTGATAAGGCAGTTGTTATGGATCAGGCAGGGTTAATGCCCTGGTTTAAGTTGTGCATTAGATAGATAGATAGATAGATAGATAATCAAAAGGGTTACAGCAGCAGACAAAAAGTCACACATATACATTTAACAAGAATTACCATAACCTTAATTGCTGTATGTTAACAAAATACAAATACACATATACCAAGAATTATATTAACAGAGTGCGGGTATTTACAAAGTGATTAGAATTGCACACTTATTAGTTACAATTTCAGAGCATAGGATGCACATCTTTGTCTGTTTAGTTGTCTACTGGACCAGCTCAGTACCATTCAGCACACTGGGGACAAGACCACCTTGGCTGAGGGGAACTCATTAGCGAAAGGAATTGGCCCACCAGAGCTGGACAACAGTAAACAATATCATAAACATCCATTAAAAAAAATCTCACATTGCTCATGTCATATAATTCACATGTAAATCATCCAGTTGTTTGTATACAAGAGGCAAAATGCACGCATTTCTTGTTAAATTATGTTAATGAAGTTGTGCGATTGAATTGTAGACAGGGTTCTTGACCAATGATTGAAGAGGCAGTTTGTCAATTCAAAAGCACAATCCCATGTGAATTGGCTTCCTGTTTATGGGATACTTTCATTTTCTGGAAGTATTGTTAGTAACAGGCCACTCAGGATCGCAGGAATCATCGGGTAGGGGGCTCCTTTCATCGGATTGGCTGGTCCGGCACTGACTCAACTATGCAATGGCCAATAGGGGGAGGCAGCTGGCCAATAGGGGGAGGCAGCTTGATGGCTGAGGTCTCTAGGACTCTGAACAAATTCAAATCCTTTAATGTGATATTATCTACTGTTGAATTCTGCACTGTACTTGTAATATTTCTGTTGTGCTATTATACTGTATTGAGGATTACTTGTTTTCTGTTCTGTGTATTGTATTGTATTGACCCCCTTCTTTTTGACACCCACTGCACGCCAAACCTACCTGGAAAGGGGTCTCTCTTTGAACTGCCTTTCTCAAGGTTTCTTCCATTTTTCCCCTACTAAGGTTTTTTTTTGGGGGGGAGTTTTTCCTCATCTTCTCTGAGAATCAAGGCTCTTCTTGTGTGATTTTGGGCTATGCAAAAATAAATTGTATTGTATTTTACCTAGAAGCCCATCATACCTAGTAAAACTATTACACTATCTAGTAGTTTAAGACAGGGGTCGCCAACTCCGGTCCTGGAGGACCACCGTGGCTGCAGGTTTTCATTCAAACCCTTTTCTGAATGAGTGACCTGTTTTTGCTGCTAATTAACTTCTTTTGAACTCATTTTAATTGAATTGCTCTTGAAGATTCAGGCCCCTTAATTGTTTCTTTTTCCTTAATTAGCTGCCAAACGAAATACAAAATGAGGCACAACATGATCAGCAAATGACCATCATACAATATCTGAAAATAAAGAAAGGTGAAGGTCTCAGGAACGTTGATCTGCTCAGGTCCCCAGTGCTCCTAGAAAACAGAAAATCAACAATTTCGTAAATGTCTGCTAATGCACTACGAGAGCAGCAACAAGCCACAGAATTAAAGAACAAGTTAAATTACGACAAGAATTGGCACCTCATTAATCAACTTCTTGGAGTGAAATTGGTTGAAGTTTGAGGCCCTGACTTAGGTGGGCTTCTGCTGGCTCACTCATGTCACGTTTCATTTCTGTTTGGGTGCCATTTAAGGAAAGAAATGAAGAAATTCAGGGGCACAAATCTTAAAAAGAGAAGTCAATTAAAATGAATTCACAAGAAGTTAATTAGCATCACAAACAGAGCACTCATAAAAAAAAGGATTAGAATGAAAACCTGCAGCCAAGGTGGTCCTCCAGGACCGGAGTTGGAGACCCCTGGTTTAAGGCACTCCTAGGCCAGCTAAAAATTTCCAGCAGGTTCAACATGTGCTTCAACATATGTCTACTTGCGGTGTGCCAATCCTGGAAAAATCACCTGTGGTAAGCTTCAAGAGCATATCTTAGCCAGATGCCCAAACCACCACAGTTGACTCCTCTCAAGGTGAAACTCGAGCAGCTACAATATGCTTCAAGGCCCTCTAATACCAAATCGAGCCTGGTTCACAATTGTCAGTCAATGTAGAAGGACTTAAGCAGAGCCCAACAGAAGACCCAGCCTAGACAGCACCACAGTTAATTCACTTATGTCAGTTTGTGCAGTGCACTTCTTTTTGGATGGAAAGGGGTCTGATGTTGGCCTTTGCCCTGTAAACTTCCTCTTTAATTTTATGGGAGATTGCTGTGTGAATCTTAGCGTTCTGTGAAGATTATTTAATTTCTGGGAGTGTTACCTGGTTAGATGTTAAAGGGGATGACTAAATAATATCAGTGAAAAGAAGAACATTGAAATGAATGGCCAGGAGAAGAGCAGAGATATTCACCGGGTTGAAGTAGTGTAGATGAGTTACTGAGAAGGAGCTGATTAAAAACGTGTCAATGTATTCTAATCACCAGTAAAATTACAGAATGGATAGTCCAAAATGATACCCCACATGCTTATGTTTGACATCTGCCATTTTTAACATGTCTGGGAGTGGCTCTTAGGGGAGCTAGGATCATCAAATATGAAAAATATTGAGATCATCAAGCTCGAAATGATAGGGCACTCCACATACCTATATTACTGATCCCCATTTTTCTTGAAGTTTTGCAGAAAGGAGTAACTTTAACCCGTTGTATCCATTTATTGGTTGAACCCCTGGAGTCGGTTCATGTGGCATGCACAAATTCAAGTCCTTCTGGTCATTTTTGCCATAGACACCAATTGGTTTGCTTTTTATCAGTTGGGTATAATTTGCTGCATGGTCTAAAAATGGACTAACAATAAAGGATTTTTTGGAGGTTCCTGATAGCCAAACATAGGGGGGGGGACCCCAAAAAGCTTGACATCTTGCATAACCAGACATCAAGATAAACTGAATGGTGTATCATACGTGGGAGTTTTCTCGCGAGTCAGAAGTGATTTCAAAACATTCATAAGAAATTCCTAAAACTAACTAAACTAACTACAGAAGTAATCTCTGAGACTTTAAAAGAAGGTGAAGGAAATGTCAAAAAAAGTTTGGGGCACCACATGCTACCACATCTAATGATAGTCGTCAAAGGTTTAATTATATGCTCAGGCTGGGTCAAGGCTGGTATGTCTAATTCCTGTGCTGGGTATTGAGTAATGGCTACTTCTTCCTAGTTCGGTGCTGCAGGAGTGGAGAAAGGGCGATGTGTGATGTTACAGGTCCTCTGGCTGGTCAAGGTCTTCATCGCTGAAAGGAGAAGTGGAGAACATTTTGGGTTGTGGTGTAACTTTCAAATCCTTCCCCAGTGTACCCTTCACATCGGACCCTGGAAGAGTCGGACTCTGCTCATGTGTTTGTTTTTTTTAGACTAATCTAACCCCATGCTCTGAATTAATGAAGGAAATTTTAGATTATCTGACCTCTAGAAGAAATGAAAGAAAATAAAAATAATTAGGACACAAAAATGATTAGAGTTACTAGGATTAAATATTGCTAGTCTTTTTCCATCCAAATTGGATATTTTTAAGCCAGTAGCTTTCATACCTTGAAATTTGTTCTATTTAAAAATTGTCTCATGTAATAATTGGCAAATACCAGTTGGTACATGAATATATTAATTTTATTCGCAGTCTGTGTTCCTCTCTGTCAATTTCATATTACTATGGCATAATTGCTCCTCTAAACAAAATAATGTGTTATACATGGATTAAACTTGACATTGCATTTCACATTGATTTATTAATATAGAAGTGAATAAACAGAAAGAACACCAAAAACTTTGCCAGTGTTTGCTTTCTCTCAATATGTAAAGACTCAAAAGGTGATAGGTTATTTTATATTAAAAAAGAAAAGAGAAAGATACCACCACATTCTGAGGCAAACTAAATTCTACAGAAGGTCACGGAGGCTGGAGCGTAGTCCAGTATAACTGGGTACAAGGAAGGAACCAGCCCTGGAGACAGAACCAGTCCGTCACAACATTGTAAAATAAGTTCTGGCATGGGTTCTATAAAATGCCTCCTTTTCCTACATGGTAATCTAACAGAGATGTTGAAATCGCAGGGAGATTAGTACCTACAAAGTAGCCAATGTATGCTGAACAGAACTCAGAGTGTGACTGAAAATTGATCTCATATATTGTGGAATACAGGGGGCATAACTGAGACCCACAACTGATTTTCCATATAGCACTTCATAACAATAAACACCTTGCTCCTTCTCTGTTCTGCTCCTCTTCCTCCAACAACTGTTGTCCACTGCCTCCGGACTCCAACTTACTTCCTTTATCCAGGACACGTGAGTACTTCCAGTGCCATGGCATTGTCTCTCAGAAGTATTTCCAGGTTAGGTTCTATGAAGTTGGAACTGTTAATTCGACAGGTGGCACCCACAGAACCCAACAGGGCTACACCCCAGATCTCCAATTCCTGGCATGCCCTGTAGGTATCCTGCAAGGTACTGAAGCCCAGGGATGCTGCCACCTAGCATATCAGGGGATAAAAGATCCAAACATTATTGTATCAACTGGTCCTTCCATTATATTGAACTCCCAGCTGGGTAAAGGTTCCTGTTCCATCCTGGCTGAAAAGAGTGTCCATCCATTTTCCTTTATTATGGTGTCCTGGCTGGGCAAAGAATTATCCTCCAACTCCTTTGGGACGCCTGTCCATCTACTGTGGTAATCATAATATATGTATATATTTATATATATATATTTATTTAAAATATAGTACACATGCCGCAGTAGGATGCTTAACAAAATACTCAACTGAAAATAATGTTTTTATTTCTTTACGCTCCCTGTGTTGTTTTTAGTTATAGCCAAGAAAAATGGTTAATCTCATGTTAAGAAAGATAATATACTGATACAGGACAGGTCAGGTGAGGTTGGGCAGAATGCACTGGTACAGCAAGTTGCTGCACCCACCACATGTGAAAACAGCTCGAGATCCTGGTTGGCAAGACCAAGTATCATGACTATCTATCTGCCGCAGCCAGGTGTTACGTGGGCGTCCCCTTGGCCAGGTCCAGCCGCAATGAAGATCCTGCAAGCTGGATCACCCTCAGGGAATTGTGCCATATTGCCATAGTGCTCCCTCACAATGCAGGTAAAGTTCCTCATTTGGGACTCAAACCAGCAGTACCCAAGGATTCTCCGAAGAGACACAGTACCGAAGGAGTCCAGTCTTCGTCTCAGGTCACTGGATCACCTCCATGTCTTGCAACCATATAGCAAGACAGGAAGCACCAGGACTCTAAAGACTTGGACCTTCATCCTTTTGCGTCACACACCCCTTTCCAGCAACGTCATGTCCCCCACATGCTCTCCCAATCCGTCTACTGACTTCACAGGAACAGTCACCAGAGACATAAATGTTACTGCCAAGGTAAGTAAACCACTCAACGCGGTTGACACTGTCTCAGAGCCTCCATTGACTCCACGAAGATCACAGCATCATCAGCAAAGTCAAGATCCGTGAATCTTTCTTCACCAACAGATGCCCCACAGCTGCTGGACCCTACGATTCTGCCCAACTCCCAGTCCATGCAAGCATTGAACAGAGTAGGAGCAGAACACACCGCTGACAAACCCCAGAATCAACTAAGAAAAACGCAGAGGTTCTGATACAATAGGCATCAGTCTGGACCAACACTGTAGAGCAGCAAGCAATATGAAAACATCCATGAAAAAAAATCTTAAATTACTTGTGTTGCCGGACCCACCTTTCAGGTACCCGCAGCTATATGCTCCAAACGTGGCTATTTTGGCTAAAACACTGCTAAACAAACCAATTCCCGAAAATTCCTTTGTGTACAACAGGCGTGGATTAAAATAGAATTAAGCTTTTGAAGTGATGCTCTGCTTGCTGAAGCATAATGGATAGTAGAACATTGGAATATCAGAAGTATTGTGATGCGAACAGGTCATTCAGTCCAATTAGCTCATTCATCTACTGTACTTACTTTGTTGAAAACTAGGGGTCTGCCCCCTGCTCGCTTTGCTCGCCAACCCACCGACCTGCACTACGCGCCAGCCACTTTGCATCTCTGTCGCTCGCGTTGTGAAGAGGGGGTCTGAATGCACCCCAAGTAGACACAGTCGCTCCTCCGAAACCCCCTCTTAAACGGTGATACAATGGGAAATAAATGCATTTTTTTTTTTTTTTTGTACCTTTGCTCGATCAGCTGCTGGCTTGCTGCTGCTGCTGCTCTTGTGCCGTGTGATCTGCATTTCTCGCGGCGATTCGAACATTTAAAAGCCTGTACAGCAGCTGTCCTTTTATCTCACTGCCTTGTCTCTCTTCTCCCCCAGACATCCTCTGCTACCGTTGGGGGTCCCGCTCCCGAGGCGCACCCCTATGAAGAGAAAGATTTTCTATTCTTTTAATTGAGAGATGGAACTGTCCCCTCTGACTACACATGGAGCTCGATTCACTCCTGAAAGAGACTTATGCTTGTTTGAAGTGTCTGAATAACGTTTCTGTCTCTAAAATCTCCTGTGTATCTGTGCAACTCTGTGACCCAAGCGTGACAGCGTATGTGGATTTCACTTTACCCAAACAACAAATCTTTTAATTCTCACGGATACGCCTCTTCATTGGGAAGAAACGCTACTTTTCCCTGATGGCAACACGAATTAGATGATCTACAAGTCTCCGACTTAAAGTTTAAATCCGAACAATATATTCAATCTCTTTTTGCTGTTCCGTTATTTCACCGAGTAATAATTTCCATTTGTTTGTGCTAATGCGATCTTTACAATCATTTTTTTGAGACTTTTGAATTTTCATACTTCCATTATCTCTAAACTGCTCTGCATGTGTATCGCACCAATGTTTTTGAATTCTTTACGATTTTCTACTTTGTCATCTATTCTTTGTCTTTTATTTCCGGCCCCGGGTGTGGTTAAATCTCTTGGCACAAAGTCTCGTCTCGCGGGAAGTGAAAGTGTCTCTCTGAGAAAGTCACGTCTCGTCTCTCTGAAAATGTCTTGTCTCGTCCCAAGATTTTTTTATATAATAGAGAGATACCATCAGGTCAAGTGCTCAAGGTCCCTAAAGTCCATACTACTTGGTCATTTATTCCATGTGTCTGTGGTTCTTTGTGTGAAGAAAAACGTTTTTGCCATTTGCCTTCACTACAAACAACACAGGGTAAGCAATGGATAAAAGAAAATGACCGTTGTTGGGTGTTGTATTCCTTTAAGTCGTTTCACATCTTTAATCAATAGATGCATGCTTGTAAATAATATTGAATCATTTGAAATTAGAAGCACATATTGTATAACGCGTACATAATCGCATTGCATTTGGTTCACATAATCGCATGCAAATAAACAATGTATTATGTAGCAAGAGCAGCTTAAAGCTTTTCATAAATGTTCTGTAGTTCTACTGCTGTACAATATCAGTGAAGCTCGCTAATATAGTTGTCATGGCAACTGTGGAAAGTATAGCCTTTGGGGCCTTTATTCTCCACATATAATCAGTAAAAATAGCTCTCTATAAAGGCTTTCTTTGCCTCAGAAGGCTCTACTGGATGAGCAATTAAAACACCTGATTTGAAATAATGTGAACCAATATAATGTCTGTGCTGCACAGATGAAGTGACTTTTTTTTCCAGTGCCTTTCATGAATTTTAACTAAAAGTTCATCTTAAGTCAGGCAGATTCATTTTTTTTTTTATAACTGTGAAGGATTTTGCCAATCCCTATATTGGAGGTTAGGATTTTGCAGCGGTGAGAACCGACACACATGAACAACCATGACACACACATATCGTTTGGCCTGAGGTTTCACTGGATGTTTCTGTCTGGGTTCAAATACCATCAAATGCCATCCCTGTGTCTGCATGGGTTTCCTCCCACAGTCCAAAGACATGCAGGTTAGGTGGATTATGGTTGGGGTGTATGTATGTGTGTGTGTGTTTGTGTGCACCCTGCGAATGACTGGCACACTGTACAGGGTTTCTTCCTGCCTTGTGCCCCTGGTTAGCTGGGTTTGGCTCCTGTGACCCTATTTTGATGCCTGATCTGGAGAGGATGTCTATACAATACAATACAATTTATTTTTTGCATAGCCCAAAATCACACAAGAAGTGCTGCAATGGGCTTTAACAGGCCCTGCCTATTGACAGCCGCTCCAGCCTTGACTTTCTAAGAAGACAAGGAAAAACTTGTAGGGAAAAAAATGGAAGAAGCCTTGGGAAAGGCAGAAAGAGACGCCTTTCCAGGCAGGTTGGGCATGCAGTGGGTGTCAAAAAGAGAGGGGTCAATACAATACAATACAAAGAAATGAACACAAGTAGTCCTCAATACAATATAATAGTGCAATAGAAATATTACAAGTACAGAGCAGAATTTAGCAGTAGATGACACCCCATAATATGATTTGGATTTGTTTAGAGTCCTGAAGATCTCAGCCATCAAGGTGCCTCCCCCTATTGGCCATTCCACAGCCAAAACAGTGCTGGGCCAGCCAATCCGATGAAAGAATCCCTCTACCTGACGATTCCTGCAATCCTCCATCAGGGATGACTTTACCTTAGGCAGGCAAAACAACTTGGCAGGTGGACCCTGGCACCAAGTGCCACACTTGAGTTTCGAGAAGAGAAACAGAATAGGTGAGGCTTAGTAACAAATTATAACTATCATGTTACTTATGTTTTAGTGCTAATGATCAACAACAGAGATGAGGTCTGGACAGTTAATCAGCAGCTCTAGTCAGGGTGTGCTAAACTGAAGTGGTGAGTCTTCAGCTGGGATTTAAAAGCTGAGACCGAAGGGGCATCTCTTATAGTAGCAGCCAGACTTATCTTTTCCATAAACTCATGGAGAAGAGATGGACAAACCTGAGCTTTCCTTATGTGAGGAAG
This sequence comes from Polypterus bichir lapradei, assembly GCA_026402145.1. NCBI lineage: Eukaryota > Metazoa > Chordata > Cladistia > Polypteriformes > Polypteridae > Polypterus > Polypterus bichir. The sequence continues at coordinate 8,211,965 of JANRMT010062823.1, forward strand.
TAAAAGAGTTGGTGAGTCTCCTGGGTAAGAGATGAGAGTTTGTAGTTCTACAGTGTATTCACATGGACAGAGTGCAGTGATACATGCAAAACGTTGCTACTGACCACACTACAAAAAATGAAATCTAAGCAAGTGGAAAAGTATTCTTATCGTGGCATTAAATCTCATTTTCCTTATTGTAACAATTATTGACTTATCAAAAATTGTATTCATGATTATTTAGCTTCCTTTAAGAAATCTTGACAAGTAAATGTTGCTTACCCCATTGGCAGATTTTACTAATTTGCCTCGAAATGTCGGTCTTCCTCACCTGAGAAATCTCAGAATACAGTTTATATATACCATTAGGAGACATTCTAATTTAACATCCATCCATCCATCCATCCATCCTCTTCCGCTTATCCGAGGTCGGGTCGCGGGGGTAGCAGCTTGAGGAGAGAAGCCCAGACTTCCCTCTCCCCGGCCACTTCTTCCAGCTCTTCCGGGAGAATCCCAAGGCGTTCCCAGGCCAGCCGGGAGACATAGTCCCTCCAGCGTGTCCTGGGTCTTCCCCGGGGCCTCCTCTCGGTTGGACGTGCCCGGAACACCTCACCAGGGAGGCGTCCAGGAGGCATCCTGATCAGATGCCCGAGCCACCTCATCTGACTCCTTTCGATGCGGAGGAGCAGCGGCTCTACTCTGAGCCCCTCCCGGATGACTGTGCTCCTCACCCTATCTTTAAGGGAAAGCCCAGACACCCTGCGGAGGAAACTCATTTCAGCCGCTTGTATTCGCGATCTCGTTCTTTCGGTCACTACCCATTGCTCATGACCATAGGTGAGGGTAGGAACGTAGATCGACTGGTAAATTGAGAGCTTTGCCTTACGGCTCAGCTCTTTTTTCACCACGACAGACCGATGCAGAGCCCGCATCACTGCGGATGCCGTACCGATCCACCTGTCGATCTCACGATCCATTCTTCCCTCACTCGTGAACAAGACCCCGAGATACTTAAACTCCTCCACTTGGGGCAGGATCTCGCCCCCAACCCTGAGAGGGCACTCCACCCTTTTCCGGCTGAGGACCATGGTCTCGGATTTGGAGGTGCTGATTCTCATCCCAGCCGCTTCACACTCAGCTGCGAACCGCTCCAGAGAGAGCTGAAGATCACGGCCTGATGAAGCAAACAGGACAACATCATCTGCAAAAAGCAGTGACCCAATCCTGAGTCCACCAAACCGGACCCCTTCAACACCCTGGCTGCGCCTAGAAATTCTGTCCATAAAAGTTATGAACAGAATCGGTGACAAAGGGCAGCCCTGGCGGAGTCCAACTCTCACTGGAAAGGGGCTCGACTTACTGCCGGCAATGCGGACCACTATTGGAAAATAATTATAAAATTACATTAATAAAGTGTGGAAGTGTGAAAAATTGCAAGTCCCAAGCAAAAGACTGTTGGGGCGTCAAATCGGCCATCCCCGTTTATTTCTTCCAAATAATAACAAAAATTAGATACACTCCCAGGAGCAAAGGCAAGAAAATAATTACAATGAAGTATCCACAGACAGGCTCAAGTCAAGGTCAAATTCAAGCTCAGATCACTGGAATGTTGTTGTGCTTTCTCACAGCAAGCCGCCTTCTTCTACAGCAGAAAAAGCAGATGGGGTGCAGTCAGGCGCCCTCCAGGGTCATCTTCTCAGTGTTGCTGGAGGGAAAGGAGAGGACATGGTTAGCAACAGCGCCCCCTCTCGACCATAAGGTAGTACTGCATACCTTAGGGGAACCCTGAGGATGATCCACAGATACATATACATGATTAAAAATATGCTTGATTATTCACTTAATAGTAATATTAATATGACATGTGAAATATTTTCTTAAGCGGGTTTGGCTTTAAGTTGATTCTAATGTTATTATGAATCTTTTCGGATTATTTTCAGAAGGATGTGCTATTATTATAATATACTGAGTAACATGCTGGGGCTTTGAGATCACAGAAACTCCTGTGTCTAAAATGATTAAGGATAAAGCAACATGGTGTCAGGATCAAATATAGATTTTTTTTTCCTTTTATATATTTTGTCATGGTTTATTTCCATGAAAATGTGCTTTGGTGTCTTTGTCCCTGTATTTTGCAAATGCTATGCACACCTTGAAAGAAAGTTTTTTTTTTTATTTTCAGCCTGAAACTTAAAAACAAGGAGATCAATACAAAAAACACTCAAACTTTAGACTTTTAGATTGTAGCTGAGCTTCTAAAGCTGTTTTAATCTGAAACATGAGAGCACGTCATTGTTATCATCATCAGAAGGGTCTTCAGCATAACAGGAATGTGAGAAAGTGTCTTGTCTGCTATTAAGTTTTCTCTCTAGATTTTCAAATGAGTCCACATGTTTTGGTTTAGGAAAAGATCCAAATGCTGGATGACTTGATTACTTCTAAACAAGACAGCACTCTGATGTTAAACCATGAAGACACCACAGATAGCAGCTACAAGGTTCTGTATCTTCCTGTTTTTTATCATCTTGTTGAAATATGATTTACTCTTCTCCAATGTGAGAAAACACTTTATATAAGCCCCTTTTCCTTTCTATAATCAAACACTCTGTCAATTCCTAGGCCTGCAGCTGTAATCTTATTTTCTAATTTCTCCTTAGAGGTTTATAATTCAAAAGGCCTTATACTTGAGCTCAGATAGTTTTCCGTATACCCAGTACAAGCTTAAACACTTTTCTACATGTACAGTAAATATTGCAAAAACTCATCCATCTTTATAAAAGGAAAAGTGTGTTTGTCTGGCTGCTATATCTTTGTCATTCCAAAAGACTGTGCATCACAAACATTTTTCGGAATAAAATGCATTTCATTTCATTCATTCCAACAGATGGTGCATCATAAACATTAATACTGCTTTCATGGGTTCAACACCAAATGGCATAAAACACAGACATATGCATTAAATGGTGCGCTGCAAATGATTTCAACTTGTTGTGGATGGGTAGCACAGCCATATAAACCAAGAAATCCTCCTGTTCGACAGTTAGATACATGATTCAGTCTATAACAAGTACTGTTTTGCTAACAAAGCTTTTTTGCCTTAGAGCAATCCTGATAATATATGGGGTGGATCCCCCCTATATACTAGGGGCTCTGCCCCCTGCTCGCTTCGCTCGCCCACCCCTGTGTTTGGTTTACCAGATATACAATACAATACAATTTATTTTTGTGTAGCCCAAAATCACACAAGAAGTGCCGCAATGGGCTTTAACAGGCTCTGCCTCCTGTCAGCCCCCCAGCCTTGACCCTTTAAGACAAGGGTTCCCAAAGTGGTCGATATCGACCCCCTGGGGTCGATTTGAACTTCCTGGGGTCGATAGTTTCAATAAAAAAATTGCCGGGTCAACGACAGCAAAAATAGACCCCCTTACTACTGCTATTTGTTTGTTACTTCAAAATATCTATGATTCCAATAGGTACCTAATTAAGAAGTAAAATAATTCAAAAAAACACTTTTTTGATAAAAACATATTACATACCAAACTTGCGAACAAAAAGGTAAAATGTGTCATTAAAAGAGTCACACGTAAGAATGCATGAAAATACATGTAACACGAACATACAGTATCTGTGCATTGTCTTATCGAACGTATCAAAGCAAGTGCGGACGTGAAAAACCGTTGCATGTCTGCTCTTGCTTGCGGTGGGACGAGACGACGGATATTCTATATTAGCAGAATCTATCAGTCTTGTACGGTCATGCTTTCATAAAACACTATAAATTGGTTCGTTTGATGTGACATGTACTTATTTGTGATTTGAAATTTGAATATAATTATTTATTGAGGAGCAGTACTACGAAAAAGAAAATTGGAGGACACAGTTTATTTATTCGAGTAAGAACAAAAATCTTCTGTTTCAAGTAAGTACATACTTTATTGTTTTGTTTTATTTTTTTAATCACAGGGGCTGTCGAAATTGTTAATAAAAATTTGTATTTCTTCAGATAATAATATGACTGAACCAAAAAAGAAATGCAGACAGTACAGCTTGGACTATTTGTACTTCTTTTGAATTTACATATTTATTTCATAAATGTCAAAAATGTCAAAAAAAAAAAAAAAACTCTGCTCGTATTTTTTTGCTTAAATTTTCATTAGTGCAGGTTTCGATATTAAATGTTGCACAAGATAATGTCATATTCTGTAGCCATTTTATCTTTTTAAATAATAATTACAAGTGATTAAAATCTGATATCTAGTGAAATATTTAATATTGAGTACTGTACAAATGTATTAATTTGAGTAAGTAAAGTAAATGACTAGGGGGTCGACGGTTTTAAAAGTTTTTGGTAAAGGGGTTGGCGGCCGAAAAAAGTTTGGGAACTCTTGCTCTAAGAAGACCAGGAAAAACTCAAAAAAAAAACCCTGTAGGGAAAAAATGGAAGAAACCTTGGGAAAGGCAATTCAAACAGAGACCCCTTTTCAGGTAGGTTGGGCGTGCAGTGGGTGTCAAAAAGAAGGGGGTCAATACAATACAACACAATACACATATCAGAATAAATCCTCAATACAGTATAAAAATAAAAATTCTAGAAGTACGGAGTAGAATTTCACATTAGATGATATCACATAATATGATTTGGATTTGTTTAGAGTCCTGGAGACCTCAGCCATCAAGCTACCTCTCCCATTTGGCCATTCCACAGCTGAAATAGCACTAATCCGATGAAAGGACCCCTCTTTCCCACAATTCCTGCAACCCTCCATCAGGGATGACTTTACCTTAGGCAGGCAATATACAATTTAAAGAGACTGTTATTTTCTTGGGAATTGTTACATATGCATTATTTTCACTTTTACTTTAAAAACTTTTGTAAAAACAATACTTGTCCTTTATTTTCGACTCTGTGTGTGGTTACATCTCTTCCTTGCCAGACGTATAACGCTGCTCGCGTTGTGAAGGGGAGGCGCGGCTGAACGCACACTAAGGATATGCCGTCGCATCATCTGCTGTCTTCCTGCTGCTGGCGAGCTGCACGTTTTGCTTGTCTCTTGTCGCTGTTTTAGAGCTGGGAGCACATGATGCTTGTCTGACAGATGCAGTCCAACAATTGGTAGGTTAGATGTCTGTGGAGTTGTTTTAAATGATGGCTCACTGCCTGCCTGCTTTTTAAAGCCTGTACAGCCACTGTCCTTTTTCCTACTTTGTGTCTCTGCTGCTCGCGTTGTGATCACTTCTCCATCATCATAAATATACACCTGACCGAATTGTGTTTTCTTTGAAATTAAACTTGTCGTTGCTTTAACTGTTGTGGGTCCACAGATTCTCATAGTGTATGTTCCATTATTGTGTAAATCTACATTTTGTGCATTGAATGATGTGCACTGAGACACCTGTATCTGTGTGTGCTGCTTCCCTTTACACTACTGTATTTTTTTTTTTTTTTGCCCATTCTCTTTTGTCTCGCGGTTCTTTTATTTGTCTTTCGTGATCTTAACGTGAAGATCACGTATCGTCTACTAGTCATTCATTCCACAGGATTTTTTTTTATAATAGAGAGAGAGCATATATTGTTACACATGCGAGTTGGAGGACCTCATCGCAGGTTCACTTCAGGTATTTAATAACCCTCTGAGATGAGAGGGGGTGCTGCTACTAACATTGTTATCTTCTTTCTCCACAGTGATGAGGATCCACACTGTGAGTGCATTTGACCCTGCCCCTTCCAGTCCAGCAACCATAAAACCCCGGCCTTCCCAGATGGTGGCATCAGTACTGGCTTGAGCGACATGTTAGAAGCGACTAAAGCTATCCAGCTGATTATTTGCTTGAGTTTTCCCTGCATATGTTGAAGAACGACATTTCTGTCCTTTCTTCTTCTTCGTTTTTTTTTTTTTTTTTGCTTTGTCATTGGATAATCACATTTTTTTCCTGTTTTGGACACATTATAAACATTATACATCTGCCTAACCACTTACAGTGTAAATCACAGTGACATACCCTTACTGATTCTTTATACACTGTGGTCCTCGTCGTTGCTTTGTAGTCAATGTCACTCTGTATTTATGAAACTTCCTGTTTGATTATCTGCTGATGTGGTCACCACACATGTGTCAAATAATGACAAATCAGATTCTCTTTTATTTAATACCATGGGATTGATGGAAGGGTGGCACGGTGGCGCAGTGGGTAGCGCTGCTGCCTTGCAGTTAGGAGACCTGGGTTCGCTTCCCGGGTCCTCCCTGCATGGAGTTTGCATGTTCTCCCCGTGTCTGTGTGGGTTTCCTCCCACAGTCCAAGACATGCAGGTTAGGTGCATTGGTGATCCTAAATTGCCCCTAGTGTGTGTGTGGTGTGCCCGGGGTTTGTTTCCTGCCTTACGCCCTGTGTTGGTTGAGTTTGGCTCCAGCAGACCCCCGTGACCCTGTAGTTAGGATATAGCGGGTTGGATAATGGATGGATTGATGGAATTCATATTCACCAAGAACAAAGCAGGTTCTTATGTTTATTCTTTTTTCCTTGATAACAATTTCTAGTTTTGCTTTCTATATTAAAAAAAGTCTTTGCTTGCCTATTTCATTAAAGGGATACAAGAAACTAGAGGCTATTTAAAAAAGACTGGGTGCAAGAAAGTATCAGGCAATAAGAAAGAGTATTAGGGCCACAGTGAAAAAAATGACTTTTTCTTGATTAAAAGTTCTTCTGAATGGGCTTTCTTTATTGCAGTCGTACTGTCTTTATCAAACATATCAACCCCCGATTGCTATCATTCTATTTTCTTTCTCCACACAACCAATTGCCACATGATAAACGTCTTTGTGAAAGTAAAATCAGTTGCATGCTATGAGCGCCAAATCTTCAAAACTTTGAGAGCAGTTATGAGCGCGTGCTGATGCAGTGCATTGCTGTACCCACCACATGACAAACCAACTCAGGATCCCAGATTAGGACCCGAGTGCATCCATGCAACGGGTGACACCTCAGCACCACACGAGTTCAGATGGAATGGAACCAGTGTGAGGTTTTGTTTTATTGTGGCTGGAGTGCCAAATCTGCCTCCAATTCCCAGGTTGACATAAGTTCAAAAGTTACTAAAACATTTTCTTTGGGAAAGCCAAGTAAGGTACAAATCCAAAAATACATTTTGTAAATGTTATCTACCAGGTTGGAGGGCATGCATGCAGGGCTGGATGCAGATTAACATCATACCCAGGACAGAGCAATTGCAGGTTAAGGACCTTGCTCAAAGGCCCAACGGAGTAGAGTCACTTTTGGAGTTTACGGGATTCGAACCGGCAACCTTCCAACTGCCAGTGCAAATTCCTAGCCTCAGAGCCACACTCCACCTCAAAAAACTTTAAGGAACATTGAAAAATCGTTGTTATACATGTTTAATTATTCCATCGATCTAATGCTTGCTGGGACTGGTGTAAGGCAGGAACAACCCCTGGACGTGGAGCCAGCTCATCGCAGGGTGAATACAAGCAGACACAGCATCAAATAAGTCACTTAGATAACTTATGACTTATGAAGTCAATAATTTTGATTTATAAATCAAGAAACTACTAATCACATCTTCCATTATATTCTTGAAATTTTTCATATCACTGCAAAAGATGAAATGATAAAATAATTGTAAAGATGGGATGCTCTCTTTTCATCTCTTTCCAGTATTTCTCTCTCTGCCTTTCCTTTCGTTCCTTCTGAGTGCAGCCGCACAGAGATTGTGATACGCTTGCTTGAGAGAGTAACGTAACGAGGTAACCTTGCCGTGAGCTATCATAAATAAAACATCACCATTTCATAAGTACCACTTACCAGCACAGTAAGATGACAGCCATGAAGAAGGCAAAAAATAGTCAATTCCAAACTTATTTCATTTAAATGTAATTACTCCACACTAAAAATGGAAATACTTTTTAATTTTGAAAAATAATAAATTACCACTGTATAACATTAAATAAAACATACCATGTTATAAAAATGCTCATAAGTAGCTCCTATGGCTGCAGAAACAGTTTTGTTTTCCTCAGTTGAAGGTGTTATGGAATCCCTTTGTGTGTGTTTTTTTTAATATCTGATTGTGATGACCGATGAAATTCAGCATAATATAGAAAAAAATCAATGAAACAGAGACATTCTCATAATAATTGCATGCATATGCAATTTGTTGCTGTTGAACCACACATGGCAACAAAAAATTGATTTGACTTCAGTAAATCTCATGCATTTGGGGTGGAATGTTAGCTGCCTCCACCTTACAGCTTCTGAAGCTCCTGAAGCACTGCTTGGTCCTCAGCCTGGACTTGGTCAATGTCGAGTTTGCTGATTCTCCCTACCGTATGACTTTGGACACTGTGTTTCCTCTTACGTCAGATTTATTTGTGTTTTAGACAGTGTCACAGTTTCTTCAGACTCTGCATGAGTATCCAGCATAGGGCACTCTTTCCTCCCTGGGATGTATTTCTTGATGCAGAATTGACTAGAACCAATACCATCCCTTTCGTACCCATGGCAGAATATAATTACAAGAGAAGAATATGGTACAAAAAGAGATATATGTATTTAACTTGCTTTAAAAGATAACATTCATTCCCAGAATATAATACATAATCCTCTATACATACATATTCAGGCCGGAGAGAAGCAAAGGGCCATCACAGCCAATTGGGAGAATGCTGACAATCAGATGTCCCATTCAGTGAGGAATGTCGGGAACATAGCAAGACGCTTCTGATGTCGTGCTGGATTCTCATTATTATAAACACTCACATAATTATGTATTCATATCAGATATGGGTAACTACCAGAAGGGCTGTGTGCCAAAATAACATCTTTATCATTTATGGCTTCTGTAGACTGTAGCACTATTTAAAATAACCTGCTTGTGTGTCCTTCACCTGCCTTCTACCCATCTCCCTGACTTAGAGCTGTCATCTGCCCATCTTTCTGGCAGTCGGTTTCTCAGCTGAATTGCATGGCCTTGTGAAATAAATTTCTCAATTTACATTGGCACCAATAATCTTCTTGCTACCCCATGCTAAATGCTCAAAGGAGCACAGGAGAAATCACTTAAAAGTATGTGAAGAGCACTGAAATGCCTCATAGGTTTTTCTTCTCTGGATATATGAGATGTAGAACACAACCCAGAAGAGAAGCTGGGAAGGCCACTGAGCTCAGTATGCTTTGTGAACATTGTGAAGGAGACATGGAAATTACTTCTTCCAATCACTCCCTTTCTATAACACTCCCAATGGAATACAATGCAGAACCATTTAGAAGATCTTGACTTTGTGGATAACATTTGTAACTTGTCCCGTCACCTCCAGGATAGCCAACAAGCAAGCAACCTTGAAACAATAGCAATTAGAACGAGCTTCCTTATTAACTCACTCCAGATGAAAACTGTGAGAATTAACTTCACTCAAGAGGGCAAGATTGAGATTAGAGGGATAGAAACAGAAAATGTCCAACAACTGTCCTACTTGGGAAGTGTAGTGAGCATTCCTGGAGGCACGCATGAAGAACTTAAGGCCAAGAAGAGAACTGTTTGTTGTCTATCCACTAACTTTTGCAGATTTATCTTACATACCCATCAACACGCCTGTTGCCTCTAACACCATAGCAGCTTCTCAATGTTTCGCCTAATCTACAAATTCACAAGTATATTTTTGTTCTCATAAATTAAATATACTGTATATATTTTTGTGGTTGGTATTGTGGAAGTTTAATAAGGGGGCCCTTTGAGACTGGAGCCACCCTACCATCCAACCGTATGCACAGGGACTGCAGGGGCATCAACTGCACCACTGTACAAGACTGTCTTAAACTAAATGTAGAGAAAATTAATGAATAGAAGGATATCATGTGTTCAAGGTAATGAATCCTAACCACAAGACATTGCGTTGTTTTTATCCTATTTTACTTAAGTATAAACTCTGTTATAAGCTCAGAAAAACCACCTGTTGTGGGCAATGAACCCAATGAAGTCCTTCATTTCTGTCTTGTATAAAAGAAGGACGCTCATTGAATGTAGTATCTCATTTTGGATCCGACCAAGATAACGAGTACTTTAAGAAACCAAGTGCAATTGAAGCGAGCAAAAGGGAACTGTCCTCACAGAGGGCACCGGCAAGCGCGTAAATTCTATTACAATATGTATATGTATGTATTGTGGACAGTAGGGGGCACTCCAGGTCCCCAAACACCCAACACAACAAGTACAAATACAACTCAGAAGGGCAAAGAGTCTTTAATTCGTGGGCTAACTCTTCCTAATAAGTGTTTCCCACCCCTATAGCCACAGGTATACACAATAAGCACACGTACAGCACAAGCAAAACTGTTTTCCTTCCTTCCTTCTTTCCTTGGTCACTGCCTCCTGCAACTCCTTCTTGCAAACTTTGTCTTCCTCCTCATGACTCTGTCCCATCCATGTCTGGCAGGCAGTTCCTTTTTGCTTCTGATCTTCTGCAAATGTGGTCAGTATGCACTTCCATTCCTGCAGCTCCCCCTGGCAGCTCCCAAAGGACCCAACAGGGCAGTCCTCCGACACTACAATACCCAGCATGCGGGAATCAGAGCCTGGGCTCACTGCCATCTAGAATCTGGGTAGAGATAAAGCTCTGTATAAGATGATACCCCCTGTCCTTCCATCCTAAAGCCATCCAGTCCTTCAAAGTATATATACTACTAGTAGCTGTCTCCCGCGGCTCTGCCCGCGTATTTGTGAAACAGGACAAACTTTAAAAATCAATAAACAAACAAGTATCGCTAGCTAAGCAGAGGCAAGGTACGGTCCAAAATGTGGCCAGAGGTAGAGAGATTCAAACGGAAGCTGGCGCCGTGAGTGAGGAGGGCCCTGCCCCTGTCCTTCCATCCTAAAGCCATCCAGTCCTTCAAAGTATATATACTACTAGTAGCTGTCTCCCGCGGCTCTGCCCGCATAGTTTTGAAACAGGATAAACTTTAAAAATCAATAAACAAACAAGTATCGCTAGCTAAGCAGAGGCAAGGTATGGTCCAAAATGTGGACAGAGGTAGAGAGATTCAAACGGAAGCTGGCGCCGTGAGTGAGGAGGGCCCTGCCCAGCTCCCCACTCCTGCCGTCACGCTTCCCCCTCCCCTCAGCCAACAGTCTCTGTCTCAGATTAACATGTATATATCGCTCCTGCAAGCGAACTATTAGGCTTAGCACACCGAACACCGGAATGTTCAAGCAAATTACAGAAATAAACCCAATCTAAATCCGTTAAGTAGTTCTCTCGTGAAAAGCGGACAGACATACAGACATACTGACAGATAGACAGAGGATTTTATATATACAGAGATACAAAATTCGTATAATGCTCTAAACAATCAAGCACCTTGTTATATTTTGGAGTGCTTTTCCTCCTGCATTCCTATTCATAATCTTAGATTCTCTAACCCTGGCTTGCTCAGTATTCCTAGAGTAAAGTATGAAAGAACTGGTGAGGCGGCTTTTCCTTTTTTTTCAACATCAATAATTCAGAATATTTTACCAGTGGAGATACTCCAGGGCAGTACAGCCAAACAAAAAAAAAGAAAACTACTACTAAAAACCCATCTCTTTATTCTGCCTTCCTTGATTACTTAAGTAATGATTAGCATTACTAGCATTTTTATATACACAGGGAAGAAGGAAATTGTTTATTTTCATAGAATGAGATGATTGATCACTAATCACTACTTTTTCTGTTTTTTAACCTAAAGTTGACATGACATTAACTGACTTGTTGTTGCTGGGTAAGTCAGATTTGACATCTGCAGTTGCTGATCTTGTCGCCAGGTTGTGTCAATTTACATGACTGAGAATTGGTAGTGCATGTCCTATTTAATGATTGCATGTTCACATGCCAGCAAAGTCAAACTCAACCTTTTTGTGACAGCCAATAACGTGCTGCCTGGCAGAGCCGATGGGCTAAGAGTTATGCAAGTTTGGCTGCAATCTCTGCCCTTTTTTTCCCATTTCTTGTGGTATGTAAAACACGAGACATCAGACAGACGAGCTTCTCTTCTGTTTCTGATGTTCCTTATTCCTCGTTGCTGCATTATATACATTGTAGTTCCAGATGAGCGTTCATTGGTTGTCAGCTGTCATGCACGAAGATCCCATCCCATCGACTGAAGGCAACATCAAACCTGTTTGATTTTGTTGCAGCAAATTGTGGACTAGTTAGATTGAGTTGCATGGTATGTCAGACTAGACAACTGAGTATTCACAGGAGTGGGCCGCAGCCTACCTCTGAGTTGATAAGATTATGTAAATGAATGGTATGACTGAAAATCACTGGAAAAGTTGTCTAATGTGACAAGGCCATAAGTTTGCTGCAGCTACCTGAGGTCATGGAAAGATGAAGAGAGATCCACAGGCTCAACCTGTTAATGGTGTTAATGGTGACACACTCATTGAAAATGCCTGGAGGGTTTTGGGTGGTCTTTTGGCTTTGGAACCCCACAATTTTATTTTCTCTAACGTCCCACCAACTGGAGTTTTTATTTTAATGTTCTCCTGGTAAACTATCTGACAATAGTTTGCAATAAAGCTAGACACTCTGATTTTCAATTGTTGTAAATAGTCGCTCTTTGTTGTTACTTTTATTTTGTAGCTCTATTTAGCCACTATTATTGTAAAGCACTTTGAGCTACTTTCATGTATGAAAAGGCGCTATATAAATAAATGTTGTTGTTAAATCTTTTAAAACTAATTGGGTGGCCCCACTTCATAATCCCTCACTGTTACTAGAGGGGCTCCACAGGGCTGTGTTCTGAGTCCTCTGATGCATTCCCTCTACACATATGACTGCATGGCTGCACATGACTCTAACATCCTTGTCAAGTTTGGCGATGACAGAATTGCAGTAGGCATGATAGCTAACAACAACAATAAGCTACCTTATTAAGATGAAGTGGAGAGTGCCACATTCTTTTTCTCAATGTCATCAACAAGACCAACAAGTTGACTGTGAACTTTGGAGGAAAACAGCAGAGGTACTTCCACCCCCTTTAGTGTTAACAGCACTTGGGTTGAAAGAGTGGACAGTCTCAGATACCTTGGTGTCCACATCACAGAGGACCTAACCTTGTCCAAAAACATTGATACCTTGGTAGAAAAAAAAAAGCACGGCATCATCTTTACTACCTCAGATGCCTCAAAGATTTCAGGATAAATAAATTCACATAGAAGAATCTACCGTGTGGTCATTGTGTGTGGCACCTTGGTGCGCGTTGTTTTATTAATTACAAATAAACAGCACCTTCCTTGAATGTCACTAATATCTTTACTTGTTACGAGAGTATTTACTTTCTTTTCTGTCTTGTTAATTTACTCACTTCCATGCTGTTTATGGCAAGCGCTTCAATACACATGACACATTTAGGCCATGTCAGTATGTCCTTCCATCAATGTGTTTACTCAGTAGCTGTCGGGAGAGGAATATGTCTTGTTGTTTTAGTATCGGTCCGTTAGAAGGATCCTTTATAGCCAGTACTTTCACTGCAGTAGACACCTTAATGTAAGGCCTGCACTATATGGCCTCCTTCGTCACGTCACAGTTAAAACTAAATCTGAACCCTGGAAGGAATTAAAAAGAGCAATATTAACACAAGTTTGTAAAAATGATATAACTGCCTACATATTTTTGATTTAACAGTAATTCTTGAATGATCCAGCATTTTCTGACGCAACATCATCTTTTGGGAGAGCTATTGCTTTAAAGCCACCATTATCCAACCTGCTATATCCTAACTACAGGGTCATGGGGGTCTGCTGGAGCCAATCCCAGCCAACACAGGGCGCAAGGCAGGAAACAAACCCCGGGCAGGGTGCCAGCCCACCGCAGGGCACACACATACCAAGCACACACTAGGGACAATTTAGTATAGCCAATCCACCTAACCTGCATGTCTTTGGACTGTGGGAGGAAACTGGAGCACCCGGAGGAAACCCACACAGACAAGGGGAGAACATGCAAACTCAACACGGGGAGGACCCGGGAAGCGAACTTGAGTCTCCTAACTGCCAGGCAGCAGTGATACCACTGCGCCACCATGCCACCCCACCACCATTCATGCCATGTCATTAATTCATTTTCTGATGCTGAGGAAAATCTACAGTGCCCTCCATAATGCTTGGGACAAAGACACATTTTCCCTTGACTTACACAGTTTAAAATCAAATTGTCTCATTTAAAATTGTCCAAAGTGTTTCCAGGTCAAGAAACAAGTTCCAGCCTCACTTGGCCTCATGTTTTGGGCCTGCACCAAATTAACATCATTCTGGTCCAAAATCTTTAAATGCCTTTCAGACACCCTTGGTGTCACAATCCCTCGTAATCCACTAACAGCTGTGTTTGGTGGGCTCACAGAAGGGCTTCAAGTGGAGAAGGACAAACAAACTGTGATTGCCTTTACTTCAGTACTGGCCTACGTAGACTTGTCTTGCTCAACTGAAAGAATCCAAACTCTCCTATTCTAAGTCACTGGGTAACTGATGTTATTTACTATCTGAAACTGGAAAAAATCTAAATTTCACTTAGAGGATCTGTGCAAAACATTTTCAAAACCTTTAAGGATCTAATCAATAACATTATAGAATAAGCATTTAAATTGAGGAAGCAGGTTCTCTCTCCTCTTTTACTCCATTTATCTTTATTCATTTATTAATTTATATATTTAATTATTTTTACTAGCTTTTAGTCTTAATCTGCTAGCCTTGCTCTCTTTCTCAAAGGGTGGGGGTTGATTTGTCTTTTTGTATGGAATGCTATTTGATTTTAATAAAATCAATACAATACAATAACAAAACAAAACAAATCAAACAATTCAGACATTGTGATTAAAGTGCACATTGCAGACTTTCATTTAAGGGTATTTGCAGACATTTCAGTCACACCGTATGGAAATCACAGCACTCTTTCTACGTGGTCCTCCCATTTCAGGGCGCCATAATGTTTGGGACACAGCAATGGCAGGTCTGTTAAAGCCGTCATATTTTAGTAGTTTGTCGCATATCCCTTGCTTGCAATGGCTGCTTGAAGTCTGCCATTCATAGACATCACCAGGTGCTGAGGGATCTTCTCTAGTGATTATGTACAAAACCTCCAAGGCAGCCATCTTCAGCTCCTGCTTGTTTTGGGGGCTTGTCCCCTTACGTTTTCTCTTCAGCATATGGAAGTCCTGCTCAGTTGGATTTAAATTGTGTGACTGGTTAGCCATTCAAGAATTTTTATTATTTGAAAAACTCCCGTGTTGCCTCAGCAGTATGTTTGGATTCTTATCTTGTTGTAGGATGAAGTGCTGTCCAGTGTGTTTGAATGCATTTACTGAAACCTGAGCAGATCAGATGTTTCTATACACCTCAAAATTCATTGTGCAGCTGCCATTAGCAGGTCTGTCATCAATGAAGAGAAGTGTGCCAGGACCTGTGGCAGCCATATATTCCCAAGCCATAACACCACCCACTGCATGGTTTAATAGATGAGGTAGCCCGCTTGGATCTCGGGCAGATCCTTTTCGTCTCCACACCTCATTCTGATACTGGTTCATCTTTGTCCCTTCAGTCCACAAGACCTTTCTCCAGAATTCTGGAGGCTCTTTTATGTCCTTTGTATCAAATTGTAATCTAGCCATTCTGTTTTTGTGGCTGACTAGTGGTCTGCATCTCGCAGTGTGTCCTCTGTACTTCTGTTCACGATGTTTTCTGCTGATAGTCATCTCTGACACATCCACATCTTCCTCCTGAAGACTATTTCTGATCTGCCTAACAGATGTTTGGGGCTTTTTCTTTAACAGAGTGAGGATTCTTCTGTCATCAGCAGTTGTGGTCTTCCTTGGCCTACCAGTCCCTTTGTGATTACTGAGCTCACCAGTGTGTTCTTTCTTCTTGATGATATTCCAGAAAGTTGATTTCGGTCATCCTAAGGTTTTACTGATCTATCTAATGGTTTCATTCTTGTTTTTCATCCTCATAATAGCTTCTTTGACTTTCATTGTCACAACTCTTGTTCGCATATTGAACGGCAACCACAGACTCCAAAGTGTAGAAGATAGCTAAGGTATCTTATAAAGCAATGAAACACACCTGAGGAATCATAAACATTTGGGACGCCAATTGTCCCAAACATTATGGTACTCCGAAATGGGGGAATCGTGTAGAAAAAGTGTTGTCATTTCTACAAGGTGTGACTAAAGTGTATGCAAATCCCCTTAAATAAAAGTCTGTCTGCAATGTGCACTTGAATCACGTTTAAATTGTTTGATTTGTAACTTTAAATTGTGGAGTAAAGGGCTAAATAAAAGAAAAATGGGTCTTTGTCCCAAACATCATGGAGGGCACTGTACACAAGCAATTGGCTCTTTTTTGGTTTCTGATTCAATTGAGCAAAAACTTAAATTTATGGCACCTGTTTTTTCATGGGCAGATACAGGCACTGGTCACTCTGTTGCTTTTCGAGTGATGTCTGTTTGGATGAGTAACGTCTTCACTGGATATAAAGACCCCTTTGAGTAGTAGTAAGCAAAAGTAAGAGCCACTGAAGGAAGCCTCCAATCCCAGGTTAAAGAAAAGCAGTGGAAAAAAGTGGAAACAGGAAAAGATAATGAGCCAGAGTTGGAAGAAATAGTGAAGCAAGGCAGTGAAGCTGCTACCCAAGGGAGTCATTAATCACTAGCATCTGCCAGCAGCTACAAATGGTAAATTAAAGGTTTATCATATTTAGATTATTCAGCGATCCTTCTGTAACACCCTCCCCTCCCATATGTGTTAACCAAAACCTCTTTGGCTTCATGCATGTTTGTTTTTCATTCAGTTATTTATTAAATCAGGAGAGGGCACCATCATGCCAACTCTCCACACCCAATTATATTCCAAAGGTTTAAAAGATATCTGAGTATGTATTCATCCATCCATCCATTATCCAACCACTATATCTTAACTACAGGGTCACGGGGGTCAGTTGGACCCAATCCCAGCCAACACAGGGTGCAAGGCAGGAAGCAAATCATAGCCAGGGTGCCAGCCCACCGCAGGTCGCAAACACAGACACACACACACCAAGCACACACTAGGGACAATTTAGGATTGCCAATGCACCTAACCTGCATGTCTTTGGACTGTGGGAGGAAACCGGAGTACCCGGGAGAAAACCCACGCAGACATGGATAGAACATGCAAACACAACGTAGGGAGGACCCGGGAAGCAAACCCGGGTCTCCTAACCTCGAGGCAGCAGCGCTACCCACTGCGCCAACATGCCACCCATATGTATGCATTTTAAAAATAAATAAAGCATATACAAGGGAGGATTAAACAAAGAAAGAGCACAACAAACCAAATGAAAAGTTAAACAAATGAAACCTTAACTTATTCCAGGGATTAACTACACTTGCCTGCACCCATGTCTATATGAGGGGTGACACGTCTGCATTGGGGTTAAAAAAATTTTTGCATTTGACAGTTTGTTAAGTGAAACTTGTAATATTTAATGTGTGGATATTAGGATTATGTAGGTAAGATATAGCTTTGAAAGTGAAGAAAATGTGAAAGCTAAAATGATTTACTTAAACAGGAGTTTAGCAGGCAGGTGCCCTTTTGGACACGAAATAAAGTCTGACAATGACTCCGAGGATAATAAAGGAAACAAAGAATACCCCATGCCTGCCCACACTCTGGCACAACTTTGAACCCTGGGTATCTTGTAGTTTGTAACTGAGACCGATTAGATAAACTGAATTGCAGTCAAAAATAATACATTTGAAAAACAGTGTTCGCATGCAATGGAAAAACCTAGGTCTTTTCTGATGTTATAAGATACTGGTGATGGCCAAATACAGGGCTATTCAAAATGAAAGAGCAGATTTCAAAAATTTATTTCAAACAAACTGTACAAGACAGAAACACATTCCGCATGTCACTGGATAGAGTAAAGTTCAAAGTTTAAAAGCCCGCCTAAAAGTACCAGTGAATGCCATCAAGCGTTGTTTCTCGTTTGTAGTAAAATGGCGACAACACCACAAGAGAAGGCATTTTGCATGCTGCAGTTTGCGAAGTGTGAGTCCACTGTTCAAGTGCAACGTGAATTCCACAGAAGGTTTAACAAACAAACCTGCCTTGTCACCAGCAAATTTACCAGTGGCATAAAAAATTTCCCCAGCTTCAAGAAGATTCAAATGACTTCACTTTTATGTAAGATGGTGCCCTGCCTCATTTCCATTTGGAGGTCCGGCATTACCTGAACGACACCTTTCCAGGACGATGGCTTGGAAGAGGTGGACAACAAGATCTTGCTCATCGTCTATGGCCTCCCAGGTCTCCAGATTTTTCCCCCTGTGATTTGCAACATTGAATTGTGGAAGCTGTGAATTCAGTAACTAGGGACCAGTTGACTTGTGTGTGCCAAGAAATGGTCTGCCGTTTTGATGTTTGTCGCACTACACATGGTGCTCATGTTGAGTGCATGCAACCTCAAGGACCATAGGACCAAACTTTGAACTTTCCTCTATCCAGTGACGTGCGGAATGTGTTTTTTTGTCTTATACAGTTTGTATGAAATACATTTTTGAAATCTGTTCTTTCATTTTGAATAGCCCTGTATGTCTTCATTCCAGTCATAGCACGATGCAAGAAGCTCGTATTTTACATACTGCAACACAGAAACCTAGCAATTCCATCCAATGAAAACATCAGAGTACAATCACATGATTTAAATGCTGCGACTGCAAGATTTAAAGGGCAGGTGTTGTTGATACATGAAAAAAACAATATAGTGTACGTGAAGCTCAGGAAAAATGAAATGTAGATATCATTATTTATAGGGGCGACATCCTTTTCTCAATTTGCCGAAAACTTGAAAGATGTGACATTCTACGTTTTTCCATAGTTGGTGAGAGTGAGTTCCTTATTTACAACGAAGCAATCAAAATTAAACAATTTCCAAGAAGAATGGTTAAAAAGATATTTACACTTAAGACTCTACTCTTCTTTCCACAAGTAAATACTCCAAAAAAAGGATCTTCAGAAAAAACTTTGTACAATATGAGCATACCGCTCAAAATGACCCTACTACTCAACTCTAGGGCTTTTTGGCTCTCTCCCGTTGTTCACTCCTTTCTCCCTTTTTAATTCCACAGTTTTTCTCACTCTCATTCTCTCCCAGCTGACAATCCTGTCCATGTTTCTTACCTTTATTATACTGCTGCTCGCCTCAATCAGCCAATTGGGGAGCTCAATGTCACACTACGTATGTGCCCTGTCCCTCCCTGTCCAGACAGTACATTTACCACACATTAGCTATTACGTGGTGAAGGGGTGAGAGAGATAGTAATTCATTATAGAAAGGGAATGGTTAGGGGGACAGAATGACCAAGCCATGGACATCGGGTAAACCCTACTTTTTTCAAAAGATGCCCAGTGATCTTTAAGTTTTTTGACAAAAAGGGTTGAGGGCGTTAAAAGCTGTAAATGTTGATAAAACATTATAAGTTACAGGTAGATCTTTTTTGCTATGAGGACTTGACTCGTTGACTTGACTTTGAATCCTTCCTTGTGTGTGAGGAGCGTAAACAACGTCTAGAATGGCATTCACAGTAGGCAAGAGAGCGGAGCAAATGCGCAAAGCAAAATAATATGCGTATTGTTACTTTATTTTTTGTGTATTATTGCTGAATTGGACTCTGATTTATTGAACTCCAATTTTGATGTGAGTGATCTGGAGATTGAAAACAAAAGTCAGGTACTTGCATCACCTGACCCATCTCTAGCTGATCGAGCAATTGATGTGCCTATGGTAATGTTTGCCTAGGAGGACTACACAGACACTTTTTGAACTCTGATTTTGATGCAAACGATATGGAAACCGAAAACGAAAGACAGCTACCTACATCAACTGATCGGTCCCCAGCTGATCGTAGTGCTGAACACGCTCATGTAGCTGACACGCCTACGGCAACGTTCACCCTGGGAGGACTACACAGACAGATCTCTGAGAGGCAAGCTGTCGACTGGACTTCGCCAAACAACATGGCGTGCTAGTGAACATTACAGATGTGGTGATAGTGGACCCTACAAATTACCAGCCACTCGACTACTTCAAGCTGTTTTTTTACAGAAAGTGCTTTTCTGTTTATGAGTGATGACACAAACAGATACAATACAATACAAATTTATTGTTGTATAGCCCAAAATCACACAAGGAGTGCTGCAATGCGCTTTAACATTGGCCTCTTGATAGCCCCCCAGCCTTGACTCTCTAAGAGGACAAGGAAAAACTCCCCAAAAAAATCCAGTAGGGAAATAATGGAAGAAACCTCGGGAAAGGCAGTTCCAAGAGAGACCCCTTTCCAGGTAGGTTTGGCGTGCAGTGGGTGTCAAAAAGAAGGGGATCAATACAATACAATACAATACACTGAACAGAACAAATACTCAATACAGTATAAAAATAACAATTTTAGTACGTAGTAGAATTTAACAGTGGATGACATCACATAATATAATTTGGATTTGTTCAGAGTCCTGGAGACCTCATCCATCAAGCTGCCTCCCCCATTTGGCCATTCCACAGCTAAAACAGTGCTGGGCCAGCCAATCCGATGAAAGGACCTCTCTTTCCCATGATTCCTGCGATCCTCCATCAGGGATGACTTTACCATAGGCAGGCACAACAACTTGGCAGGTGGGCCATGGCACCAAGGTTAGTATCCAATTATAACTATCATGTTACTTATGTTTTAGTGCTAATGACTAACAACAGAGAAGCAGTCTGTACAGTTAATCAGCAGCTCTAGTCAGGGTGTGCTAAACTGAAGTAGTGAGTCTTCAGCCGGGATTTAAAAGCTGAGACTGAAGGGGCATCTCTTATAGTAGCAGGCAGACCATTACATATTTTAGGGGCCCTGTAACTAAAAGCTCGTCCTCCCACTGTTATTTTATTAATCCTTGGAATCATAAGCAGACCGGAATCTTGAGATATTAATGTGTGCTCTGGTTTGTAAGTCATGATAAGTTCTGACAAGTAAGCCGAAGCTCGGCCATTTAATGCTTTATATGTTAAAATGAAGATTTTGAAATCTGCCCTAAACTTAACTGGGAGCCAGTGTAAGGATTTAAGAACTGGAGTTATGTGTTTGTATTTTCTTGTTCTTGTGATAATTCTTGCAGCAGCATTTTGGATTAACTGGAGGCTGTATAAAGAACAGTTTGAACATCCAGTGAACACCGCATTACAGTAGTCAATCCTACTAGAAATAAATGCATGAATTAATTTCTCAGAGTCCTGTTTATTTAAAAAGCACCTTAATTTCCTAACATTTTTAAGATGGAAGAAACATGATTTGGACAACTTTGTAATATGTGCTTTAAATGACATATTAGAGTCAAAGAGATATGTAATAAGTGTGTGAATTTGAATACTGTAGAGGCTAATGGAACATAAAACAGAGTTCACATTTGTAAATGCGTGCTTTTATTTGGAAAAATTTTCAGCTCTGGGACAAAAGGACAAAAAAAAAAAAAAATTAGTCTTAAAAGAATTAATGTCCACAGAGAATAGGGGCTTTATACGAAGAAGAGCAACATTATTACAGGATAGTGTCCCCATCACAGAACTGGAGTATTGGGATCCACAAACAGAAAGCACAGGGTAAGCACCCCCGATTGCCTCACCAACACCTTTACCAGTA
This sequence comes from Polypterus bichir lapradei, assembly GCA_026402145.1. NCBI lineage: Eukaryota > Metazoa > Chordata > Cladistia > Polypteriformes > Polypteridae > Polypterus > Polypterus bichir. Next base: position 8,233,640 of record JANRMT010062823.1, read on the forward strand.
GCCACCTCTAGCTTTACCTACAGTAGATGGTCAACCATCAAACTACTGGCAGGACCCAAACATGCCCAGCTTCAGGTGACTGACCCGTTGGTGGTGGTGGTGGTGGTGGTGGTTGTGATGTGGCTGGTAATATATACTACAATTACAAGGCTTACCCCATGTGGCAGTACCCTCCTTGCCACACTGGCATGCACATTTGCATGCACAAAGCAAGTGAGTGCTGGTCTTCTCATCATAGAGAGTGTGTGCCCCTGAAAAACAGGTTCTTTAATCTGACAGCTTAATGCTAGCCTTCAAATACCCAGACACACCTCAGGCGGAGGGCTAAACACTTGGATATTAAAGAATAAACAGCACTTAGCTTTTAATCTTGGCACATACAAACAGCTGTAGGGACAAGAAGCATATCATTATCATCATCACCAGAACAAGAGTCTCCGGCACGACAGGAACACGTGCACGGTACTTGCCTGTGCCACTGAGTTTTCTTAACCCTTCAGCTTTTCCAAGTGCTTTGCTTCAAAAGTCCAAAGGCTGAACGTCTTGATCATTATTAAAGTTAACACATGGAGATAAACAGCAACAACAGGGAGTGGCAACTTTCCTTTTCCATCATTTTATTTAAGTGCTATTAACACCATATGCCCAGTAGATGATAACATTTCAGTTAGTTATGCCTTTCTTTTCTTTCTCTCTCCCAGTATCCAGAATATTCTACCAAGCGAAATCTGTCCTTCAGCTCTATTTATTCTGAGTAACAAAATGTAACTTTTTTGTCACATGAATCAATATAGGTGAATCGTATGTTGAATTCAAATATCTGATCAGACTTTCAGGCAAGGATATAAGTGACTCACAATTCATATTTATAATTAGAGTATTGTAGAAACTCAACCTGTGAAAGGTAGAGGTGGAGGTGTGCAGACTGAAGGAGCTTGAAAAGGAACTGCAATAAACAGCACCTTAGGTTAGACATGGCAAAGGAAAGATGATGTTGTGGTGTGAAGGCCCGTGAGGACAGCCATCCTCCTTGAAAGTGACCAGCCACAGTATGGTTATGAACTAAAGAGTCTCTAGATAGATAGATAGATAGATAGATAGATAGATAGATAGATAGATAGATAGATACTTTAGCAGTCGCTAGTCGCACAAAGGGCACCGAAGAATCTTTATAAATAAAATTGTTTATTTTTACAAGAAGCATTGTCAGTCACAAATAAGCTCAGAGAAACACAAATGCACAGAAAGCAATGCCCGAATAATAGGCAATCCCAAAAATAAATACGAGGAATGGTCAAAAAAAACAGACTGAAATGACAATAATCCAGAAAATTCACAAACTGCACAATATAGTCGCAAATCCTCAACCATTAGTGCTGAGGGCAGTCCCTTGTGCTGTTGGACAGGTGGCTCTGCCTCTTGGGGGACAACCCACAAAACAAGAGGAACATTTATTTCTATAGCACATTTTCATACAAATAATGTAGCTCAACGTGCTTTACATGACGAAGAAAGAGAAAAAAGACAAAATAAATAAGAATTCAAATAAGACAAAACTCATTAACATAGAATAAAAGTAAGGTCCGATGGCCAGGGAGGACAGAAAAAAACAAATAAACTCCAGACGGCTGGAGAGAAAAAATAAAATCTGCAGGGGATCCAGACCATGAGACCGCCCAGCCCCCTCTGGGCATTCTACCTAACATAAATTATCAGTCCTTATTGTATTTAGGGTTGTCATGGAAGGACTTGATGATGACGGTCATGTGGACTTCTGGCCTTTAATCCATCAATGTAGGAACATCATGGTGCATTGATTAGGTGGTGTTGGCGCAGGTCGCCACCACAGAAAACCGGGAAAAGAACAGAAGAGAGAGTAGGGATTAGTATGGATACAAAAACAAAACAAGAGGAACATCCCTGAATACTCATCAACTATATAAGCTAAATAATCAATTCTGTTAACATAAAAAAGGAACAAAATACACACAAATATATTTGTACCCCAGTCAGGGAAGGAAGACTGGCTGAAACATGACAAGCATCATGACAAGTGGGAGTTGATCAGGAGCCTTTCTTAAAGCAACAATGAACAGACCTTTCAAGGACCATTCAAAAGCTGCTGATGTGTTGTCAGTCCATCCTCTGCTGTACCTCAAGATGTTACACTGGAAGCTGTGGTGGGATTAAACCCATGCCTCATGTGATACGAGAAGCTCTGTGTACACCAGAATTGAATGCTGCATACATGGGTAAGGTTGACCACACAGCTACATCAGATGAGAAGACAAATTATTTCCAATCTGCTACCAACCCAAGTCCAGGTACACCAAACCCCATGAATAACAAACACATATAATAATGGGCGCATTACATCTGACCCAGCCAGTTGCAAGTCTTAGTTGTCCTGCAATAACTAATCATCCTGCAGTGATGATAGCTCCACTACGGCCAAGGTGGTGAAGGGCGGAAAAGGGAGGAAGGTCAGGGGAAGAAGACTAGCTTTAAAATGACAAGCAGTCATGACAAGGGGGAGTTGATCAGGGTTCTTTCCTAAAGCAACAATAAACAGTCCTTTCAAGGACCATTCAACAGCTGCTACTGTGTGTGTCAGTCCATCCTCTGCTGTACCTCAAGATGTTACACTGGAAGCAGCGGTGGGATTAAACCCCTGCCTCATGTGATATGAGAAGCTCTGTTTACACCAGAATCGGATGCTGAATACATGGGTGAGGTTGACCACACAGCTTCATCAGATGAGGAGACAAATCATTTCCAATCTGCTACCAACCCAAGTCCAGGTACACCAAATGCCATGGATAACTGTAATAAGCAACAGTTTAATATGTCACTGTACTCTGTGCAAATATATCTTATAAATCTGCCTTTTTCTACTTACATGCACAGTTGATACAGAGCCAGATTTAAAACAGGGGTGCACCATATAGAACTGCTAGTCAAGCATTATAACATAAGGGAAGACAGATAGACACAACTGCGAAACGAACAGTCAGACTGAAGACCACTGTATACTATTTTTGTCTGTCAAAGTCAGCATGAAACTGTATCCTCTTTTGCCTTGTTTGGAATTGCATGATTCACCTAAGTGGGGGCCTGCACGTGAAGAAAGAGTATAAAGTCTTGGAACATCGCCCGACACACCTTTGAAGCCGACGGGCGGATGGGAGATAACGTCATCCGATCCGGAAAATCCTTCCACTGCAACCGCGAAAATGGCAGACTCTACACATCAGGCCCTAACTCCCAAACTGGGTTCTTGCCATTGGCTTCCTTCATCTGTTATGCAGCGTAAGCCATCATTAGACAAAGCTATTTCCCCTATGTGATTTCTTACCACCGTATCACTAAGGGAGGGGTATCGCCTTTTTATATTATATCTATATAGTTTCAGGTTATGTAATACACCGCAATCACAAAAGAACTCATTCCCAGGGAGCCAATGCCCCCTGCTGGATACAGTAACAAACACATATAATAATGGGTGCATTACATCTAACCAGCCAGTTACAAGTGTTTGTTGTGCTGCTATAACTGATCATCCTGGAGTGGTGATAGCTCCACTAAAGGCTAGGTGGTGAAGGGCGAAAAGGGAGGAAGGTCAGGGGAAGAAGACTGGCTGAAACATGACAAGTAATCATAACAAGTGGGAGTTGATCAGGGTCCGTCCTTAAAGAAACAATGAACAGTCCTTTCAAGGACCATTCAACAGCTGCTTGTATCTGTGTCACATCTTCCTCTGCTGTACTTTAGGTGATTATACTGGAAGCAGTGGTGGAATCAAACCCATGGTTCCTGAAAGATTACAGTAGAAGCTCTCTGTTTACAACTGAATCGACTTACACCATACAGGGGTAAGGTTGACCATGCAGCTGTATCAGAAAAGGAGACAAATCGATTCCAGTCAGCTAATAACTCTACTCCATGAATAACCCTCCCTCACAATGGCTTCATCAGATCTGTGGTCCTGTAATAAATGATCCCCTGCAGCAGAGATAGCCCCACAAAGGCCAAGGCGCCAGAGGTTTGAAGATTTTGTGTTACTTTCTGGGAAGAGAGCTTAAAGTGTAGTGACTCAAACTGTGAGAGAATAGGCAGCCGACACTCCGCAAAGGGGAGCACGGAGCTGTGAATGATGGAGAAGCTTAAAAGGAGGTGTGATGAACAGATTGGACCTGACAACAGAAGGAAGACGGCCAGTCATGTGGTCAAGTGAATGCACATGAGGACAGAGATCTCCCTTGAAGAGGGAGAACAGTGTCTCCAATGGAAAACAGAGGGAGTTTAACAGAGTCCTTTCTTAAAGGGTCCTTTCAATAGCTGCTTGTGTCTTTGACAATCCTTCCTCCATTAATTGAAAAATGAAGTCAGCGGCCATTGTGGGACTCATTTTGTGGACTGTGGTTAAAAGGAGAATGGCTGTTAGTGACCGTGGTCCCCAGGAGTGATGTCAATGTGCTCTCTTCAGTATTGTTCTGTGGATGCCCCCTGTAAGAGCCAAATCCTTTAAGTTAATATTAGTAGTAAATTTACCTTAGGCTGCTTATTTTTCGGATTTTTATTACAGCAGTGTTTGACGATGGTTTCCTCATAGTTCAAAATAGTTCAAATATAATTACAAGATAAGCCTTCCAGCACTAGTATGACTCGCCGTACAAAAAAGACTCCACAGTCCAAGTTTGTTCATTTTAACAATTTTAGTGACATTCAAAGCAAACAGTTCACAGAAAAAAATGTAGATAATACACACAAAAAAGGGGAAACTTATAATATTCTACTTAAATATCTAGGTCACATTTCTTAAAGTTTCTATGTTGTGTTCTATGTAACAGTCAGAAAGCTATATGCCCTTAATGCCCGTCTTGTTTAACCATGCAGGTTTCTTTCTAACCTTTCTAGTATGCAGTTTTTAATATTTGGAAAAAATTTGGAATTAACTCGCTTAGAGATCTTTATATAGACAACGTCTTTGCAACCTATGAACAATTACATTCCAAATTTAACATTCCAGCTACACATTTCTTTCACTATCTTCAAATCAGAAACTTTGTTAAACAAAACCTTCCAGATTTTCCTCATCGTGCACCCTCATCCATGCTGGAAAAAATATTGCTCAATCTCAAGGACTTAGACTCCATCTCTACAATATATAAAATCATTTTACAATCCCTCCCTTTCAAAGATCCAAGAAGACACTGGGAAAAAGATCTTTCAATTAATATATCAGAAAAGGAGTGGAAAGTAGCAATGCAGAGAATTCACTCGAGCTCCATATGCGCAAAGCATACAATCATACAACTCAAAATTATATATCGAGCACATCTGTCTCGACTAAAACTTTCCAAAATGTTCCCAGGGCATGATCCAACCTGCGAATGTTGCAACCAAGTCCCAGCCTCACTAGGTCACATGTTCTGGTCCTGCACCAAATTAACATTATTCTGGACAAACATTTTTAATTACCTTTCAGATAGCCTTGCACTCACAATCCCCCCAAACCCATTAACAGCTGTGTTTGGTGTTCTTCCAGATGGGTTTAAAGCGGAGAAAGAACAAATTGTGATTGCATTCACTACACTTTTGGCACGTAGACTTATTCTGATAAACTGGAAGAACCCAAACTCTCCTCTTTTAAGTCAGTGGGAAACCGATGTGTTATATTATTTGAAGTTGGAAAAAATCAAATACTCAGTTAGAGGATCCGTACAGACTTTTTTCAAAACATGGCAGAATCTAATCAGTAATATTTTAAAATAAGTTCATAAGGCACAGAGAATTTATTAATTTAGGTATGTTTACAAGCCTTAAATTTAACGCCGTTTGGCTTGCTCTCTCTCTCAGGGGTGGGGATCGATCTGTTCTTAATTTTTTCTCTTTGTAAAAACTTGATTGCTTTGTATGGATTGTAATAAAATTAATAAAAAATAAAAATCAAAATAACCTTTCTAGTTCTGTCTAACTTCAATCTAAGGACTATTCTACTGTCACACAGACTTTTAAATTACAAATAATCAATTTTCTATAACTTATAGGGGGTTAAACTAAATCTTCTATTGTCTTTGTTAGAATATGTTATAGTCGAGTTCAAAAACTAAGCACACTAAGGTAAATTTACTATTTATATTAATTTAAAGAATTTACACTCCCTTTGCTCATATGTGCAAGGGAATATACAGTATTAAAATATTGATTACAAAATTATACTAATACAAAACCAATACTAAAACGTAGAAAATAAAATATATATGAAAAAATAACTTTTTAAAAACCACGCTTATATTAAGTTAAAGAGTGTGCTAAAAAGTAAAAAATAAGTCTCTCATCCATCACTCGTAAAAAAAAAAAAATGAAAGCGTGGGTGCTTTTTGAATTTTGAAATGATGTGGTGGCATGGGGTGCTTCACAGCAGCAGGGACAGGGAGGCAGGTCAGAATTGAGGGAAGAATGAATTCAGCCAAATCCAGAGAAGTAATTGAAGAAAAACTGCTCTAGAGTGCTCAAGATCTCAGACTGGGGCAACAGTACACCTTTCAGCACGACAATGACCCAAGGCATACAGCCAAGCAGGGCCATCTTAACACATGGGTACGCTGGGCAGTTGCCTGGGGGCTTCATGAGCATAGGAGGCCCGTGCTAATCTATGTATGCTGTTACTTGCTGTCAATAAATAAATACTATACTCTATCCATCCATCCATCCATTATCCAACCCGCTATATCCTAACACAGGGTCACGGGGGTCTGCTGGAGCCAATCCCAGCCAACACAGGGCGCAAGGCAGGAAACAAACCCCGGGCAGGGCGCCAGCCCACCGCAGACTATACTCTACTAAACCATAAATATTTGTTATTGTGTTACAAGTGGACATTGGCATTCACCTCTGATTTAGTATCATGGTCACCTTTGCAACTTCACGTGCATGCCTGTGTTACGGATCTCATGCACTACATAATGTAAAAGGGTATCTGTTAGTGTCACTTCAACTCAATTCCCTGCAAAGAAATTTCACAAATATTTGTGTTGAACACTTGATTAATAATAAATAATTCATAGTATTTTTATACTGTATGGTTTACCATTTGAGTATCATTTATATGTTGAAATTTGTGTTTTTCTAGGCTCATGTTATATTGCTGAAACGGTTGTGTTGATTAATCTTTGCTGTACAGCATGTTTTTCCACGTTTAAAAACTGATTTTGTTTATATGTTTGATTTTATTATCCATTTACATCTTTATTCCTGTGAGGTTGTGTAGGTAGGAACCCCAGTGCACTGCTTTGCCTGGAGGCCTATAATGCTGTTAAGATGGCCCTGCAGCAAAAACAGCTCTGAAGTGACCCTAGGACAAGTCTTTGAGTGTCCTTGAGTGGCCCAGCTAAAGTCCGGACTTCAGTCCCATAGAGCTCCTGTGAGGAGACCTGAAGATTGCAGTTTACAGATGCTTCCCATCCAATCTAAAGCTTGAGCTTGAGTGGATCTGCCAGGAAGAATTGGATAAGCTGCAGAAATCCCAGCATGCCAAGCTTGTAGAGGCTTAGCCAAAAAGACTCAAAGATGCATTTGCTGCCAAAGGGGCTTCTACAAAGTACTAAATTAATTGTAATGTATGGTTGTGAATTATTAGTTATTATATCTCTTCACTTGTGCCAATCAACTTCTGTCACCTGTCCTATTACACTTGCTGAACAAACAGGCCCTAGCCTAATGTTACTCGATTACGTTTACCTATTTTGGAAGTCACTTTGGATAAAAGTGTCTGCCACAAAAATAAATGTAAATGTAAATTTAAATGATGGGACTGAAAACGTATTTGAATGAGAGATTTCAGTTTTTGATTTTGAATACATTTGCAGACCTTTCTGAAAGCATGTTTTCTCTTTGTCATTGTGGTAAATTTATCCATTTAAAATAAAATCTGCAACACAGTGTGCAGAAAGTGAAGTGTCTGAACACTTTATGAATCAATTGTATGACCGTTACCCTGTCATTGCCATCTTTAAGGCTGAGAACATCTTTACACCATTTTAGTGTGGGATCTGGGCCTTCCCAGAAGTGGCACCGTCTTGTTCCCAAGAAGAGTGACATTTCATATTGGAGACAGCACAACACAAGGTGGTCACATGATGGTAATTGAAATAAGATCAGGTAGATATCCGTCAATTAAGCCTCCTTGAGTTGCAAGATTTTTTTAGTAATAATAATCCATTTTAATAAAAGGATAAATGTCTGTATGCGGTGGGCTGGCATCCTGCCCGGGGTTTGTTTCCTGCCTTGCGCCCTGTGTTGGCTGGCATTGGCTCCAGCAGACCCCCGTGACCCTGTAGTTAGGATTATAGCGGGTTGGATAAATGAAGGGATGGATAAATGTCTGTGTGTCCATCCGGTTGCTATTCCTCTGGCATTCCGAAAGATCATCAGAAACATTTTTAGTAATGAAATTCATTGAATTAGTAATTCCAACAGATGGTGCTTCACAAACATTAACACGGCTTTTACGAATCCCGTAACAAATAACAGATACATATGCATGGCACCAGGGATGTGCGGTAAGGGGAGGCACTAATAAAAATTAAAAAAACTAATAATGACAACAAAATAAATTTGCCTACTGGTCTGTGCTATACATTTGTTTTCTTTATGATTCCAGTAACTTTGACCATTTGTATAGTCAAAGTTGCTGAATTTGTGCATTTCCTGTTCAAATGCAGGGGAGAAACGCGAGGTGCGGCAGCAACAAGCCTCACCTCACCTCGGACTGCACTCTCCCTCACACACGGGATTGATGCAAGCAATTGGCGCATGTCTGTTGCTGTCTCTCTGTACGTCACCAATATAGGGTTGCCAGACGTTCCTTATATATGGGACATGTCCCATATTTGATAATTTTGTCCCCTGTCCAATACTGACCTTTTAGGGTCACCCAAATGTCCAGTATTTAGTTCATTTTCAAATTTCGTAATAAAAATATATTTTTACTACCTTCTTATGGTACTTAGTTGTGATTTTTTAAGTAATTACACTTTCTTTTCTCAGATTCTCTTGATGAAAATAACCCAAATGTAACGAGGAAACGAGTGCTTGCTCCCCGTTTGCATCTTGTTCAGTTGCTATGGTTGGCTGAGGACAGCGACACTCTTACCGTTTTGCTCTCCAGTTCTGTATCAGCATTGCAACATACAGTGACTGTCAACAAAGTGTGTTGTTAATACTTGCCACGGCCCACTTTTTTACTAACTGCCTATATTAAATAATAATAATATTTCTCTGTTGTCTGTATTAAATAAATATTTTCAAATGATTTCACTTTTACAGATTTTTTTTAGCTTGTATTAAATCATTTTCAAATGATTTTACTTTTGTTTTCCTCATAACCCATTAAAATCCTTGCTTTAAGTTTTTAACTTTTGTCTCTACTTTTATATAATATATTGGTCTGGGTGTGTAGGGGGGTATGTAAACATTTATACATATAGTAATAAAGAGAGAGATTTTAAGAGTGCCCCGTATTTCTAATTTTCTAATCTGGCAACCCTACACCAATGTAATGTCTGCAGGCACGTTTATTATACACCCTGACTTTCCACAGTCTGGCTAATATCTTTAATGAATGTGTGTGACATATTTAGTCTTGCTAATCGGACATAAAACCGCAATGAAAAGGCACAAGGTGAGGCAGACAGTACCGTGCCGCCCTGAAGGGGGCGCATGTGAGCCTAACAGGTGTTGGTTGCTGCTGTTCTTCTACGCTGAGGCTCTGGGCGCCAATAAGTTAGAGATATCAGAAAGTCAAGTGCACTACAGCGGTCCGTTTATTTAAATTTTTTGTTCCGACTGACTGCCAAAATGGAAGATTAAGATTTTTAAAACTAAAGGAAAATAAGGAGGACTTTTATAAGAAAGTGATGGAGATTTTTGTGGAGAAGGATAGGTGCATGGACTTTCAATGCTAAAAAGAACTATTGACACCCTTAAACCAGCTTCCAGCCCCCTTGATATTGTACCACCACGTCTTAGTGGAAGCCTTTGATGTGTTGGGCCCATCTTTACTAGCCATTATAAATGATTCTATTAGTTCGGGGGTTGTGCCCTCATTTTTTAAACATGCTGCAGTCCGTCCCCATCTAAAAAAGGCAGGATTAGATCCTGGAGTTTTAACCAACTTTCGTCCAATTTCCCAGCTCCCATTTCTGGCTAAAATACTAGAAAAAATTATTTATAATCAATTGGTCAATCACCTTAACTCCAATAATTTATTTGAGACCTACCAATCTGGTTTTAGGCGTTATCATGGTGTTGAAACGGCACTCCTGAAAGTGTTCAATGACATCTCTCTTATTGCTGACTCAGGTGATGCGGCAGTCCTTGTCCTCCTTGACCTGTCCGCCGCCTTTGACACCATTGACCATGAAATATTGCTGATGCGGCTCGAACATCTTGTTGGGCTTAAAGGGGCTGCTCTTAACTGGTTTAGGTCATATTTAACTGGTAGACACTTTTCAGTGACTTTAAATTCCTCTTTTTCATCTACTGTTCCTCTTAAATATGGTGTCCCTCAGGGATCTATTTTAGGTCCTATTTTATTCTCTATATACCTTCACCCTATTGGAGCGATTTTTAGGAAATTTAACATTTCTTTTCACTGCTATGCTGATGATACTCAGGTTTATATTCCCGTTTGCAACTCTGCAACAAATCAACTCCACAACTGTCTGTCTGAACTAAGATCCTGGATGGCCAATAATTTTCTTGATCTAAATCAAAATAAAACGGAGGTGCTTATAGTGGGTCCACCAGTTAAAGCCCAAATTGGTCTTGGACTTCTCGGCTCTTTCTCTGCCTTTTCCAAACCTCAAGTCCGCAATCTTGGTGTTACCTTTGATAGTAACCTCTCTTTTGAGAAACAAGTAAATTCTGTTGTCAAGAGTTGCTTTTTCCAACTTCGTCTATTAGGTAAGATAAAGCCTTTTTTATCTTCTAAAGATCTTGAGAAAGCTACTCATGCTTTTATTTTTTCTCGCCTCGATTATTGCAATTTGCTGTATTCTGGGATTAACAAATCTCTGATACACAGGTTACAGCTGGTCGAAAATGCTGCTGCTCGCCTTCTGGTTGGGGCAAGGAAGTATGACTCTGTTTCTCCTATTTTAGCTTTGTTATACTGGCTGCCTGTCAGTTTTCGAATTGATTTTAAAATCTTGCTGCTAGTTTTTAAATCGTTACATGGGCTTGCTCCTGCCTATTTATCTGAACTGTGTGTTTTACACCAGCCATCCAGAGTGCTTAGATCTTCTGGTCAGTTGTCTCTTGTTGTCCCTCGTACTAAGTGTAAAACCAAGGGGGACAGGGCCTTTGCAGCTGCTGCCCCTCGCCTGTGGAACTCTCTACCTCATCATATTTAGGAGTCGTCTACAATTGAACTGTTCAAAACAAGATTAAAAACTCACTTATTTTCACTTGCATTCAGTGACCTTCAGTAATACTGATGGTTTTCCTCTTTGTGATCATATAACATCATTCCTATTTATTATCTATCTTATTTTATGTTCATATATTTTATTACTATTTATGTTTTATTGTTTATTGTTTTTTCTTTTATTCTATTATTGTAAAGCACTTTGGCTGCAGCATTACTATGTTGTTTTAAATGTGCTATATAAATAAAGTGACATTGACATTGACATATAAATGGTTTTCATTTTTATAAAAAAATGGGATCAGACTAAGAAAAAAAATCCAATATTTAAAAACTAAATTTTGATCTTAAATAAAATATTCTTTTGCTTTTCTTGTTATCCTTTTGTTGAACAGTCTGTTTTAAAATTGATTAAAAAAATCTGAATTAAAAGCTTTCAAAAACAACTAAATATTTCAATTAAGGTCAAAAGTGAAATTTGTTGTTTTTCATACCCCACTCTATACTTTATATTTATTGAATGAGTGTGAATTGTGAAATCGCAACGGCAAATTTAGAGCATTTGGAGAGTGACGAGCAAATGCGCTCTCTCCGTTATAAATGTGTTGTTCTTTCTTAGCCAAATATGTGCCTTACCTGTGTGTGTGTAAAGAATGCTGATTAGATATGAACCATAACCAGTAGTCAATGTGCAGGCTGCCAACTGAATAGTGAATACTCTTTGGGGTTCATATATTTATAATCTGACTCTGAAGGAGTCAGTGCCTCACCAGCCATGAACCTCACCACACGTCACTGCTTGGCACAGTGCACTGCAGATGTTATCGCTGAGGTCTTCGTTTATTACTTAGATTTCAACCCATCTTAGACGGGTATTAGAGCTAATAATAAAAACAGAGCACATTTTTTCTTGGGCAGCACGGTGGCGCAGTGGTAGCGCTGCTGCCTCTCAGTTAGGAGACCTGGGTTTGCTTCCCAGGTCCTCCCTGCGTGGAGTTTGCATGTTCTCCCCATGTCTGCGTGGGTTTCCTCCCACAGTACAAAGACATGCAGGTTAGGTGCATTGGTGATCCTAAATTGTCCCTCGTGTGTGCTTGGTGTGTGGATGTGTGTGCCCTGTGGTGGGCTGGCGCCCTGCCTGGGGTTTGTTCCTGCCTTGCGCCCTGTGCTGGCTGGGATTGGCTTGAGCAGACCCCCGTGACCCTGTGTTAGGACATAGCGGCTTGGAGAATGACTGACTGACTGATACTTTTTCTTTAGTTCTACACATCCATAAAATGTGCTTTAAATAGTTAAAATGGATATAATGCTGAAAACAGAGCAAGTTGTGTCTTTCTTCATGAACTGGTTGTGCAGGGCATTGAGAAGAGGAAGCTTGAACCAGAAAATGGGAATCAGTAGAATCCCATGGGTTACACATTAAATGACAGTATAAAGTATGTCTGCATACTTATTTATATTCCAGAAAATGTCATGGGATAAAAGGATATAAGAGATGAGAGATGCATAGCAATCCACTTATTGAGAACATATTTGTAGAAGGCAAAAAACATCCTGAAATGTAAAATTCATGATTCATTGCTCAAATATTACCAGACTTAAATGAGAAAGAAAAAATTATTTTGACATTGTCACTCCGCTCCAAAGCCTGACCATCTGCTAGGTTAGAGTCAAACATGAAAAAGCCATTTAGATGCAAGACAAAGCGGCAGTCAGACATAAGCAATGATGAACTGTTTTGCAATTTAATTTTGAGAAAGCCATAAAGCAGCACTTCCATGAGATTTACAAACAATTATTGCCTTACCTCACGACCCTCTGATTAGCCTGCCCTACACAACTTATGAATGTGAGAGGAAGACCAGAGCAATGGAGGAAAAATGTACACAGACAAGTGAAGAAAGTTTAATTTCCTCTCTACTGCCAGATGTACAGTTCTAAGTACAAGGAAACCACTTAAACCCACAGCAAACATAAAGCACACTTATTCTAGATTCATATATTGCAGAGGCGCTTGATAATTCCAAGGAAAATGTGGACCAGTCTGGACTGGTCTACTAACACAGAGGAACTAAACAAGAGAAGGCAGAAAAATAATAACTTAAAATTAATAAAAACAACAATAAAATATAAAATCTTATAGTATTGGGAAAGTGATTGACAAGGACAGGCCATTCAGCCCAACAAAGCTTGCTGTTCTTAACCACTTCTTCTAAAATAAAATCAAGTTGAGTTTTAAAAGCCCCTAAAGTCCTGCTGTCTACTACACTATTTGGTCTCTTATTCCAAGTGTCTGTGGTTCTTTGTGTGAAGAAAGACTTCCTAATGTTTGTGTGAAATTTACCTTTAACAAGTTTCCAACTGTGTCCTCATATTCTTACTGAACACATTACTAATTCTTTAAAGAGTGAAAAATGGCAAACATCATCCCATTAAATAAAACGGCTCAGTATTAATTATTTTAATATGTTAAACACATCAATCATGTCTCCTCTGAATCTCCTTTTGCTTAAACTAAAAAGGTCCAACTCCTTAAGTCTTTCCTCATAACTCATCCCCTGTAGCCCTGAATCAGCCTAGTCGCTCTTCTCTGGACTTTTTCTAGTGCTGTTATGTCCTTTTTATAGCCTGGAGATCAAAACTGCACACAGGACTCCAGATGAGGCCTCACCAGTGTGTTATAAAGCTTGAGCAGAACCTCCTGTGACTTGTACTCCACACATCAGGGTGCTATATAACCTGACATTCTGTTAGCTTTCTTTTTGTCTTCTGAACTGTCTACCAGTTGATAGTGTTGTGTCCACTACGACTCCTAGATCCTTCTCATAAGGTGTACTCTCAATTTTCTGACCGTCCATTGTGTATTCAAACCTCACATTTTTACTACCTACATTAATACTTTAGATTTACTGACATTGAATTCCATTTGCCACAAATCTGCTCCACACATCAAGGCGCTATATAACCTGACATTCTGTTAGCCTTCTTAATGGCTTCTGAACACTGTCTGGCAGTTAATAATGATGAGTCCATGACAGATAAGCAATACTTTCAGGTTTTAGACCTCCTATCATATATTCCAACCTAATGTTTTTATTTCTTACATGTTACCTTACATTTGCTTACATTAAATTATTCCGCCACAAATCTTTCCAAGTCTGGGAGAGTCATGAACTTGGGGTTCCTAAGCAAAATGACTTAAAATACCCAATAAGGAGGGAAAACTTTCAAACCCTGGCTAGTAATGAAAGAGCAAACACAGGATCTTTATAAATAACATTTATTCATTGAAAAGATGCTCTTAATGAAGCTATGATAAGCACAAAAGGCACAGCAGGAGTTGTTTGAAAGCAAATGAGGTAATCCCAGGTAAACAAGTCCCAATACAAAAACACAGAAGAGAGTCTGAAAAACAGAGCAGAGTTTCAGAATCCAGTTAATCCACAAACAGAATAAGGCACAGTAACAATAATCTCTGGAGCTCACCACACCACCAAGTGCATTTAATGAACTGCAAGGGACTGCTTGTTTTCCAAGCTTCATCGGGCAGAGGGCAGCCCCTTAACTGTGATTGGCAGGTGGCCCTGCCCCTTGGGGAACCACCCACAAGACACACAGAACATAGCATGTTCAACAATCAACTATATTTACTTAAACAAAGGAATCAGAAATTAACAAAAAATACATTAAAAAGGCATTTAAACTCTAGCCAGGGCATGAACCCTGGCTGAAACGTAACAGTATGTTGTTTGAGTCCCTATATAATAATTCAACAGATCAATCATTTGCCAATCCACCCAATTTGGTATATTATGTAGATTTAACCAGCTTGTTATTTATATTCCTATCTATATCATTTATGTATATTAAAAATAGCTGGGGCCCTAGCACTGACCTCTGAGGGACTCCACTCTTAATGTCTTCCAGTTGTGATAAGGTTCCTCACACCATCACCTTTTGCTCCATGTGCTTTAGTCAGTTCTGTATCCACTTACACACTACACCTTAAACTACCATTTATTTTATTTTCATGCCCAAACTCACATGTGACATCTTATTAAATGCTTTATGAGAATAAAGAGAAATAATTTAATTTGCATCACTCTGATCATATCCTTTTGTTGATTCCTCATAGAATTCCAGCATGTTAGTAAAACATCTTGTCTTGTCTGAATCCATGCTGACCCTTCCCTAAAACATTTGCTGCTTAACCTTCTCAATGGTTCCATCCATTGAGTTATGTATGATGCATGTTAAGCTTACTGGCCTATAGTTACATGGATCTGCCAGATTAACTTTTTTATATAAGAGGAAAACATCTGGCATTTTTCAGTCTTTGGAAATTTCCCCAGTGCACAGTGACTTCCTAAAAATATGAGTCAAGGGTTTATATCTGGTCTCACTAACCACCTTAAGAATTTAAGGATAAATGTTATGTGGCCCTGTTGATTTGTTACATTTCAATTTATTTAATCTGACTTCTTCCTCTACAATTTCCAAATCAATCAGTACCTGCTTAGTAGTCCCTGTTACTTCTGCAAGGTTGTGTTATTTCACTGTGTGTACATTTTAATTCCCCTTTATTATTCCTGATGCACTTCACTTCCTCCTTGACTGTTTTTTTTTCTAAAATACTGAAAAAAATTATTTGGGTCATCATTCGCCCGCTAGATATTTATTTTTTCATTTTTACATGCCTCCGATGTCAGTCTGTGTCGGGTCGACGCCTATATAGCGCCTTTGCCACATCTTCTTAATGCTTATCTTCTGCCTCTCATGTCCCCTATGGTTAGCATTTGAATTAAACAAGTACTATAACAAGAACCTGGAGAAATGGGGAAAAAATCCACAGAAAGAATGGCCAGTCTAGGAATCACACCTAAATCCTGTAAGCTGTGAAATATAATTACTAAATGCTATGCCACCATGATGTCCAGATGTTAGCACAAATAGTGAAAAGCATTTTGGTACTTGTGCCTAAACTTCTTTTTTCATATTTTTGTGAAATTTCCGGATGTCCAGATGAAGCGTACGTTGAATGACTTCTGAAGAGGCTTTTGTTTTCAAAAGGAAGGACTTGTTAGAAACACCCACAACCCCGTGATTTTGTACTGTCTATTAAAAAAGGAGGCAAAGAAAGCAAGCCCTCACTAGGGGCTCCTGGTGATGTTTACTGGATGGATTCATCACATTCCTGCATTTGAGCAGCTGACCTGCCTGACACTTCATTGATTGTGGTGTTCAAACAATCAATGAAATGTCTGTGAATAGTGCATCATTACTGAAAGCTGTCGACTTCCGCTTCACAGCAGGACGGTGGAATTAATTTTCTAAGGTGACTTTCTAATTTAGACTGCTCCTTAGCTCAGATCAAAGATGGATTTATAGTACAAAAATATTTTCATTTCCAGTGATGGATGATCATCTTTACACAATGGAGCTGTTGAAAAAATTAAATGTGAATAAAACCACTTGGTGCAAAGTAATCACACTGTGTATAATTTGGCACCAAAAGGGAACAGCCTGAAAGAGGTCTGTTTCAAAATGCTGATTATGCATAAAATTTGCAAGTTGGCAATTAAATTTTGCATGAAATCGTGCAGGTTTGGAAACTTGATGGATGAGAATAAATATGAGTGATTAGAATGTACAATGGGCATAAACAAGACAGAACAAAATGCAAAGTGGTGTACTAGAGCTGTAGTAATGGACTTGTAGTTATAGTAGTCCTACAATTATGAGTCATGTTTGACAACAAATAATTTTTGTTCATGGCACCAGATCACAATAAATTTCCATCCATCCATCCATCCATCCATCCTTTATCCAACCCGCTATATCCTAACACAGGGTCACGGGGGTCTGCTGGAGCCAATCCCAGCCAACACATGGCACAAGTCAGGAAACAAACCCCGGGCAGGGTGCCAGCCCACTGCAGGTTGCGCGCGCACACACACACACACACACACCAAGCACACACTAGGGACAATTTAGCCTCGCAACATACAATGTTTTAAAGATATCTCAGACCTAAATATTACTTTTGGTCTACAAGAATACATTTAAACCTACAAAAGCTCTGCATTTATAGGCCATTTATCAGCTAAGAATCCCTACTTTACGTCCTGTTCCCTACTTTTGGGTGGAGCTCTCACTCACAGCCTTAATAAATCTTGCAGTACAGAGGTAATGGCAAACCTTTGACTACACCAAGGGCCTCATGCATAACGCCGTGCATAGAATTCGCACTATAACATGATGTAAGCACAACAGCCGAAATGTGCTTACGCAAAGAAAAATCCAGATGCAGGAATCTGTGCGTACTCCAACTTCCATGTTCTTCCGCTACATAAATCCCAGTCAGCGTGAAAAGTAACGCACGTGCATGCACCTGCTGTTTTGCCCCAATTCCTCCCAGAATTACGACTCTTTGAATATGCAAATCAATATAAATAGCCCTTAAGCTCAGCGTTCTGTGAAAAGACAATGGGAAAAGCAAGAGGGAAAATATAAGAATTTCAGCAAATACCAAGTGGAGGCAAAGGAAAAACATACTATTTGTTGATTTAAACAGTGGTACAAACAACAAAAGGAAGTTGATCGAGTGACTTTGCGTGTTGGAGAAACTTGAAAGCTCAAGTTCACAAAGTCGCACAGTGGCGGAAATAAAAAAGAAGTCACATATCAAAGTCGCAGTGAAAAGGCGAGTCGTAGCCCACCGTCGTGTCATATGAAAGCTTATTAGGTTATTAGGGTACAGACAAAAAAAAAACAGGCACACAGTGGAAAAAAGCAGAAAATGTCAACTTTAATCTTGAAATTTCCACTTTAATCACTTAGTTTATTTTGTCATTAAAGTAGAACATCTTAAACTTCATCTTAAAATCATTTAATTTACTAGTTTCTCAAATCCCATCGTAACTAAAGTAGCATGTTAAATGCTTTGTTTTGTATTTGATCTTCTATGTTTGTGAATCACTACATGCTTCCGTTCTTTCTCTTTCTCCGACAGGACACAGAATCCATTACATTCGTGATATTACAGCTCTCTGAATAATTAAAATACTGAGATATATACATGATATCATTTTCATGATGATAGGAGTTAAAGCGTGTTATTAAACATGGGAACACGGTGGCGCAGTGATTGTTCATGTCTCAAACAAGATGCTGCTGTGCCATGCGCAACCTTCGATGAAATAATTTATTGTAACAGTACTGTCTCTTTCAAACGTACTAACCTCCAATTCCTGTCCTTACTTTTCTTCCTCCAAATACCCAATCGCCACACAATCAGCTCTGTAATGGACGTTAAGCCATCTGTAAGCTTACAACAATGATTCTTCAAAACTTTTAAGGAACATTGAAGTATCTTCATAGTACGTGTTTAATTATTCTATCCGTCTATCCTTCCAGTGTCGCGCCAGCCTCAGCAAATATACAGCGCGAGGCAGGAACAATACGTGAACTTGCTAGCACTGCGGCACCGTGTCCTCACATGTTTAATTATTAACAATACAGATTATTTAAGTTAAAGTTTTATCTGTATAATATAATCAACATATTTTGCTGCATTTCATCTTAAAAATGATATCGTCGTTGTATGTAAATACGCGCTTTATAAAGTGGAGAAGGTTGTGCAATATTATGACTGTAGTACAAGTGGGGTAATTGTACTTATAAATACAAACAGTTCTACAAGGAGCAATTGATTGAGTGCATTTATAGTTCTTGGGATGAAACTGTTTCTGAACCACGAGGTCCGTACAGGAAAGTCTCTGAAACGTTTTGCCGTGGCTGAGGCAGCGTGTGCTGGATGCTGTATACCGATAATTCTCTTTATGATCAGCTGCTACTGTGATTCCCCACTCAGATACAGTGATATAAATACTCTGAGTGGTGCAGTGAGAGTAATATGGAAAAAGATGATCCGCTGTGGCAACCCCTAACGGGAGCAGCTGAAAGAAGAAGAAGAAGAAGGTGCAGTGAGAGTAACAATGCTAAAGCAGCTATGGTATTTGGAATAGTTTAGCCATTCCATGGACCATTATATTGCTACTGGTTAATTACAATCAGATGCATTACACTAATAAACAATATGCAGTTAGTTTCAGTGTACTTCTAAAGCCGAGTCAGGAATGTGGATCTGAAAAAGAAAGGGTAACCACTGTCACAGGTGGCTGGGTGTGGTCGGCAATCAGCCGCCTACTTAAGGAGCCGCCACCCTGCAATCAAGGCTGGAGTCAGGTGAGGAAGAGGACGACAAGGTCGAGGAAGAGGAGGCGAGGCGAGGCCCGGCCCGGCCCGGCCCAAGTGTTGTGGGAAGAGGACTGTGTTTGTTGACTTTGGGGAACTTGGGGTTTGGTGGCGGTGCACTTAACATTTGTGACTTTGTGTTAATAAGCGTGTGGTGATGGATAAAACGGTGTCCGCCTGTGTGTGTCCGGGCCGCCTGGTTTCACAGTGGCGTAGCCGGCAGGATCCTCCACCTGGGTCGAGGTGAGGACCTGTATCCCAAAATATTTCTGTCAAAGGCCCAGTACAACAGGGGAGCCCACCCACGTGGCGCAGGGGCGGCGTGCACCCAACCCCGCAGCAACGAAGTGCTGTATGAACCATTGGGGGTCCATTGAAGGACTTTGTAATTAAGGGGCGGCTCACCGACAGGAAGCCCAGGAAGGGGGCTGCCGAGAAGGTGAGGCTGGGGCTGTGGAAGCCGCAGCAGCAGCGATGCTGCCCGGAGAGACGCTCTCCAGTGAGAGAGGAGAGCGTGAAGGCCGACCAAAAGTCCCTCCTCAATACAGGCACAGGATTGGACAGCGTGTCCTGTTCTCTCGCCAGCGGTTAGTCAAAGGCGAGAGCAGGGAATGTCCGTCCCGTGCACCCAGGAAACCCGAGTGGGCCACAGGGAAAGGCCCATAGAGAGCAGTCGGTCGGTGGAACCACTCACAAGGTAAGCCCACCGCCGGCTGCTTCTCTCTCCTTGGCGGCTGTGTTACAGGAGCTGCGAGAAGAACTGCGCCTTGTGCTGTCGCCGCCGGCCGAGCGATGTGCCCTCCGGGCAGAGACGCTGGACTCGGGAGGGATGGCAGTGGCGTTGGGTCGAGAGCCGCAGGCAAGAGAGGATTGGCGCACTACAGGAGCTCCTGGACGGAGAGGCACAGCGGAGAAGGTAAGTGAGACCGACCCCGTGAAACTCCAGACGCCAGAGGGGCTGGGTCTGCCCTCTTACAATGGGCAGATCCAAACCGCAGCGGCATCCCAAAGGAAGCGGAGGAAGCGACTTGGGGAAGCCAGTTCCTCCGACATGGGAAGACGTGTCGCTGGGTGTGCACGTCCCGCGAAGGGCCGTCCTCTGCGGAGGCAGAGGAAAACCCCACAGTGTGGGAGGCGGACACGACGCCTGAGCCCACTAGTGGTTCCGTGGCGGGGACTGCGGACTTGCCGAACGAGGGAGCATCAGAGGGCCGATCGGAGCAGAGAATGTTGGCCCAGCTGGGAAGACGAGCTGAGGGGCTGCGTCAGGGCAACGTCCCCGCCCCTTGTCTTTCTGTTTTATTTACAGGCTCGGGCCCTACGCTGCAATGTGTCGGCTTGACGCCGAGGCGTCTTCGTCCTCACGGAATGGTCCGCTGGTCCCGGGAGGTCCCAGCTAGCGGGGGAGTACTGTCACAGGTGGCTGGGTGTGGTCGGCAATCAGCCACCTACTTAAGGAGCCGGTGCCCTGCAATCAAGGCTGGAGTCGGGTGAGGAGGAGGACAAGGTCGAGGCAGAGGAGGCGAGGAGAGGCCCAAGTGTTGTGGGAAGAGGACTGTGTTTGACTTTGGGGAACTGGGGGTTTGGTGGCGGTGCACTTAACATTTGTGACTTTGTGTTAATAAACGTGTGGTGATGGATAAAACGGTGTCCGTCTGTGTGTGTCCGGGCCGCGTGGTTTCACACCACACAGGAACAGTAGCACTGCTTTGTCGTTGGGTTCCGCCAGTCTGCAAAACCAAGCGCAGAACTTGCGTACGACAGGGTATAAGGTACCATGGAAATGTGTGTGGCTTTATGCCAAGTTTAGGTTTTATACATCGTGATTTGAACGTAGAAACGTTCTTGCGCAACATTTCTGTGCGTATGCACACAGGAGGCCCCAGGCGCTCAAAGAAATCTAACTTATTACTTCAATCACACTAGACATTAAGCATAGAAAGTTAAAAGCAGCATGGTATTTATTACAGGAATAATAATAATACTAGTAGAACAAAGAATAATAGAAAATAGGACTGATAGAAAAGTCTGGATATATATATAGTCTTTAGAAAAAGCTTACGAAAAGTTAAAGATGACAAGAATGAATGTCGCAGGATGCTTGTGTTCTTGCATTCGTAGCTGTTCATAATGCTTTTCTGACGACCAGATGGAAATGGCTTTACGTTGACGTTGCTCTGTCTTCCTCTGACATCTTTGTTCCTTCTTCCTCACTCGCTCCTCAGACGAGGCATATTTATTCAAAAATTCTACCGGGGGTTTTGCAAGATGTGATTGTTAAATATTCTGATTGGCTGGCTGTCAATATGATGAATGAATTCACTGTCCGTTTTCCCAAACAATAAAACTTTTTTATGTTCTCTGAGGTGTCGCTATGTCTTCCTTTCCCAGGCTGTAAAATAATTAGATGTCCATCCTTTCTCAGGTTATAAAGTAATTGAGCCACCAGCATGTCTTCCATTGTTTGTTGGAACAGCTGTTTTAAAAGTGAGATCTAACTGGGAAGGGCGGCACGGTGGCGTAGTGGGTAGCGCTGCTGCCTCTCAGTTAGGAGACCCTGCGTGGAGTTTGCATGTTCTCCCCGTGTCTGCGTGGGTTTCCTCCGGGTGCTCTGGTTTCTCCCACAATCCAAAGACATGCAGTTTAGGTGCATTGGCAATCCTAAATTGTCCCTAGTGTGTGTGTGTGTGTGCACCCTGTGGTGGGCTGGCACCCGGCCCAGGGTTTGTTTCCTGCCTTGCGCCTTGTGTTGGCTGGGATTGGCTCCACCCCTGTGACCCTGTAGTTAGGATATAGCGGGTTGGAAAATGAATGGATGTATGGATAGATCTAACTGGAAAGAAGACATGCTTTGATTTGTCCTGAATGTAGTTCATCTGTTTGTCTTGAACAAAATATAATGGAAATATAAACCAAAATGTACAGATTTTGTACCCCACAACAACGTCTGTGTGGACGTCTGTCTGTCTGTCCGGAAGTGAGAGGTG
This sequence comes from Polypterus bichir lapradei, assembly GCA_026402145.1. NCBI lineage: Eukaryota > Metazoa > Chordata > Cladistia > Polypteriformes > Polypteridae > Polypterus > Polypterus bichir. Next base: position 8,256,314 of record JANRMT010062823.1, read on the forward strand.
GAGCCGAGGTAAGGGCTCCGCCTCCGAGGAAACAGAAAACACGCTGGAAAAACGAAACCTCAGAAGAAAGACAAAGTTGCTTAGCCACTAACATCGGCAAAGCGGTATCCCTTTAACTTTTCCTCCTGCCGCTAATGCACAAGCGATACGAGCACGTCGGCAAAACAAAGCCTCCTAGGAGAGAGATGCCCACAGTAGTTCCTTTCAATTACCTGACATCTCTACATTTCAGTTTTTTTTCTGATGATTTCAATAGTTTCTAGGACCCCAGGCTTTTTACAGCACGGGCTTACACAGCTAGTTTTCATATAAAAACACTCAATGAAAACCTAGTAATGTGGATGTAGCCTTAGGCAGACATACTAAAGACACACACCCTAATTACACACACACAATCAGCTTCTGCTTCCATTTAAAAGTCAACACATATGGCAGCGATAGCTGAACATAATTCAGTTGAAAACCATTCGTTGCAATTACTAAATATGGAGTACTACGGGAAAAAAATGGATTCTTTCTTCTTTAGAGAAATATAGATGCAGAAGACACAGACAACCTATTTTGTCATCAGAACACAAAGTGTACAATAACTCTGCGATAAAGAGAGATTTGTGTTTGTGCAGATTAAGGTGTCCTAAAGGAATACTACAGTGCTCCATTTGCTCAGCAAGTATCATTTGGCAGACCTTTTGTTCTCGTCTCATTAGTACACACGCTGCTCTAACAGTCTCCAGGTAAATGGGGCCTGTTTCCATTTTTACTGTTAGCCTTCCCTTTTCTCCAGTGGTCAGGTTCCTAGTTTAAACAATTGTTTTTAAATGGAAAGATTAACTAACCCATGCCTTCTATTAAATATTTATCATAAATCTGGAAAACTACTGGCACAAATTGCGGTTTAGCCCGCAGTCAAACTATGTTATGTACGGTATATTTTATATATAATCTGCTTTGCACCTGTTTGTGCCTGTTTTGTTCAGAAGATTATTCTCACCTGGACAAAGCTGGCAGCCCTGTGAAGATTTTGTTGTTTTTTTATTTCTCCAATGCCTTCAATACTTTCCAGCCAGTTAAGGGGTAAACTCCGTGATATGCAGGTGGATGAGCCTGTGGTGTCCTGGATGATAGGCTGTCAGTGAGACTCAAGGACTGTGTAAGCAACACTGGAGCACCACAAGGAACAGGTCTGTCTCCTTTAATCTGTGCTCTGCATGACATCCATCCATCCATCATCTTCCACTTATCCGAGGTTGGGTCGCGGAGGCAGCAGCTTGAGCAGAGACACCCAGACGTCCCTCTTCCCTGCCACTTCTTCTAGCTCTTCCGGGGGAATCCCGAGGTGTTCCCAGGCCAGCCGGGAAACATAGTCCCTCCAGCGTGTCCTGGGTCTTCCCCGGGGCCTCCTCCCATTTGGACGTGCCCGGAACACCTCACCAGGGAGGTGTCCAGGAGGCATCCTGATCAGATGCCCGAGCCATCTCACCTGACTCCTCTCGATGCGGAGGTGCAGCGGCTCTACTCTGAGCCCATCCCGGATGACTGAGCTTCTCACCCTATCTTTAAGGGAAAGCCCAGACACCCTGCGGAGGAAACTCATTTCAGCTGCTTGTATTCGCGATCTCGTTCTTTCAGTCACTACCCATAGCTCATGACCATAGGTGAAGGTAGGAACGTAGATGGACTGGTAAATTGAGAGCTTTGCCTTACGGCTCAGCTCCTTTCTCAACACGATGGACTGATGCAGAGCCCACATCACTGCAGACGCTGCACCAATCCGCCTATTGATCTCATGCTCCATTCTTCCCTCACTCGTGAACAAGACCCCGAGATACTTGAACTCCTCCACTTGGGGCAGGATCTCTCTCCCAACCCTGAAAGGGCACTCTACCCTTTTCCGGCTGAGGACCATGGTCTCGGATTTGGAGGTGCTGATTCCCATCCCAGTCGCTTCACACTCAGCTGCGAACCAATTCAGAGAGAGCTGAAGGTCACGGCCTGATGAAGCAAACAGGACAACATCATTTGCAAAAAGTAGTGACCCAATCCTGAGTCCATCAAACCAGACCCCTTCAACACCCTGGCTGCGCCTAGAAATTCTGTCCATAAAAATTATGAACAGAATCTGTGACAAAGGGCAGCTCCAACTCTCACTGGAAATGGGCTCGACTAACTGCTGGCAATGCGGACCAAGCTCTGACACCGGTTGTACAGGGACCAAACAGCTCCTATTAGGGGGTCCAGTACCCCATACTCCTGGAGCACCTGTCACAGGATTCCCCGAGGGACACGGTCAAACGCCTTTTCCAAGTCCACAAAACACATGTAGACTGGTTGGGCAAACTCCCATGCACCCTCCAGGATTCTGCTAAGGGTGTAGAGCTGGTCCACTGTTCCATGACCAGGATGAAAACCACACTGTTGCTCCCGAATCCGAGGTTCGACTATCCAACGGACCCTCCTCTCCAGAACCCCTGACTTTTCCAGGGAGGCTGAGGAGTGTGATCCCTCTATAGTTGGAACACACCCTCCGGTCCCCCTTCTTAAAGAGGGGGACCACCACCCCGGTCTTCCAAGCCAGAGGCACTGTCCCTGATGTCCATGCGATGTTGCAGAGGCATGTCAACCAAGACAGTTCAACATCCAGAGCCTTGAGGAACTCCGGGCGTATCTCATCCACCCCTGGGGCCCCGCCACCAAGGAGTTTTTTGACCACCTTGGTGACCTCAGCCCCAGAGATGGGGGAGCCCACTTCTGAATCCCCAGGCTCTGCTTCCTCATTGGAAGGCATGTTAGTGGGATTGAGGAGGTATTCGAAGTATTCCCCCCACCGACCCACAACGTTCCGAGTCGAGGTCAGCAGCGCACCATCCCCACCATATATGGTATTGACACCGCACTGCTTCCCCCTCCTGAGACGCCGGACAGTGGCCCAGAATCTCCTCGAAGCCATCCAAAAGTCGTTCTCCATGGCCTCCCCAAACTCCTCCCATACCCGATTTTTTGTCTCAGTAACCACCGAAACTGCATTCCGCTTAGCCTGTTGGTACCTATTAGCTGCCTCCAGAGTCGGTAGGACTCCTTCAGCTTGACGGCATCCTCACCACCGGTGTCCACCAACGGGTTTGGGGATTGCCGCCACAACAGGCACCGACCACCTTACGGCCACAACTCCGGCCAGCCACCTCAACAATAGAGGCACGGAACATGGCCCATTCGGACTCAATGTCCCCCACCTCCCTTGGGACATGCGTGGTCTGCATGCCTCAGAATATAAATATAACATCAAGTCAGTTCAGCTGTAGAAATTTTCTCAGATGATTCTTCACTTATGTGGCGTATTGATAAAAAGGGGATGAGACAAAGGAGAACTTTGTGTCTTGGTGTTGAAGCAGTGTCTGCAACTTAGCATGAGAAAAACCAAGGGACTGGTAATTGACTTTCACCACACTAAAGGGACTCTGTTTTCAGCCACCATTCTGGGAGTTGATGTAGAGGTGGTTTAACTCTTATAAGTACTTGTTGGTCCATGTTAATAACAGGTTGGACTGATCTCCTATCACCCTGGAGCTTTATAAGAAAGGGCACAGCGGACTCTTTTTCTTTGGGGACTCTTCCTTAAACGTGGGATGAAACATCCTTCTTCTACAACTGATGGCCAGTGTGGGGCTAGGTCCCCAGTCGTCTGCCACAATATATATATATATATATATATATGTATATAGATAGATATGGGGAAGCAAAGGTTTGTGATACGGTTCGCATATTTGTAGCTTGAAAATCACAAAGGGAGAAAGAGAATCGTGAATCTTAAAATAGTTTTTTATTCCTAAGCTTTCGACTCCTACCAGGAATCGTCATCGGAGGAACATGATTAGACTTACAGGAATCCAAGGCAATATATAGAAAATAAGAAGAGGAGGGTGTTATAGTGTATACAATCTACATCTTATTCTGTTTTATATTTTGCTCAATCCCAACAAGATGAATTCAGATGTCGGAGGCATTGTAATAAAAAAGACATATCCTCTTCCTTATACCTCACTTTTATAACAGTTGTTCATAGCTTAGTGCTAATTTGGTTTACAGCCTGGGAAAGGAAGCCTTAGTTGATACCTCAGGCTATTGATTACTTTACGGATGGACATCTGGGACATTAATTTGGTTTACAGCCTGGGAAAGGAAAAACTGAGGCAATATCAAATAAATTTATTACCTGGGGAGCAAAATTCATTCATCATATTGACAGCCAGCCAATCGGGTGCATGGAACATTCATGTGTTGTGAAACCACGCCATGAAACTTTATAATAAATATGCCTCATTTTGAAAGCAACAGCAAAAGCAAAGAGAAGAAGGAGAAGAAGCAAAGAGAAGAAGAAAGTACAGAAGAAGAAGAGGAACTGACGAAGACAGCACTGGTCGTCAGAAAGGCATCATGTGCATCGATTGCTAAATCAAACGCCTCCCTGGGACATGCATCCTTGTCATCTGTAACTTTTTCGTCAGCTTTTTCTAAAGACTATATATATTCAGACTTTCCTATCAGTACCTATTTTTCTATTATTCTTAGTTCCAGTGGTATTATTATTATTCTTGTAATAAATACCATGCTGCTTTTAACTTTCTATGCTTTGTCTTAATGTCTAGAGTGATTGAAGTAATAAGTTAGATTTCTTTGAGCGCCTGGTATAGTCGAAGGTTTGCCATTACCTCTGTGCTGCGAGGTTTATTAAGGCTGCGAGTGAGAGCTCCACTCAATAGTAGGAATGGTACGTGAAGACGGTCTTCTTGGCTGATAAATGGCCTATAGTCAAGAGTGCTGAGTCTTTGTATGTTTAAATGTATTCTTGTAGACCAAAAGTAATATTTAGGTCTGAGATATCACTAAAACATTGTATGTTGTTCGTGCCGAAAATAAGTAAGTCTCTTGAAGTGCTGAATGACAGGCTGTTATTCCTATAGCACTTGTGTGGTTTAAAGTGCTAAGGGTAAATCAGCGTGTGTGTGTCATTCATAGGGCACTGTTGTGGTTAGGGTCTGTGTGTGTGTTTATCTATGTGTGTGTGTGTGTCTTCATCTTAAAATGTAACAGTAGACCAACCCGATAACGAACTTGACGAGTACACTTACCCTTGAGAAAACAGGTAAAGGGTAAGTAGAGGGAAATACTACGATAATACAGAGGGTAAGTGGATGTTGGTGTGTGGATTGATTAGGTGGGGTTTGTGTGTGTGTGTGTGTATGTGTTCACCTTAATTATAAGGAAAAAAAAGTGTTTTTAAAGTTATTTTCCATTTTCAAGTTTCCAAGCAACCACAGATAACACAGCAAAGCTTCAACTTTAAATCACATTTCTAGTACACACTAATTGGGAGTATAATTACATGATTTTCCTAGTGATTTGAGACTTAATTTACAGAATCTAACCAAGACACTGGGGGTGTCAGACAACACGACTGTCTGTCACAAGAGCATGCTAGGATTGTCTCCGACTCACTAAGAAAATGTAAATGAAGTTCTAATGTGACAGGACCTTAATCTGAAAATCACTCTCAGCTACAATACTAATCCATACCATCCACACTGTTAATTTCCTCCACCATTAAAAAACTTCAATCATTTCACCTCTTATTCTGTGTTTACTTAAAATGGGCAGAAGACGTGTGTGTTTAGTGTTCTAATCATTAATCTTTGTTTGTCTACTGCTTGATTGTTTCTTAAGTTTGGAGTCTACTTTTCCTGCACTGCATGCCATATACTGTATACTGCTGAATGCACTAGTCTTCTTTTTCTTCCATAGCTATTCCCATTTTGATATGAGGCCACTATTACTATTATAAACTTAGGGGTAACTGTTGACTGTAACCTGAATTTTAAATCGCATATTCATCAGACCACTAGGACAGCATTTTTTCACTTAAGAAACATAGCAAAAGTTAGACCTCTTATATCACTGAAAGATGCTGAGAAATTAGTTCACGCATTTGTTTTCAGTTGACTAGATTACTGTAACGCACTCCTCTCAGGAGTACCCAGAAAAGACATGAATCGTTTGCAACAAGTGCAGAATGCAGCTGCTAGAATCCTAACTAGGAAAAGAAAATCCGAACACGTTTCTCTAGTTTTGATGTCTCTACACTGGTAACCTGTGTCTTTCAGAATTTACTTTAAAATTTTGCTTATGGTTTATAAAGCCTTAAATAATCTCACTCCAGCTTATATATCAGAATGTCTGACACCTTATATTTCAAATCGTAACCTTAGATCCTCAAATGAGTGTCTCCATAGAATTCCAAAAGCTAAACTTAAAAGAAGTGGTGAGGCGGCCTTCTGCTGTTATGCACCTAAAATCTGGAATAGCCTGCCAATAGGAATTCATCAGGCTGATACGGTGGAGCACTTTAAAAAACTGCTAAAAACACATTACTTTAACATGGCCTTCTCATAACTTCACTTTAATTTAATCCTGATACTCTGTATGTTCAATTCATTATAATAACTATTCATGGTGGCTCTAAATTCCGTACTAACCTCTACTCTCTCTTCTGTTTCTTTTTCTGCTTTCTTTGTGGTGGTGGCCTGCGCCACCACCATCTACTCAAAACATCATGATGCTTTAACATTGATGGATTAAAAGCCAGAAGTCTGCATGACCATCATCATCAAGTCCTTCCATGAGAACCCTAAATACAAAGAGGACTGTTTTATTTATGTGAGGTAGATTACCCAGAGGGGACTGGGCAGTCTCATGGTCTGGAATCCCTGCAGATTTTATTTTTTTCTCCAGCCGTCTGGAGTTTTTTTTTTTGTTTTTTTTCTGTCCTCCCTGGCCATCGGATCTTACTCTTATTCTATGTTAATTAATGTTGACTTATTTTATTTTCTTACTTTGTCTTTTATTTTTCTATTCTTCATTATGTAAAGCACTTTGAGCTACATTTTGGTATGAAAATATGCTATATAAATGTTGTTGTTGTTGTTATTATTTTTTTGACTAGACTTCTCCAATAGAGATTTTGGCATGACATCTACCAGCTGGATCCACTACTGAAGTCAAAAAACAAGATCTTCACCCTGCTGCCCTGTTTCTCCAGAATAGAGGAGTGTCAGTTCAGCAGGTAGTTAAAACAGCACTACCCACCCTTATGTGGTTCTGGTAGGCAAACTGCAGAGGGTCCCGTGCTGCTCTTACCAGGGGTTGTAGGTGAGTCAATGTTAGCCTGTTCACAGTCTTCATAATGTTTGAAGTAAGAACCGCTGAATGGTAGTCATTTAAAACTTTCTTCTGCTCTATCTTGGGAACTGGTACCACACAAGATGTCTTCTATGCTGCTGGAACCCTCGTAAGTTTGGGCTCAAATTGAAGATATGCTTAAAAACCACGCAAAGTTGTCAGGCACACTCCTTCAATGCCTCAGGCTCAACAGCTTTTTCCTGTCCGAGTTTTCTTAGTTCTTTCTGGTCTGCAGTGAAGGTTAGTCTGGGGTAGCTGTGAGATTGGTGAAATGGTGGATGAGGGTCCTTGTAGCTGGTGTATTAGGAGAGAGACCTTTGCAGTTGGTGTGTGGAAGTGTGAATGGCAAGTACAGGTGTGTGGATAGTGGTACATGGTCTTACAAAGCGATGTGGAGTAGAGCACAGGGGGAAAGGGGATGGGATCTCACAGATTACCCAGGAATCTGTGCCACTAGCACTGCCACCCGACCATCTTTAGCATCATTCCAAGGAGACATTGTAGCTGTCTAGTGGCACAGTCTCAGTCATTGTCACAGCAGATGCTATGGTTAGGTCAGCTTGTAAGGTGTCCTCCTAAAATCTTAAAACTTCAGTCTCCAGATAATAAGACCAGAAGTACTTTTGTGACAGAACACAAGTTTTGGACTATTTTTTATTATTTTTTCAACCTCCCATCATTTTTCTTTTCAGTATGACATTTTTTATCTGTGGCACCTCTGCACGAGAACCACCTTTTTCCACCCTTTCAAACGTACGCAGTATGTATGGAAAGCATTTGGGATTAGATCACTTAGAGATATGTACATAGACAACGTCTTTGCATCCTACAAACAATTACACTGCAAATTTAACTTTTCAGCAACACATTTCTTTCACTTCCTTCAAATTAGCAACTTTGTTAAACAGAACCTGCACAGTTTTCCTCACCTCCCACCTACCTCTACTCCAGAAAAAATATGGCTCAGTCTCGAGGACTCAGACAGCATCTCCGTAATATATAAAACCATTTTTCAGTTCCTCCATTTCAAAGATCTCAGAGTACAGCAGGAAAAGGATCTCTCACTCAACATCTCAGAAAAGGAGTGGAAGGCAGCCATGCAGAGAATTCACTCGAGCTCCATATGCACAAAGCATATAATTATTTAACTTAAAATCATATATTGACCACATTTGTCTCATTTAAAATTGTCCAAAATGTTTCCATGGCAAGATCCAACCTACAAACGTTGCTATCGAGCTCCAGCCTCACTGGGCCACATGTTTTGGGCGTTTACCAAATTAACATCATTCTGGACCAAAATCTTTAAATGCTTTTCAGACAGCCTTGGTGTCACAATCCCTTGTAATCCACTAACAGATGTGTTTGGTGGGCTGACAGAGGGGCTTAAAGTGGAGAAGGACAAACAAACTGGAATTGCCTTTACTTCACTATTGGCACGTAGACTTGTCTTGCTCAACTGGAAGAATCCTAACTCACCTCTTTTAAGTCAGTGGATACCTAATGTTATTTACTATTTGAAACTGGAAATCACTTAGAGGATCTGTAAAAACTTTTTCAAAACCTGGCAGGATCTAATCAATAACATTATAGAATAAGCATTTAAATTGAGGAAGCAGATTCTCTCTCCTTTTTTTATCCTGTTTATTTTTATTCATTTATCTATTTATTTATTTACTTATTTTTACTATTATTAAAGTTTTACATTGTTGGCATAGCTCTCTTTCTCATGGGTGGGAGCTGATTTTTGTTAAACTTGACTTGTATTTTATTGATTGAGTTATTACTTTGTTTTGTTTAAATTTATTTAGTTTATGTACAGCACTTTGGTCAGCGGCTGTTGTATGTAAAGTGCTTTATAAATAAAGTTGACTTGACTTGACTTGTTTGTATGGAATGCTATTGGATTTTAATAAAATCAATAAAATGTTTAAAAAAAACAACAAAAGAAAAACCTCCCATTTTTTTTCAATGACATTTTTTCTTTCTTTCCTCCTATTTTTTACACCCTTTATTTTTTCATCTTTTTTTTTATTTAACATGTTTTTTTCTCTTATTTGTTTCTCCTATCATTTTTACATCCTCATCAAAACAATTCTTTTCACTTTTTCTTTCAATATAACATTTTTTTCTTTCTTTCTCTTATTTTCTCCTCATATTAACATTTTTTTAAAATGACATGATTTTCTTTTCTTTTCTCCCATCATTTTTTTCCTGTACTTCAGTTTATTTTTTTCTCCCATGTGACTCAAGGGGCCCCTCTTAGTCCTTATGCAATTGTGTTGTGTTTGAGAAAAAAATTTGATGGATTATTTCTTTTTGTTAAAAAAAAAATTTAAACAATTCTTTTTTTCTGACACATTATATATTATAGATTTATTTTTGAAAATGGAATCTTTCAAAAGAGATTTAACAAACGATTAGCATTCTTGATTTACCGCCAGTTGTCTACAATGGATTCCTACTATTCTGAGATAAGACTATTCAACATCTTAAGATGATATTTGCCAAAACAGAATGTTAAATACACAAGTGTACAAAATTTGATTTTGAGATAATATACTTATTTACCATTGTTGTTTTTAATATTTTCTTTTTCAAATTTTGCCCAGAATTTTAAGATCATTAAAATAATAAACTTATAGAACAGTGCATGCATATTTGTTCAGGGAATTAATTCAGTTCTTCTTATTGTAAATGAAAGTTTTTGAATGACAGCATGGTATTTTATCACTTTCTTAAATTTTACTTTCAGTTTAACTTTAAGGCATATTTGCGTTATTTCTTCAGAAGCTAAGAATGCTGAACAAATGAAATTAAAAGGCAAGACCAATAAATAGCACATAATGATATGGTAAGACCCCTTAATTACTGATCTTTGTAACTGGAAATTAATATTATAGAGTTGTGTCTGTGGAGAGGTTGCCCATGTATTAGCTGAGGGCTGAGAGCGCTGGAAGTCTCAGATGTACATTGGCACCACTTCCCAGATGCTGTCCAGTATCGCATTGTCAGAGAAATCCCTCAAATGCTGTTGGGTTCACTGCCAGGTGTGTGTGAAACGAAGCACCCCTGGAAATAAGAGGGACACAGCTAAGCTCTTTGGGCCTGGCTTCCCTGCAAAAAAAAAGTTACTTCATCATACAGACCATCCATTACAGTGTGCCTGGCAGTGCATGTCTAGTTTTGTGATTAGGTTAAAACAAGCTGAAGACTTTCCAGCTACATAAAAAATGGCAGAATCCAAAAACGCCCAAACACAATTCATGCCATCTTGTAAAGAGCATTTGACAATGCAGGCTTCGATTGGCATGTGGCTCTGAAGATTTAAGGTTGAAGACAAGCTTTCAAAAAACAACAATAATTATTTGAAAGCCAAAATGCTAAAATCCAATAATCTCTCTATTATAAAAAAAAATCCTGGGAGAGAAAGACTAGGTAGATGAGATCTTCACGTGAAGATCACGGAAGACACTTAAAAGACCTGCGAGACGAAAGATATTGGCCACGGACTGTCTGGCAGGACGTAGAACATGAGATTCTTGCAAGACACGCCCTACTTACAGCCAATATCAAATAAGACCACGGGCAGCAAAACACTCAGTCGTGTAAAGGCTCTGAGCACATACAGATCAAGGGCTCTCAGCGCATATAAAGTGTATAAGGACAATACGTTATAGATGAAACGTCGACAACTAAGCGAAGAATTAAGAGCAGCGCGGAGAAAGGAGACTCAAAAGCATAGGAGAGAAAAAAAAACAAAAAAGAAAAAGAATAATCTAGGTGCAAATTAAGAAAATAAGGTAATCTGCCCAGAACAAGTGGAATTGAAAAAAAAGCAAGTCCAATTGGGCTCAGAATTTAAAGACAAAGAGTAGAAAACAAAGTAAAATGTCATAAAGAGGTTAAAAACAAAGGGGCCAAACACATGCAGAGCAGGTTAGAGATAATGAAAACAGTGGAATTCAAAAGACTCAAAAAAAAAACGTAGGCACGAAACACATGCAGAGCAAGATACAGAATATGAAAGCAGAAAAAAACGAAATTATCAAAATAAAGAAAGTAAAGATCACATTAGCGCAAACAACGAGAAATTATTACTCGGAGAAATAACGAAAAGGCAAATAGAGATCGAATATATGGACATAGGTGATATGTCAGAAGTATGTAAATCTTGTAAGGCTTTGAAGTTTAAGTCAGAGAATTTCAAAAACAGGGTTTACCTCACATGCATTTATTGGTTATTGTACTGTATAATTTACTCTTAAATACTAACAGATAGATTATTCTTTTATTGTGCTTTTTGCCACAGTGTTTCTGATGCTAATGTAAAACCACTGTGTTATTTTAATATACTAATGAAATGCATATTTTATTCTGCAAAGCTCCCAATAAAAATGTATTTTCCTAAAAATATTTGAGTTTCCTCATAGTTGGAGCAGGGAACAGAAAATGAATGGCTTTGTGCATGCCAGCTGCATGATAACAGATCTGTGCATGCCAGCTATGCGATAATTCAGCTCAGACTAACAAGTCAGATATGGCAAAATTCATTGCAATTCAATGTAGAAGTTTCAATTTGAACTCTAAGTGAGAGACGCTACTCATTGAGACATATCCAGATGGTTGTGGTTCTACGTACTATTATTTTTTAAACAAACAAATGTTATCCAAAATATAGCTAGTAAGAAAAAAATAACTTTTGTGACGCCACCGTGGTTTTTCATTCTTATTTCAGACGCCCACTATCCTCTGTTTATATCTGTTAACAATAAATGCAGTATGCTTGTATTTGACATTATAACTTCAGAGATGGTTTAGAACATAAGAGAGGAGGCCATTCATTCCATCAATGCTCTTCCAATATCTCATTCAAATTCTTTATAACGGTTATCAAGGTTTGTGCTTTGAATACATGGCTCAGTAGTTTGTTGCTGATTCCCACAACTCTTTCCAAGAAAGAAGAAGGAATTATTGAGGAACAAATTGAGCAACACATGGCAAGAACTGGAGTTTTGCTGAACAGTCAGCATGGGTTCAGAAGAAAGATGTCATGTTTTACCAACATTCTGGAATTCTATGTGATAGCAACAAAAGGATATAATCACAGTTGAGCATATGATATTATTTATCTTGAGTTTTAGAAAGCATTTGTTAAGGCGCCACATGAGAGGTTGGGCATCAGACTATTTGAAATGTGGAGAGTTCAGAGTGTGGTGTGTAGGTGTGAAGCAGAGGGTTATGGTGTGAGGAGCCCTATCAGATTTTGCTGATATTAAGAGTGGTGTCCCACAGGGGTAGGGCCACTGCTATTTTTGATATACAGGTATATAAATGATTTGGACAGGAATATAAGTGACAGGCTGGTTAAGGTTGAGGATGATACCAAGATAGGTGGATTGACAGATAATTGAGAATCCATTGCATCATTGCAGGGGGAATTGGACAGCATATGGCCTTGGGAAGATTTATGGAGGATGACGTTTAATGTGAGTAAATGTAAAGAATTACACATAGGTTTGAATACACCATATGAGAACCAGCTGGTAAAGTTTGCAGATGATACCAAACCAGGTGGATTGGCAGATAATCTGGAATCCATTGAGTCATTACAGAGGGATTTGAAAAGCACATAGGCTTTGGCAGATTTGTGGCAGATGAAATTTAATATCAGTAAATGTAAAGTATTACACATAGTAATACATGATGGGAGGTCTGAAAGTACACCTCATAAGAAGGATTTAGGAATCCTAGTGGATTTAACACTATCAACTGCCAGACAGTGTTCAGAAGCCATTAAGGAAGCAAATGGCATGTTAGGTTATATAGCACCCTGATGTGTGGCGTACAGGTCCGAGGATGTTCTGCTCCAGCTTTATAACACACTGCACTGGTGAGGCCTCATCTGGAGTACTGGGTGCAGTTTTGGTCTCCAGGCTACAAAATGGACATAGCAGCACTAGAAAAGGTCCAGAGAAGAGCAGCTAGGCTGACTACTAGGATGAGTTAGGAGGAAAGATTAAAAGAGCTGAGCCTTTTCAGTTTAAGCAAAAGAAGATTAAGAGGAGACATGAATGAAGCGTTTAAAATTATGACGGACATTAATCCAGTGGATTGAGATGCTTACCTTAAAATGGGGTTATCAAGGACGCAGGGACACAGTTGGAAACTCGTTAAAGGTAAGTTTCACACAAACAAGAGGACGTTTTTCTTCATATAGACAACCACAGACACATGAAATAAGTGACTAGTACACAGTAGCACTTTAGGGACTTTGAAAAGTCGACTTGATGTTATTTTGGGAGAATTAAGTGGATAGGTCTGGAGAGCTTTATTTTTCCTGAATGGCCTGTTCTCGTCTAGATTGTTCTAATGTTCTAACGAAATCCTTCCTGGCTTCAGTCTTACCAGTAAATGCTCTTCCTCTTAGTTTCCACTGGTATCTTCAAATACGGGATTCACCAATAACTTGAAAGAATTCTACTAGATCTTCTTTATTTACACCTTTGAGAATTTTGAAGACCTTTCTTAGGCCCCCCATTCAGTCTCCTCTGCTTGAGACTAAACAGATGAGGTGTCATTAGTGCATCGTATAGTCTGAGCATTACGTCCCTTGATTTATAGCGAAAAGTTTTGATAATATAACCTAACATTTTATTGGTCTTTTTATGTGTTTCCACACATTGCTTAAATGATGAAAATGTTGTGTCAACATAAACCCCTAAATCTTTTTCAGTGGTTGCTTCCTGTAGGACAGTGTCTCCCATCTTGATTTTACAGGAAAACTCTTAGATGGTGTCCATAATGATGGTGATGGTATCTATGAGTTCATTCGTATTTAGCTGTCAACATGTTAACAATGTGAAGCTGTCTGAGCCTATGTTGTCCCTTTTGTCCTTTTATGTCGATTGTACCTCCTATTGGCAACCTGTCAATCAGTGTTACCACCAAACGATAAAGATTTCTTGGTAATTTTCTATTATCGTGACACAAATTGGTGGGGCCTCACATCTCACCTGTCATGTTGGACTTTGTAGGCGCATGGCGCCTTCCTCACTTCCGAGCTCAGTATTTGAAGCAGGAAAAAGAAAAACAATGAAATAATGAGGGGAATAGACTTTTATTTCAACAAAAAAACTAAAGACGGAAAACTTACTCCATTTGACTTTCTGGTGGCCAGAACTCCTTTATACATTTTAACATGTCTGTTTAACATATCTCCATTGGAGTGCCTTTCTATAGGAAGAATACCTGTGTCCTGAGGAAAGGACACGGACGTCTCCTCGCTGGTTGTTAGTTCCCAAATTTTCATTTTTCCGGGGTACACTGCACTATCAAAGATATAACGTGAAAAGATTAGTGGCAAGGAATTAAATGTCAATGTGGTTTGCTGCGATGCGTGACTCGCAGTTGAAGACAGTGGGGACGGTGGCCCCACCGATTTGCGCCACGAAAATAGAAAAGTATCGATTTCTCTAATTTAAATGGTTTACCCAATCCGCATAGAGTGAGTGAGATGGAAGAGAAGAGAAGACATAGTGGTTAGTTCGACTGCCACTAAGCTTCAGGAGCCCTGGTTTGCGTCCCTGTCCAATCACAGTCTGTCTATATGTTTCTTCTTCATCTGCACACTGTAGATTTTTACAAGTGTCTCCTATCCGTTGTTTAGTGTGTACATGTTTGTTTTAATAGTAATCCAGAATGAGTAAATTGGCATGTGTTTGTGATTGCACCCACCACCCAGGAATGGTTCCTTCTTTATGTCCATAATTTAAAATAAGCAGAATGGATGGATGGTAAGCTCCATGAAATATGTTACCTTATCATCTTCTGTGTTGACTATGGATTTTTGAAAAGCTTTAGCAAGCAAACAAACTTGGGGAAACTCCTCTCTGAGTCAGCAATGCTACCCTCTGCACTTTCAGCCTAATCGAAGTGTGAAATTAAAAGTATTTTCAATCAACTGAAACAATTTATTTTCATTAATTAAACATTTAAAATTTGGGCTATTGAAAAACATTGGCACTAAATGAGTAACTTTGTTCACAAGGCTTCCTCGCTTCCCTTTTACGTTCAGGAGATCTAACAAGCAGCACACATGACTTACAGGTCAGTTGCAATTACTTATGGGTAAATTTCCTGTAGACTGTGAGAGCAGTAACATTCTGAGATTAGTTCAACTGATTTAATGCAGACTGAGATTGCCCGTTCAAGTCTTTGGAAAGTAATTATACTGTGGTTTGAATTATAAAGAGCATTTGGTGACATAAGTCACACCAAGTTGGCACAAAAACGGAATGACTTGTACGGGCTCAGGCAGGGCATTAAGAGGACGATTGATCCTTAGAAATGGAAACGAAGAAAGCCAGAGAGAAGAAAAATTGTTAACTATTAAGTATTTTTCTACTGTTGCTGATAATCCTCTAAAATAAATTTCCCCTCGGGATTAATAAAGTTTTTCTAATCTAATTGAATCTAATCTAATATGCATACACACTTAATTGAAAATAGATGGGAATTATAGTTGTATGAGAGGATGTGTTTATTGAGGCATATTAAATGATAGAATGTATTGATGTTCTGCAAAGGAAGGAGCATACAAAAGTAAAAAAAATGTTTCGACATCAACCCGTTTTTTATACCCTAACAAAAAAAAGATGCTCAATGGTATAGGAAATTCAAAAAACTAATAATAATAAGCAGATTGTGTCACTTGTAGCCTTTGAATCGTCAGCATACAGGCAGCTCCGTCCTGCAGGTCACTCTGGTCATCATCAGCTGACTCTCCTCCTGACGTGCCCAAGCTTTATGGAGCTCCAGCCAGAAGGGGCGGAGTCAGTTACCCTCAATGGGCGCCTGCTCTGGATTGTGGAACAATGGGGAGGTGACATAGTTAACACTAGTGCAGGGTGGTATTATGTACCTCAGATGAGCCCGTCAGGTATGTTAATATGCTCAACAAAATGAAGACAAATGTCACTCCTCAATGTGCTCCAAATATCCTGGTCCCAGATACAGCATCCCTTCCTACAAAATGTACAACACTTTGTATATCTTGGTACCATGGTTGTCTTTCCCAGGATGCTGATGTTGATAAAGAAATCAGTTACCACCTGTAACGTGCAAGTACAGTTTTTGGGCATCTGAGTAAGTGGGTCTAAAAGGAATATTCAATCAAAAAAATAATACTTTTTATTATTTGTTAATACTGTGTGTTATTTGTAGAGATGGCTGTGAAAAAAAATCTGTTTTCATGGAGAATGGAAGCAAAAAAGTTTATGATACAGTGGCCATCAACGGGCACCAGTGGGGGCCAACACTACCAGCAGCAAACAAAATTAAAACACGTGAAAAAAATTCAGAAATCAATTGGTCCACCTAACCCACATGTCATATGCTCACAGCGTTCAAAATGTGTACTTTTCACTAAAAAACTTAAAAAAAATGGAAAACGTTTACAAAACCCTAACCTTAACTTGGGGATGCTTTCTTATCAAGTCAAGTCAAGTGGCTTTATTATCATAAAATCCAAGACAGCTATACAAGGTACACACAAATAATACACATCTCTCTACTATATAAAAAAATCCTTTAATGCAACAAGACTTTTTGGATGAGAGATTTTTTCAAGTCCCATGAGACGAGGCTTTTGCCTCCTCTCAAACATTTTCAAATAAGACCTCAATTCTCATTCGTGTGAATGCTTTTGTCAGACACACTTCCTGCACTCTCAGCTCTTATATATTTTAACGTTTTTTTCACTTTAAGTTCCCGATTAAAGAAGAATTTCATCACAAAGAGTTGCCAACATAAAAAATGAGTACACGCGCAATCCTAGCAACGAAAAACGAGGATGTCAAATGTGGCAATCGGTTACACATCAGATTGGTTAAATGCATCCGAAAATGTCAAATGGTTACACTGCAAATTGGTTAAATGCGTAATAATAGACTATGCTAAAACAGTTGGTGGTGAAAACATCAATTTACAATATCACGAAAAATATCTACAACTGTTAACAATGTCCAGTTTTACAACGCACGAATTAATGTAGAAAGAAGAATGTATCCAAGAAAGATAATGTAGTAAATCATCTTCGGATAACATTAGACAACAAAGGATATCTTGATATGCCATTCGTATTAAAACATTAACAGTTTCCAGTTAGAATAGCTTTTGCAAAGACAATTAACAGAGCCAAACATTTGAAAAAGTCGTTTTATTTAATAGAGAGAAAGAAACGAAATTCAATCACGGGCAGTTATACGTTGCGTTGATGCATATGTAACAGTTCCCATGAAAATAAAAATCTGTTTAAATTGTACATCCGCATCTCCATACGTGAACGGCCTAACCGCAAAGAGGCTAGCATGTGGCACAGGCCGGGGGGTTTTAAAGCGAAGTGAGCAGGGGGCAAAGTACTCTTGTATAACCTAAATATAGGAGAAGTGAAAGACAAGTAACAAACCATAAAAAGAAAAAAAAATTAAAGAAAAGTAGACAGACAGTGGCGGCACGGTGGAGCTGCGGTGGCGCTGCTGCCTCGCAGTAAGGAGACCTGCACATTGCTCCTTACCTTACTGGCGGCTCTGTCGCGTGATAAGCCTCTCGCGCAGTACTCCTGAAAAAAATGAACATTTTATTTCCAGTTATTTAATTTGTCCAATTACTTTTGAGCCCCTGAAATGAAGGGATTGTGTTAAAAAAATTCTTTAGTTGCCTCACATTTGTATGCAATCGTTTTGTTGACCCATTGAATTAAAGCTGAAAATCTGCACTTCAGCTGCATCTGAGTTGTTTCATTTAAAATTCATTGTGGTAATGTACAGAACCAAAATTAGAAAAAAGTTGTCTCTGTCCAAATATTTATGGACCTAACTGTATACTGCACATTTACTGTATGTCACTTGGTTTACTTGAAAATTGTCATATTCCTGCGACGGAGTGGTCCATCCAAGATGCTTCTGAGCCCAGAGAAATGGACGCCGCTTCTGAACATGGTTAACATAAGGCTTCTTTTATGCACTGTAAAGTTTGAAGTGGCATTTGTGACTGTAACTCTGTATTGTAGTGCTTGACAAATGTTTCCCAAGGTAATCCACACCCATGTGGTGATATCAGCTATTGACGAGTGACGCTTTTTGATGCAGTGCCTGTTGTCTGAGGAATTCATTGGTGTTCAGCTTAAGCT
Organism: Polypterus bichir lapradei; assembly: GCA_026402145.1. NCBI lineage: Eukaryota > Metazoa > Chordata > Cladistia > Polypteriformes > Polypteridae > Polypterus > Polypterus bichir. Next base: position 8,274,735 of record JANRMT010062823.1, read on the forward strand.
TGCACCCTTTACACACTGAAAACCCTTCATTTGTTTTTTATCGTTTCATGATATTATGCACTGATGTGGGAGAAATATGCAAATCCCTTCTAATCTTTCTTTGAGAAACCTACAGCTGACATCACATTTGATTGCCAGTGATCCCGCCCCTAGACACGCCCACAATACCTCCGGTCTGCAGTAACCCTTCTCGAACTCCACTCTGTTGCAAGAGTATGATGACTATCAAGTAAACCAAGGGACACAAACGTGTAGTATAGCTGGCTGTTTAGCAGAGCTCCTACAGAAGAAATACAAATATCCTGCTGCTTTTTTAATGAAAAATGACAGTTGTAATGAATTTTGTAGATAAAATGTAATTTCTTATAGGAAATTGGCCAGGACCAAAAAAAAATGTATTCAAATGATGATTTTGTTAAAAAAAAGAGTTTGGTCTAATGGAATTTGACCGGTTTGTAAAATGCTAAGGAATTTGTCCTTTTCTTACATGATTACTAATAAACCACTGGTGCTAGAACCTTGATCTTAGTCTTAATTTAAAGCTTATGATCTGATACATGCTGGTGAAGTAAACAATGCGGCTAATGGCAACAACCACAAAGTTATTGGAGTTCGGGTCTTACCTTCAGGAAACTGCATATGGAAAATGATTGATAAGGTGACATGGCAGAATGAAAAAGAAGAATAGCAACATCTGCTGTGTGTGAAGCATGTTGCAGAAGCTGAATAAGTGATAGGAAGAAGAAGAAGCATCAATACATGCAGCATGGCAACCTGCTTGTACTTGTGAACTACTAAAGTGATTCTAGTATAAAATTAAAGTTAAAAATTCTGGAAAACAACCTCTATAAAAGAGTGGTGACATAAACTGCAAATCCAACTAAAAGTGGGAGTTCAGGGTGATGTTTGTAGATGAGTGCAGAATTGGCTCAGACCCAGGAAGCAGAGGGTGATGGTGTGAGGAACCTCATCAGAAAAGGCCGATGTTAAGAGTGGTGTCCAGCAGGGAACAGTGCTAGGGCTGCTGCTAATTTTAATATATATATAAATTATTTGGGGGGCAGCACAGTGGCTCGTTGGTAGCGCTGCTGCCTCGCAGTAAGGAGACCTGGGTTCGCTTCCCGGGTCCCCCCTGTGTGGAGTTTGCATGTTCTCCCCGTGTCTGCGTGGGTTTCCTCCGGGTGCTCCGGTTTTCTCCCACAGTCCAAAGACATGCAGATTAGGTGCATTGACGATTCTAAATTGTCCCTAGTGTGTGCTTGGTGTGTGTGTGTGTGCCCTTAGGTGGGCTGGTGCCCTGTGCTGGCTGGGATTGGCTCCAGCGGACCCCCGAGACCCTGTGTTAGGATATAGCGGGTTGGATAATGGATGGATGGGTATAAATTATTTGGTTAGGAATATAAATAACAAGCTGGTTAAGTGTGCAGATGATACAAAGCTAGGTGGAAGATAATCTGAAATCTATTTGATCATTACAGAGGAACTTGGACAGCATACAGGCTTAGGCAGATTTGTGGCAAATGGAATTCAATGTCAGTAAATCTAAAGTATTAATGTAGGTAGTAAAAATGTGAGGTTTGAATACACAATGGACGGTCAGAAAATTGAGAGTACACCTTATGAAAAGGATTTAGGAGTCGTAGTGGACACAACACTATCAACTGGCAGACATAGTTTAGAAGACAAAAAGAAAGCTAACAGAATGTCAGGTTATATAGCACCCTGATGTGTGGAGTACAAGTCACAGGAGGTTCTGCTCAAGCTTTATAACACACTGGTGAGGCCTCATCTGGAGTCCTGTGTGCAGTTTTGGTCTCCAGGCTACAAATAAGACATAACAGCACTAGAAAAAGTCCAGAGAAGAGCAACTAGGCTGATTCCGGGGCTATAGGGGATGAGTTATAAGGAAAGATTAAAAGAGCTGAGCCTTTACATTTTAAGCAATAGAGGATTAAGAGGAGACTTGAGTGAAAATGTTTCAAATTATGAAGGGAATTAGTCCAGTAGATCGAGACGGTGACTTTAAGATGAGTTCATCAACAAGGGGACACAGCTGGAAACTTGTTAAGGGGAAATGTCGCACAAACAATAGACAGACACAGACACTTGGAATAAGCTACCAAGTAGTTTGGCAGACAGTAGGACTGTAGGGATCTCTAGAACACGACTTGATGTTTTTTCGAAGAATCAAGTGGATAGGACTGGTGAGATCAGCTGGGCTAGATGGCCTGTTCTCATCTAGATCATTCTAATGTTCTAAATGTAATCTTTTAACAACACACACTTATCTGAAAACCTAACAAAATGGTATGGCACAAATATTCACTGGCTGAGCTATGCAGTCGCTGAAATTCTCTTCCTTGAATTTAATATATCTTGTTTTTCACATAACAATAGTTGAAATTTGTTTTTTTTTTTCATTATAAAATATCAATCTGTTTTTCACATAAAAGTAATATTTCTCCATTCACTTTCACATACATTACACTCTGCCTTCAATCGCAGCACATTTCCAGGCGGATGGCAATTTTATACATTTGAAATGACTTCCCAAAAATGCTGCAGCTTCCCTGGTAATCTCTGTAACATTTTTCTGTGTGTGTATTTCAAGGCAGAATAAGTATTCTGCATGTGCAACGAAAGGAAAATCAAAGTAGGAATTGTTACCCTCGGAATCACTTGCAGCTTCTGAATGTTAAAGTGCCGCATCATAAGCAGCCAAAAGAAAAGTGGCAGCTCCTCATTAATAAGAAACAGGCAGATGAAACATTGTGCTGGCTGAATCGCTGATATCTTCTATTTAAGCTGGCAGATTCAGGTCACTCCCTGCGAGCCTTGTCTCATTATTAGCCAGAAAGCGTGAAACTTTTATCAATGAACAAATTGGCCACATGAAATGCCCTATGCTGCTGAGAAACACAGCTGTGTAGGTTTAATATTCGCCATCACCTTGCTTGCTAGCATATTATTGTTTGCATTTCTAATATCAATTTAATTGTTTGAGGAAGAGCTTGACTTCTTCATCAAATACGCTTCTCCTCCTAGGCAGGGGTATTAGTGTTATTAAATTAAGGACTTATGATGCATTTTCAAAGAGGAAAATAACTAGATCTCTTTTTTCTTTATTACACCTTATTATTCATATTGTTGTATAACTAGATAATTCCAATCAATGCTAAATTCAAACGTTTGTAGCAAAATAAGCAAAGCTTGAAATCTTGTTGGCAGCAGCACATGGATGCAGCACTAGACCCGTGCCAAAGCCACTCGAGAAAATGATGTCAGTTTGATTTATGGCAATATGTTGACAGGGGACTCTTTGGAGGCAGTAATTGAGAGAAGAAACTGTCTTGGACAATGACACTCACTCTACGCTAGTCATTCTGAGCAAACCGAGGAACCGTCCGCAATCGACCATCTGAAGTGTGCTGCCAGATTGACCGCTCAATGAGTTACAGTGCCCTCCGTAATGTTTAAGACACATTTTTCCCTTGATTTACCTCTTTGCTCTACAGTTTAAAATGACAAATCAAAAAATTCAGACATTGTGATTAAAGTGCACATTGGCCACGCCATGTAGAAATGACAACATTTTTTCTACATGGTACCCCCATTTCAGGGCACCATATTGTTTTTGGACAATTGGCATCCCAGGTGTTTGTGATTCTTTAGATGGGTTTCATGGCTTCATAAGATACCTCGACTTGCTTCTACCCTTTGGAGTCTGTAGTTGCCATTGTTCAACTGTGGAAGAATATTTTTTTTTTAATTTTATTGATTTTATTGTAATCATCCATCCATTTTCCAACCCGCTGAATCCGAACAATGAGTTTCCTCTGCGGGGTGTCTGGGCTTTCCCTTAAAGATCAGTCATCCGGGAGGGACTCAGAGTAGAGCCGCTACTCCTCCGCATCGAGAGGAGTCAGATGAGGTGGCTCGGGCATCTGATCAGGATGCCTCCTGGATGCTTCCCTGGTCAGGTGTTCCGGGCACGTCCAACCGGGAGGAGGCCCCGGGGAAGACCCAGGACACGCTGGAGGGACTATGTCTCCCGGCTGGCCTGGGAACGCCTTGGGATTCTCCCGGAAGAGCTAGAAGAAGTGGCCGGGGAAAGGGAAGTCTGGGCCTCTCTGATTAAGCTGCTGCCCCCAGCGATCCGACCTCGGATAAGAGGAAGAGGATGGATGGATGGATGAATCCGAACACAGGGTCACGGGGGTCTGCTGGAGCCAATCCCAGCCAACACAGGGCACAAGGCAGGAACCAATCCCGGGCAGGGTGCCAACCCACTGCAGTATTGTAATCATTTCATACAAATAGATCAATTTTTACAAAAAATAGGATTGAAAATAAATCAACCCCCACCCCTGAGAAAGCATGGGCAACGGAGTAAAGCTTAAAGCTAGTAAAAATAAGTAAATTGATGAGTTTAATAAGCGGATAAAGATAAATGGAAAAGAAAAAGAAATGGGAAGAGAATCTGCTTTCTCAGTGCTTTAAGAGCTTAATCTAAAATGTTATTGATTAGATCCTGCCAGGTTTTGAAAAAGTTCTGCACAGAAACTCTAAGTGAGAATTAGATTTTTTCCAATTTCAAATAATATAAAATATCAGTTACCCACTGACTTAAAAGAGGAGAGTTAGAATTCTTCCAGTTTAGCAAGATAAGTCTATATGCCAATAGTGTAGTGAAGACGATCACAGTTTGTTTGTCCTTCTCCACTTTAAGCCCTTCTGGAAGAACACCAAACTCAGCTGTTAATGGGTTAGGAGGGATTGTGACCCCAGAGCTGTCTGAAAGGCACTTAAAAATTTCCAGAATGATGTTAATTTGGCGCAGGTCCAAAACATGTGACCCAGTGAGGCTGGAGCTCGATCGCAGCGTTCACAGGCTGGATCTTGCCCTGGAAACATTTTGGAGAGTTTTAAATGAGAGAGATGTGCTCGATATATAATTTTGAGTTGAATAATTTTATGCTTTGCGCATATGGAGCTCGAGTGGATTCTCTGCATTGCTACCTTCCACTCCTTTTCTGATATGTTGAGTGAGAGATCCTTTTCCCAATGTCCTCTTGGATCTTTGAAAGGGAGGGGTTGTAAAATGATTTTATATATTGCAGAGATGCTGTCTGAGTCCTTGAGACTGAGCCATATTTTTTACAGTATAGAGGAAGGTGGGAGATGTGGAAAATCGGGCAGGTTCTGTTTAACAAAGTTTCTAATTTGGAGTTAGTGAAAGAAATGTGTTGCTGGAAAGTTAAATTTAGAATGTAATTGTTCATAGCATGCAAAGATGTTGTCTATATAAAGATCTCTAAGTAATTTAATCCTAAATGTTTTCCAGATATTAAAAACTACATATGTTTGCGGGGGTTGAAAAAGGTGGTTCTCATGCAGAGGTGCCACAGATAAAGGATTCTCCATCTTAAAATGCTTTCCACATTGGTTCCATATTCTGAGTGAGTTGTGGAAGAATAGTTTAAGGGTAACAAAGCTTTCATCTTAAAGAAATAGCGTAAAGGGTTAACACAGGAGTGCCGCAGGGGACTGTACTTTCTCCGGTCCTGTTCAGTCTATATACATCAGACTTCCAATACTATTCGGAGTCCTGCCACGTGCAAACGTTCGCTGATGACACTGCTATTGCGGGCTGTATCAGGAGTGGACAGGATGAGGAGTACAGGAAGCTAATCAAAGACTTTGTTAAATGGTGCAACTCAAACCACTTACACCTTAACACCAGCAAGACCAAGGAGCTGGTGGTGGATTTTAGGAGGACCAGGCCCCTCATGGACCCCGTGATCATCAGAGGTGACTGTGTGCAGAGGGTGCAGACCTATAAATATCTGGGAGTGCAGCTGGATGACAAATTGGACTGGACTGCCAATACTGATGCTCTATGTAAGAAAGGTCAGAGCCGACTATACTTTCATAGAAGGTTGGCGTCCTTCAACATCTGCAATAAGATGCTGCAGATGTTCTAGCAGACGGTTGTGGCGAGTGCCCTCTTCTACGCGGTGGTGTGCTGTGGAGGCAGCATAAAGAAGAAGGACGTCTCACGCCTGGACAAACTTGTTAAGAAGGCTATTGTAGGAATAAAGCTGGACAGTTTGACATCTGTAGCAGAGCGACGGGCACTAAGTAAACTCCTGTCAAGCATGAAGAATCCACTGCATCCACTGAACAGTGTCATCTCCAGGCAGAGGAGTGACAGACTTTTGTCACACTCCTGCTCCACTGAAAGACTGAGGAGATCGTTCCTCCCCTACACTATTCGACTCTTCAATTCCATCCGGGGGAGTAAATGCTAACATTATTCAAAGTTATTGTCTGTTTTTACGTGCATTTTTATTACTCTTTAATTTAATATTGTTTTGTTTTTTTGTATCAGTATACTGCTGCTGGATTATTTGAATTTCCCCTTGGGATTAATAAAGTATCTATCTATCTATCTATCTATCTATCTATCTATCTATCTATCTAT
>JANRMT010062823.1:8321849-8342263 GCA_026402145.1 Polypterus bichir lapradei
TATCTATCTATCTATCTATCTATCTATCTATCTATCTATCTATCTATCTATCTATCTATTATATAGTGCCTTTCCTATCTATCTATCTATTTATCTATTATATAGTGCCTTTCCTATCTATCTATCTATCTATCTATCTATCTATCTATCTATCTATCTATCTATTATATAGTGCCTTTCCTATCTATCTATCTATTATATAGTGCCTTCCTTATCTATCTATCTATCTATCTATCTATGTTCTACACCCACATACTAAATATTTCCCTACAATGTCAGGATGCAGTCATATAATTAATTTATGAGTTTGTTTGATTATTTTTATGCAAAAAAGTATTTGGTTTTAAAATATAACAGGAAAGTTTGTTTTTATTTTTACTAAAATAGCTTTAAAGTGCCTTTAAAAAGACTTTGAAATACATACTAAAAATTTGTCTGTGTTGTCAGAGCTATTATATCAACTTTTCAATTAATTTTTCAGTGTCTAATAAAATATCTTGATTTTTTTATTTGAGTCTATTATCTTTACTGAGCTTTTCGGTAACGAGGCATTGCAGCAATGTATCATATCATTAATGTGATACGTCCAATTTTGACATTTCCAGTCCATTTCCTTTCTTATTTTTTTTCCATTAAATTAAGAGGTTAAATCAATAATTATCTACCCTATTTACCTATTTTATATCTATCTATCTATCTATCTATCTATCTATTATATAGTGTATTTCATATCTATCTATTATATAGTGCCTTTCATATCTATCTATCTATCTATCTATCTATTATATAGTGTATTTCATATCTATCTATTATATAGTGTCTTTCATATCTATCTATCTATCTATCTATCTATCTTCCATATAGTGCTTTTTACATCTGTTACTGTATATAGTATCTTTAATATTTATCTCTCTTTCTCTCTGTCTGTCACATAGCACCTTTTCACCGCTGTCATCATATTAATAATCATTTTTGTAACATATTACCTAACAGCCAAATCCCATGCTTAAACCCCATGGAACACATTTGGGGAGAGACCTGAAGATGGCAGTTTACAGACGTTTCCCATCCATCATAATGGAACCTGACAGGATCTGCCAAGAAAAGAGAAACGCTCCAAAATCCAGGTTTGTAAAGTTTGGAGTGACTTCCCCAAAGAGATTTAAAGCTGGAATTGCTGGCAAGGGGGCTTCTGCAAAGTACAGACTTTAGGATGTGAATACTTCTATGAATGAAAGATTTCTGTTTATGATTTTTAATGAATTTCACTTTGATATTATGGGTTATTAAATGTAGACTGATAGGGAAAAATGTATTCATTTAAAATGAGATCTACAACACCGTAAAGTGTACAGAAAGGGATGCGGTATGAATACTTCTTAAATCCACTGTACTTTATATTTTTGTAATAATTCACAGTTCTACTGTCTTACCATTTTATTTATGTTCTGTCTTTCTAATTACTGTATGTCTGTTTTTGAAAAAACAGACATACAGTCAAAAACTACTTAAGGCTATTAATCAGAATAAGACATACATTGTATTGAGATATTTATAAAAAATGAAATAAATAGTACTTAGGCACTGAAAATTAAAAAGTAAATAAGCCATAAAACTTTACAGCCTTCAGCCAGTGTCACAGTGTTATGTTCAATGAGCAGGGCTTTGGACTGATTGGGGGACAAAGCTCTGGGTGACCTTGCTACTCGTGTAATTGCTTGATGCAGCTCCATTCCCACTAAGTTATTGCTTTTTCTTAGGCAATTTACTGAGTAAACCCAATCTTGAGTAGAGATTCCAGGTGTTTTTCTCTACTTTGTGATTTCTGTGTTTTTAAAAAGCACTGGTCTCAGCAAAGACACATTCAGATGGTATTTTCCTTGTAATAAAGTCCTGTGTGTTCCCCTCCTCGAACCGCCACCTTATCGTGGTGGAGGGGTTTGCGTGTCCCAATGATCCTAGGAGCTCTGTTGTCCGGGGCTTTATGCCCCTGGTAGTGCCACCCAAGGCAAACTGGTCCTAGGTGAGGGATGAGACAAAGAGCGGTTCAATAGACCTTCTATGATGAATAAAAAATTTGGACTGCGTTTTTTTCATCGCCCGGACGTGGGTCCCTGGGCCCCCATCTGGAGATAGGCCTGGAGGTGGGGCTCAATGGCGAGCGCCTGGTGGCTGAGCCTGCACCCATGGGGCTCGGCCGGGCACAGACCAAAGAGGCAACGTGGGCCCCCTTCTAATGGGCTCACCACCTATGGGAGGAGCCAAGGAGGTCGGGTGCAGTGTGAGTTGGGTGGTGGCCGAAGGCGGGGACCTTGGCGGTCTGATCCTCGGCTTATCTGGCTCTTGGGATGTGGAATGTCACCTCTCTGAAGGGGAAGGAGCCTGAGCTAGTGTGTGAGGTCAAGAGGTTCCGACTAGATATAGTCAGACTCACCTCAACGCACAGCTTGGACTCTGGAACCAATCTCCTTGAGAGAGGCTGGACTCTCTACCACTCTGGAGTTATCCCCGGTGAGAGGCGCCGAGCGGGTGTGGGCATACTTATTGCCCCCCAACTTGGAGCCTGTACATTGGGGTTTACCCCGGTGGACGAGAGGGTAGCCTCCCTCCGCCTTCAGGTGGGCGGACGGCTCCTGACTGTTGTTTGTGCGTATGCGCCGAACAGCAGTTTGGAGTACCCACCCTTTTTGGAGTCCCTGGAGGGGGTGCTAGAGGGCATACCTTCTGGGGATTCCCTCGTACTGCTGGGAGACTTCAATGCTTATGTGGGCAATGACAGTGAGACCTGGAAGGGCGTGATTGGGAGGAATGGCCCCCTCGATCTGAACCTGAGCGGTGTTTTGTTATTGGACTTCTGTGTTCATCACGGATTGTCCATAACGAGCACCATGTTCAAGCATAGGGGTGTTCATATGTGCACTTGGCACCAGGACACCCTAGGCCGCAGTTTAATGATTGACTTTGTGGTTGTGTCGCCGGACTTGCAGCCGCATGTCTTGGACACTCGGGTGAAGAGAGGGGCAGAGCTGTCAACTGATCACCACCTGGTGGTGAGTTGGCTTCGATGGTGGGGAGGATGCTGGTCAGGCCCGGTAGGCCCAAACATATTCTGCGAATCTGCTGGGAACGTCTGGCAGAGTCCCCTGTCAGAAGTAGCTTCAACTCCCACCTGCAGCAGAACTTCAACCACGTCTCGAGAGAGGTGGGGGACACTGAGTCCGAATGGGCCATGTTCCATGCCTCTATTGTTGAGGCGGCTGACCGGAGCTGTGGCCGTAAGGTGGTCGTTGCCTGTCGTGGCGGCAATCCCCGAAATTGTTGGTGGACACCGGCGGTGAGGGATGCCGTCAAGCTGAAGAAGGAGTTCTACTGGACCCTTTTGTCCTGTGGGACTCTGGAGGCCGCTAATAGGTACTGGCAAGCCAAGCAGAATGCGGCTTCAGTGGTTGCTGAGGCTAAAACTCAGGCATGGGAGGAGTTTGGGGAGGCCATGGAGAACGACTTTTGGACGGCTTCGGGGAGATTCTGGTCCACCGTCAGGCGTCTAAGAAGGGGGAAGCAGTACAGTGTCAACACCGTATATGGTGGGGATGGTGTGCTGCTGACCTCAACTAGGGATGTTGTGGGTCGGTGGGGGGAGTACTTCGAAGACTTCCTCAATCCCACTAACATGTCTTCCAATGAGGAAGCAGAGCCTGGGGACTCGGAGGTGAGCTCTCCCATCTCTGGGGCTGAGGTCACCAAGGTGGTCAAAAAACTCCTTGGTGGCAGGGCCCTGGGGGTGAATGAGATACGCCTGGAGTTCCTCAAGGCTCTGGATGTTGTAGGACTGTCTTGGTTGACACGTCTCTGCAACATCACATGGACATCGGGGACAGTGCCTCTGGATTGGCAGACCGGGGTGGTGGTCCCCGTCTTTAAGAAGGGGGACAGGAGGGTGTGTTCCAACTACAGAGGGATCACACTCCTCAGCCTCCCTGGAAAAGTCTACTCGGTGGTTCTGGAGAGGATGGTCCGTCGGATAGTCGAACCTCGGATTCAGGAGGAACAGTGTGGTTTTCGTCCTGGCCACGGAACAGTGGACCAGCTCTACACCCTTAGCAGAATCCTGGAGGGTGCATGGGAGTTTGCCCAACCAGTCTACATGTGTTTTGTGTACTTGGAAAAGGCGTTCGACCATGTCCCTCGGGGAATCCTGTGGGGGGTGCTCCGGGAGTATGGGGTACTGGACCCCCTGATAAGAGATGTTCGGTCCCTGTACAACCGGTGTCAGAGCTTGGTCCGCATTGCCGGCAGTAAGTCAAGCCCATTTCCAGTGACAGTTGGACTCTGCCAGGGCTGCCCTTTGTCACCGATCCTGTTCATAACTTTTATGGACAGAATTTCTAAGCGCAGCCAGGGTGTTGAGGGCGTCCGGTTTGGTGGACTCAGGATTGGGTCACTGCTTTTTGCAGATGATGTTGTCCTGTTTGCTTTATCAGCCCGTGATCTTCAGCTCTCTCTGAATCGGTTCGCAGCTGAGTCTGAAGTGGCTGGGATGGGAATCAGCACCTCCAAATCCGAGACCATGGTCCTCAGCCGGAAAAGGGTGGAGTGTCCTCTTTGGGTTGGGGGAGAGATTCTGACCCAACTGGAGGAGTTCAAGTATCTTGGGGTCTTGTTTATGAGTGAGGGAAGAATGGAGCGTCAGATCGACAGGCGTATCGGTGCGGCGTCCACAGTAATGCTGGCTCTGCATCGGTCTGTCATGGTGAAAAAGGAGCTGAGCCGTAAGGCAAAGCTCTCAATTTACCAGTCCATTTACGTTCCTACCCTCACCTATGGTCATGAGATATGGGTAGTGACCGAAAGAACGAGATCGCGAATACAAATGGCTGAAATGAGTTTCCTCCGCAGAGTGTCTGGACTTTCCCTTAAAGATAGGGTGAGCAGCTTAGTCATCCGGGAGTGGCTTAGAGTAGAGCCGCTGCTTCTCTGCATCGAGAGGAGTCAGATAAGGTGGCTCGGGCATCTGATCAGGATGCCTCCTGGACACCTCCCTGGTGAGGTGTTCCGGGCACGTCCAACCGGGAGGAGGCCCCAGGGAAGACCCAGGACACGCTGGAGGGACTATGTCTCCCGGCTGGCCTGGGAACACCTTGGGATTCTCCCAGAAGAGCTAGAAGAAGTGTCCAGGGAGAGGGAAGTCTGGGCCTCTCTGCTCAAGCTGCTACCCCCGCGACCCAACCTCAGAAAAACGGAAGAGGATGGATAGATGGATGGGTAAAGTCCCGTGTTAACACATAGGATGTAGGAAACAAATGCATAGAGTATGAAGCAACAGTATCTTTAAACTGTATAAAGTTTTAGTCACTAAAAAGAAGTATAATAATTTAATAAATACAAATTAATATTATGAATAATATATTATGCATCGTTCCTTATTAAGTAAAATTTCTTTTAACTTATAAACTTATATCTTAACAGAACATGGAACAGTCAAGTCCACGTAACCACATAGGCAAAAAACATTTGCTCTCTACTACTTAATATTGACATCAATTAATATTGACTATCCAGTATTTCATATAGATCTTACCATATATTTACAAGAATGTACACTGTACATATGTTCACTCAAGACTAAAATGTGTGAGAGTTTCACCTTTTACTAAGATAAAGGCTGAGTTACACTTCTTTGCCGAGCCCACGTTGTATAGTTACGCACAGAAGCTACGCCGTCGAAAGCAGTTATGTTCCTACGCGTAGTGCTCTACTGCAGGCGCCTGCCTAAATATTAGTTGATGGCGTTTGTAGCACGTAAGGAAAGCATATCATCCCTGAAAATGCAGGCAGTTTTTGCCAAACAGTATCACTGCTCCTCTTGCTACACGTTTTTTCCGCTTAGAGAATCACATTTTTATACTTTTTCATACATTCGGCAACTTCCAAACCTGAAGACAAATGGAAACACTTTTCAGGAAACATGATGTTACCAAACTGGCCAATCAGAGTCATAGGGGTGTTCGTTGGGGTTATGTCAAAGTGACAGTTAATCACATTTTTGAGAAGTGGGCCTTTCCACTGCAGTCCACATGGGCAACGGCATAGGGCAGGCAGACGGGCACATTCAGTAGATGTATGGATAGACATGTCATGAAAGACGTATTAATTTAAAAACCAAATAAAGGGAATTAAAAGTAAGGAAAACCATTGTTGCACATTAGGAATAATGATAAAGAAGCTTCATCCCTATCTAACCAACTACGGTTCAGAGCTATGCAGGCAGATGAGCCTACGGTGTCCTGGATGATGGACTATCTGTTGGGCAGACCAGAGTTTGTGAGATGCAAGGGCTGTGTGAGCAACACTGGAGCACCCCAAGGAACAGGCCTGTCTCCATTAATCTCCACCCTGTATACCTCAGACTATAGATATAACAGCAAGTCATGTCATTTACAGAAATTCTCAGATGATTCTGCACTTATGGGGCGTATTGATAAAGGGGATGAGACAAAGGAGAGGAGTCAGGTGGACCAAAACCAAGGAAATGGTAATTGACGTTCACCGCAATAAAGGGACTCTAAGCTTAGTCCCTAGCTAATCAGTTGATGATGGACTATCTGTCGGCCAGACCAGAGTTTATGAGACTCAAGGATTTTGTGAGCAACACTGGAGCACCCCAAGGAACAGGCCTGTCTCCATTAATCTATCTATCTATCTATCTATCTATCTATCTATCTATCTATCTATCTATCTATCTATCTATCTATCTATCTATCTATCTATCTATCCATCCTTGGGGAAAATAAATCCTTGTGGGGGTCCATGGTCAGTCATAACAAGCAAAAGTCCTGAAGAACTTGGCGAATTCGCTGCCCACCACTTCCTGGGCATTGCACAACATAAATCTGTAATGGCCGTCTAATTTGATGACATTTGTAGGATATTTAATTTCGGTAAGTTAAAAAAAAAAATCCCTCCATAAATCTGACTGATCATGACCGTTGTTTTTGACAGCTGACACCAACTGAGTTGTGTTCTTGTTTGGAACATTTAGAATGCACAACGGTGTCCAGAGGAAAACTTAAGAGAAAGAACATGACCAGGGAATAAAAGTAGCAAAGGGAAATAAAAGTTAAAGAGCAGTCCGGTGACAGAGACATGGGAGAATCAGATGGCAACAATCTTTAAAACCAGAAACACCAAGTTAAGGGTAGCTGTTTTGATTGTTCCTGACTAATCTTTTAACAAATTCATTTGTTTTTATTGTGGATCTAAAGGATTGGAGGCCAGAATTTAAACACTACCATCAGTAGTTTGCTCCACAACTCTTGCGTAAAGAAGTTCTTCCTTGCTTCAATCCTACATTCAATTCATTTTAATTTTCACTGGTGTCCTCAAGTACACAATCACCGTTTACTTCAGCGTTTCTCAACCTTTAAGTATTTGTGACCCGTGTTTTCATAACAGTTTTAATCGCACCTCCCCTAACATTTTTTTGAAATGTAGATGCATATTTTATTATACCTACTTAACATTTATCGACATTTATCTAACTCTATATTTATTGTTCTAGTATCAGAATGTAGTTTAAGTTAATTTGTTTTGGTTTCAACAGATGTTTTTTTCAAATTTTTGATTCTTGTTTTCTTTTTTTCACATCTTCGCGCCCCGCTTTTGGTTACTTCGCACCCCCATAGGGGGGCCCACCCCACAAGTTGAGAACCACTGGTTTACTTAAAAGAAATTCAGCTTGATCTAGTTTATCAGTGCCTTTGAGAAAATTGAAGACCTGTATTAGGATATTATGGAGGGCATTGTATGTTGCTAAGATCCATAAACAAAGCAATTTTGATAGCCCCTGACTATCTTTTAACAAATTCATTTGTTTTTATTGAGGATCTAATGTGTTGGTTGACAGAAGCTGTACACTACCATCTCGTACAGGTGGGGGAACAAAGGCACAATTTGTCACATAACATCTGGGTCACAGGCACAGCAAGCTTAAATAATATGTCCACAAACAAGGAAGAAAGGTCAACAAATAACAGTGAAAAATCCATAAGCAAAGCACAAAATGGTGTTGCAAACAATAACCACAAAAAATATACGAGAGAGGAGGGAGGAGGAGAGGTTGGGAACTCGCACTGATACAGCACGTTGACTCACCCAGCGGACATGCAATGGGTGAAAACTCAGCACCACACTAGTTTAAATGGAATTGAACAGTGTAAGTTTTTTTACAGTGGCTGGAGAGCCAGTCCTGCCACCAAACCCAGAGTTCTTCCCTCAAGTAGGAACAGCAGCTTACAGGGCTGGATGCAGGTTAACGTCATATCAAGGTTGGAGCAATTGCAGGTTAAGGGCCAAAAGGAGTGAAATCACTTCTGACATTTATAGGATTTGTAACCAGCAACCTTCCGATTGCCAGCTCAGATTCCTAGCCTCAGCCTATGTAAATGGTCCAAAAATGAACCCCATGACACCAAAGTCCAGATTTATGACAATTATTCTCTTTCACAGCCACCTCCTTGTGGAAGAAAGATAAGCCACAAAATTAATAAAAAGGAAATCTTTATTAACATTGATAGACCCAGAATTCTTTTTGAGTTCTAAATGCATCTTGTGATCAGATCATTGCATATAAAGCCATTGAGGTCCACCAGAGAGCATATCTTCCATGTTCACTGATCCTTCAATGGTTCATGGATGTTCATTGAATGGCGTCTATCAATACCTGATTTTCTGGTGTATTGGGATTTTTTGCTTCTGTTCTTGGTTTTTGATATCTGGATTGTGTATTTTTACTTCTTTACCTAGGATTGCATTTTAGACAATTCCTGTTTTGCCTATCTTGCCATTTTTGGTCTTTTTGAGATTTTCTAAACAAATATCGTCGATTCTGCTTGAGGCTAAACAGGTTTAATTCTCTGAATTTGTCAGAGTACGGCATGTCCTGATCTCCTGGGATGCATACACAGCTTAGTAAATGGATCCTGCCCTCCGTAATGTCCTAATCCAGGTCTTCAGATTTCAAAGGCATCGATAAACTAGACTGAGTTAAATTTCTTTTAAAGTTGTGAAGCAAACTACCAAGACATAGAGTTAAAGCAGAAACGTTGATGAGGTATCTGGAGGAGATGTTGGAACATCTTAGATGTTAGCTAAACAAGCAAGGTTAATGGGATGAATGGTCTCCTATCATTTGTTAAATTCCTTATGTTGTTACAGAAACATTAAATATAAATGATACATTAATATATCCATCCAGTATCCAACCCACTATATCCTAACTACAGGGTCATGGGGTGCTGCTGAAGCCAATCCCAGCCAACACAGGGCACAAGGCAGGAAACAAACCCTGGGCAGAGCACCAACCCACTGCAGGGCACACACACACAAAGCACAATTTAGAATCGCCAATGCACCTAACCTGCATGTCTTTGGACTGTGGGAGGAAACCGGAGCACCTGGAGAAAACCCACACAGACACAGGGAGAACATGCAAACTCCACACAGGGAGGACCCGGGAAGCGAACCCGGACCTCCTAACTGTAAGGCAGCAGCACTACCCACTGCGCCACCGTGCCACCCTACATTAATATATATAATTCAAAATGTAATTGTCTGAAAGAAGCAAAAGCTCCTATACTAAAGCACTAAGTACTTACTGGACATTTGTAGGATATTTGATTTCAGTAAGTTAAAAAAAAACCTCCACAGTTGCTATTTAAGTTTTATTTTAGCAAGCACAAATAATGACTTTTCAACCTGATTGAGTAGTTAGCTGTAATTTGCCTCTGCCTCGATGCTCTATTTTGCTACCAAAGTTAATTTCTAGAGTCATTGAAGCATGATTGGATTTAAAGTGCTTGTAATCTCAAAGGTCATCCACCTTATTAACAAAGTTTTTTTTTTTTCTTCGTTCTTCCTATTTTTAACTGTTTCATTAATTGTACAGCACAGGCTTTTACAAAATTATTAGTGAGTGCTGTTATTTGACCTTAATTTAGCTGTGCTGACTTTCCAGAGGAGAAGTGATAACCTTTGAGATCTTATTTAAAGTTGACATGTTTAGCACTGCAATTGCTCTTCCAGAAATAATGATATTTTCATTTTTTGAAACTGAGAATGAAGTCACCAGTAACTGAGTACTTCCCTGATATACTGTAGATGAGGCCGATCACCGCACTCCTGCTATGGCTGACCTCACCGACTGACATATGATGTGTGCGGCCCACACAAAGTCCTCCACATTAAAACACAGCAGCATCCCGCTGCTTACAAGTCCAGTCCCCTGCCTAAGCTTGAATAAGAATGTCATGCTCAAAAAGTGAAGCTTACATTTGTAAATTGTGAATTGCATTTTTAATATTTTAAATCCCCTGAAAGGCTTAAAGTGGAGGCATCCTATCCAATGGTTTTAATAACTGTGCACAAAATGCCAATGGGAGCAAAATCTATGCGTATGGCTTCTTAATTTTCACCAATTAGATAGCTATGCATTTCTTATTTACTTTTACATTTTTTGATCTATGAAAATGCCAGAGTTATTATCAGGGGGATGGTCTATTTTTACAACCATATTCACCTTCTCCAGGACATTCAGCTGAGTTAGAACTTTTAATATATTAAATACTAGCAAAATACCCGCACTTCGCAGTGGTGAAGTACTGCCTTAAAATTTTTATTAAGAAGAAAACCTTTTTAAACTGAGGGAAAATATACAAATAATTATTTGTTAAGGATCTCTTTGTATATGACATTGTCAGTTCGGCCCTCCGGTTGTAACATGACCAAGATGTGCACTGAGCTTACTCTTGAGCATGCAACGTACAGTTGGCCATGTGAACAGTAATCTTGTTTCAAATCTCACAGCTTGGATTTCTGCTGTCACAATCGGTTTGAGTTTCATGGTTTGTTTCAGTTACGACAGTATTTGCAGGACTTGTGTTGAAGTGACATTCGGCATCTGTCAAGCATTGTAAGCATACAACCGGTTTCATCGATAACTTCACATCCAGCTTTTGAGAGTTTAAACATTCATAAACATCAAAGTGTCCACTACTGAAATCGTCACCTGTGAATCTAAGATGTTTAAGAGGCATTGGCGGTTGTCGAATGGTGTAAAATATTTGGTCATTTCGGTACACCTGAAAGCGACAACCGAACAATTCAGCGGCAGCCATCAACTCACATGCAGAACCATAGGTGAAGGGCTTAAGCATTTCACTCTTCTAGTGCTCCTGTGTAGTATAATTATCTCCTGTACCGTCATCAGTCCACACCTTGAACCTGTCCCAGTCATTCAATACATAAGACACAATGTTCCTCCGGATATCAAGAGTGAGCCTGATATGGCCGTGCAATATGTAACAAAGAGAATGGAAAAGGCAGGTGCCATCTCCGGGCATGGAAACCACTCGGTAAGTGACAGTTCTTTGATCGATGGTTATCACCTCGATAGACATTTTAATGGGGGTACGGTTGGAACGGTAAAGGAAATGGGTACCTGAACAATGTAGTAAGTCTAAAATACCTACACAATAACTATAATCGTAATAAACGAACAATAAAACAGCGGAGAAGCCGTGGATGAAATAAAAAGGCTGTAGTTATCAGCAGGGAGACGTGAATCCCGTGGCGAAGCAAGGAAGGGAATGTAGAGACTGGAGCGATGGACGGCAGGCAGCCAACAACATGGGAGGCGTTGGGAAGGGGGACACAACGCCGCCTCACATGGTGACCGAGCTGCAGGCTATGGACGTATATATATATACGTAAGTAGGATTCAGTTAGCATTGGGAACCCATGTACCAAATTTCTTGAAGATGGGCCCATAAGTAACAAAGACTGTTCGAAAGTTCAATATGGCGGCCGACAGTGGCGTCATACCACCGAAATAAGTACATTGGTTTCGGTTAGCGCAGGGAAGCCGCCTACCAAATTTCGTGAAGATGGGGCCATAAATAAGAAAGTTCAACATGGCCGACGTTGTCGACCGTTACGTGTAGAATTTCGAAATGAAACCTGCTTAACTTTTGTAAGTAAGCTGTAAGGAATGAGCCTGCAAAATTTCAGCCTTCTACCTACACGGGAAGTTGGAGAATTAGTGATGTTGGAAAGTTCAATATGGCGGCCGACAGTGGTTTCATACCACCGAAATAAGTATGTACATCGGTTTCAGTTAGCGCAGGGAAGCCGCCTACCAAATTTCGTAAAGATGGGGTTAGCCTTCTACCTACAGGGGAAGTTGGAGAATTAGTGACGTTGGAAAGTTCAATATGGCGGCCGACAGTGGCGTCAAACCACCGAAATAAGTACGTACACCGGTTTCGGTTAGCGCAGGGAAGCCGCCTACCAAATTTCGTGAAGATGGGGACATAAATAAGAAAGTTCAAAATGGCGGACATTGTCGACCATTATGACCGTTATGCATAGAATTTTGAAACGAAACCTGCTTAACTTTTGTAAGTAAGCTGTAAGGAATGAGCCTGCCAAATTTCAGCCTTCTACCTACATGGGAAGTTGGAGAATTAGTGATGAGTCAGTGAGTGCTTTGCCTTTAATTAGTATAGATTACTGAAAATGTACCATTATGAAAGTACACATACAGCCATTAAGACATCGCAACCTGTTAGCTGCTGAAATTTCTTTTTGTTTTGTTGTATTCACTACTTTTCAAAAATTTATCTCACCGTGTCTGTTTTGTTTAAAATGACAGCAAAGCAGATTTATAACCATTGTCCCGTACACATGTTATGAGAGTGTGCTGGAGGCTCTGAACAAATGGCACTCTACAACTCTGTGATGGCCAGAGTGATTTTCTGTTCTGTGCTGGTAAATTAACTTCATGAAAGGCCCACCAAATAAACAAGCTGATTAAAAGGGCAGGCACAGTTATGGGATGCACTCTGGACCACCTGAAGGTCCTGGTGAAGAGAGAGAGAACATTAAAACAAACCTGAGTGCCATTAGGAACAATGCTGCATACCCACTCTGTGACACATTAAGGCTAAGGACTTTTAGCAAATGAATTATTCTGCAGAAGTGTGTCAAATAACATAATGGGGGTCCTTTATAACAACAGCATAAGCAATGGGTGCAGGCAGGAGCAAGTCTGGAACAGGGAGCTAGCCCATTGCCAGGTCAGTACACACACATTGGGGGACAAGTTAACATCGCCAGTTTACCTAATGTGCATGTCTTTGGACTATGGAAGGATTCCATAGATAGGTAGATAGATATGAAAAGGAACGTTATAATAGATAGATAGATATGAAAATAATGTTATAATAGATAGATGGATAGTGTAACAAAAACGAGACATGAACAGATAAAGGTTTGGGGCAGCCACCCGTATAATATGGTATCCCGGCTGCAGAAGTCGTTATTATCAAATAAACAGCACTGAAGTGCATACAACTGAGTCCAGAACAAGACTGAGGGAAAAGGGGAAAAGGGAAAAAGGGCAGGCTTTTAAAGGGGAAGACAGGAAGTGAGGTCATAAGGATCGGGCACATGTTCATCAATCATTGGATCAAGCCCAGACGTGACATCAGAGGGGCCGGAGCTGGTAAGGTCTATTTCCATTGGCTCGGTTCCGGAAGTGACGTCAAGAGAGCCAGGTGGAATCTCCCGGGAATGGTCTACAGGAAAGGGAGAAGAAGAGTCAGTGCCCTCTGCCACATCCCGGCATGCCTCAGAACTGCCTTCACTCAAGCCCTTTAGCTGCCTCCCATGCGCACATGTGTGACAATAGATAGATAGATAGATAGATTAGTCAATAATCAACAAAATACTTTGCACAGCCTCTATCTATTATTTAGTGCATTACACATTATCTATCTATTAATCTATCTATCTATTATAAAGTCATTTTCATATCAATCTATCTATTTTAAAGTCCTTTTCCTATCTATCTATCTATCTATCTATCTATCTATCTATCTATCTATCTATCTATCTATCTATCTATCTATCTATCTATCATGTCATTCACATCTCTCTCTCTCTCTCTGTCAAAATTAATAAACAGAATACACAAAGCAGCCTACATAAGTAACCTTTTATGTCGAAATCCTTGTATGTCAGTTGGAACTCAATAACCCAGAGCCACCTCAGATACATTTCTGTATGAGTCGATTGCCAAAGAAATAAATTGAATTCATATTGTGAATGTGTGGGCCATTTTAGATAAGAATGACATTTAAAGTGTACTTCTAACATCCTGTCATGAGAGGCATTTATCTCTCTTTTCCAGCAACAAACAGCTAGAGTAGCCTGTGTGGGTGTTTTGATTATATTCGTTCTGAATTCTCTAAAGTAGTTTTTTTTATTTTTAGTTTTATGAAATTGTATTAGCTAAGTGACCGCAGTTTTCCTACAGTACATGGAGGCAGAACTGCTCAACAGTGCAGATGGCCTTCCAGTATATAATATATAATATACTGTATATAATATACACATCACAATTTATATTATTCTGCACTGTGTTTACTGAAGGTATAGGAAAATTTACAAGAATTCCTTGCATTTCTACCCTTTTGAGCTCTTGAGCCATGCCTTGCTATCGGTTGATGTAGTTTAACTCACATTTGCCTTCTGTGTTTTACTTTACTGCTTGGGGCAAAGAGAAGCAAGCTGGAGATCTTTCTTACATCTGCCCTATATTCAGCTCTATTTAAGGGAGGAACACCCTTAGACTGCATTTTGAATAAGGAGTAGAAATTAAATTTTTGTCTAAAGATTACATAAAGCTATTTAGAGAAGTAGTTAAAATTAATGTAAAAAATATGATATTGATTCTACTAAAATGTAGTCTGTCCTTCTAGTACATTCAATGAAACAAAGACTGATGGTTTGGGATTTTAAGTCATTATTGCTAAATCAATATGCCTAAAAGATACACTGTAAGAGGGAACAGACTGATAGCGAGAGCTTCCTTCAAACATCTCTTAAACACAGTGAGGGAGTCAGCAGTTTGGATGGAGATGGGTACCTCATGAAAAAAGACTGGACTGAGATTTGATGTTACATAGAGATGGTATCACCAAACACCAGCCTTTCATTAGCAGATCTAAGTCAGGACCTCACAAGCGGCTACTTATATTTAGGTGCTGACCCAATGAGTACTCTGCTGGCCAGCATCAAGGATTTGAACTTCACGTGTGATACTACAGGAAGTCACTGTAGCAACATGTAAAGAGAAATGAAATGTGCCCATCTCGGCTGTTTGAATAGAATACGTGTCTCTGTATTGGCGTATAGTGGCTTGGTGACACATGCAGGTTGTCTTGCCAGTAATAAGTCTGTGTAGTGCAGACATGACAAGGCCATTGCCTAAATGAGATGTTGAGCTGCAGACTCATATATAGCCTGATCTTGCAGATATTATATAGAGCTAATCTGTTGTTCCACAATTGCGAATAGGAGGGAGCTGTATGGACCAATGAAGGTAATTTCATGCCAAGGCAAAGTGGTGGCGGTGTGCGCTAAACCTTCTTCTTTTCTCTCTGCAGACCAAAAATGGGAAAACCTGTTTGATCCAACCCTAAAGACGTCACTTCCAGTTCCGGGGCTCAGAAGAGCTTCACTTCCGGTTCCGGCACTCAGAAGGGTTTCACTTCCGGTTCCGATGCCAGAAACACGTCACTTCCGGGTCCCTTATATCACTTCTTCTTTTGGCATTTAAAGCCACCTTTTTTCCAAGAACCTTCAGTCTTGTTTTGGACTCCATCAAAGACACATCTGTCTTGATTTTCAAAAACCCATTGCAGCCAGGGAAATTATATGGGAGGCTGCCCCAAACCTTTTTTAAGTATGTTGAGTCTGATCATTTCACACTGTATATGTGTCAATCAGGGCATATTTTATGCGTATTTTCTGTTGTTTCTGTTAATTTCAGCTCATTATTCTTTCATGTTTCTATGTTAATTTTGTTATATTTTTTATTTAATAATTATGTACTGTCTTTTAAATGTGCTGCCATTTGCTGTACTATGTTGGTGGATCCTGACGAGGTGGGGCCACATTGATTTAACTGCTGCTGGGTCTTCCATCTGGCTTTATAAGTGAGCTGTTCAGAATAATCTAGTGGAGCCTTGAGATTGTGTTGTAGTTTTGTGAGTATTGTATTTCTTGATGTTTCTGTTTTCTTCGATTTTTGTAATACTGTTTATTGGATTTTTCTCTCAGAATGTGTATTGGGATTTGTTTGCTTTGGAATGCCTTTAAGGCAAATCATTTTTGCCATAATCTTCCCCTTTTTCTCTGTTTTTAAAATTGTCCTTATTTTGGATCATCTCTACAAGCCAGTATTTAAATCTTTCTCTCTATTAAGAGACATTTGTAACATTTTGTGCCTTTGATTGTATTTTTTTTTACCTTAAAACCAGTTATTCATTTTGGGCCTGTGTAGGCCGAATCCTGCAGGTAGTATTTGGAGAGCTGGTTGACTTAGAGAGAATGTCTTCTGGACAGGTTTGTGAGGGCCCTGGCCTAGTCTTTTCAGGGGCTCACAACCTTTTGCTATGTTTGTGACTTCAATGCACAACAAACCAGAGACAGTTGCAGTGTGGGTAGCAAAGGATGGGCAGTCATCGATCAACACCCTAAGGTTGTGTACTGACTTTGTAGGTGTTATTGAAAATGAGCCAAGCTTTACAGTGATGAAGAAATGAATTAGCTAGGATAACAAAGAGCTCAGCCTTTGTTGGGTTGAGCTGGAGGTGGTAATTTTGTAACTTTCTCTTTGATTTCTTGTAAAGCACTTTGAGCTACATTGTATTAAAATGTGGTACATACATGTGCTACCTAAATGTTGTTATTGTTGAGATGGTGTTCATTCATCCAAGCTGAGATATTAGTGAGATATGCTGAGAGTCTAGCTAAGACCGTGTGGTCCTCCAGATGGAACGACTAAGTATCATTGGCATGGTACTAATATGAGAATCCATGGGACGGGGTGATAGGGACTAGTGAGAGATGACAACAAAAGAGCCTAGCACTGATTCTTGGGGCACCCCGGTCCTTTCTTAATGCACCATAATGCAGTGTCACGTTTTTTTAGAGACTTTCAGTTGTAATATTCATTAGTATAATCCTAGTGAATCAGAATCTGTGCACTCCTGTGAAAGTCAGGCACATAAGGTGACATTCCCAGTGACTCGCTCCAACTAGTCTGTGACTTGAGCAGGTTTTATTTTGTGTTTAGTTGTGGGGGGGGGTCTCTGTGTGCATGAGCACCAATAAATGCTCATCCACAAGTACAATGCATATACTGCAGTGATAAGGAATAAGAAATACCTGTGTGTTGAATATCAGAGAAACAGAAGAGAGGCTCGTCTGTCTGATGTCTCATGTTTTATATACCATGACAAAATGGAAAAAAATTTAAAAAAGAAAAAGGGGAGTGAGTGCGGCTGAATTTGCCTCACCTGTTAACCCTTCCTATTGCATCTGCTCCTTCAGGCAGCACGTTATTGGCTGACACAAAAAGGAGTCAGCATGACTGAACTGGAAGGTTGGTACGCAGTCACAAAATCTGATATATTAAGCGATTTTCAGATGTTTAAATTGATATGGTCCAGAGACGAGATCGCACCTGTGGTCGGCAGGTCTGACATATCCAATGACTCGGCTTGTAGCGGTCTAAAACCCGACTTTGACAGTGATTTATTTATTTTTTCGTGGCTATCCCAGGAACATACCAAGCCTTGGCCCAACTCACACAAACTCCCTCACAGAGGCAAAAAGGCAAACGGTAATAAAACAGAAATTTAAGACTATATTAAACACTAATAAATTAAATTTAATTACACAAACTAAAATGACACAAATTAAGCAACCACAAATTACGAACAAAAACTGCACACAATGAAGTCAATGATAAAGTCCATAGAAAACGGCAATGAGTGTAGTGAAATGATGGGAATTTGAAAAGTCCAGAGATCAGCTCGCTGTAAATATATGTAAAGATCTGTCCTAAAGGTATTTCCTGATGAGATGATGATGTGTGAATGGGATCAAGAGCACTCCTTTCTTCGAAGGTCGACAACAAATCCTCATGCAGTCCTCATGCAGCAGGAAGACACCAGACAGTCCATACCCCCAAAACAGGAGACGATCCAAGTAACAAAACAAGAATCCACAGGTAGTAAAGGGAAAGGCAAACAGACAGGCAACTTAAGACACAAAACATCAAAAGACTTTTTTTCACTTGGCATAACTGGCCTCCTTTTAAATCCCGCACTGGCCTCCTTGTCCCCAGCTGCCCTTGCACCCTCAGCAGACGACCAATCAGTGCCACTGCAGGGACTGCTGGGAGCTGAAGTTTTCACTCCCCAGTAGCACCGCTACTGGCTTTATGTCAGGCATACACAGTGCGATTTTAGCTTTTAGCTAGTTGGTGCAAACTTCACCTTCATCATCCATCGTTTTCACGTGCAGTATGAAAGGGAATGCAATGCCCGATTACATCATACAAGTGGGTTTTTGTACAGTCTGAAGAATTTCTGTCACATCAGAAATTTCATGTTGAATTGTGAGCAGTCTCATGATCTGATTTTCTGATGTCGCTATCGAATTTCATTGTGCATCGATCACAGTATATTGTACCTTTCGGTATTGCCACTGTGATATTCATTTTCACGTTTTTGATTTCAAAAATGTAAATATCATATAGCAACATGCATACAGCTAAATGGTCAATGACAAGAGCCTTTGGGAATTGTTTACCAGAAGAACCTTTAAATAAACCCACACAAATATAAATGACATAAAATACATACCACTAATTCCCTTTGTAAAATAGACAGACCATACTGTCCGCGCCTCATTTCTTTTTACTTTCAGAACACAGCATGTGGAGAGTCAGGAACACAGTTGTTCTCATTGACATTTAGAAAAGCCTGTGGCCATCATGTTTTTTCGAATGAGTAAAAATCTCATTTGGGGGCCATGTACACGTATAGCCTGAACACCCACATCGCGACATGTCAATCGGACCAAAAGTGCTTGTACAGTTTGACCACATATATGACTGGTGACTCCATCATGCAGTGCGAGTACTCACTTGACCACAATTTCTAAAAATCTCACAGCGTAGACCTGGCATTTGACATCTCTCATCTCCAGGACAAATTTACATTTTTCAGAATCCTGGTGTTCTGAAGTATTTCTTTATATTCCCTAAAACTCAGTATTTCATTTTCACCAGGCTCCTTCTGTGTTCTGGCATTTAGCATTCACTACATTCCATTTAATAAAGTTCACTACTGTGCATGCAAATAAATGAAGGACAATCAGTTTTTAAGAAGATTGGACTCACAGCTTATATCATTTGTTCTATAAACCACACACAAGTAACAAAGCAGCAAAAAAACGGGGCCATTCAGTCTAGGCAAATGACAAAGAGCAATGGGTGAGCTTCTATCTAACTTGACATGAATATTTTCTGATTCAAGCAGAAACGTGACAAATGAAATTCTCCAAACGTACGCAGATTTACTGCAAAGCCCTTGAGCACAGTAATTTACCATTGGATAAACATAAAAAGTAAGCATATATGAATTTATCAAGGCAAAGCAATGGCATTATGCAAATGTAATCCTGCATTGTGATTATCCAGAACACCAGTGACTGGAACTCTAAATAAAAGTGCAGTCAAATTAAATGTGTTTTTCTTTTGTTTATGTAGATCCTCTTCTTAGGAAGCAGTTGAGCTTGAATTTCAGATTTGAAACATGTTATTTATGGGCACGGTAGTGCTGTGCTCTCCTTGATATCTTACAATGAGCGGACCCTGGGTTCAATTCCCAGACTATGAATGGCGCTGTTTAAACTAAATAGTGCTGTGTGGTACAGTACATGGTACTATTGTCTTGTCAATTCAGCATCCTGGATTCAAACCATGCACCTAGACCTTGACCAACTGGTGTTTTTTTTATACTCTCTCTCTCTCTCAAAGTCTGCATGGCTTCTTCACCAGGTACTCCACTTTTTCTCCCCATCTCCAAACACGTTAGAATGATTGGTGATTCTAAATAGGTCAGTGACACCAAATATTAGAACAATTGTGATGAGAACAGGTCAGCTAGTTCAGCATGCTCATCCATGCTGTTCACCTAGATTGGTGTTATGTATTTGTTCAAAGTTATGTGTATTTTATGTTTAATCATTGTTTTTGTTATTTTTTTATGTCTTCAGATTATTTGTGTTGATTTCAGATGTGATATTTATGATTGTGTGTTGTCACTTTAAATGTAATGTGTTATTTGACCATAAATAAAATACTTTTGTTTTTCTTGTTATCCTTTTGTTGAACAGTCTGTATTAAAATTGATTAAAGCATCAGAATTAAAAGCTTTTAAAAAAAACAACTAAATATTTCAAATAACGTCAAAATTGAAATCTGTTTTTTTTATACACCA
>JANRMT010062823.1:8342273-8387273 GCA_026402145.1 Polypterus bichir lapradei
CTCTCTCTTGCCGCTATACATGTAACGTTCTTTCTTAGCCAAATATGTACCTTACCTATGAGCCTCACCTGTCATCATGAAAAGTAACAAAAACTAATAATGATAACATAAAATAAATTTGTCCACTGGTCTGTGCTATAAATTTGTTTTCTCTATGATTTTGATAATTTTCATAAGTTTTATAATCAAAATCGCAGAATTTGCGCATTTCCTGTTCAGGGGAGAAATGCGAGGTGCGGCAGCGACGAGCCTCACTTCACCTTGGACTGTGCTGTCCCTCACACACTGGGTTGATGCATGCAATTGGCGCGTGCCTGTTGCTGTCTCTCTGTATGTCGCCAATATAAGGTTTGCAGACACATTTATTACACACCCTGACTTTCCACAGTCTGGCTAATATCTTTAATGAATGCGTGTAACATATTTGGTCTTCCTGATCGGACATAAAACCGCAGTGAAAAGGCACAAGGTGAGGCAGACAGTACAGTGCCACACTGAAGGGGGTAGATGGGAGCCTAACAGGTGCTTGTTGCTGCTGATCTTCTATGCAGAGGCTCTGGGTCCAATAAGTTAGCGATATTAGAACGTCAAGTGCACTGCAGTGGTCAGTTTATTTTTATTTTTGTTCTGACTGACTGCCAAAATGGAAGATTCTGATTTTTAAAACTAAAGGAAAATAAGGAGGACGGAGAAACTGAAGGAGATTTTCGTGGAGAAGGATAGGTGCATGGACTTCATTTACAAATAAAGGTAAGACCATAAATGGTTTTCAGTTTTATAAAAAAAATTGTGTCATACTAAGAAAAAAAATCCAATATTTAAAAACTATATTTTGACCATAAATAAAATATTTTAGTTTTTCTTATTATCCTTTTGTTGAACAGTCTGTATTAAAATTGATTAAAGCCTCAGAATTAAAAGCTTTAAAAAAAAAAACTAAATATTTCTAATAACGTCAAAATTGAAATCTGTTTTTTTTATACACCACTCTATACTTTCATTTGTATTGAATGAGTATGAATTGTGGAACTGCAATGGAAAATGTAGAACACACGGAGGGTTCAGAGCAAATGCGCTCTCTCCGCTCTCACTTGCCACTATACATGTAACGTTCTTTCTTAGCCAAATATGTACCTTACCTATGTGTGTCTAAAGAATGCTGATAAGATATGAAACATAACCAGTAGTCAAAGTGCATGCTGCCAATTGAATAGTGAAGAATTGATTATTTCTTTGTAGATAACCATTTTTTGCCTACGATTAAATCCTGCAAGTACGACGCTATTTTTATTTCCGACCATGCCCCTCTGATCTTGGAGATAAAATCATTATGTCCCACATACTCATCTTGCAGATGGCGTCTTAACCCACTTTTATTAGCAGACGAGAACTTTACAGAATTTATATCAAAACAAATCAGTTTTTTTCTAGAGACAAATACATCTTCAGAGGTCTCTGCAGGAATACTCTGGGAAACCCTGAAGGCCTCCTTAAGAGGACAGATTATCTCATTTCTTTCCCACAGAAATAAATTGGAAACCAAGCAGGTATCAAAGCTAACCAGCGAAATTATTAGAATAGATCAAGAACATGCCAGGTGTCCAAGTGAAGCTCTTCATAGGAAAAGACAGGCTCTGCATTCAGAACTCAACCTCTTGACAACTAAAGAAACTGGACAACTCATTTTTAAATCAAGACATCATTAACTTTTTAAGAAGGCAGGCTCTATTGTAGGAGTAAAGTTGGACAGTTTAACATCTGTAGCAGAGCAACGGGCATTAAGCAAACTCCTGTCAATCATGAAGAATCCACTGCATCCACTGAACAGTGTCATCTCCAGGCAGAGGAGTAGCTTCAGCGACAGACTTTTGTCATTGTCTTGCTCCACTGACAGACTGAGGAGATCGTTCCTCCCCCACACTATGCGACTCTTCAATTCCACCCGGTGAATTTTTATTAAGTTAAGTTATTGTCTGCTTTTACGTGCATTTTCATTACTATTTAATTTAATATTGGTTTTTGTATCAGTATACTGCTGCTGGATTATGTGAATTTCCCCTTGGGATTAATAAAGTATCTATCTATCTATCTATCTATTATGAACACGGAGAGAAAGCTAATAAGCTTTTAGCTCAGCAAATCCACAAGCAAGAAGTTCGCAATGCAATCCCAGCAATCACCAACACAACCGAAGACAAAATCATTGACCATAAAAATATAATGCACACATTTAGTGACTACTATAAATCCTTAATATTCTACTGAGTTTAAAGAAGACAAGATACAATCTAATGCATTTCTGGATGCATTTGAGATACCACAAATAGATACTCTTAGTGCAGAGGAATTGGATAAACCGTTTGCACTATAAGAATTATTAGATGCTATAAAGTTACTTCAGAGTGGGAAAGCAGCAGGCCCCAATAGCTACCCTGCCAAGTTCTCCACTCAGCTAGCTCCCCTCCTATTAGCAACATTCACAGAAGCTAGAGACAATAAAATTCTACCTCAAACTTTTCACCAAACATTATTCACCGTCTTTCCTAAACAAAATAAGGACGTATTACAATGTGCATCATACAGATCAATTTCACTTCTGAATAATGATGTTAAGATACTCTCCAAAGTCCTAGCTAGAAGGATGGAGAAAGTGCTGCCTTCAGTAATATCACAAGATCAAACTGGATTTATTAAAGGCCGACACTTAGCGTCCAATCTTTGATGCCTGTTAAATGTAACATACTCACCCGCAAAGTCAAACATCCAAGAGATTTTATTATCATTTGATGCAGAAAAAGCATTTGACATGATTGAATGGAACTACTTTTTCACTATGTTAGAGAAATTTGGGTTTGGCCCGAGCATTTGTGCATGGATCAAACTACTGTATACCAATCCAGAAGCTTCAGTTTGTATTAACAACATTAATTCAGACTACTTTAAACTAGAACGTGGTACCAGACAAGGATGCCCCTTGTCACCCCTACTTTTTGAAATTGCCATTGAGCCACTGGCAGTTCACTGTCAAAATGCTTATGAGATAAAGGGGATTATCAGAGAAGGACTTGAACAGAAAATTTCTCTATATGCAGATGATATGGTACTGTATATATCAGACCCACAAAATACTGTGCCTGCAGTCATAACAGCACTAACACAATTTCAAAAGATTTCTGGTCTTAGAATTAATTTGACTAAAAGTGTGCTCGTTCTGCTTCCTCCTTCCAGGTGGCCAGATTGTCCTTCTAAGACTGCCTTTCATGTCCTTTAACCTCCTTCCCTTTCTATCCTTTTCCTTTACTTTGATTCATCTCCCCTTTCCTTGTGCTGGCCCGTATATATATATATATATATATATATATATATATATATATCGTGTCACGCATGCGCGAGTAGGAGGCCGCGGACGGACCTGAAACCGCTTTGAAAGACGTTCGCCGGCAGGGAATGGCGGGGTACTAACCTTTCTGCTCTCTCTTTCAGGAAAAAAGACGCTCCGTCATCATAACCTGCCCGCAGTACATCCACTTCCGCCCTTCCTCCGCCATCTTCCCTGACGTCAGCAATCCCGTTATCCCTCATGCCTCCTTCCCAGCATTCCTCCACTTCCGGCTCCTCCTCTATAAAATGGCCGCCAGTGTCGTGCATATGAACGTTTATGTTTATATATTTTGACCTGTTGTATGAAAATAATTTTGTTTACAGTATACGGGGCCGGAAAACCCCAACCCTTTATGCTGTGTCTTCTCGTTTTTTACTATATATATATATATATATATATATATATATATATACACTCACGTCTCTGTGGGCATAGCGCCTTACATCCACACATGCAGGTGCGACTCACCCCAACTACCCCATTAACTCCCCATGGTCATGCAATCATGTCCATGGAGAGTGACACAGCTTTATGGATTTTAAACTATTCTGTCTCCTTCCCCATCCAGTTGAGTGTGACCATCTGCCTCCTAAGTCTGACTCCTCAAGGTGAGGCAGAAGACTCCTTTAATGCTGGACCCGAAAAGCTTTCCAGTGACCTGGCATGGTTTGTGAGGAGCACTTCTGGGTTGTTTGGGAAACAGGGCAGACCTTCCCCGACAGAACTCCCTTGCAGCATAGAGGATTTCAATAGGGCTGCAGTTCCTTATTCCACTTTCCATGAAGCCCTGCGGGTGTCCAAGCTGGGATACATCCAGCAGACCACTGCCACCTAACGTATGGAGGATAGAACTGCTCATGGCCTCCAACTTCTGCTCATTCATCCCCTGGCACTTCTGTGTTGAAGAGGTCATGCTGTTGTTCAACTGGCATGGCCCATCTGTTCTCCATGTGACTCACAAGTTATAAATGTAATGATTTCATAACTGATTTACAAGAATCCTTACATAAGTTTATATGCTCATGCTTATATAATGCAAAAATATCCATTAAATTTGCTCTCTCCCTGACCTTGTGTTAAAGGTGTAACTCAAGTCGTATTACCGAATGGGAAATTTGAATAATGTGTCTGACATTCTATACCAGAGTTTAATTGATCAGCATCCAGGAGAATTTCAGTCTTTTTCATCAGCAAGGCAGGAATCAGCTCTAAAGGAGTTGACAGGACACCAGAGACCTTATTCACTTGCCTGCTTACTCACTCGCTCAGTCACTCATTCACTCACTCGTATTAGGATCAATTTAGAATTGCCAGTTGACTTAAATTAAAAGTCTTCAGTCTGCAGGCAGAAACTAAAACCTCTAGAGAATCCTCTTGTCAGTGCAAGGACAACTTGCATACCCTACAAACAATGCATATACACCAGGAATTGGACCAACCATCAAGAACCGTGATGTAACAGCACTTTCAGGCAGCGAAAGTTCCAATAAAAATGAATCTGAGTATCAGGCTTATAATGGCTTTACATACAATAATCATTTACTTTTAAAAAAAAATGGCCAGCTAATAACCACACCTCACACCTCGTTTATACGACATGACTTTTCCAATGATTTTTGGTCGCAGATTTCATTGACATAATCTTAGTGAGTCAGGGGCAGTTACAGCAAAAATCAAAATTTGTCTAGACATAGGAAGTGCGTTCAGACAGGATTGTGATTTTGAAATGTAGCCCCACCTCTTCCTCTCATTCATTGATCAAGATTCCTGCCTTCAAAATCCATGAGGATGGGCTTCCTGTTTTGGAGCTACTTTTCATTTTCCAGATGTATTTGTTTAACAATATTCTAGAAAAAATGCTTATGTTTTGCATGTTGTGAGCACATGACTAGAGTAAAATGAGATTTTTTTCATGATCATTTTTGTTATTGTCTGCTGTTGTTCAGAGCTGGTCACCATAAGCTCCTATTTTATCAGAAATATTGTTCTGCTGACTTGCAAGAGACATTAAAATAGAAAATGAAAATGACCAGGAGAATTAAAGTAATACAATGGGCCAAGGTCAAAATCAGTAGACAAGGAGTCAAAGCAAGAACATGATTGAAGATGTCAGATTTAAAAAGAAAATAAAATCAATAAGACTATATAGAGATAATTTAATGCAGCAAAACACTGTGACAAAAGTTTGGAGAACCACCAAGATGATGCTAAGAAGGATATCTCTAGCCAAAAGATAACATTGATTTTCTTAACAAGTTAAAGTATACATTTAATTGGTGTTGTATGAAGTATTCAGCAGCTGTACTTGGGTAAAAGTGAAGAAACCTTTCTGGTAACTACAGTAAAAGTAAAATTTACTCATGAGAAAACTACTAAAGAAGACAATTTAAAGTATATGATATCATGTGTACAGTGCCCTCTGTAATGCTTGTGAGAAAGACCCATTTGTTGTCTGAAAGGCGTTATATAAATAAAATGTATTATTATTATTATTTACCCCTCTAATCCACAGTTTAAAATTAACAACCAAGCAATTCAGATGTGCACATCACAAACTTTCATTTAATGGTATTTGCATACATTTTAGTCACACCATGTAAAAATGACAACACTTATTGTACATCTCGAAACCGAACATCTGGTGGCATTTCCCTTAGAACAACTTCATATAAACTGAGCACACACAGTACTCTTAAATGTCAAGGTATCCATAATATTTTTGACACCACCGGTTTCTGATAATAGGACTCCACCTATGCTACATGCGGACCCTGTGCTGCAATTTAACAATTTGGCAAATCTGTCAGATCCCTATCTGGTGTGGTGGTGAGGACTGAGTTAAAGAAAAAGCTGAGCTAACATAGCCAAGAATCATTCTTCTAGTTCTTCCGGATATCTCTGTGAGAATGAGAGTGGAAATTGTGCTAATGCTGTCACTACAGGGAAACTGCTTCTAAAGGGCTTTGCTAACCAGATGTCATGGGTTTGCCGCTGAGAGAGAGAGATTGGGAGCATGTGCTGATACTGTGCATTCCTGCATCCACCACACAAAGAACCATCTGGATTGGGACCCAAGTACAGCCGTGCAACAGGTGACACCTCAGCACCACACTGGAACAGTGTAAGGTTTTTTACAGTGGCTGGAGTGTCAATCGTGCCATCAACACTCACGTTTTCTCTGCAAGCTGGAGGAACTGCTTGCAGGGCTGGATGCAGGTTAACGTCATACCCAGGACAAAGCAACTGCAGGATAAGGGCCTCAGCTGGCCAGTTATTTACCACAATACAAATTGAACAACCTGGAATGGATCGTGATGTGATTCCAATGCATGGGGCAGTCAGCAGGATTTGCACTATGGTCAGGTGGAGTGCAGTGCTGTGGAAAAAAGTGGGAGATAAGGGAGAGACAGAAGTCAGCTGACATCACCAGGACAACTTGCATACCCTACAAACAATGCATATACACCATGAATTCTAACCTTCAAGAGCCGTGATGTAGCAGCACTTTCATGGTGTGAAAGTTCCAAGTTCTGCTTGTAGTTCTTATTGGACCTCTCTGAGAGTATGAGAGTGGAAGCTGTTCTATTGCTACAGGGAATCTGTCTGAAGGCATTATTATTATTATTATTACTATTATTATTATTATTAGATGTCACGGTTTCGCCGCTGGCCACAGTTATTTACCACAGTACAAAATATGCAACCTGGAATGGATCATGGTGTGATCCCATGATAAAACACTTGGCGTAGTCGGCAGGATTTGCACTGTGGACAAGTGGAGTGCAGTGATGTGCAAAAAGGAGGGAGGTGAGTGACAGAGACAGAGCTCTGCTGATGTCACCAGGAAGTTCTCCACTTGCAGAGCTTAAGGGCAACCTGGAATGGATCTAAATATGGAAACTCTTCTATTGCTGTTGCTATAGAAAACCGCTTTTGATTACGATTAGCCATTGTAAATTTAGGCAGTCACCACAATGCAAAATATGTCATCTGGTATGGACTGTAGTGTGATTCCACAAAAAATCAGTATCTACTCCCCATAACATGTTTATTAGCCTGGGATTCTGCGGGTCATTACTTCCAGCACATGGAACCTGGAGGTACAGCATCCTCTAAGCATTGCTCAATTACGCTGTGATGCTTTTGAGTTTCCCTACTTATAAACTGACTATATAGCAAACTCTAGGTGCTGCTTGTTGGATCATCCAATAAACCACATTGATCCATATTCTGTCAACTTGCTACCACTCTAACCTGGCACTACCTTTTGCCAGTCCAGCTCCTTGTCACTTTATATAAATCATATGTAATGGCCAAATCCTTTAACTTAACGTTAATGGTACATTTTCCTTAGTCTGCTTAGCTTGAAGATAGATAATGGGAGATTCAGTTTAACCCCCTATAAGTTAATGAAAATGGAATGTTTATAATCTTTACTCTATGTGACAGTAGAATAACCCATACATTAAATTTAGGCAGCTAGAAAGAAACACAAATGGTCATATATACATTAAGGGTGTATAGTTTTCTGAACATCTGATGCATAGAACAATATATAGAATCCTTGAGGAATGTAACCGTAGATATTTAAGCAGAATAACATAAGATTTCCTTTTTTCCATTTCTTTTTTTTTTGTATGCATTATCAACTTTTTTCTCTATTTTTTGTGTAAACCATTTGCTTTGAATTTCACTATAATCTTTAAAAACAAAGACACTTGATCTGTGGAGTATTTTTTGCACGACACCTCATACTTGTGCCAGAATGTCTATCTGGTAGCTGCATCTGAACTATTTGGAAATCTTTGTCAAAAGCAGCTACATCATATTAAAAGTATCAAAAAGGAATAAAACCACATTAAAATATTACAAATGTGAACAGTAAATGAAATGAAAACAGTAGGTTTAAGAAAATGTTAGATAATGCAATAAATACTATGTGTACTGTGAGACAAACACCCAAAAGTATAAATATAACACCTTCAAATTTCGTCTTGGGATTCCTAAAAAGAGCACTCTTCTCACTTCAAAGACACTTGACTTGAAACATCTATGACTGATAAAAATCAGAGCTGTAGCAACAATCACTTCTGATATGACTGACAGGAGATAGAGATGGAGTATTGATTTTATGCCTGCATCAAGCTGATGTTTGCCTAGATATGAGAGGAGTTCACAATGCGGTTTATTAAGATATGAAAAGAAAAAAAATTTTCTTTGCACTTTCATAAAAAAATAATGGTGTTTTATTATTTACCAGGTGTGGTATATGGCCAGCCATTCATCCCGGCCAATACCCCCAGGCCACCAGATGGAGCCCTCCCTGCAGCATGGAGGTGCCCCAAATGCCAGAAGGGAATCATGGACAATGGAGTGTTTATTCACAGCCCTGCTGGATACCATGGGGGTCAGAGGACGCTGCAGGGAGGATCAAGGACTATTTTCTCTACAGCCCGGAAGTACGTCCCAGTCACACGGACAGAAGAAATGGTGTTTTTCCAGGTTGAAGAAAAAAGGAGTTTTCATCCAACCCAGAAGTGTTGCCAGTCACATGGACAGTGAGAAGAGAAACACTTCCGGGTCAAGGACTATAAAAGACTGTGAGAAACACCAGAACGCTGAGCTGAGTCGGGTGGCAGGGTGACAATGCGTCCGGGAGTGGAGGATTGTGATTATAGTGTACTAGCCATGTGCACCCAACTACGTTGCGCGTGTTAAAGTTGTCTGTGAAGGGCTCCCTGTTTAAACGCGGCTGCCAGTCGTGAACTGGGCCCTTCATCGCACAGCATTATGATTTTTTATAAGGGAAACAAAATTACAAAAGAAAACCCTTGGATATTGATTCAATAGGAACGGCCTACTCGGAATCACTGTCCGAATCGTAATTATGTGGTGGTGTAGGAGCATTTCTGCTTCTGTCCGTTCACAGTCAGTCTCGTTTTAACGACGCTGTCGTTTCGTCTCACTATCTTTTCTCAACCTTTCTCCAATCTCGCAAGTTGCTTTGTGGCAATCCAAAGAGTAAGGCAATATACACGAAGCAATGGTTATAAAAGGGGGACAATAAGTATTCAGGCTCTTTAAAGCATAAATAGGGATCACTTCACTGACATGTGAGCAAGCCACGGTACAACTGTGAGACGCGCAGCACTCGCCGGCTACAACGTAACAATAATAATTTCCGGAACGTGCTGTTACGTTGTCATTCATTTTACCCACTGTCTTTCTTTAATTCATATGTTATGTAGGCACGTACCTTTTATCTTCGGCAATCTCATTCTCTAACCAGGCCTCAGGAGCTAACCAGCGTAACACTGTCCACCACCCCTTTCGTTATTCCGGCACATTGTTGACATCTGTGAGTAACAAAAATGTACTAAACTGGAAGGTGGTCTACGCATGCGTGGAATTTGCAGACAAAGATCAAGATCTAAATGAAGATCTCTTTAGTTAATTTAAAGCACAACAATTTGTTTAGTTTGAATGTCTGTGTTTTGAGGTGTGACTGGCGTACTACAGTCTTCAGTAGTATAAGCCTGGAGGAGATTCTTAATGCAATGCCTATGTTTTAGCTGTCTCTCTACTGCCATCTAGTGCTTCTTCTTCTAATTCATTCGCGGACAAATAAAGATCAAGATCCAAATGAAGATTATATATAGAGATTGTGTTTATTGTTTATGAGTATAGTGGAGTGGAGGGTGCTTTGTGCACATCATTATTATAATAAAGTCAACTTTTGGACTTTTATCTGGTGTCTGGTCTGAGGGTTCAAGGGGACGACAGCACCCCCTATCTGTCACACAGGCTATAATGCAATATAATGGTTTTATTGTTTTAAGGAAACTTTCATATTTTCAAGAACAAGATTTATTAATGAACTGAATATTCTTAATGTATTTTGTAATGTGATACATTAGGGCCAAATTACTAATGCAGCTAAAAGTACTTGGTTTAGTAATACTGAATAAAAGGACTGGTCTGTTTGAAAGACAAAAAAGGTATACAGTGGGTTATAATTTAAGGAGACAAGTTAATGAGTAATTTATATGTGCATGGATCTATGGTTGGAGTCACAAAACAGTCAACTGACATTTAATGAATTCAGGAGTGAGAAGCTAATATTCAGAGTGGCCATATGTGGGCTAAAGGAAGAGGAGATGTAATATTTACCTCATTCCCCTCATACATGCAGAGTGTTAACTTGGAGATGGACATATTTTATGTAGGAAACCAGGGGTGGGGTGCATTCCCCCTTACATATCAAACATACATATGTACATATGAAATCTAGGAGATAAATAGATTTTAGGTAGAAGACTGGTCGTTAGGGTCTGGGGCCCTCACTACATTACCTAATCAGCAGTGGTGCATTACGAAATGATGCCTCAGGCAATGTTAAGTTTTGCCAGCCATTTACTATCAACTCCAACACCTCATAACTTTTCAATATCTTTAAATAGCATGGAACGGAAGTGATGCTGGAACATACATGCATACATACATACACACACACATACATTGACTTTTATATATATAGATTAGTCCACTGGATCAAGACTGCGACTTTAAAATGAGTTCATCAAGAACACAGGGTTATAGTTGGAAACTTGCTAAGGGTAAATTTTGCAAAAACATTAGGAAGTTTTTCTTCACACAGAGAACCACAGACACTTGGAATAAGTGACCGAGCAGTGTGGTAGACATTAGGACTTTAAGGACCTTCAAAACTAAAGTTGATGTTATTTTAGAAGTGGATAAGACAGGCAGGCTTTGTTGGGCTGAAAGGCCTGTTCTCGTCCAGACTGTTCTAATGTTCAAATAACCCAGTAACTACATGGACCGTGTCATGCATGTGTGTTGGAGGACTTCCTCTCAGGCTCATTCAAGGTATGTAATAACTAATGCCACTAACAATGTCATCTGCTTCTTTCTTTACAGTGCACAGACCCCGCTCCTTCTGGTCCAGCCACCATAAAACCCCAAGTGTCCTGGATGGAGACCTCAGTTACTGCCTTGAGCAGACCAGACAGAAGCTCCACTAGCTACGACTAGGCTACCCAGCCCACATTGTGAATAACTGCCTAAGTTTACCCGCATAATGGGACATACAACAACAACAGCATTTATTTATATAGCACATTTTCATACAAAAAATGTAGCTCAAAGTGCTTTACATAATGAAGAATAGAAAAATAAGAGACACAGCAAGAAAATAAAATAAGTCAACATTAATTAACATAGAATAAGAGTAAGGTCCAATGGCCAGGGGGGACAGAAAAAACAAAAAAAAAACTCCAGACGGACGGAGAAAAAAAATAAACAACGAAAAGTGTTTCCTTTCTTTTCTCTTTTACTCTCATGTAAACGAAGTATAGGGAAAGTATTGGAATTGTCCAATAATTTGATGTTGAGATTTTGATGAATCTCAGTGTTTTCGACCTTATTAACCTTCTACTATACAAAGTATAGGTAAGATACTGGAATCCTCCAAAAATTCCATTTCAAGATTTTGATGAATCTTGACATTTTAGACCTCCCTGAGTCCGAAAATACCATTTTTGGAATTATATCTCTCGGTTTGTGTGTGTGTGTGTACCTGAGTACGCTTTCACATAGATCAAACAAATTTTGCATACAAGTATTAGGTACAAAAAGTAGACTTCTATTAACTTTTGAGCTATTTCCGCTAACCGGAAGTGGTACTTTAACTGAATATATACTCGATTTTTTTTTTTTTATTTATGCAGCTACAGAGTCCAATTTATTCAACTTTACTTTTATAATAATTGTTCAAAATATTAACTTGATTTAGTTTGTTCTGGTGGCGCAGTGGGTAGCGCTGTTGCCTCGCAGTTAGGAGACCTGAGTTCACTTCCCGGCTCCTCCCTGCGTGAAGTTTGCATGTTCTCACCGTGTCTGCGTGGGTTTCCTCCGGGTACTCCGGTTTCATCTCACAGTCCAAAGACATGCAGGTTAGGTGTATTGTCCCTAGTGTGTGCTTGGTGTGTGCGTGTGCCCTGCAGTGGGCTGGCGCCCTGCCCAGGGTTTGTTTCCTGCCTTGCACCCTGTGTTGGCTGGTATTGGCTCCGGCAGACCCCCGTGAGCCTGTAGTTAGGATATAACGGGTTGGATAATGGATGGATGGATTTCTTCTTGATGGTTCTTTAATGCACATAATATAAAAATATAATCTTTGTCTTGCAGTTTACTCCTCAAATATCCATCCCCATATCTGAGTAAACAAGAACGTCTAGGGGAGACCACTCCCGATTTTTGCTTTTGTCTTCAGACAATAAAAGGGATGACCCGGTTGGCACCCCAAAATTTACAGTCTCTGAACTATCATTCCTGCACCCAGCTCCAACACATAGCAGTTACATGACAACAGCTTATTTACACTGCAGTTACACACTTAATTAATGTGAAATAATACACCATACACTATACTAAGAGCAACTTGATTGTCAAGTGCTGCCAACATTTTATTAAAAGAGAGAAGCAGTGAATGTTGTTTAGATTGTGTAAAAAGTTCCAAAATAAACATTTGTGCTTATGAATTTAATATATAGTAAATCAACATATATGCATCAGGGCAACTAAAGATTTTAATGTTAATACCTATAATCATTTTTACAGTTATTAAATTCACTGATAATAAAACTCCTTACCCTTCCAGTAGGCCCAGCAGGGATTTACTGCACCATCTGTGCGAAACTATGAACACTGACAACCCAAAGTGATAACAAACTTGTAAGGGGTTCACGCCTTGAAGAGGCTTTGACTAGTCATTACCCTGTGAAGGAAAAAGCTGGTTTGGAGAACAAGTTAATTATTACAGCAATACGAACACACAAGCAAGTAATGGAATGAAACATTTGCCAAACTAATTTTTTTTTACATTTATTTTTTTTACAAATTCTGCTTTGTCACTTTCAGAAAACAGGAATTGACTTTGTTTGGTTACAGGCCAATTATCTTTGATAAGAAGTGTGTGTAATGGGCCACCACCTCACACCTCCCCTTTAACAGCTGGCAAGTTAAATATCCCTAATCATAAATGTATTGCCATTTTAAATGAATCCAGTCCATCTGCCTTTATGCTCGATTGTACTGACATACTTCCAATTATTCATGACATCCATCTGTTGTGAGCTTTGCTCTTCTCTGCCTAAGTCTGTTGCCTCTGGTTTGAGGGTCGGCCCGATGTGACGAGAGCTTGTGCAGCTAACTTTGTTAATGCCCTTCACACAACAAGCCATAAATCTCATTTAACTTTTACCGTGCTTTTCAAAACCCAAGAGAAGCATTAGATGTGTTTGTACCTCTGTATCAGTTTAATCCATAAGTTACCTTTCTTTAATTAATTTATTTTGATATCTTACTGTAAAATTGTATTGTAGTTTTCTGGAACTCGATCAACAATTTTCCTATCCCATCTCTTCACCTACTTTTCCTTTTGCCTTGTTTTACTCCTTTCTCACCCCAGTGACCAACGTCAGCAACCTGCGTCAGAGCGGCATGAAGAAAGATGAAAACAAAATATACAGACATGAACAAATGTGTTAGTCCCCTTACAGCTCATTGAAAAATTGCAGTATGACCCCTGAAAAGTGATGAAATTAAAATCAGCTGTCCCCTGTGTACCTGCATGTTTTTTGATATGTCACCGAGTAAAGCAAAATCAAGTGTAACAAGAGATCAAGTATTGCTTCTTCTACAAAGATATTTTAAAATGGCCTGGACACAGTTGTTGGATTTGAGTGATTTTTTCAAATTAACTGTGTTCTTGAATTCATATTTAATGTCTTCAATTGTGCAATCAGTCATCCAGCCAATTTAAATGGAGAAAAGTCATCACTCTTCTGTTTGGTATCATCGTGTGTCCCACACTGAACATGGACCAGAGAAAGCAAAGGGGAAAGCTGTCTGAGGAGATCAGAAAGAAAATGATAGACAACAACAACAACAACATCTATTTCTATAGCACATTTTCATATAAATGATGTCGCTCAAAGTGCTTTACATGATGAAGAAAGAGAAAAAAGACAAAGTAAGAATTAAAATCAGAGAACACTAATTAACATAGAATAAAAGTAAGGTCCGATGGCCAGGGAGGACAGAAAAAACAAAATAAACTACAGACGGCTGGAGAAAAAATAAAATCTGCAGGGGTTCCAGGCCATTGGACTGCCCAGCCCACTCTAGGCATTCTACCGAACATAAATGATCAGTCCTCATTGTATTCAGGGTTCTCATGGAAGGACTTGATGATGACGGTCACGTGGACTTCTGGCCTTTAATCCATCAATGTAGGAACATCACGGTGCTTTGATCAGGTGGCGGTGGCGCAGGTCGCCACCACAGAAAACCAGAAAAAGAACAGAAGAGAGAGTAGGGGTTAGTACGGATTTTGGAGCCACCATGAATAGTAATGATAATTAATTGCATATGCAGAGCATCAGGATTAAGTTAAAATGAAGTTATGAGAAAGCCATGTTAAAGTAATGTGTTTTCAGCAGTTTTTTAAAGTGCTCCACTGTATCAGCCTGGCGAATTCCTATTGGCAGGCTGTTCCAGATTTTAGGTGCATAACAGCAGAAGGTCGCATCACCACTTCTTTTAAGTTTAGCTTTTGGAATTCTAAGTAGACACTCATTTGAAGATCTAAGGTTACGATTTGGAATGTAAGGTGTAAGACACTCCGATATATAA
This sequence comes from Polypterus bichir lapradei, assembly GCA_026402145.1. NCBI lineage: Eukaryota > Metazoa > Chordata > Cladistia > Polypteriformes > Polypteridae > Polypterus > Polypterus bichir. Next base: position 8,357,368 of record JANRMT010062823.1, read on the forward strand.
GATGGAGCGAGATTATTTAAGGCTTTGTAAACCATAAGCAGTATTTTAAAGTCAATTCTGAATGACACGGGTAACCAGTGTAGTGACATCAAAACTGGAGAGATGTGCTCGGATTTTCTTTTCCTGGTTAGGATTCTAGCAGCTACATTCTGCACTCACTGCAATCAATTTATGTCTTTTTTGGGTAGTCCTGAGAGGAGTGCATTACAGTAATCTAGTCGACTGAAAACAAAAGCGTGAACTAATTTCTCAGCATCTTTCAATGTTATAAGTGGTCTAACTTTCGCTATATTTCTTAAGTGAAAAAATGCTGTCCTAGTGGTCTGATGAATATGCGATTTAAAATTCAGGTCACAGTCAACAGTTAGCCCTAAATTCTTTACCTCCGTCTTGACTTTTAATCCTAATGCATCAAGACAAGCATGTTAAAGGCAAAGGATGGAAGACCATCATCTCCAAGCAGATTGGTGTTCCTGTGACAACAGTTGCAAATGTTATTAAGAGGTTTAAGGTACATGGAACCAACTTGTCTAGAAGCCATCTCCCCAGACCTTAAGACTGGGGAGAGTGAACCCTGCTGAATTCACTTTGTCTCGAGTTCACAGAAAACACAAAAATGTTTAGGAATGTCATCAAACTCTGCGAGATGAGGAAAGATAAACTGAACTCATTTTGAGTGGATTACAATGGTGCAATGGTATTTTAACTGACTCTGACAGCTACAGATGTGTCTGCCAACTGTGCTGGACTGATTATTGTGGCCAAAAATGTGACCTCAGTTGTAAGATAGCAGCACTAACCATTGTGCCACCATGCACCCCTGAGATAAAATGATGCCACAAATCATGATGTGTTGTTGTTTTCTAGTGGTGTCTCAGTTACAAAGAAAACACACTTTCACATAGACAGAACTTACAGAAATGCTAGATTAACTGTAGTCTTATATATCACGGTAATAAAAACCTTTAAATGTGACTGAATGTGTGATGCAATCTGTTTGACCCATCTGAAGTGTTTGCATTTTGATGTGGATTATATGGCCCCCACCCCTCTCTACCTGGGCACCACAAACTCCTCAAATGGTCACCACACGAAGTTAAGAGATAAAATAATTTAACACCAGAAGCATCACAGCTGGTGCTATTTTCCGTTATGTTTTGAAATTTTTAATTACTATATTTACTCGTGTACCACGCGCCCTCGTGTAAGACGCGCACCCTAATTTTTACAAAGAAAATCGTGAAAATCGTTTTTTGCCCCGTGTATGACGCACGTTGTGATTGTATAGGAAGCATTTCGAGAGAGAGAGCGCGATCGAGAGAGAGCACAAGTGCGCGAGCGGGAGAGAGCGAGCGCGAGTTTACGAGCAAGTGAGTGAGAGAGAGAGAGCATGAGTGCACAAGCAAGTGAGCGAGAGAGAGAGAGAGAGCGCGAGCAAGCCCAAGCAGAAGAAGTAAACATTACAGAATTACTTTTCCTCGTGTATGCCACGCACCTGATTTTCTAATGCTAATTTTCGGGAAAAAATGTGCGCATGGTACATGCGTAAATACGGTATTTAATTTTTGCCCCTTGACTTCTCATAAATTGTTTTACTTCAAAAGCCCATGTTGTTGCCCCTCTGAAATTCTGTTAAGAAAATGAAATTTATGATATTTTTATTGCTTTTTTGCATGAAAAGCTCCCCTATTACCACCACATTGAATGCTGGTACCCAGATGTGAATTTTGCGAAAGACCATCTAACTGCTTGCAAGCTACTAAGGGTTAAAAGCTGTTTTGCTATAACGGCAGGTTATTCATACAGGCGTCTGTCATAAGACAGGCTGCAGTAAGCTGACCACTTCCTTCTCTATAAACTTGTCTGTTAGACACAGAAAAGATGATCATTCCTTCTTTGGGGGCCCCTCTGACATGTACACAAAAAAGAAATGGTTGAGCGATTTGCATAATATGAGATGAAATGCTTAGATGCTGTTTTATAAGCAAGGGGGAAGGAGGAAAATGAATATAAAAAAGCAGACCAAAAAGTGAAATGTGCTCTTCTGTTTTACAAAGCACAAATCCTATGTACTCATCTGTGACTGAATAAACAATGATCGATTGAACTATTCCTGTCTTACTTGGAGATCTCCTTCCACAGAATCACTGTCTCTCTTCTCTGCTTTGCACTTTACCACATTTGCATGTCTTTTTAACCTTGACAAATCCTCTTCTGCTGCTGTTTATCAATATTACTGAATATTGTTTCCCATAAGTGAATTGTAGTCTGCCTTCAGCAAAACATTATGAAATAATAAACAAAAACTATCTCATGTATAATCACTTAGATTGTTTCACTGCATGGATGAAGAAAAAAAAAACAAACCTGAAAATTCTCAGTGCTCCTGTTATTTCAGTTAGGTAAAAATGACTATAAACTCACTTCAAATGGCATCACAATTTTTTTTACAATACAAATTGCACATTCAGCGTGAATTTGACATGGGAAAGTTGAAAAAATACAATGTGACACATAGCGGACAGAGTGATGGAGCAGCAAGTGAAGACTGCAGTGATTGATGGGGACTCACTCACAGTTTGCACAGACACAGTAGACCCAACAATGTATACAAAAGCAAGAATAAACGGTGAGCTTTCTTTGTGAGCACAGAAGGATCGATGCCACATGGTACTTGACCATAAATGACCAAGGCATTTTTTGAAGGAAAAATAAATAGAAAAGCTCTATTAAAATGCTGTCACATGTATTCAGTTACATACAGGCAAAATCACTTGCATTGATTTACATACATGATTTGATGTCACGCACAAAAGAAAATATTAACTGATTATTCTTGTATTTGCATGCACTGTCATGTCTGTGAAACTTCACTTGCAGATTGCTTCGTCTACAATGTGCCATCTTGTGTGTTCTCCATTTCCCATGTAAAACTGATGCTGGCTGTGCACTTAGTAAGCGGACAGCTTTCTTCTTATATCAGACATTTGGTGTTCACCTACACCACATATTGTAGGTAAAGGCAGACATCCCAATTGATGAGGAGGGGATCAGACTCATATATTTTTGGGGAAATGTCCCATCCAACACCGGCTGCTACATCTCTGTGATGTTACTCTTGTCTTTCAATGCATACTGGGGAGCTGAGAAAAAAATGTCAGCTGCATTGTAAATTTTCAGGGACAATAATAATTGTGCTAATTATTAGTAGAACATGAAAAAAAAATCCATTTTAGTCATGTGTTTAACATTTCTTGCCTCGTATTTCCTATCATCCAACATTTATCCAGATCATTGTAGACACGGAACACACATGAAATGTATGTATTCCAAATAATAATATATATTTTACCCTATACAACTCAAGGCACCTCACACACTTGAGCTGGGAGAACTTCAGCTGAGTCTGTGGCGGTTGGGATAGCAGGCTGCTTGCTGCTTGTGCCGATTGACACATTTGCAAAACAAAGACGCTAATAAAGAGGTGTGAAGGAATTTAAGGTGGCCCGGGATTACAACTTTTTTCTTTGGCTTCAGGGATCCTAGTGTTAATCTACTCTTGCTACTTTAAATTGAAGTTTCGTGATAGAATCAAAAATTCAGTATGTACTTAAGTTTGGTTTCCAACTCTACAAGGTTCAAAACTTTGGAAAAGTTCATTTCAGCATGGTGGCTGTACACAAAACAATACAATACAATTTATTTTTTGTATAGCCCTAAATCACCTAAGAAGTGCTGCAATGGGCTTTAACAGGCCCTGCCTCTTGACAGCCCCCACCAGCCTTGACTCTCTAAGAAGACAATAATAAAACTCCCAAAAAAACCCATGTAGGGACAAAATGGAAGAAATCTTGGGAAAGGCAGTTCAAAGAGAGACCACTTTCCAGGTAGGTTGGGCATGCAGTGGGTGTCAAAAAGAAGGGGGTCAATACAATACAATACAATACACAGAAATGAACAAATCCTCAATACAGTATAAAAATAAAAAATGTAGAAGTACGGAGTACAATTTAATAGTAGATGATATCACATAATATGATTTGGATTTGGTTTAGAGTCCTGGAGACCTCATCCATCAATCTGCCTCCCCCATTTGGCCATTCCACAACTGAAATAGTGCTAATCCGATGAAAGGACCCCTCTTTCCCATAATTCCTGTGATCCTCCACCAGGGATGACTTTACCTTAGGCAAGCAAAACAACTTGGCAGGTGGGCCGTGGCACCAAGTGCCACATTTGAGTACCGAGAAGAGAAACAGAATAGGGTTAGTATTCAATTATAACGATCATGTTACTTATGTTTTAGTGCTAATGACTAACAACAGAGATGCAGTCTGTACAGTTAATCAGCAGCTCTAGTCAGGGTATGCTAAACTGAAGTGATGAGTCTTCAACTGGCATTTAAAAGTTGAGACCGAAGGGGCATCTCTTATAGTAGCAGGCAGACCATTCCACAGTTTAGGAATACTGTAACTAAAAGGTCGACCTCCCACTGTTATTTTATTAATTCTTGGAATCATAAGCAGACCGGCATCTTGAGATCTTAATGTGCGCTCTAGTTTGTAAGTCATGATCAGTTCAGACAAGTAAGCCAGACCTTGGCCATTTAATGCTTTCTATGTTAAAAAGAGGATTTTGAAATCTGACCTAAACTTAACCGGGAGCCAGTGTAAGGATTTAAGAACTGGAGTTATGTGTTCATATTTTCTTGTTCTTGTAATAATTCTTGCAGCAGCATTTTGGATTAACTGGAGGCTATATAAAGAACAGTTTGAACATCGAGTGAAGACCGCATTGCAGTAGTCAATCCTACTAGAAATAAATGTATGAATTAATTTCTCAGAAATTACAAGTATTACAAGACTGTACAAGGTGAGACACAAAAATAACTGGACTGGGCTTGAGGCTTTCCTGGAAAACCGTTTGGAGGTTGGCCGGACATGAATCATAGAACTATATCCTCTCATATATGCCCTCTCAAACCACCAACCTGCTAGGTATATTCTGTAAATATCCCAGTCAGTATTTGCACAACAATCACAACACAAGTTGCCATGATAATGTCTGGTCAAAAAAATTGAACAGCGAATCAACATCAAATTTCTCGCAAATTTTCTCTTTTTCCCGTAAAGCCATTTTTGACTGACAAAATCATTCCTGTCCTCGATCATTCCCCCTATTCACCTGATTTAGCTCCCTGTGATTTTTACTTGTTCCCTAAAATCAAAAGTGACCTGAAGGGAACACATTTTTCTACAATGGATGAAGTGAAGACAGAAACAGCAAGCTTGTTAAAGAGCCTCAAACAAGAAGGCTTCAGCACTGTTTCAATTAATAGAAGATACGTATGGAGCAGTGTGGAGATCGGGAGGGGGAGTATATAGAAGATGACAATGTTTAGAATCCTGTAATTCATGAATAAATATTTTTTTTACCAATCCGGTTATTTTTGTGTTTCACCTCGTATGTCTGTGTTTTTGCAGAAAACTGAAAATGATTTTCACATCTTAAAATTACAATTTTGTTACATTGTGAGGAGCTCCTGGATGACATCGCAGCAAAGAAACAAAAATGTACAATAAGCAGTTATTAAGATATGCGCCCTGAACGCTGAGACTAATATATAATGATAACATCTGAAAATATTGACCTATCTTTTTCAAATATTGTATCGTTTTTGTCTTGTTACAAGGTCCAGGGGCCTCATGTATAAACGGTGCGTACGCACAGAAATGTTGCGTAAGAACGTTTCCACGTTCAAATCGCGATGTATAAAACCTAAACTTGGCATAAAGCCATGCACATTTCCACGGTACCTCATACCCTGTCGTACGCAAGTTCTCCGCTCGGTTTTGCAGACTGGCAGCACCCTGCGTCAAAGCAGTGCTACTGTTCCTGTGTGGTTATCCTTTATTTTCCTGATGCGGCTTTATAAATACACTGAAATTAATCGCATGTTGTTTATTAGTGTAATGCATCTGATTGTAAATTACCTGTAACAATATAATGGTCCAGGGAATAGCCATAATATTCCAAGTACCATAACTGCTTTAGCGTTGTTACTCTCACTGCACCTTCTTCTTCTTCTTTCAGCTGCTCCCGTTAGGGGTTGCCACAGCGGATCATCTTTTTCCATATTACTCTCACTGCACCACTCGGAGTAATTATATCACTGTATCTGAGTGTGAATCACAGCAGCAGCTGATCGGAAAGAGAATTATCGGTATACGGTATCAAGCACACGCTGCCTCAGCCACGGCAAAACATTTCAAAGCCTTTCCTGTACGGACCACACGGTTCAGAAAAAGTTTAATTCCAAGAACTATAAATGCACTTAATCAATTGCTCCTTGTAGAACTGTTTACACCCCACTGTAAACTTGCACTACAGTTATAATATTGCACAACCTGCGCCACTTTATAAAGCGTGTATTTACGTATGATGACGATATCATTTTTAAGATGAAATGCAGCAAAATATGTTGAATATATTATACAGATAAAACTTTAACTTCATTTAAATAATCTGTATTGTTAATAATTAAACATGTGAGGACACGGTGCCGCAGCGCTTGCATGTTCACGTATTGTTCCTGCCTTGCGCTGTATTTGCTGAGACTGGCGCGACACTGGAAGGATAGATGAATTGAATAATTAAACACGTACTATGAAGATATTTCAATGTTCCTTAAAAGTTTTGAAGAATCGTTGTTGTAAGCTTACAGATGGCTTAACGTCTATTACAGAGCTGATTGTGTGGCGATTGGTTACTTGGAGAAAGAAAAGTAAGGACAGGAATTGGAGGTTAGTACGTTTGAAAGAGACAGTACTGCTACAATAAAGTATTTCATCGAAGGTCGCACATGGCGCAGCATCATCTTGTGTGAGACATGAACAATCACTGCGCCACCATGTTCCCATGTTTAATAACATGCTTTCATTCCAATCATCATGAAAGTGATACCACATATACATCTCAGTATTTTAATTATTCAGACAGCTGTAATATCACGAATGTAATGGATTCTGTGTCCTGTCGGAGAAAGAGAAAGAACGGAAGCACGTAGTGATTCACACACATAGAGCACATAGAAGATCAAATACAAAACAAAGCATTTAACGTGCTACTTTAATTACGATGTGATTTGAGAAACTAGTAAATTAAATGATTTTAAGATGAAGTTTATGATGTTCTACTTTAATGACAAAATAAACTATGTGATTAAAGTGGAAATTTCGAGATTAAAGCTGACATTTCGTGCTTTTTCCCCACTGTGTGCCTTTTTTTCTCTGTACCCTAATAAGCTTTCATACGACACTCAGACGGTGGGCTACAACTCGCCTTTTCACTGCGACTTTGATATGTGACAACTTCTTTTTTATTTTGGCACTGTGTGACTTTGTGAACTTGAGCTTTTGAGTTTCTCCGACACGCTATGTCACTCGATCAGCTTTCTTTTATTGTTTATACCCCTGTTTAAATCAACAAATAGTATGTTTTTCCTTTGCCTCCACTTGGTATTCGCTGAAATTCTTATATTTTCCCCCTGCTTTTCCCATTTTCTTTTCACAGAACGCTGAGCTTAAGGGTTATTTATATTGATTTGCATATTCAAAGAGGCATAATTCTGGGAGGAATTGGGGTGGGGCAGCAGGTGCGTGCACGAGTGTTACTTTTCACGCTGACCGGGATTTATTTAGCGGAAGACCGTGGAAGTTGGAGTACGCACAGATTTCTGCATATGGATTTTTCTGTGCGTAAGCACATTCCGGCTTTTGTGCTTACGTCATGTTATAGTGCGAATTCTACGTGCGGCGTTATGCATGAGGCCCCAGGCCTATTATTTTTTGTTCAGTTTGGTCCAGTGTTTATACCCGTATGCTTCAAAAACCTGAGTCCAACAATAGATACTGTAGAATTTATTTAATTTAACCGGGATTGTTGCAATCTGCGGTGTTTAGTCATTGGACCAGGGTTATTGACTTACAAAATTTTTGCACTTGTAGCTTTTCAGATGCGTAATTTATTTAACTAGACATATGTGTACACATGGAGGCACACACAAATGCATACATTTAAATAGTCATGCACACTCAAAAAAAATTGTAAGTGAAGACGGCAGACAGCTTGTTTGCTCTACCAGAATGTATGATTAATGATGAAGAGAAAGAAATAAAGACACAAACACATAAACAGACACAATAATGCATCTGTAGAGGTTAATTTGTACAGAGCCAGTAAGCTACTCCTGAACCAATCTGTCTATCAAAGCAGCTTGTTTACTTCATTTGATCCAATGTGTTTAGTTACAAATGTTTTTGTATGTACTGTGTGTTCCTAATAAACATTATGTGAGTTAATGTACTTTATTGTATATTTTTCTTACAGTAGCTAAATAAAGAAAAAACTAAAATTGGTAAAACTGGATATAATGAGGGTATTAGAAGTAATCTGGATCACTTAGCATTAAACGTCCAGGCAGAAGTAAAAGATTTAGGTGTAACCATGGACTCTGACCTAAAATTTTCTTTGAAGAAAATATTTCAATAATTTTCTGTTGATTTGGAGTGAGGTTATGATGTATAAGTCCAACTTCAATTGATTCCATCAATGACAGACCCAGCAAATTTGACAAACCTTTAACCAAAGCATTGATTATGACTCTCAAGACGGACCACCTAGGTCATAAAATGTGAGGTGTGCAGGGCAAGAACAACAAAAAATATGAGAACACAGATAAAAGGCAACACATCTTCGATATTGTTTTGGACTATACAGTATATTGCTCACAATCTTTCAAGTGTTAAGGGAAGAAGCAGTGTTTTTCAAAAACCCATGAAATATTAATTTTTCAGCTAGTCAAGATGAAATCGCAAAAAACATATTTGCCATAATGAAGTGCAGGGGAGACTAACTGTGTATTATATTTGTTTTTTTAATAGGATGGCATCACAGGTAAAAGAAGCCAAGTTCAAAACACACAGCATAGACTTTGTCTGTATAAACGAGTTTATGTCCAGGTAGTCTGGTATTCTCCCCACATCCTAAGGACATGACGTGCATGTTGGGTTGATCGGTGAATTCAAATTGACCTGAATTCAGTGATTGTAGGCATAGAACTGTGGAATTTGAAGGAGATGGCTAGGCCCAGGCTTCAAATAATTTTAGCCTAATATTAATGAATTTGAACTAAATTTAATTTGTTTTGCTTTGCGAAAAGAATTGCAAAATGATGCTGTTCTGTTACTAGTTAAATTTGATCAAGGAAGAATGGTGTTTAGAATATATAAAACCTTTTCCCCCTATACTTTTACTTTAACTGCACTTGTACCAGTGCCGACAAAGGGAGTAAAGTTCCCATCAGGCAGTGGGAGTATACTACTACTTTGTACAACGTCATTGCCCTCACTAGATTCCAGCTTTGGTCTAACAGTACGTCTTGTCACGTGTATGGACATGGGGTACAGCTCTAGCACCTGTAATTATACCGCCACACCAGGAGTTGCCGCTGTGTTTAATGCCTTTCTCTCTTCCTCCCTCTGCAGAGTGGATGACTGACAGCTCATATATCACTGATGTCACTGCCGGTGTATGTCCACCTGGACCCACATCTTCCTGTTGGGTGGACTGATAACCGGAAGCTCCAAAATCTTTGCCAGTTCCATTCTTAACTCTTGTCTGAAAAGGCCTTCTTCGCTGTTTGTTTGATTTGTTTTTGTTTGCGATCCAAGTATACAGGGTGCTGGCATGGGCCATAAATGTTTTCTGTTGTCTCACTATTCTTTTACAGTCTTTTTGTCTCACTATGATTTATTTTTGGTCATACTGCATTTACAAAAAACACTGTTCCCCCATTTTTTTTTTTTGTTCATCTGGAACCTTTTCTGAAAAATCATCAAGTCTAAAAGTGGTATACAGCATTGCTAAACCCTGAAGGCCAGAGGTCCACATGACCATTATCATCGAATTCTTCCATGTGATGCCTGAACACCATGAGCACTGATTGAGATAATTTTTTTCAGGTAGAATTCTTAGAGGGGTTTTGGTGGAACCCCTGCAGATTTTGTTTGTTTCTCCAGCCGTCTGGAGTTTTTTTTTTTGTTTTTTTTCTGTCCTCCCTGGCCATCGGACCTTACTTTTATTCTGTGTTAATTAGTATTGCCTAATTTTATTTTAATATATTTTTTTCTTCCTTCATCCTGCAAAGAACTTTGAGTTACATCTTTTGTATGAAAACGTGCTCTATAAATCAATGTTGTTGTTGTTAAGGAGCAGTATTTCTTTCTTTACACTCCTTCAAAAGTCTGTATAAACTCCCCAAAAAAATAGTGAGTTTTGTGATTGCAGAATCGCATGTGAAACAAATTTTAGCATCAATTTTGTAAAACACCTTAGGACACAGGGCCGGTTTTGCTCATCAATGCATATTATAGCTTTTGATTCTACTTTTCTGTAACCTACGGAACGAGATTTGGGTGTCAAACTAGGACAGTGGCAACAGGGTGCATGTTGATTTTAGGAATAGGAATGTCATTGTAAAAATGATAATAAATTTGAAATAAACTAATGATGTTAGATTTATTTGTTGAAATTATAACACATTGTTTGTACACATTAAAAGAAAAATGTTGAGGAAATTGGGTAAAAAAATGCAAAATATGTACTGAAGGCAACCCAGAATGAAATGGAATGAAGTACAATTTTTTCTCTATATCATATGCCGAATCACTCTTGTTCAGAAGATGGTAGAAAGAGAGCAACTGTGGATGATTTGTTTGAGTAACTAAAAATGATTTGTAACTGTTTCTTGTTGGTTGATATTTATTCAAATCCATTTTATGATGAGGTAAACCTAATTTTCTGGGAACCTAATCAAGGACTTAGTTAAATGGTGCGACTCAAACCACCTACAACTAAACACCAGCAAAACCAAGGAGCTGGTGGTGGATTTTAGGTGGCCCAGGCCCCTCCTGGACCCCGTGATCATCAGAGGTGACTGTGTGCAGAGGGTACAGACCTATAAACACCTGGGAGTGCAGCTGGATGATAAATTGGACTGGACTGCCAATACTGATGCTCTGCGTAAGAGAGGACAGAGCCGACTATACTTCCTTAGAAGGCTGGCGTCCTTCAACATCTGCAGTAAGATGCTGCAGATGTTCTATCAGAGCGCTCTCTTCTACGAGGTGGTGTGCTGGGGAGGCAGCATAAAGAAGAGGGACGCCTCACACCTGGACAAACTGGTAAGGAAGGCAGGCTCTATTGTAGGCACGGAGCTGGACAGATTGACATCTGTGGCAGAGCGACGGCTGCTGAGCAGGCTCCTGTCAATCATGAAGAATCCACTGCATCCACTGAACAGGACCATCTCCAGACAGAGGAGCAGCTTCAGCGACAGACTGCTGTCACCGTCCTGCGCCACTGACAGACTGAGCAGATCGTTCTTCCCTTACACTATGCGACTCTTCAATTCCACCTGGGGGGTTAAACGTTAACATTATACAAAGTTATTGTCTGTTATACCTGCATTGTTATCACTCTTTAATTTAATATTGTTCTTTATCAGTATGCTGCTGCTGGAGTATGTGAATTTCCCCTTGGAATTAATAAAGTATTTATTTATCTTTCTATCTATCTATCGATCTACTTTTAGATTTTGATGCCGATACAGCATTGTGATCTGTGGTAATCTTAAACATCTTAATAAGATTAAGTGGATAGGACTTATAAGCTTTGTTGGACTGAATGGCCTGTTCTTATCTGGATTGTTCTAATTGAGAAAATATTGCTACATGAACTGGACTTCAGCAATCTCCATCCATCCATCCATTATCCAACCCGCTATATCCTAACTGCAGGGTCATGGGGGTCTGCTGGAGCCAATCCCAGCCAGCACAGGGCGCAAGGCAGGAGACAAACCCCGGGCAGGGCGCCAGCCTACCGCAGGGCACACACACCCACACACCAAGCACACACCAGGGACAATTTAGAATCGCCAGTGCACCTAACCTGCATGTCTTTGGACTGTGGGAGGAAACCGGAGCACCTGGAGGATACCCACGTAGGCACGGGGAAAACATGCAAACTCCGCGCAGGGAGGACCCGTGAAGCCAACCCGGGTCTCCTAACTGCGAGGCAGCAGCGCTACCACTGTGCCACCTGCAGCAATCTCTGTGAGACCAAATAAAAAGGCCCCCTTACTGTAGACACTTTCTGGGGTCCATGATTGTAGGCATGTGAGTGAATGTGCAGTGTGATTGCCTGACATTTCCTTTTGAGGGTTTGCTGCTTCCTTGCACTTAAGCATACTAGGATTGGCTCTGGTAGCCCCTGATTGAAATGGGCAGGTTCAGAAAACATATGATTAGCTCTGGTAGGCTCTGATTGAGGTGGGCAAAAAAATGAATGAATTTTTTTTTATGCATGTGACACTGTGTCGGACACCTCATTGGGCTTTGTGCAGGATTCGGAACTGTATTTTTTTCTTTGAGTGCTTAATCCTATTTCTGTGTCTTCAAAGTGGAATTACAGTGGGAAGCAAAGGCAAAGAAATAAATTATAGAAGCAATTTAATAGAAACAATTTTTAAAAGTGAACATATTGGTTGTTATGGCTGTTAATATTTACTGTATGGATCCTGTTTCACAATTGTTCAGGGCAAACAATTGGACTAATGAGATATAACAAGTAATATACAATATTTGAAAAAAGTGCAAAGAAAGTATCCTCAACATACATCAACTTTTATTAAAAAAATACATAGAAAAGAAGCAGGATATCACAGTTATATATTCAACATTTTTTTCACCTTTATGTAAAAGCCCTTATCTCCTTGTGTTTTAACTATAGACTTGTTCATAGGTGGCTTTTCAACTGTTTGCAGACTTTGTCTACCCAAACACGTCAACAGACTGCTGTGTAATATCCTGTTTTTTCTCTTAAAGTAACATCTATCTAAGGACGTGTATGAAAAATGACCAATTTATGAAGTCTCATGGAGATCTATCCAAATTTGCCTAAAATACACTTCCTGATTGGTAACATATATTTGATTGCACAAATGGAGGCACAAATGTCTATCAAGTGTCCAGCAATAGGATCAAACTATATAACTGGGAAGCAAAATTTAAATAAAATATGTATAAAAAAGTGAAAAACCCGCTTAACAAGATTATGCTTAAGACTAAAGACAACATAGCATAAAGGGCTTGTTTTTTATTTGATAACTACTTTTTGCTGAAAATACCTAATGATGGCAAACTATTGAATATTCATGAGAAATAAATTAGATGCACAATTCATACATTAGTTAGAGAATGAGAAATCTGCATTTGTGAATTGTTTTATCCTTCATCTATTAAGGATGAAGATTTATAAAAAATTAGCATAACATTAGCATAATATTATGTAAGCCATTTAAAAGTTAGATCACCCAAAATTTATTTTACTCTTTTTTTGTTATTTAAAATCAGAATACCTAAGTTTTAATTAAATAGTGGATCACATATTCAAGGACACCAAGGGCAACTGCATTCAAGATGAAAACTCTGGATGCGCTTCTTCACACAGACGCTACTTTTACACTGTTACATTCTCATTTAAAACAGGGTTTTAAAAACCAAAAACAATCTCCATCCACACTACTGTTTTCACATCATTTACAAAAATATCTCTGTCCAAACTAAAACAACGGAGAATGCATATGAGTGACGTAGATGTTTGCTTACGCTAGGCATGCACATAAAGCCAGAAAAATCCTTGAAGGGTTTGATTTATCACAAAACTAAAGCGCACGGTAAATGATTTGCCTTTTGTGGGTGTATGAAGCATTTAACAGTACAAAACGAAATTCTGATGCATACAGATAAGTAGCTCGAGAAACACCATAGAATGCACCTCTCCTATGCCTGCTGTGTTTATATGTGGTTTTCTTCTGTGAAGGGTGACCAGTCGGGGAATGTAATAAACAGGATCCAATTGGGGAAATTAAGAACAAGGAAATCACAGCGCCATTACAGTCTGTTTTTATAAAAGTCTACATTTTGACCCATTCACATTACAAAGCTGTAGTGGCATTTTTAGAAGTACATTGCTAAGGAGAGCGTTTTCAAAAGTCTCTGTTTTTGTGGGTTAAAAACAGTTGGAGAGTGTGGACGAAAGGAGAAAACAGAGTCTGAATATATATATATATATATATATATACATACACACACATATACAGGGTGGTCCAGATCTAATTATGCAGATCCAGATCGGCTGGATGACTTTGATTTTTGCGGGGACGATTCCAGTTCAGCACGAAGACGATTCTTCATGTCGTCAGTTCGCACACTTCTCGATGGTCCGGGATTTTTCGGGTGATTTTTTATGTAATAAACTTAATAAGTTATAGCAAAATGGAAATTGCATAATTAGATCTGGAGCACCCTATATATATATATATATATATATATATATATAAATATATATATATATATATATATAAGTGTGGATGTACACAAAAGGTAATGGAAATCTCAATCAAACTACACAATCAGATAGCTGAAAAGGGATACTTGACAAATGCTAAAATTATTTTGATAGGACATTGGAACAAAATAGCCATTATCTCACTAAATGAGCTTGACAGGCCAAATGCTACCTTCTCATTTGGAAGTGTTCTTTTAAAATGATCGAATTGTAGTTTAATCAGCTTTTGTAGTAATTCCATTCACCAGTTTCAATTTCAATTTCATTTCAGCTCATAAAGATTTTATGGTAGCGAATTCTCTATATTATTGGTGAATAATATCAAATAATGCCGTGTACTATAAAATATGTTTGCTTAATTCTACTTGCAGCAAACCAAATAAATAGAGAATGAGAGAAGCAATTAGGGCAATACACACAACAAACTCGATATCAATGACCTAAAAAATTGTTAGAAAATAACTCATTTTAAGACATATACAGTGTAATCAGCTTGCCACTGTCATGGCTCATGAATTGAGCTCCTTGTAAAAAGCCTTTAAGTTTAACTAATAGTTGTAAATTGAAAGAAATTATAGCTTTTACAATTTGTGAAAGAGATAATTATTATGAGGTAAATATTCCTACTATATAAATACATGAAAAAAATGGATTGGCTATCAATAATTAATTATTTCAAAGTAACCTATTTTAATTCCATAGAAATATTTGGCTTACACTGAAAATTTAAAATTTTTGTCATACCTGACATCAATCAGATATTTTTTATAAAAAAAAATGGAATTGGATCATTAAATATAAATGGAGCTTCACATCTATCTGTGAATTTCAATTAAGATAGAATTCCGATTTCCTGAATGAAACTTGTGAGAAGATCACAGATAAAATTTTTACAACATATTCATCACCTGCTGCATCGATTCACTGATCAGCAGTATCAGTTCACACCTAAAGTGAATAGCAATTAATGAAATAAAATTGATAATATAAGCTGCTGAAGCTCCATCGAATTAAATATTACTGTACATTAATTATTAAAATGGTCAATCACTTCTAAAAGTAAAAAATAAAGAAAAAGAAATGCTAAAATCATGTACTACCTTTATAAGCTATGGAAATGTAGAATTATAAAGTCCTGAGATTATTAAGTACTTTTTCATGTGCTATAGATGGTTGTTCTTTTGACAAAAAAATTCTTTAACATTCAAATAGTTCAATTACCAGAATGTTGAATGTCATTCGATAAAGCAAAGTATCAGCAGCTAATTTTTTCAATTAAACTTTCGATTTAACAGCCAGCCTTCATCCCCATTTTTGTAGATGTTCACGAGTTCTTTTGCGGAAGGACCAAAAGAAAGAGTAAAAACTGCCAAAATGTGCTTAGTGGGCATAAACCAATGACAGGGCAATACTTGAGGACTTCAGAGTAAGCTAGATAAGTGGTTTCAACATGTCATAAGGATGCCCTCTTGTCACTTCCTACACATCATTTGCTGCACGTGGCTCACTGGAAGTAGACCCAGGATATGCTAGAGATATCATCTGACCAGCATGGGTCCTCCTAGAGGACCTGCAGAAATGATGAGGCAATGGCTGTCAAGCATGTGTTAATACTTTATTAATAGTATCAGTATTTGCTCCCCAATTCTACTAATTTTAATGCTTTTTTTATTTTTTATTGTTGTATTGGCTTCACCCATCTTGAGCAAATAAATATTTTTCACAATGTGATGTTTTACGTTGTAATAGTTGGTCGTATGGATTAAGCTAGAATCTGAATCTCATATAGAAAATGTTTAAATCATACACCATACAAAATACTCATCTTGAGCTAATGTCACAATATGATGTTTTACGTTGTAATAGTTTGACATATGGATTAAGCTAGAATCTGAATCTCATACAGAAAATGTTTAAATCATGCACCATACAAAATACTCATCTTGAGCTAGTATTTGTCACATTGTGATGTTTTTCATTGTAATAGATGGTTGGAAGGATGAAGCTAAAATTTTCTTTTTATATTGGAAAGTTTTAAAGAATACATAATACAAAATACTCATCTTGAGCAAATAAATATTTGTCACAATGTCATGTATTGTGTTGTAATAGATGATTGATATGGATGAAGCTAGAATTCTTTAGAAATGTATCTAGAAATTTAAAGGATACAATATACAAAACACTAATACTGAGCAAATGAATATTTGTCACCATGAGATGTTTTGCTTTGTAACAGATGTTCATACGGTTAAAGCTAGTTTTCAAATTCTATAGCTAAAAGTTTTAAAGGATACACCATACAAGCTGTTTGCCTTTAGGAAAGATTCTGTTTTTGACGCTGGTTTCATTTCAAGTTCAACTTCACATTGCCCATTGAACTCAAGTGATATGCAATTCTGTCTCGTGTACAGACTTTTTCATTCTTGTTGCTGACTATTCTCCTAGGAAACCACTATTTGGATCTCTCCCACTCGACATTACAATTACCTGATAAGGAATCGTTTTTTGGGACCTAAGGTGTGCTGACCAGTGTGAAACGTCCTGCACAGCAGGTTGCCATCTCAACCTCAAATAGGAAAAGTTACTCAAACAAGCGAACCACTATCTTATTTTAAAGAGAATTTGTTTGAACGTAATATTTTCTAATATTAAAATCTATGTTTAAAGCAAAACAATTATGTTGTTTGATAATAAGCTAAGAATATCACTTGAATTGAAGACGGTGACGAGTCACAGCAGCAGGTAGATGAAGAAGCCGTTAGAGATAATAACTTATCACATCCTGACACAACTTTATCTCGGTACCGAAACAGAGAAGAAGAGTTTACAACATTTTTCAAGAAAGATGGGTCCTCGGTTTACTGCACTGACGTAAATGACCTTATGCAGAATCTTGCCAGAACTTACAATGCAGAAGTATGAAGACTCTCCTAAAATAACCCTAAAATGAGGACATATGCATCAATACCTGTTGCTGATTCTGTGCAGTTGAAAGAAACCTACGAGAACACTTCTCGAGTAAATCAACCACAATAAGCACTGCTGGTTCGTATGTGATGAGTTCTGTGCATCTCTCTGGGTGAGCAGTTTCCATTACAGGGCTCCTACTGGGTCTGCCCTATAATAGAGAAAGTCGGTTTGAATGAATGGAAGGATGAATGAGTT
The DNA here is from genome assembly GCA_026402145.1 of Polypterus bichir lapradei. NCBI lineage: Eukaryota > Metazoa > Chordata > Cladistia > Polypteriformes > Polypteridae > Polypterus > Polypterus bichir. Next base: position 8,375,005 of record JANRMT010062823.1, read on the forward strand.
GGTTCCACTTTTTCAGATTTACAAACCAAACTTTTTTGTGCCTCCATTTATGTTTAACATTTACACAAGACCAATCGAAGAAGGGTTGTTTCAGATTTTAATTTAAATTATAAAATTAAAATTATTGATTTGTGTCGTATTATCAGGTGTAATGCTCCAGTGATATATATATATATATATGTATATATAGTTTGAACAGAGTATTTATTTGAGAAATTATTCGAGATGCAAGACATGTTTATTTATAAGTGTTATAGAAAATGTATATACTATACTGCAACATTTTCATAAGTGAGACGCTCACGAGCAAAGGTTATTTAATTCTTGTTCATATTTATATTTCGAAGAACCATTAAATAATGTGCACCACTTTGCTCTTGAAACTGAGAACAGCTTTAATTCACAAATGATCTTTGAAATTTCATTTGGCACCACAACCAAGCTTAGAAAAACAAGTCATTTATGTTTTATTAATACCATTGTTTCTAGTCTTGCTCACAAAATGTTGTTTCCTTTAACACAAAGGACATTTTAAAAATGATGATTAACTTCCATACAGTGAAAATATTAGCAATGGTGTCTTATCAGTGGATAGAAAGATATTAAAGGCAAAACCAAGTAGTCATTATGTAAGGAAAGTATATCATGCTTCTAAATGCTAATTTACACATCAATAAATGTAAAACATGGGAAGTAAGAAAAAAAAATCAATTAGCAAATCATTTAATAAGCCATCAAACTGTACATATTGTTACAAAGCATACAGAGTGGTATAGCTACATTCACTTGGATGACAGTGACCGATTTTACTAAAACAAAAGTTTTGTCGTTAATGCTAGAAAATTTGGCACACCTCTTTAATTTGGCATTTGTAACAAAACTTAAAAGGTACCTTTTTTTTTTGTCAACGTTAAAGTAGCAAAATGTATGCCTTAATATCATGAAATGCTTTTTCGCATTCATGATGTGTAAACTGATTTTTTTATTATAATTATTGTATTTTTTAAAAAAAAAAACTTGCTACCCTGATTCTTGTATGCTAAATTGAAATAGAATGGCGACAAATTCAAAAAGTCAAGAAAATCATAACAGGATGGTGTAAGGAATTAAAACTGTCTTTGCAAAGAAATCCATAGTAAAACGAATATGTCAGATGTCAAGCATTGCCAAGTAACTGGATACTAACACCGTATGTTAAAGTAGAAGATACACAAGGAAAGATTTTAGAACAATAACAAATTACAATATTTCAACCTTTTATCTCTTAAGCATGAACATATTTGGCTTTGAAAAACATGGGACTGGTAGCCTAAAGCCTTTTCACAACCTCTTATAATAAACTCTATATTTGACCAGTATGGAAGCAGAATTATTTAAAAGCAACTTTTGCTTGTGAAAATACTTAAAAATATTTTTCCATATATTTTATTTAATTTTCTTATAAAACATTTCACTTCTTGATGCAGACGATGTCAAGTGTGCTTAAGTCAGTATGAATCCTTGAATTAACAATGGTGGAAACAGGTTCTATGCCTTGAGAAACAATTGCAGTACTTCCAACATTAGCTGTGCATGTCAGTCAAGTTCCATCTCGGACAATTAGAGGGCAAGAAACAGAGAGATGATGATGACGCCATTTGCGTCGAAAGCTTCCCGAATGAGTTTTCAAGGTGAGTTTACCACAAGGAGAAAGATTCTTCGTTTGGAAAAAAAGCAAAACAGCAAAAGACATTGAAAGAAAGAAATGGCTTGACGATACCAGATGCACCTCTCAACCAATTCAGCAGGAAAATGCACGTTTAAAACCATTGTGTAAGGCACTCAAAAGGTTCTTATCAATCAAGAGAGATCAGTCACACTGACATTCATTCCCATGCCAGGCCTCATGTAAGGTACTGCATGCACTGCTTTTGGAAATTCTGGAGTCATCACACGGCCATTTTCCCCAGTGCTTCCCGTAACTGACAGCCTTGCTTTGCTCCTCATGGCATCACCAAAGGTCATCTAAAAACACACACACACACACACAAATCAAATCATGCATTGCAAACTTGGTGACTAAAACGTAGTGATAAGCTGTTACACAAGAAAATACAAAAGACAAATCACAACAAATCTGAATGCAGAAGCTTACGTGAAAAGGCTAAGCTGACGAACAAATACAAAAACATATGAAAAAGAGAAAACGAAAAGAAAAAAAAAAAAAAAAAAACAAGAACATGACACTAGACCAAATGAAGCAAATCGACAAATAAGCTTTAAAAGATGATGTAAAAGAAAAAGAAAATAAAACTTTAATTCTATCTAAAACTGAAAAAAAATTAAATATACAAATACATACAATCCTTTGGCCAACTTCCTCATTTATTAACGTTAAGAATGCAACAATGAAGCTACAGCGTGCAGTTTAAAGTTTGGTATGAAGACCTTGTTCCTACCCCCTAAATTTTTACACTTTCGATCCCATATACGTTGTAACCTTCCTTATAAGTTGCAAAATTCTGTGAATTCTGCGAGGAAGTTGGGTTAATATTCTGTGCATTCTTTGCCACCTTCATTCGTTTTGCCTCTGCTCTTGACTTGTAACAGAACTCAATCAAAGCCACCAGCATTGCCAAACCAAGTCCGCCAACAAGAATGTAGAAGACTCCAGCTACGTTGCTCAGGCTTAATGCACTTGTCTTCTCCTAGAAATGCATACGAAACTTTAGTCAGTAATGGAACAGTGAAAAAACACGTACAGCAGAGTCAGACAAGAACAAAATTCAGACAGACATTTTAGTTCTTACAGCATGTTAAAATAAACAGAAATGGTATTTCCTATGAAATATAAGCTAACGGTAGAAATTCCAGATATACATTGGTAATGCATTTTTTTTTGTACTATTGTTATCAAATCATACACACATACATATATATATATATATATATATATATATATATATATATATATATATAAATACTTTCATCAATCGTTAAAAAATTAATTAGGTGACAATATACAGTTAACACTTTCATCAACCATTAATAATTTAATTTGGTGACTGTTTCTGGCTTTGAAGGCATAGGTGGACAATCTTTAACAACATTCTTTAGAGGTAGAAAATTATTTCTAACATATTTATTCCATTAGAAGTTAGGAAATTATAAACATAACAGCTTGCCAGGGTCATCGATAAGGGACATCCACTGATGAAAGGTAGTTGCAGGATTCTGTTAGGATTTTAGAGCTTCTATTCTTTTACGTCATGAATGTTTTGCTGTTTAGACTTCACAAACCCCTCTGATTTGTATTTCTATTCTACTACTTCATGGTGTTGGAAATAATCTGAAGATCATTACACGCAATATTCTATAAAATGAAATGTCTGTATTATTACAGTAGATAATGAGCAAGGCTATTTGAACAGTAACAACGGGAAAAGATGTAGTCCAAAAAATGAAAAAAGGGATGAAAAATGAAAGATCTATTGCATCACAACCAAAGCCAAAACAAGAATCAAAAAAGTCAGAAGATAAGCGTAAGTCGATTATCAAAACAACTGTTAGAAAATTGATTTTTACAAACAGAACAACAATTGTCAAAAAAATGAATTTTGGTTTCCACAAACTCAGGACCTTCTAACCCGCTGCAAGATTAATGTTGGGATCGCAACTTCCAACCTTGCCTCTAACATCTGCTAACACAACCCAGCAAAGTACAAAGTAACGACACCTGCAAAAAAACAAAACGGCATCTGAAACGATTCACAATTAACATTCATAAATAAACAGTGTCACATGTGTGCTCAAGGGAGAGAGATTAAGGGCTTCGGTGATGGTAATTCTCCACTGATCCAGGGGGTGGCGCTGTGTGATAACTGTCTCTCTTTTCCTCCTTCTGCAGACAGGAAGATTCAGTCTTGATGTCACTTCTGGGCTGCACCCACCTGGGGCAGCCTTCTTTTTACAGTCATAAAAGGGAGTCACACATCTGAAAACACTTCTTTTTGTGTTTTGCATGCATTTCTTCTGATTTAAAAGATCATTCAATTATACTGGGTTTACTGAAACGTGCCTCAATACTCTAAATCTTGTTTGTTTTGTTCTTACACTTTATAACATGTATTTACTAATGAATTCACTCAGAATTTATACATACAATGTTGTATGTCGCATGCGAGTGCTTGGAGAGCATCTAACCAATTCCATCAAGGTGGGACAAACGACCACAAGGCACTAACCACCCATTCTCTCTTCACTGGATACCAGAGGACAAGTTCCAGGATGGAGAGTACAACTCTAGAGGGCCCAGCCCTTACTCCCCAGGAGAAACTGAAACCACGGAGGTGCTGGAAGATGGTGCCCATTTGGATCATGCATGCATAGCAAAGCAAACACCGCAACAGAGAAAGCATTCGTAACTGAAACTTGCAAGGACGGAAGGAAACGTTATTGTTTCTTTCTTTTCAGTTTTGATTTTGATATACTTTATTAATGCCCAAGGGGAAATTATTGATTTGATGGCCTTTATTTAATGGGGTAAATTGTTGATCCCCAAACCTTTACGTTGTTATTTATTTTCACAGAATTAAAAGTCATACGTTGTCTGTATATTATATACTAGCAAAATACCCGTGCTTCGCAGCGGTGAAGTACTGCCTTAAAATTTTTATTAAGAAGAAATTTAAACCTTTTTAAACTGAAGGAAAATATACCAATAATTATTTGTTAAGGATCTCTTTGTATACCATGTTGTCATTTCGGCCCTCCGGTTGTAACATGACCAAGCTGTGTGCTGAGCTTACTCTTGAGCATGTAACTTACAGTTGGCCATGTGAACAGTAATCTTGTTTCAAATCTCACAGCTTGCATTGCTGCTGTCATAATCGGTTTGAGTTTCATGGTTTGTTTCAATTACGACAGTATTTGCAGGACTTGTGTTGAAGTGACATTCGGCATCTGTGAAGCGTTGTAAGCACACAACCGGTTTCATCGATAACTTCACATCCAGCAGTTGAGAGTTTAAATATTCATAAACATCAAAGTGTCCACTACTGAAATCGTCACCTGTGAATCTAAGATGTTTAAGAGGCACTGGCGGTTGTCGAAAGATGTAAAATATTTGGCCATTTCGGTACACTTGAAAGCGACAACCGAACAATTCAGCGGCAGCCATCAACTCACATGCAGAACCATAGGTGAAGGGCTTAAGCATTTCACTCTTCTAGTGCTCCTGTGTAGTATAATTATCTCCTGTACCGTCATCAGTCCACACCTTGAACCTGTCCCAGTCATTCAATACATAAGACACAATGTTCCTCCGGATATCAAGAGTGAGCCTGATATGGCCGTGCAATATGTAACAAAGAGAATGGAAAAGGTAGGTACCATCTCCGGTCATGGAAACCACTCAGTAAGTGACAGTTCTTTAATCGATGGTGATCACCTCGATAGACATGTTAATAGGGGTATGGTTGGAACGATAAAGGAAACTGGTACCTGAACAATGTAAAGTAAGTCTAAAATACCTATACAATAACTATAATTGTAATAAACGAACAATAAAACAGCAGAGAAGCTGTGGATTAAATAAAAAGGCTGTAGTTATCAGCAGGGAGACGTGAATCCCGTGGCGAAGCAAGGAAGGGAATGTAGAGACCGGAGCGACGGACAGCCTTATATAGGCAGGCAGCCAACAACGTGGGAGGTGTTGGGATGGGGGACCCAACGCCGCCTCACACGGTGACCGAGCTGCAGGCTATGGACATATATATGTTTGTAAGTAGGATTCAGTTAGCGTTGGGAACCCGCGTACCAAATTTCTTGAAGATGGGCCCATAAGTAACAAAGACCGTTGGAAAGTTCAATATGGTGGCCAACAGTGGCGTCATACCACCGAAATAAGTACGTACATCGGTTTCGGTTAGCGCAGGGAAGCCGCCTACCAAATTTCGTGAAGATGGGGCCATAAATAAGAAAGTTCAACATGGCGGACGTTGTCGACTGTTATGACCGTTACGTGTAGAATATCGAAATGAAACCTGCTTAACTTTTGTAAGTAAGCTGTAAGGAATAAGGCTGCCAAATTTCAGCCTTCTACCTACACGGGAAGTTGGAGAATTAGTGATGAGTGAGTGAGTGAGTGAGTGAGTAAGTTAGTCAGTGAGGGCTTTGCCTTTTATTAGTATAAATGATGCCACATGACTTCACTAAAAAGAATGTTTCTTGAATATTTTTGATATGACATTATTTTTCTCTTGCGTTGCTGTACATTTTAAGATGCCACTTATGCTTACTAGACATAAACTGAACACATAACTGTCAGTGCTTTCTTCCATATAAATAATGAGTAGTGTTTCAATATCTCTCAATCAACTGTTGAGCATTTCACTCAATGTGCTTCTTAGTAATTCTAAGCGAACAGTTGATAAAATAAACTAAATGGATGACAGACCAAACAACATGATGTTAGCAGTGTAAATTTAAAATGATAATGATCCTGGATCCTGTGAATGCATAAAAGTCAAACATAATTGGACTTGTATTGCCTGGAAAAACAGATGCTATTAATTTCAGGTTTTTGGGAAAGCTTTGGTCAGGTAGGGCCTAGAAGACAGACAGAAAATATGGCAAGGAAGGTCACAAGTAGCGATGAGCGAACCCAGCTCAATATAATTTGAAAAAAGTTTGATGAAAACATGGAAATGTTTGGGAATTTTGGTGGACTCTGCAAAATGGATTAAGTCAATAAGGTGTAGGTGAAATCGAAGTAGTTTTAGGTAGAAAGAAATGGTGTACTGATCTTTTAAGCATAACTGGGGGCCAGTAAAGCATCTGTCAACTATGCTGGGCCGATTATTGTGGTCAAAAATGTGACCTGAGATGTGAAGTAGCAGTGCTAAGCACTTTTTACCTCAGGAAGGTACGGTGGCAATCATACTCCAAGTCCAAAATAATCTTTCTCTGTCTTATGAGTTCCTATTAATACAAATGACTAACACCCACAGAGTCTTTAATGCAATGGATCAGCATTATAAACTCAGGGGAGCTACCTGATGGTGAGGAGGACAACATGCTTACTTCAGGAGTAAAGGCAAATGTTCAATTAATCTATGCAGAACAATGGATTATTTTCATTATATTCTCATTATGGTCAGCTAATGAACACCTTTATTTATTACATGTGGGGTGCAAATCCTGCTGGAATACCTAATGGGTAGTGACAGTATATATGCATTTATATACCATTAACTATTTACACAATTGTGAAGCGGATTGGGCAGCTCCATGAACGGTGATGTAGGGAACTCTTACAGTGCGCACGAGTGGAGTTTCTACACATGCGCAACGCAAATTTGTCAGGTATCTCAGATCAGGTAGTGACATCTCTATTGCTATTGCTGTGAAGTCATGCAAAGCATCATGGGGTGCTGGGAAAAAACAGACTTTGTCTAAGCCGGCTATGCTGAAAACTTTCAGAGGATAATCCAGTGAACAAAGTTACCTGAAAACCCAGATATCCTGCTGTAAAAAAACTCTTTGGCAAATTTTGCCAATCAACTTAAATCATCAGTTACTGGTGGACCATTTGTAGTGGCCAGTTAATGGCAATGACCTGCTGATTAGAGTTCAATGTATCAAGGACTCTTACATATACTTATCCTTGACTGCTACCTTTTGTATGTAGGTATGGGTAGGAAGAAGATAGCAGTGTGGAGCATATTCAAAAAGTCATGTTAAGTTCATATCTCTTTTGTTAAAATTGTGATTTAGTGAAAATACTCATCTCACTCACTCTGAACCACTTTACCTGGTGAGGGTCAAGCAATGAAAATGCTGAAAATCATTATTTATATTGACACTATTACAACTTCATCTATTGCTTTTAAATTCACAATACACTGTTAATTATCTTTTTGGGATTGTTTGGAAATACCCTCCTATTCCCACAGATGTGCAGTAGACTTAAAATTGTTAGTGTAGTAAAAATAAATTAATTCATTCATTCACCTATCCCCCTTAATCAGATAGATGGACATAACCAGGGTTTTCAACCTTTGGTCTTGAATACCTATCCTTATATCATTTTGTTTGTGTCCGTCCGTGCTCGATATAAACAATGGCTGCCAAAACTACTATATCCTTCCACAACAATAGAGAGGAATCCGTGCTCCTGGCGGAGTTTTAGTCTTAGGCTTATCTTCAAGCCTTCAGTTCTTCAATGTGACCAATTATCGACAGTGGTATTTGACAGTTTATTCGGTGCATAAATTGTTACTTAGCGAAACTGCATTATGACACTACCATTTTACACCTCCTTTTTTCCTTCACTTCAGCGTAAGCCTCCCGATAAAATGAAAAGGCACATACAGCCTAAATGTGACCAACAGAAAGGGTCTCACCAACCTATCTACTCAGACCAATGCACAGAAGTTGAAACATCTACATCACGCCAGACCAACCAGCACAGGCAAGATGCCTTAGAACAAGAAAGACAACGTACGACAAACCACAGAGTGACACTATCCGATGAACAGCGGCAGCAAGTCTTACACCTAGACAGTGAATGAAAAATGAATCACACACACAACCTTTCTGAAGAGCAGCGGCAAGCTGCCAGACAACAAGACACATTACGACGGAAAAACTACAGGAATTCCATAACACTGACAACTCAAAACAAAATATTCCCTTTATATTACGGCATAGGCAATTCATTTAGCATATTGTATGACTATCACTAAGTCACAACGACAAACATTTAATAACGTCGGATTTTATTTGCCAGGCCCTGTTTTCACCTATGGCCAGTTGTACATTACACTTTCCAGAGTTACATCGAAACCCAGGTTAAACGTACAGGTACTTGCAGATTACACACAGGGGAATATTTTCGCTGACAATAATGTTTATGCAACAAATTGCATTTTATGACAATTATTATAGACGTTGGTATACTACATTACCTGACGGCCACACTTCACACATACTGACTTACGTGTGCACTGCATTTCCCTTTTTATCCAATATGCTCTGTTAACTTGTTCATGTTACACTTTGTATTGTAAATATTCTTGCTGTTGTAAGTGACTATAATAACCACTCACAAGTCACTAATTATTAAAATAATCTCCTTTCTTATTGTAACGTGTGATGTTCTTCTCTCCCTCATCGTCATTTCATTAACGCTTTCATTCTTGTGAAATATTCGTAAGCACGATTTGCCACCGACCATTTTTTCAGGCGTTTAATTGTTAAGTGCTGTACTATCATTAGTTAAAAACTAAAGGTGATATTTCCTTATTCATCCCAAAATATTGTATTTGAGGGTTTTAATAAGGTAATACAAATAGGATTAGTTCATGTGTGTATCTTTTAATTTTTTGGGTATTTTGTAATGAATTACTTTTAATGTCTGAACAATAGTTTGGTTTACATGCAATAAAAATGATGAAGCCTCGAATTTCCATACATTTAATTTGCAAGAGAATTTTTAATAGGTACTAATAAATGAGGGGCCTATTATTGGCTTTAGGGGATTTCAGTGTGGAGTTTACAAAGAATGATATGATCCCCCAGATTTATCTTATCATAGGCGTGTACTGAATGTATTCACTTATAGTTTCTCTACATTAACCAAAAAATTAAACACTGTTTAAAAACAATACAAAAAAAATTAAAATGTTATTATATCATTGTCATGAACTGGTAAATATTAAAATAATCCAGAATATTTTAATTTACACAAACTCTTTAAAGCTGTTTTTATAACAACACACTTTTAAAATTGGGTTTGACAGAAACTCCTTTGTTTCCTATACGTATACTCTGGAACAAACTAACAAGACATCGAGTTGAAGCTGACACCTTGACAACCTTTAAGAAGAATCTGGATGAGATATTGGGACAGCTAAGTTAGCTAAAGAAATTGGCTTGATGGACTGAATGGTCTCCTCTTTGTTGTCAAATTTCATATGTTTTTCATGTCAGGTTTTTAAAGATTCCTGCTGTGAAACTACATCAGTTTATGAAGGAGATATTAACAGGTTAGTAACACTTATGAACAGTAATATTTAATCACTTATCAAAATAATTACACATTTTCCAAATCTTCTTTCCTTTTTTAGATGTGTCCCAACTTTAAGACTGCATTTGTTAAATCAAGCTTGTCAATTTAAGAATAATGTTTCAGAATTCCTATAACATGGCATTTGCTCTGTTGTTCTCAAGCTACTTCACAGAAGTGATCAGACATGGCTGTTGCTTACATCTTTGTATCAATGCAGAATTGGTCATTCAAGTGGACTAACTGTAAATGTAGAAGTCATAAATGAAGACCGCATTGCATTTGCTTCTGCATTATTCTTGAATGTGTCATAAGGTCAGTCAGTCAGTCATTCTCCAACCCGCTATACCCTAACACAGGGTCACGAGGGTCTGTTGGAGTCAATCCCAGCCAACACAAGGCGCAAGGCAGGGTGCCAGCCCACTGCAGGGCATACACACACCCCCACACACCAGGGACGATTTAGGATCGCCAATGCACCTAACCTGCATGTCTTTGGACTGTGGGAGGAAACCGAGCACCTGGAGGAAACCCAAGCAGACACGGGGAGAACATGCAAACTCGATGCAGGGAGGACCCAGGAAGTGAACTCGGGTCTCCTTACTGCGAGGCAGCAGTGCTACCACTGCGCCACCGTGCTGCCTGTGTCATAAGGTCCTTGGTCAAATTTTTGTCGTTACACTAATAAACTAATCAACAGTACTTTTGTTTAAAAAAACTCAACAAATGTTACAAATTTAGTGTTTTCTGTTTTTGTTTTCAGCAATTAACTATGCTGTTTCACTAGCCCTGCTAATTGTGCATCTCTGAGATTATGTGCTTCTGTTAACCTATTGCCTGGCTTATGACTAAAGGGATTTGCTTCAAATCATTAATTCATGTCTGGTTAATGTGGAATTTTTGAAGAAATAACTAAAAATGTTTTATTACGGAACAGAGTGTGTAAGGTTTTCACCACATCTAAGGTTGAATCCTACACTGCACCAAGGATGTGCAGTGCACCAAGTGCAACAAGGTAAGGCACCAACTCCTAGCGATCCTGGATGCAACATTCAGGAAACGAATGGTCAAATGGACAAATTTAAACGTGTTCATACCAATCTAAAAATATATGCTTCCATTCTTTTATCACAGCTCTATTTCACGTTGTATTAAAAAGTGTATAATCTCATTCACCGGAAAATTCACTCAACTGACAATGTCACAACATAGCAATCTGAAAGCATGCATGAATTGTATTTTTATTTCTAATTTTATGATGGCATAATGGAGGCTTAATTACATTTTTTATTTTGCCTTGAAAGGGGATTCTTACAGTTTATAAAAATTAAACCATGCATGATTTTTAAGTAATCGACGGTTACTTGCAATTTCACTCCAAAATTCAAGCCCTAAAAGCACTTCTTGGCACTTATTTCTCTTTGTCTTGAGCAGTGGGGTTCTGTTACTCTCTCAAGATTCACGTCTCTCTATTTTCAATCAGTCTTATGAACCCAGCTGATTTTTTTTAACTGGTTCTTCCCCATATGTACCACCCAATAATTTTTCATGTACCTTTTTTTCATGAATTCAGTAATTTTTCATGAATTTCTCTTTAATCAATTAGATATTTAATCACTCAATGACTATAGGAGTTTTCTCTTTGTACTCTCCAGGTACTTTCCAAAAAACATAATACCAAAATTGATGACAAAAGACTATTCAACTCAATGTAACTCTTCAATCTCAATTTAGAATATCATTGAGTTGGGATTAGAAGGCCCCCAAAGTATAATCATCTACCACAGTACTTGGTCACTTATTCCATCTGAAGTAAACTTTCAAATGCATTTGTGAAATATATTCTTTAGGAGAATCCATCATGCATCCGTGTTCTACTTAAAGAAGTCATCTTATGGGAAAAATGTTAAGGAAAGTAGAAGCACCAAACTGCATGAGTAGGCAGGTTCAAAAATGGAGAAATGGGTTGTGATACTTGCTTGTTCGATAATCGATAATTCTTAGACTTCTCCAAAGTAAAGTAATTTTTTTGGGAAAATGAAAACACTCTACAGCCCTATTTTACACCAGGAGGATTCATAAACTCAGTTCTCATTTTATGAGTACTGGTAGTTAATGTCAGGGCTGTGGAGTCGGAGTCGAGGAGTCGGAGACAATTTTGGGTACCTGGAGTCGGAGTCGGATTCGGCAAAAAGTTAGCCGACTCCGACTCCTACTAAAT
>JANRMT010062823.1:8392273-8423168 GCA_026402145.1 Polypterus bichir lapradei
AATTTTTAGTTTTTAACTATTATTTTATTAAATTACCTCATCTCCTTATACAAACCATCACATATTATCAAAGATACATCAGGGTAGGTGGGATACTATAACAACATTGGACACATTGTTATACTATTCCACCCACCTTAATGAGGATCCTTTAGGCGTTGCGATGCCATAGCCCTTTGAGTCCAGGTTCCCTCCAACCTTCATGGTGTCGCATGGCTTTCTCTGTTCAATATACTCGTTCATCGTAGATTCGAGCAGGTAAGCGTATTTTCCTTTGGATTTTCGGACTCTGTGGACGCCCTCTGCAGTTGTTTTTACAAACACTGATGGCTCAGCACCTTTCATATACGTCCACATTTTATCAAAAAGTGCAATTTTTGATCGCTGCAAAACAATTACAAAAAAAAAAGTTACGTTGAAGGTGAAAACACACAAACTCTCAAAAGTCATTGTAAGTTAAATGCTTCTTCACATGAATATCTTTCATCTTTTCGTTATCCCTTCTTTAAAAAAAAAAATCAGTATAGAATGGTCCATACAGCACTTCTGTGTACACTTCACTATAATGATACCACAGGAAATCACTCATTGGAGTACTTTACAGTACAGGGTGTCCCTAAAGTTAGGACACATAGGAAATAGCACTATTTATAACTAACTATATATTTTTTGCCCCACAGATTACATATGAGTTTGTCGAAAAGAGAAAGAATTGAACTGGGACTTCTTAGTGGACGTGAAAGATAGTCATATCGAAAGACAGCAGCTGATTTTAATGCATGTCATCCCAGAAGGACCCTAACTGACTTTTCCACCGTGGTGAAGGTGGTTAGAAAGTTTAAAGAAACAGGCAGTGTCATGGACAAACCCCATTCTGGATGACCAAGAGTATCTGATAAACGAAAGACACTGTCATGGCTAAGTTTTACCCTAGCCCCAAAAAATCACACTGAAGATGTTATTAATTAATATTTCAATTAAATAAAATATTGTTCATATTTATTTATTGAAAATATGCATTTTGCCTATGTGTCCAGACTTTAGGAACACCCTGTATAATTCAATCGATTGTTTTGTACAATAATATACACTTATGTTTATTAGGTACTGTAGGGAAAAATGTGCTCAAAACTGCCTACCTCTTTAACTAGGACATTTTGACATTGGAATTATAAAATGAGGTCACATCTGACACTTAATTTTATATTTTGTTCTCTCATAAGTTTTGATATAAGAAGTCTTATTTCAATGAACCAGGATTTACCATGACTCTTGAAAATGAACTGTTTTGGAAATTTCATGATAATTAATGGCAATGGAGTGCTACTAGAACATACCATTTACCTATATGCTGACTGTTATAACTGAAATGCTTCCTAGCTAGTATATGTAAATGAGCTTAATTGATAAAATAAGTTATTCTGTTAGATTTATTCACTTTGCCATGTTGAATTCAACAAGAGCACATCTGGGCTCCACCAATTAGTGGTAAATAAAGGAGGTTAATTTTGGAGTTCACGTGTAACGACGACTTAAGTCTATTCTTTAGTTCTTTATGGAGTATTTTCCATAACAGTATGCAAATAAATGAGCAAGAAATTTAATGAAGTGAAAAGTTTAATAATATTTCATTTGAATTTTTTTTTTTTGCAAAAGTAAGTTTTATTTACACATTACAACATACAGTCCACAACAATTTCATTAACCCATACAACAAAAACAGGTTTGTTAAGGAACAGTCATGTTAAGGTACAGTCAGTTTCCCATTTTCATTTTTTTAATTGATGACCATAATCATTTTGAAACATTGGACCAAACATCCATGCTACACACATATAGTTTGGATCTTAACTCAGTTCTCATTAAAGCTATATTTCCTATTCCCCAATGTCCACAAGCCCTTCCACTTCTCAATATCTCCCTTAAATTTCCACTCTAGCTCCATTTCCAAAATATTTTTTACCAATTACACATCTCTGACCATAAACCTCTTTATCAGGATTTACCTGGCACTGTACATACACTTACTTCTTTGCCAGGCTAATTATAAGCCGTATTAAAAAGGCTTCACTTGAACCTCTGCCATCTCCAACTAGACCCTCTTCTTTCAAAATTAAACCATACGATAAAACAACCGAATATTTTACCATTATCAATAATCCTTCCACATTCACCCACACTTCTTGTGTCCACCTGCATCCCAAAACACATTTCTAATTGTTTCCACCTGGGTACAGGTGGTCTGGTCTTGGCCATCTCCTTGTCTATGTCAAACCTTGCCTATACATCCTCTTCCTCATACCATTATCCAGTTCAAATCCTCTGAAGTATTCTCCAGCCCTTTCGGCTGTACCACGCTCTATACCCCTACTTCAGACATTCTGGTCAGACTCTGGCCCTCCTCCATTGTAATCCTGATAGCCTTATACTATTCTTTCTCTTTGCAGTACAAAGCAACATCAGTAAATTCCCTGTACTTCATTTTCAATTTCGTTCATATATTTTGCCTCCTGGTTTCTCCAATGCCTTTGCTGTCAAATTTGACCACGCTGTCAGAGTCGTCATTATTGATGTGAACCACAGAGCCACAAAATATTGACATTTGTGTAGAAATGCCAAATCCAAGGCCAAAGATATATAAAAACACAACCCATCTTCAGTTGAATGTAAGTGATATCTCTACCTCTCCTAATCCTAATGTTAGTTGTTATTTAGTATGTTATCTTCATATGGGCATGGTACAGAATTAAGACTTATTGCTCTGTTAATACCAGGATCCATTATGTCTCCTGTCTCAAAGACTGGAGTCACATTTGCAACTGTACAGTCCTCCTGTTAACATTAATGAAATGAGTCAACTGTTAATACTTCACATGATGAATCAAAGTCTACAACTATCTTTAGGCCGTTGAGGTTGAGGTTGAGGTAGGGAGCATGCACTGATACAGCAAGCTTAGGCCATTAACAAATGCAAAATTTTTATTTTATTTTTTTGCAATGTTAAGCCGTTTGAAAAATGTGCAAAAACTGACTGCTAAAATTAGAGAGATACTCTTCATCCAAGCTAAGGAGCAAAAAAACTTTTTTCACCAGTAAAAGATGCAGTAGAATATAGCACAATGCTTCTTAATTCAAAGTTAAGTTCAAATTACAAAGATACTTATGGTGCTGTCATAATGGGACAAAGGGCATGGGTAATAAATAAATTCCCATTGGATGTGAGTGGCTGATGAACTTTTTATACAAATTCAAATATCTCTTCCACCACAACCCTTGCCAAAAACATCATGCCAGATTTTGGACAAGGCAGATTTTAACGAAAAAGGATCAGGAAAAGAAACAATGACAAAAGCCATGTGAAGTTTGTTAACAAAACATTTACATCAATCTGTCCTCAAGCCTAAAAGTAGTTTGAAAAGTCAAAAGGATCAACTGGGAGAACCTTTAGCAAAAAAATGCACTCCCTACAATAATTGGAGAACAAGATAGCCTTCGTGATGACCATTACACCTAATTATCGCTGATGTTCTTTCCTGTCATTAAAATCTAGCAACACTATAGTCATTGAAGCAAAGTGGCAGAGTAGCACCCAGCAGGAAACAATATGGCTTGTCAAGGAATTAACATCATAAAATATAAGACTTTAAACAAAAAAATTTAAATGCTACTAGAAACAGATACTGCATAATTTAAAACCACAAAGTGAAAAAGAATACCTGGGAAAAAAATAATATAATGTGAAAAAGAGTTTAAAGCAAAACCAAACTATAAGACTGATCTGGGACTGTTAGGTGTGAAGGCTATTAACTAAGGTAATTAAAATGCCCTACTTGGATGTATGAATGAGAAAATGCCACTTGGCATGCATGCGTATCTGAGGAACACCCTGCCAGCTCTGTTCTGGAGTACGGTACCACCCTGGGGCGAGAGGGGGTGCTGTCGCTAACTGTCCTGTCTCTTTCCTCCACAGCTCTGAGAAGGCGACCCACGAGGATGACTGACCTCGCCCCATCACCTCCATAAGTCCCGCCCTTTCCAGTCTCGGATAATATACACAAAATTAACCGAAGCATTTTTTATTTGCCAAATATTTTCCTGAAAATTTGCTTGTTTTTCCCAGCACCCTATGTGTGGGCAGAATGATGTCACAAAGCTGCAGCAGCCACTTTTGAATGGGAAAGCCCTGGCCGAGTACCTGTATGTAATGCTAATCTTCATAGTGGTTGCTATGCCAGATCAACTGCTATTCCGGATTAAATGCTTTTTCTGGTATGAATTTAACAAGAACTGTGTTACTGCTATGTTAAAAATTTGCTAAAAATACAACCCACAAGCAGAAGGAAACTGGAAATGTGTCAGTGTATTCTTGTCTTAAAGTTAATGTGGAGTTCGATGTGACCTGTATGTTATATGTGAGCCTATCTCTATAACAGAATTACCCAGAGTGCTGTGTGGTTAATGCAAACATTAAGGACTGTAGAACCCACATGCTTTAGTGTTGCTCTTGTTAGGTAACTGTGGTAGAAAGCAAGCAAATGTGTCAGGGAAAAGAAAAACAAATCACACTTTTCGGGTAGTCGCTTTAGAATCTATAAGTGGCAAGCCTCAGTGAATTCATGCTCCCTGCTCCTGTTGTGACTGTCTGCAAGACATTTCACTGTTATGATATTTAATTCTATTAATTTTATCTCAGGGAGGCATGGTGGTGCTCCCAGCAGTCTCCTACAATTAAAGACTATATTCGTAACCCTAACCCTAATTTAGAAATTTAATATCATTTTATAGATTACCGTATATACTCACGTATAAGTCGGGTCTTGAAACCTGAAAAATCAATCATAAACTCAGACCGCGACTTATACGCCAGTTCAAAAATGCAACACTTAATTTTTTTTTTAACATCTTTTTGCCTCCTCCAATCTCGTATCAGTTTCTCAGACACATTGAATTTTGTTGCAGCAGCACAGTTACCTATTTCTTTCGCTACTTCAATGATGTTTAATTTAAAACCAGCTTCATATTTTTTTCTGATCGAACACTCCATCGTAGATAAGGGATGCTCTTACGATAAAGGTGTATGAGGGTGTGAGATACAAAATACACAAATCAGTGCAAACATCACTTTGGAATAGTTTGGGTATTACCGTTTGGTCACGTAGGCACAGTAGAGGGAGAGAGGTTAGGATCACATGCTGATACAGCGCATTGCTGCACCCGCATAGAAAAAAAAAGGCAGTGTGCTCCGTGGTTACTCTCTCAGGTGGGTATAAGCATAGCACAATCCCTTGTACCAATAGCGTGAATTTTCTGCATTCAACTTATACGATCGACATTATAAAATACCAGAAATTAAAGAGTAAAATCAAGTCCAGACTTATCCGTGGGAAAACTTATCCGCGAGTATATATGGTGCTAAGTTTAAGGAATAGATACTGTAGATGGGTAGATTTAATATCATTTTGTAGACAGTTTTTAATTATAGCTGGAAAAAACTTGATCAGCTTACTTTAATACAGGAGTTTCACAAGGTAGTGCTAGGAAGCTTGTTACTTTTTGTTCAAACAGACTCTAATCTCTTGTTTTAATTTTATCATTCTGGGGGTATTGAGTGTTGTTTGGTGAGTGGGAAAATGAATTTAAATGACATTAGCACAAGGATGAAACTTAACAAAATATGTAAAATGTTAAGGGGTCTGAATATTAACAGTATGCAGCTGTTATAGGACATCCATTCATTCCAATTAAACAGTTATGATGTGCTTGAACAATTCCCAAGTTAATAAAAAATAAAAAACTTAATGAAGAAATACAAAGGAGGAAACAACTTATGCTAAAGAGCAGCTCACGTAGTGTCATTTGCACTTGTATGCTCATTATATGGTGGCAATATTTTAAACTCAGTGTTGAAGTACCGTAGCCAATAAGACAATTAACCGCTATTTTCAGACTAGGAATAAGTGCCGTTTTCTAATTATGTTCTTTTACCATCTATTCTCACATTTAAATTAACCTACTGTGCAAGTGAGATTCCTGGCTTTCTATAAATTACCATATTTATTATGTTTTTCAGATAACAAGATTGCAGTAGGCTCATTTTTTTGGTCAAATCCCATATCTGCTAAAATGCAGGGGATGTTTCATAAGTGGGCAAAGGTATAGTGATAGGTACAATTTAACACCAATTAGTTACCCTTTTTATCGTCTCAACATTGAGAATTAAAGTAGTTTTATAAGTCTTAGAAACCTGAAAAATGTTCCTTGCCCAGATGCTTACTTGCTATTCTGTTAACTGGGATTCTTTAAGGACTCAATTCATTTAATTCATTTTGTAGTGCAGCAACATGGTTGGGGGTGGGAAAAACATTTGTCTGAAGCCCTGGACTAATGGGGGCTCAGGACAGTCTGTGCACAAATTGTATTTTTTTTTTGTATTGGCACCACCATAACAACATCTGGTGATCTGACAACAGCATTTGAGTGTCAACAGAGTCATCTAAAGAAAAGATAGTGTGCCCCTTTTAAAAACGAACAGACACCTGTTGAATTTCTTAATGCCAATGCCTTAATCTAAATGAAGGTCCATAGATTTTAATCACACACTTGCATTGCATTGTGTATTTTTGTATGTTACCAGTCACTTTGGCCAGGGCAGAGCATAGAGCAAAATTGAATTCTCAGAGTTTTGCTTTGGAAAATGTTCTTCTTCTTTCAGATGCTCCCGTTTAGGGATCACCACAGCAGATCATCCAATTCCATCTATCCGTATTTTCCATTATTTTCTGCCACACCGGCTGCTTTCACATCCTCCCTAACCTCATCCATAAACCTCCCTTTTGGCCTCCCTCTTTTCCTCTCAACATCCTTTTCCCAATATAACCCTCATCACTTATCCGCACATGCCCAAACCATCTCAATTTATCCTCTCTCGCTTGGTCACCAAACTGTTGTACCTGTGTTGTCCGTCTAATATACAAATCATAGCATCTTCACCTCTGCCACTTCCAGCTCTGCCTCCTGTCTTTTTGTCAGTGCCACTGTCTGCAACCATACAACATAGCTGGTCTCACCACCGTTTTATAGACCTTCCCTTTCACTCTTGTAAGTACTCTTGTATCGCAAGTCACTCCTGCCACCCTTCTCCACCAAGTCAACCCTACCCGCACTCTCTTCTTCACCTCTCTTCCGCACTTTCCATTGCTTTGGACTGTTTTACCAAAGTATTTGAATTCATTGTGAAAGAAAAAAAACTACTTGCAAGCTACAAAGGGTTAAAAGCTGGCAAAGCTGTTCTGATGTAGTAAAAAGTTAATAATACAGGTGCCTGTCGTAAGACAAGGTGAAGTAAGCTGACAACTTCCTCTGTGTGTTAGACACAGGAGAAAATTAAAAAGATAAAGATGACTGTTTCTTCTTTAGGACACGTACACAAAAAAAGAAATGGTTGGCCGATTTGTGCAATATAAGATGAAATGCTTAGGTGATGTTTCATAAGTAAGGGGGAGGGAGAAAATGAATAATTAAAAAGGCCGACCAAAAAGTGAAATGTGCTGTTCTGCTTTGCAAAGCATGAATCTATGTACTCATCTGTGACTGAATAAAAGCTGATTGGTTGAACTACTCTCATCTTTCTTGGAGATCTCCTTCCACATCATCTACCTTCACCACCTCTGCTCCTTGTAGTTGCACCTTTCCACCATTTTCCCTTTCATTCACGCACATGTACGCTGTCTTACTCGTACTGATACTCTCATTCCCTTTCTCTCCAGTGCGGACCTCCACCTTTCCAGATTTGTCTCAACCTGCGGTCTACTCTCACTACAGATCACAATTTCATCCACGAACATCACAGTCACCGGACACTCCTGTCTGACCTCATCTGTCAACCTGCCCATCAGCATCGCAAACAGGAAAGGGCTCAGAGCCGATCCTTGTTGTAACTCCACTCTCACCTTGAACCAGGCTGTCATTCCTACCACACACTTCACCGTAATCACACTGTCCACATAAATATCCTGTAACACCCTCGGCATACTTTTCTGCTACTCCCGATTTCCTCATATAGTACCATAACTCTTCTCTTGACACCCTGTTAAACACTTTATCTAAGTCCACAAACACACAATGCAGTTCCTTGTGACCTTCTCTGTGGATTGCTTTGGAAAATAATTTGAGAAATGAATTTGTGCCATTTCAACGACATCCCTCTTATTACTGACTCAGGTGAGGCAGCAGTCCTTCTCCTCCTTGACCTGTCCGCTGCCTTTGACACCATTGACCATGAAATATTGCTGATATGGCTTGAACATCTTGTTGGGATTAAAGGGGCTGCTCTTAACTGGTTCAGGTCATATTTAACTGGTAGACACTTTTCAGTGACTTTAAATTCTTCTTTTCCGTCTACTGCTCCTCTTAAATAAGGTGTTCCTCAGGGATCCATTTTGGGTCCTATTTTATTCTCTATGTACCTTCACCCTATTGGAGTGATTTTTAGGAAATTTAACATTTCTTTTCACTGCTATGCTGATGATACTCAGGTTTATATTCCTGTCTGCAACTCTGCAACAAAACAACTCCACAACTGTCTGTCTGAACTAAGATCTTGGATGCCTAATAATTTTCTTGATCTGAATCAAAATAAAACGGAGGTGCTTATAGTTGGTCCATCAGCTAAAGCCCAAATTGGTCTTGGACTTCTTGGCTCTTTCTCTGTCTTCCAAACCTCAAGTCCGCAATCTTGGTGTTAACTTTGACAATGACCTCTCTTTTGAGAAACAAGTAAATTCTGTAATCAAGAGTTGCTTTTTCCAGCTTCATCTATTAGGTAAGATCAAGCCTTTTTTTATATTCTACGGATCTTGAGAAAGCTACTCATGCTTTTATTTTTTCCCGCCTCGATTACTGCAACTCACTGTATTCTGGGATTAGCAAATCCCTGATATGCAGGTTACAGTTGGTCCAAAATGCTGCCGCTCGCTTTCTTGTTGGGGCAAGAAAGTATGACTCTGTTTCTCCTATTTTAGCTTCTTTACACTGGCTGCCTGTCAGTTTTTGAATTGATTTTAAAAATCTTGCTGCTAGTTTTTAAATCTTTACATGGTCTCGCTCCTGCCTATTTATCTGAATTGTGTGTTTTACACCAGCCATCTAGAGCGCTTAGATCTTCTGGTCAGTTGTCTTTTGTTGTCCCTCGTACTAAGTGTAAAACTAAGGGGGACAGAGCGTTTGCAGCTGCTGCTTCTCGCCTGTGGAGCTCTTTACTTCATCACATAAAGGAGTCGTCTACAATTGAACTGTTCAAAATGAGATTAAAGACTCATTTCTATTCACTTGCATTCTGTGACCTTCAGTAATACTGATGGTTTCCTCATTGTGATTATATAACATTATTTCTATTTATTATGTATCTTATTTTATGTTCATATATTTTATTTCTATTTATGTTAATTGTTTTGTTTTTCTTGTATTCTATTATTGTAAAGCACTTTGGCCACAGCATTACTATATTGTTTTAAATGTGCTATATAAATAAATTGACATTGACATCCACACAAGAACAAAAAATGTTTAGTTCCTGTCTGAAAATGTTTTCATACATTAATTCCACATGTGTCTGAATGTCTTTCAGTATTTATATACAGCTTTCTATTTGGGAAAACAATCATTGGAATTGTGCATATCCTCAGCTAGGATAAGGTGGTTGCTTGTGGGCAAATACTAGAAAGTTTGGATTTGTTGACTTATGTCATGAGATGTAGATCATGTTTGTCTTTACTTGTGTTTAAAGAAGTTGCTTGTCTTAAGTTAAAGATCAAAATATTAAGAGCAGACAAAGATGTTAGACAGGGAATGGCTATAATTACCCTGACAGTACATGACTATAATTAACTTGTCTTCCTGGTTATCTTTAACTGATGTTTAAAAGCCTCCTAGTTCTTAGTTATTTTAAAGACTGTTTCTCGTTTAGTTGTAAGTATTGCTAACTCAGCTTCGAGACCAAGCTTATAAGAAGAAACCTGCCACATACACAGTGCACACATGTCGGGTGATCACTGAAAGGTGTGTGTGTGTCTGACATAAACCTTGCTCAGAGCTGATCCATGACTAAAGTGTCTTTGATTTATTTTTATTATAGGTCATTTCCTTAATTAATTAATGATTTTAATCTAGTTTGCTAACATGCAAGGCAGGCAGGCCATGTTTCATGGCGGCTAGGAGGTTCTACTTTCAAATTGCAAGCCCTCAAAAAAAGAAGCCAGTTTACGATGAGGCCTCAGCTGAAGAAAATGTGGCAATGCATGCCATATGTAGAGACTTCGATAGTAAAAATGTAACATTACGGCTGAAATTCAGGGAAGATAGTGCTGTAAGGGACAGAAAAAGATATCAAAGAAGGTCAGGTCATTGATTAAGCCCCTTATAATTACATTATTTTTCGTCAAAAACACATGATAAAAGCGTTGCACGTTTTGGCTTGAAAAATTCCATTTTTTTTAAATCTCATCTTTCTACTACAAAACGTGCAAAAAACTAACAGTACAAAGTCAGAAGTGTAGAAAGTATAATAATGATACAAATAATAATAATAATCATAATATGAACAGCACACTGCACATGCATGAGTGATGCGAGTGTCATTTTCGAATTCACCATTTCAATTTCACTATCTGAAGACAGATTCACCTTGTCATCAATGCTGATAAGAGGCACTTCTTATGATACACATTTATGAGACTAGGAGAAGATGTGTCTACACCTTTTCCTGATTAGTGCTCAGGTCTGATGCTGTTGGCACTTTTACAGCCCGAGTAATCCTCCAGTCTAACGTGAAACACATGTGTACCATTACCCGAGTGAAACTCTGGACTAACACCTTTAGCACTGGTTTTACCGCCTGAGTAATGCTCGGGTCTAATGCTAAGGGGGTTAACAAAGTGACTTCTCAAAACACCAAAATACAATCCCTGCAGCATCAGATCACATCCGTCTCAACTAAACTAATTGAGCTGGTAGACAAACTGGAAAAATATTATTCATATTATTGTTCTCAAAAAAAATGTTAAAGGCCGTGATGCCGTTCAGTTTTTGGAAAGGCTGGGCCAATCAAGGACATTCAGAGTTGTCCTGAAGCCACTCCTATGATATCTTGGCTGTGTGCTTAGGGTCGTTGTTCTGCTGAAAGATGAACCGTCGCCCAAGTCTGAGGTCAAGAGCACTCTGGAGTAGGTTTTCATCCAGGATGTCTCTGTACATTGCTGCAGTCATCTTTCCCTTTATCCTGACTAGTCTTCCAGTTCCTGCTGCTGAAAAACATCCCCACAGCATGATGCTGCCACCACCATGCTTCACTGTAGGGATGGTATTGGCCTGGTGATGAGCAGTTACTGGTTTCCTCCAAACGTGACGTCTGGCACTCACACCAAAGAGTTCAATCTTTCTCTCATCAGACCAGAGAATTTTGTTTCTCATGGCCTGAGAGTCCTTCAGGTGCCTTTTGGCAAACTCCAGGTGGGCTGCCATGTGCCTTTTACTAAGGAGTGGCTTCCGTCTGGCTCTACCATACAGGTCTGATTGGTGGATTTCTGCAGAGATGGTTGTCCTTCTGGAAGGTTCTCCTCTCTCCACAGAGGACCTCTGGAGCTCTGACAGAGTGACCATCAGGTTCTTGGTCACCTCCCTGACTGAGGCCCTTCTCCCCGGATCGCTCAGTTTAGATGGCCAGTCAGCTCTAGGAAGAGTCCTGGTGGTTTTGAACTTCTTCCACTTATGGATGATGGAGGCCACTGTGCTCATTGGGACCTTCAAAGCAGCAGAAATTTTTCTGTAACCTTCCCCAGATTTGTGCCTCAAGACAATCCTGTCTCGGAGGTCTACAGACAATTCCTTTGACTTCATGCTTAGTTTGTGCTCTGACATGAACTGTCAACTGTGGGACCTCATATAGACAGGTGTGTGCCTCTCCAAATCATGTCCAATCAACTGAATTTACCACAGGTGCAGAAACATCTCAAGGATGATCAGGGGAAACAGGATGCACCTGAGCTCAAATTTGAGCTTCATGGCAAAGGCTGTGAATACTTATGTGCATGTGCTTTCTCAATTTTTTTTATTTTTAATAAATTTGCAAAAATCTCAAGTAAACTTTTTTCACGTTGTCATTATGGGGTGCTGTGTGTAGAATTCTGAGGAAAAATCTGAATTTAATCCATTTTGGAATAAGGCTGTAACATAACAAAATGTGGGAAAAGTGATGTGTGCTGTGAATACTTTCCGGATGCACTGTAACTTATTTTAATTATTTATTAATGACAGGGCCGCTCCATAATTATAATATTGGCCAGGGTCTGCTGAAACTTTCTTCCTTAATATAATTAACTTATATGTGGTTAATATTTGTTCTTTTTTGTTAGCTTTCTGGGAGGTCAGTGAATTTTCACCATTTCTCTAGGGACAGGTTGGGGCTAACCAGGCTGTTTAGAGTGTATCTTTTCAATGCTGAGGGTCAGGCGTGGTGTCTTTCAATGTTCTTCTTCTCTGGTTGGCTGCTTTTGTTCAGTTATTAACATATATTTCTGTATATTGTTATTTTCAGCTCTGAACTCCTAATATGAACTCCGCAATGTCCGCTTGTAGGGAATGCATCAGGGATGGCCTGGGAGCATTTGCTGCACATGTACAGTTTAAGTGTGTTGAGTGCATAAGAATTATGCCTACAGGGCAATGGGGTTAGGGGTGTTAGTGTGAAGGGGTTTACTTGCTGTTTAATTGGAATTTTGATTCTTCCTGGGGTTATTCTGTTGGTTTTGGGTGAGTAAATTTTCCTTGTGTCTATGGCTTTATTTACTTTTTTTATTTGCCTGGCACACCGGGAGGGACAATGACGGCCAGGCGTCGACTCCTCAACATCGTCCTTTTATGTGTGTGTTATCTTTCAATATTTTATTTCAATATCTTACTCTATACTTCTGTTACTAACCTTAAAATATTACCTTTGACCATCCAGGGCCTTGGATCAAATGTCAATTATCTGTGGTGTAAGAGGGTTGGTGTTAGCATTATTACAAGAAACTAAGCCCTGGGCTAATAATGCGCCCAGATGTTGTAACAGGTGCTACTCCATTGTTGCATCAGCTTCAATCGACTCTTGGAAACTAGCTGTAGTGATTCTTTTTCACTCCACATTCCAAGCAAAGTCTTCGCGAGTGATTTCTAATATGTGTATCCGGTTCTGCTATATATTGGTTGAACTTGCTCAAAAGAAAATTGCCTTCTTCTCTATATATTCTGCCACGCTCTATCAATTGTCATCCCTTTCATGTATTAAATAATCGTATTATCCCTTTAAAAGATTATGAAAATGGTGTGGACATTGACGCAAATGCATATATGAATCCACTACTCGATAAACTCCCATCCCCACTTCAACAGCGTGTTCTTCATTCAACCAGGTCATTTTGCAGATGTGCATCAGCTTTGAACCTGTGCGACTTATTCCGTTTATTTAATCTCTCTGATAAAGCCTTAATAATAATAATAATTCTTTGCATTTATATAGCGCTTTTCTCACTACTCAAAGCTCTCAGCAATTGCAGGTTAAGGGCCTTGCTCAAGGGCCCAACAGAGCAGAGTCCCTATTGGCATTTACGGGATTCGAACTGGCAACCTTTTGATTACCAGTGCAGAACCCTAGCCTCAGAGCCCTCACTCCACCTTCTCCTTTAACTCCCCAGCTTTCATTCATATTCAAGAATTGAATTTATTTTTATTTTGCAGTCTCTAGCATCTTTATTGTTTGATTCTGCCTTGGAAGTAGCCTCACTGGCTGATCACAGAGCATCCACAAACTAAATTTCTCTGCTGAATCTTCCTCCTTGTGCCCCTTGCAGGAGGTTTAAAACATCCCCGCTTCACAACACTGAGTTCTATGCCAGACTTTCAGCAATGTTAGACGACTTTTTCAACTTCATTAGGGATCCTGCATTTGTCTGGCTGGCTGTAAAAGGTGAAATTGTGACTTCAGCATAGCATTTGCTGCAAACCAGGCATGTAAGTGTTGACTTAAAATAAATTAACTTCAACTGCATCTCTCGGCAATTGAGGATTCATATCCCAGTATGGTAGATCCTGATTATGAACTGCAGAATTCCATGGTCTGATCAGAATTAAACTCTTTGCACTTTGTTCTTTCAGAGGGCTGAATTTGAGATTCACCGTACTTATGTATCCAATGCAAAATCAAGTAAATTACTACCATTGAAACTGTGTGGCTGCAATTCTTTTGCGTCTATTGTAGCCATTAAAAATAAATTGGATGTTCGCACTACCAATCCACATCAAATAAGCAACTGCTTCAATGAGTTATATTCTGAGGTTTTTCTTGAGATTTCTAAATCATCTTCTGCACAGCACTCTTTGTTTTTTGAAAACCTATTTCTTCCCAAAATTGTCTGCTGAGGATGCAGTTATGCGGGATTCTCCAGTCTCATTGACTATCCTGAAAGAGGCCCTTGACTCAATTAATTCAGGGCACTCTCTGGGCCCTGATGGTTTGCCCCCAAAGATAATTTTAGCATTCTGGAAGCAACTGACTCCCATCCCCATCTGAAAATGTTAAACTTCTAAATTTCCATTTCTATATTGAACCTTTCAATTAATTCTGCCCTAATCACCCGGCTTTTAAAACAGGGCAAAGATCCAGAAGATTGTTCCAGCTATTGACCTATTTAATCGATTAATTCAGATGCAAAACTATTAGCTAAACTTCTTGCAAAATGATTACAATCAGTCATTTACAAGTTAATTCATCCTGATCAGACAGGCTTCATTCACTCCCATCAAGCTGCTGATAATATGCGATGCCTCTTGCATATACTTGGTTTAGCACCACCTTTATCAAGACCGGCAGCTTTAGTCACTCTTGGCACAGAAAAGGCCTTTGACCAAATTTGTTGAAATTTCCTGTGGCAGGTTATGAGATCAATGGGATTTGGTGAAGCTTTTTTTCTTATGATTCAAACACTGTACCCTTAATCCACGGCTATTATTATCACACATTCAAACATATAGAGAGGACACTCTCTCTCCTTATCTTTTTAACCTATCTCTGGAACCACTAGCTAGTGCCCTTTGTTTTCACATGTTAATCATGCCAGTTATTGCTTACAGTTCCCTTTATAAAATACAATTATATGAAGATGACATATTATTATTCCTGGGCAATGCTCCTGATCATCTCAACATGTTTAAAGTGTTTAAGACCTTTGATAGACTGTTAAGATATAAAATTTGTGCTTCTTCTTTTTAAAACTTCCTGTATTTAATGCTTCTTCTTCTTCCCTGCATAAATTCCTGTGAATAGCCAATACTGATGCTCTGTGCAAGAAAGGACAGAGCTGACTATACTTCCTTAGAAGGCTGGTGTCCTTCAACATCTGCAATAAGATGATGCAGATGTTCTATCAGAAGGTTGTGGCGAGTGCCCTCTTCTACGCGGTGGTGTGCTGGGGAGGCAGCATAAAGAAGAGGGACGCCTCACGCCTGGACAAACTGGTGAGGAAGGCAGGCTCTATTGTAGACATGGAGCTGGACAGTTTGACATCTGTGGCAGAGCGACGGGCGCTGAGCAGGCTCCTGTCAGTCATGGAGAATCCACTGCATCCACTGAACAGGATCATCTCCAGACAGAGGAGCAGCTTCAGTGAGAGACTGCTGTCACTGTCCTGCTCCACTGACAGACTGAGGAGATCGTTCCACCCCCACACTATGCGACTCTTCAATTCCACCCTTGGGTAAACGTTAACATTATACAAAGTTATTGTCTGTTTTACCTGCATTTTTTATCAGTCTTTAATTTAATATTGTTTTTCATCAGTATGCTGCTGCTGGAGTATGTGAATTTCCCCTTGGGATTAATAAAGTATCTATCTATCTATCTGTCTATCTATCTAGCTCTATTAAAAATTTGGGTTTTGAAATTTTCCCTACATTACAAAATGCTACAATTTCTAACAGTGTTAAGTATTCACTCACTACATGGTCATCTTTTTTGCAGTCTTTTCATTCCATTATTAAAATGAACATACTCCCTCGCTTTAATTTTGGCTGGAAGTTATATCCTTTGGATTCTATATTAATACCCAACGATTTGGAGTGGAATATCCATCAAGCTATAAATGTGATGGCCAGGTGTTCACAAACGTTTGGCCATATGGTGTATAAGGATAACTATCAATACATTGGACAGCTGTTGGTGGAGTAGCACAATGCAACTTCTATCCATTCATTTATTTTTGTTCAACCCATTACATTATGGATCCTGGGGACCAGGAAGCAGTCCTTCCATCAAGGGGCGGAAGGCAGTCATCAGTCCTAAGCAGAGTGCTTTTCCATCACAAAGCGCACTCACATTCCTCACACAAGGCCATTTAGGAGTGGTCAGTCACCTTTACCAGCGTGTAAACATGGAGAGATTGTGCAGATTCCTCACAGACCTTAATGGCATTGGAATTTATACTCAGCTCCCTGAGATTGTGATGCATCAGTACTAACTGCCATATGGTCCTGAAAAGCTTCCAGTGCTTACCAAATTTAAAGCCATTGCTTTGAATAATTTATATCTTCTTTAGGCTACCATTTCTGGAGAAGATATAGACATATACAATATCAATAACCTAACACATGCTGAGCACTCCACAGTGGGGGTACTAACATATTGCTAATTATGTCAGCAAACTGTTTAATCGTCTGCAAGGCACTCTTAGCTTTGTCATACATTGTTACTGCATTGCCAATAGAAAATCAGATGCTAGGATTTCGACCAACAATTTACCTACAATTTACTTCATTTTGTGCTTTTATTCCACACTGAACAGAATTAGGTGCTCATTGCACATTTGCTACTGCCATATGTAAGTATTCACAGTCTGCTATAAAATGTTGGCTTCATTTAGCTGAGAGTCTTTTAAAATTACAGGCAAATAAGTAGTTTGTTCAATTTAGACATTTGTTGCTGGCATCGATCTTTTGTTTCAGTTACAATAATTAAAAGCGCATAGATTTCTATGAGAATTCTGCAGATGGTCATGGCTCTCACATTCCTTTTCTATAATTTAGGCTTTACATCACGCTAAGAAGCATTCTTGCTTTGCTGAGATCTCCTATCCCAATTTCAATAATTTAATGGTCATGCTTTGCTGAGATTGCCTATTCATACTGCTATAATTACTCTGTCATTTCTTATTCTTATCTCTGCAGTTTCACAGTCCTGCTGTTCGGAAATTTTCCTTTTTTCTTAATTTTCAACTGTATATTATTAGTTGTGCCCCATCAGGTTGCAGTGGAAGCTGTTTGTTGTCCTTGAATTCTGCATGAGAAAAAGATCAAAAATGCCAAACTGTCTCCAACTACTTATTTTCTAAACCTTCTTTTCCACTATACAGTCACAAAGCCAGCACCTATCATGAACTAACCCCCCAAACACAGGTACAGTGTCAAAAGCTTACAGATTAAATGACCAGACTGAGACTGAGACACATGTCTGTATGGTGTGAGGGAACAGCAAGTACTGCACTTCTGCACATGCGTTGTGATGTAAGATTTTGCATATAACTTGATACATGTTTTGTATGTCTTTATTTGTAATTTAGGCGAAGCAATGTAATTTATTGTTACTTTGGTGAGAGGCATTCTTGTTTGCCACCCCCGTTTACGACTTTTCTTTGTAATTTTACGACAGGATTTGGGGGATGTGTCTTAAACCAGTTTGATGAGTATTTCTTTGCTAAAATCTTTCTCTCATCCCCCACACAAAGCCAGGTTAGCTTAACATATGGTCTTGCGGGGTTGCAGGTGTTACGATGTACTATTTCCCCCATTGGTCTGAGATATGGCTGTCTGGATTGGCTGAAGGGGTTGGACAGAAAACCTATAAATTTGCTTGCTCAACCACATTCTCTCTAACCAACATATGATGAAGAAGCATCTCTCTTGCTAACCTGTGATGATGTAGAAGTATCTTTCTCTTACTGATCTGATGAAGAAGACCATCACACCATGAACTGAAGACAACACAATGAAGAGCACAGCTTCAGCCATTTTGAACAGACATGTGGCTAAAACCTGAGCACCAACGATGCCTTAACTAGAGACATTTAGTAACTAACAAGTCTGTGTGCCACCTGAATTACACATCACCATTTATCAGGTTGTATGGTTGCCAATATTCAAATGTACTTTGCATTTTGTTATTATTTATGAATATTACCAGCAATACATTATTTTATGTGTAACTTAACTCCTGCTTGTCTTTTTTACTACATCTAATTGCCTGAGGTTATAGATATAGAAGGGAAGGTGGGGATAAGTTATATACAGTGGTAAGTCTGTGAGATTAGGCATTCTAAGGCTACATATTAATAATACAATAGGGGAAAGTAGAGCAATATATATATATTACTCTACCAAGATAAAACAACATGTGATAATGAATTGTCAAACACAAGTGATAAGGGGGCTGCTACAGGGGCACATAAAGTTTTAATTTTGTGAGCGTATCCACACTCTCTCTCAGGAACATCCAGCGAGACATTAACCTCAGTCGAGAGGTTTAGTTCTAGAGCTGATGTTGTTTGTAGAGGTGAATCTCAATATATAAATTGAATTTCCTAACACAAGCTCAGGCTGTTACATAAAATACATTAGATGTCATGAAGGCTGAAGTCTTATTGTAGGCCTTTAAGGTTAATATGACATTGCTGCATCCTCTCTCTCTCTCTACAAAGGCCAGACACTTAGTATAATTATTATACTTATTTGCACAAAGAATATTTTTTGATTTCTTTACTGTCTCACTGAAGTAACATTTCCCACAAATGAGTTTTCATGGTCATACAAGATAAATTAATAAGTCCACAAATATAGAAAATCCCTATTAGTAGTTGCATAGCTATAACAGTAGTTACATACATTTAGAAACAATATTTCATTTTGATCAGAACTGTTTAAATAGACTGTAGCAATTAATTAAATTGAATTCAACTCAGTTTATTTTTGTATAGTCCTCTTCACTGATTGCATGCGCTGTGATAAGTTCTCAGGAAAATGCATATAAAGCTTTTAAAAATGACTAAACGCAGAATTGGTGCACATAAAGACATAGAATCAATTAGTTCAAAACAAGATGCTCACTATATATATATATAAAAAAATCTTACCCTAAAAAATTCTTTAGTTGATCCAGAATCCAGAGTTCCATAAGCAATCTCTGTTTGTTTAGCAAGATCCTCAGCACTTTCAATTGGAGACACCATCCGTTCAACCGTCAGGAAAGCAGCTAAGTTAGCCGTGTAGGATGAGATTATGATCAAGGTAAAGAACCACCACACCCCGCCAACAATTCGCCCAGAGAGGGATCTAATAACAAGTGTGAGATGGATTTGTAAACATGAAATGAATGCCTCAGAATCACAACAGGCAACTTTAAACATTTTGTGTTAGTGCTGCATTAATCAAAGCAAAAAGATGGTTTAGAATTCACATTCATGAAGTAACAAAACACCATTACAAAAATACCTGCGTACAGTACATAATAAATTAGGATTCCTGAAAGGCAAAAAAACAAGTTATCTTCATTTAAAGTGTAAAAGGTTGAAAAGAACAAACAGAAAAGGGAAATAAGGACACCACAGACAAATGGTATGTTCCTTAATTACCTAAAAAATAACATTTTTTTCATTCAATATTACTATCAGAAAAAAGGCATTAATTCCATTTGAATGGGACAAATACAATATTAACTATGTATCTATTTTGTTGTTGACTGTTATTAGTTATACAAATGGAGATTTGTGATACTCTTTTAAAGCTTATTTTGACTGAAAGATCATATTTGAGTGCTAGTTAGTCAAAAGATTATTTAAAATAGACATTATACAAATGAAAATGCAAATTTATAGCTGTCTGTATATTACATTTCCACAGTGTGAATGCATATATATCTTGTCACACATGCATGCTACAGGAGTGAGTCGAATGCTCTGTTAACGCTAAAATCCCTGAAGTCTAAGAAAAAAACACATACCGTATATACTCGCGTATAATTTGGGTCTTGAAACTTCAAAAATCGATCATAAAATCAGACCCCGACTTATACGCCCATTCAAAAATGCAACATTTTTTTTACATCTTCTTGCCTCCTCCAATCTCGTACCAGTTTCTCAGACGCATTGAATTTTGTTGCAGTAGCGCAGTTACGAATTTCTTTTGCTACTTCAACATTGTTTAATTTAAAACCTGCTTCATATTTTCTTCTGATTGAATGCTTCATCATAGATATGGGATACTCTTACGATAAAGGGTGCATGAGGGTGTAAGATAAAAAAAAACACAATCACTGGAAATGTTGCTTCGGAATAGTTCGGGTATTACCGCGTGGTCACGTAGAAACAAAGAAAAAAAAGGCCATGTGCACCGTGGTTACTCTCTCAGGTGAGCGTTAGCATATCATAATCTCTTGGACCAATAGTGTAAGTTTTCCGCATTCGACTTATACGACCGACATTATAAAATACCAGAAATTGTACAGTAAAGTCAAGTCCCGACTTATCCATGGAAGAACTTATCCGTGAGTATATACGGTAATCCCGGGCCACCTTAAATTCCCTCGCACCTCTCCATCAGCGTCTTTTGTTTTGTAATTGTGTCAATCAGCACAAGCAGCCTGCTATCTTGCCCCCCCCCAAAATGGAGCTGAAGTCAGCTGCAAACTTCTCCAAGCTCAAGTCTCTTTATTGGGGTGTAAGGTGCCTGTTGTATAGAGTAAATCTTATATCGCTATTTGGAACACATGCATTTCATGTGTGTTTTGTGTCTACAAAGATCTGTGTAAGTGTAGGATGACACGAAATGCGAGGCAAGAAATGCTGAACACGTGCCTAAAACAGAACGTCTGTAACACCTGGTGTAAATTTTGGCTATTTGTAAAAGTTAGAGATTTTTTTTATTATTCAGTTTTACTCTGTCAGTCACGTTTACGTGGTACAATGAACTTGCCTCTCCCTCTCTGAGTTGATGGGCTTTATCTCCATTTTTTTCAACAACAGCAGCGATGACCATAGCTGGTACTGTGGTTGACGCCTGCTCTGAACCATTTGCTGTACCGGCAATCAAAGATATGCTGTCCCGTGACCGCTATCATTAATATCATGCAGCATTTGTGCTTTGACAACAAATACACCCATGCAGAATGTGTGAAAAATGACAGGTGTGCTAATATTTCGGACATCTGGTAACATTTTATTGAGAGCAGTGTTTTGAATTACAACCCAGGGGCCAAGACTTTCTGAGTCTGTGGTCATAAAGCTTATGGACTAAGGCAGAACCGTAACAGCAGACAACTTCTTCACAGCACTTTTGCTGGCTAATAGATCGCTGCACCGCAACGCAACTGTGCTTGACACCATAAAGTAAAATGGGACTTCTACCTGCAGCTAAAGTCATTTTAATACGCTAGCAATTCACCACGCTAGTGTTTAGATCTGGCAGTGCCATGCCGACAGTGTATAAACAAGTATACTTACTTGAAGCTTTCTTCTTCAGTTGTCCAAACATAAAAAGATCAATTAGGTCAGCAAATGTTTCTCATTATAATTAGTATGAGAACGGCAAACTAATTACCCTAAAATTTCTTGCTCCTTAAAACGAGTATACTGGACCATTAACCTTTATGGTCAGTCATTTCACTTTACAAACAAAAGATGCATCTTCTTTATAGTAAATGTTATTCCTAATTCTGTTAATGCAGTAGAAGAGGCTACACATAATACATCTTTCTTTTTAGAGGAGAATGAACTATAAACAGACACTGCTAGTCAAAAAAGCACAGCATAAAGTCTTAAATTTTTTATCTGACCCCAAGTATAAAAAAGTAATTTCTCAGAGTAGTTCTGAGATAACACTCTATTTAAATTTTATATATATATTTATGCTGTTACGTGCTAAAATGAAGGAAGAATATAGTAAAATTTGCTAAAAACATGGAAACTAAATTCTGCCAATTAAAAATGCATGTTTAATGAGATGTTTTCATCCCATAATAAACTAGCATTTTGTTTCCTTAACAATTTACAAATCCCCATATTAAAAATGTTTGCATATTAATAGAAATTGGAGACAATTGATAGTTAACAAGCATGCTTACGGTCACTCAGAGAGGGAAGCATTATGTGACGGGAGCCAAATTTACATTTAGTTTAGTTTAATTTATTAAGTGCAATTCATTATTCTTTGTATACTTATTTCTCTTATTATGAATATGTAAATAGTAGATATCTGCCGAAGACAGTCCAAAGCTTTAGCTGTCAGGTTTTACTGCTCAGTCTGGAGTGAAATAATAAATTACAGACTTTGTTATTTAATATTTTATGCTAACATTAACTGCCTGTTTGTGACATTTTATGTGCTGTCTTAATAAGTTAATTTTTACTAGCAAATTAAGAGTGAATGGAAATGTTATCTTTATAACTAAGGTGTTTGCCCATTTATACTCAAAAGAATATAACATTTAGTGAATAACATTGTGGAAATTTTTTTACCCTACCTCCCTTTTAACATCTTTGGAACTTTGGAAACTGAGTATATTACCATTACATACTTAAAGACATAAAAGTTATGGCTTACCATACAGGCTTTTACCAGCTCATCGGATGTGACACACATACCAGAACAGTACTTTTTAGTCTAAGTTAGAAAGAAGCAGCAAGGCATATACAAAAGGAAAAAAAAGAAAAAAAATAACCGAGAAGTCAACAAAGTATATCATGAAGTTGCACCATGGACTGCAAAATGGGAATATGCAGCAAAAACACGGTACCCCTCCAAGAGGACATGAAATCAGTGCAACCTCATGCATTTAACGGCCTCTGCATGGAGTATACATGTTCACTGAAGAAATACTCGACTGACGTAAATTGAACATCAATCGCTTAGTTCTTGTCCTGAATTAAGGTAACAAGGGTGTCTTAGCAATCAAATGGGCCTGTCCCATTGAAATTATATGCTAAGGTGGACTTTCAGGAGGCAAACATATATGCACCATTGCTTCAGATCTAGACCGTAAATGCACAAAGTTAAAATTTTAGATGGACCAACCTTGGCGAAATATCGCATCCTTGCTGCATAAAGGCACCAAGCGAAAACCAGAGACTATTAAATATCCCAAATTCATTTGTTGATTCGTTACTTTGGATTTGTCCATCTTCATACTCCTCTGTGTGCCACTCATAGGGGCTGAAACGGCTGACCAGGAACAGAACCACACTGACCCCAATGTAGGCAAAAACGATGCACATCCAAATTTCATATGCCAGAGGATCTAAGAAGGAGAAAACCCCTGGCTTGGATTTTTGAGGTTTCTTAATCATGATGGAGATCCCCAAGCTCATGAATGGCTTTGAAAAGTCAATTACTTCTTCTCGAACCAGAGTAATAGTTAATGGTGCAACCGCTATATCGGCTTTCTGGAAACAGAATGGAAGAGAAATGAAATCAAACTGTGTTCTGTAATTTAAAATATATTAAGTTTCATATCCAACAGCTAAATAGAATGTAATGTACTGTGACTTAAATATTACAAACATTTGTTTGTTCCACAACACGAAACAGGTGGATCTATGATCCGAAAAATGTAATGAATTTGTGGAATAAATTGGGCAATAAGCTTTCGATTAAGACCTATATAGTGTGTGAGTATATATAGTGTGTGAGTATATATTGTCAAGGATGGCCAGGGGCCCTCCCTGGCCGTGACACCAGATAGATGGAAGAACTGGTGGAGAGTGCGTGTTCAGGGCATTACCTCCTCCGGGTCACTAGAAGGCAGTACCCCAGGGTTGCTGGTGCACCACGGCCAGCTGGGAGTTGAAGTTCACTAGAGCCCTGTTGGGTTCCGTAGATACCACCAGGGGGAGCTGCAGAAGCTGCAGAGTCCTACTTTGGGGATTTCACCACTCCTGGGAATATCTCGCTAACGAACCATCTGGAGAACTCACAGGTTCAGCTTAAAAGGAGCTGCCTGCCTTCACTGTGGGAGCCAGAGTCGGGAGGAAGGGAGACAAAGCTTGCTGGGTGGAGTGGAGGTGGAAGATAAACAGAAAGAGAGAAGAAAAGAAAGTTCTGTGTGCTGTGTCCAAGTGCTATTTGTGCTTATGTTACTGTGCCGGGCAGGAGGAGAACAAGGAAAAGCGTTTCCCACTTTAAATAAAAAACCAGTACAGGCCAAAAGTTTGGACACACCTCCTCATTCAATGTGTTTTCTTTATTTTCATGACTGAAGGCATCAAAACTATGAATGAACACATGTGGAGTTATGTACTTAACAAAAAAAGGTGAAATAACTGAAAACATGTTTTATATTCTAGTTTCTTCAAAATAGCCACCCTTTGCTCCGATTACTGCTTTGCACACTCTTGGCATTCTCTCGATGAGCTTCAACAGGTAGTCACCTGAAATGGTTTTCACTTCACAGGTGTGCCTTATCAGGGTTATTTAGTGGAATTTCTTGCTTTATCGATGGGGTTGGGACCAGCAGTTGTGTTGTGCAGAAGTCAGGTTAGTTGGACGATCATTTATTTTTCAACAGGACAATGAGCCCAAACACACCTCCAGGCTGTGTAAGGGCTATTTGACCAAGAAGGAGAGTGATGGAGTGCTGTAAATGGTCATGAAAATAAAGAAAACACATTGAATGAGGAGGTGTGGCCAAACTTTTGGCCTGTACTGTATATAAATACTGTGTGTGTGTGTGTGTGTATATATATATATATATATATATATAAAATTTGCATATGTATAGTGTATATATACAGTATATATATATATATATATATATATATATACACAGTATATTTATATATATATATATATATATGTATGTAGGTATAGATAAATATAAAGTTAGATAGATATAAAACAAAATATATACATATGTGAATTTGTGGTACTAATCTGAATGCATCTGCATCAGAATTTTTAAAAGGTTTTTCTCTTACCCCATACACAAGTTCCCCAACCATTCCATTCCAAATTTTGGTCTCAGGATCCCTGGCTCCATACTTCCCATCTGGCACTATGGAGAGTTTATATTTAAAACCACAATGCCGAGCTATTTCTGCAGCCAGATCCACACAATAGCCTTCATACATTTCATTGCCTTCAAACATTTCATAGTTTTTTTTCAGCATGACATATGGTGCTTCCTGCCAAAAAAATAAAAACAGAATTGGTTTTGAACAGAAAAAGAATGCTCTATTTTGTTAATAAGTGGAGTGTCAAGTGTAATGCTTTTATACACAATACAAATTTCTGAAGGAAAGTTTAAAAAAAAATAATACATTTGAAATTTTCACCTAAATGCTTTTCCAAAGCAAATATTGAAATGGCAAAAAAAAACCAAAAAAAAAAACCAAAGCAAAAATGGCATTTGGAAAAAAATGTAAATGCTTGCTTCACTGTTAATTAACAAACTAGTAGTTAACCCTGATTTTGGCATTTCAATATTATTTTATGTACATTGTGTTACTAGATAATCATACTAATGCAATTTTCTATATTATGAGGATTTAGAATATTATGTAAATATATTATGGGCAGCCCTAATTTTCAAAGAAACTTGAATATGAATCCTAATTAACATAATGTTCATTAGGTAATTTACATTAAGAAAAAGAACTTTAATGCACCAAAAGACTTGGTAAATGACATTGAGAGTGCATTCAGGCTCTGTGCCACAGAAAATGATAAATCAGAAAAATGTCACAAAATACCCAGTGATATAAAATAATTCATATTGAGATCTGAGAAAAGGTTAAGTTGGAAAAAATCTGCTTGTTAAAGCAAATATTCTGCTCCTCCAAACAGTCAATCATGAGGCTGAAACTCAATATAAAGTACTAGCTGTGCTATGCTGTTGCCTGGGAAATGTCATCAGACTCTGGGCCAGTGTTATAGCGCCATTGGTTAACTTAATGTATAAGAAGGACTGTGTAACTAACTTAGCGCTTTTCTGCATATAATATTTGTATTTTTTTTTAAACCAAGGGCTAATATTATTGTCAGGCAATGTGGTGTTGTTGTTAAGGCCTTGGACTTAAGACTTCAAATCCTGACGTTGTGGGTTCAAATCCAAGCAGTGATACTGTGTGACCACGAGCAAATCACTTCACTTGCCTGTATTCTAACTGGAAAAACAAAACAAATATAACCAATCGTATCATAAATATTGTCAGTCACCTTGTTAAAGTCATCAGTAAAATAGTAAATAATAATAATATAAGGTCACTGGAACTGCTAACTCTCAAACATGCTACATACAATTGTCCACAAGTAAAACATTCCTGACAAATATCAATTCCTGCTTTTTCTAGTGATTTGGCTTTTGCTGATGGTCATTGCAAAAAACAATTTTATAGGAAAATGTATTCTTTTGAATTGAAATTTTAGTATATGTTATTATCATTACTATGTTTATGATTGACATTTGTTTACATTATTCAAGTTATTTGTTTTCATGATTTTCATCAGATGTATGTGACTGTCCTTTAAAGTCCACAGGTGCAAATGTGTATGTAAAGAATTCTGGAGAACGGAGGTGTGAGGCATACCCGTTCAAAGTCAGCAAACACACATGTAAGAGAAAACAACTTCAGAGGACAGGGGGCGGGTCCCCTTTCGAAGTCCGTATATACAAATGTATATTACAATGAAGTAGCTCCTGAGGGAGCCGTTAAGTTTAAAACCGCCTCTGTTTAAAGGGGCATTTCTAGGATTTGCAGGCATCAGGATTTCAGCCCCTCTGTGACTGATATGTGTGATCTTATGTATATATAAAATTGAAGGGGAGGTCTCTTTGGGTTTTACACACGTTCATATAATGGCGTAACATTGATTAGAGGCTACATTGTATATGATGGACAAAAAGATCAGGGACTTACCACTATTTATCATGTATACAATCGAGAAAAACATCAGGGGCTGGTCACAATAAATCAGGGGCTTAAGCCTCTAAAATCCTAATCTCCATCCCGTCCATCTCCATCGGACCCAACTTGTCTTGGATGTGGGGAAACCTCTTCCACTTTTAACTCTCTCTCCCTGCCTTTTTGCAACACCTACACTCATAGCCACTGTGCCCTACACCTTCACTGGAGCTTTATAGTGCTTGTTAACCACTGAGCTTCGCATCTTCCTTGAGCTTCACTAAACTTTCTCCTTCCATTTCAGATCTTACTGTACATACTAAAAGTGATCACATCTCTTTTTTCCTGTCCAGGACACCGGGGATTCTTTAGTTGTCTGCACACCATATTGCTTAGTGCTGCTGTCTGGCCTATCAATGACTTCATTTGCATAAAGACCACTCTTAGTACAGTGCAGAGCATTACATTAGCATAAATAAATTTCAACAAAAAAAAAAGCTAATTTTCTTTTTTCTGTAACATCACCAAGTTTCAATTAAATATGTCAAAACAGTTTTGAGATTTTGGGGTGTTTAGTTTTTCAATTGGAGGAGGGATTACCCCTAAATATTGAAATATCAATACATCCTTTCTTAGCAGACACCTACTGCCCTTGGTGTGCCATCATTATAAATTTCAGCTTTTTAAATAATGGGAAATTGTGCTTTTGTTGATGAACGACTGAGTGAGTCAGTTAGTCAACTTTGCACTATACATTTATACATTTATAGATTTAGCTTATCCTGATCATTTATGTTAGGTAGAATGCCCAGAGGAGGCTGGGCGGTCTCATGGTCTGGAACCCCTGCAGATTTTATTTTTTCTCCAGCCGTCTGGAGTTTTTTGTTTTTTCTGTCCTCCCTGGCTATCAGACCCTACTTTTATTATATGTTAATGAGTTTTGTCTTATTTTAATTCTTATTTATTTTGTCTTTTTTCTCTTTCTTCATCATATAAAGCACTTTGAGCTACATTATTTGTATGAAAATGTGCTATATAAATAAATGTTGTTGTTGTTGCCAGTGTGGTCCACATCTTGACTTGAGAGTTTCTCCATCTCAAGAACTCTTGGGATTTTCAGTCACTATAAGTTCTGGAGTTGACGGAAAATCATGTGATAAAAATCCCGTGAGGGCCAGATGTGTAGGCAACCGTACCTTGTTAATAAGAGAAGTCAGAAGAGAATGACCAGCTTTGTTCGAGGGCACAGAATGGTCACAAATCCTCAAATAACAGCTATTTTTGAACACTGGAGTACAGAAGTGCATATCGAACCACATAACATTTTGAATTCTGAAGTAGCTGAGACCTGCCAAGGCCTGAATCTATAATTCTAATTGTTTTCATATCTGCGTTCCTTTTAAATGCTAAGTTTCGAAATCACTGAAAATATGACAAACTTCATATTGATTTATTGTGTCGCTCAGAGTATACAAAGCTACTGAGAGTATAATGAAAGTTAATCTTACTCTTCCATAAAGTTTATTTTTTTTAATAACAAAGATCACAAAATGTCTAAGTAGTGTAAACTTGCCTTATCTTTAATGAAAAGATGTTTAGCATGGAAGTTGACCAGGTTATAGATAGTCAATCAGTCAGTCAGTCATTGTCCAACCCACTATATCCTAACACAGGGTCACGAGGGTCAGCTGGAGCCAATCCCAGCCAGCACAGGGCGCAAGGCAGGAACAAATCCCCAGGTAGGGCACCAGCCCACCACAGGGCACATGCACACACACACACACCCACACACCAAGCACACACTAGGAACAATTTAGGATTTCCAATGCACCTAACCTGCATGTCTTTGGACTGTGGGAGGAAACCAGAGCACCCGCAGGAAACCCACGCAGACACGGAGAGAACATGCAAACTCCACGCAGGGATAACCTGGGATAAAAATTCTACACTAGAATGCATTCATTTTTCATATTTAATGATATAAACAACAGAAATTATGACATTATTTTGAAATAATTTCTTTGCAAAGTCTTGCTGACACTGACTTAACAGTGACTACTGCAGCGAGAAGGACTGAGTTTAGCTAATAAAATTTGCAAAATGGTTTTTGTTGTGGTGTCAAATTTTGTATAAAAATTGATAAATATTTTGTTGTCTTTATTTGTAATTTAGACAAAGCAAATGTAATATTAGTGTTTCATTAGTGAGAAGCATTCACGTTTACCCATAGGGCTAAGAGAGGATAGTGAATTTTATGACAGGGTTGGGGCGTAAACCAGTTTGGCAAGTGATTCTCTACAGTACTCTCTCAATGAACCCCCCACAGGACAGTCAAATCACCGAGCTGGCAAGCATCAGCTCAACAAATGGTACTGGTGGTAGGTGTGAAACCATTGTGTCACACTGGAATACTATTGGTCTAAAGTTGCCTGTTTAGTTTAAAATCAAAACCCATTAAGTACCACGACGCCCTATTGGCTTTAGGGTTTGGACAGAGAATTTATAAATTTGCTTGCTTTACTTTTCCCTCTCTCTTAAAAACATCACCATGAAGAAGCAACTCTCTGTCACACCATTGCCATGAGCAGCACAACTCGGCAGCCATATTGAGACAGGCATGTGGCCTGTTCTGAAGAAAGCTGACCACAAATGATGCCTTAACTAGGGACATTTTAAGTAAGAGCGAGTCTGTGTGCCGCCTGAAACTATACATCAGCATTTATCAGGTTGTATGGTTGCCAATGTTCACTCGTATTTTGTTTATTGTTATTATTTATTAATATTATCAATAATACATTATTTAAAGTGTAACTTAACTCCTGCTTGTCTTTTACTACACCTAAATTGCCTGAGGTTATAAATGTAGAAGGGAAGGTGGGGAGAAGTTATATGGTACAATACCTTATAAAAAGTGGTAAGTCTATGACATATGAGGCATTCTGACAAAGGCTACATATTAATAATACAAAAGGGGAAAGTAGAGTAATACAGAACTCTACCAAGACAAAACAGTTTTTAAAGGGTAAAGAAGCTTCAGTGACTGCAAAGAGCAGTAAATTCTTATAACTATAAGTATAAAATATTAATTATAACAGTAAGTAAGATTCCTTTATTTCAAATTCTGAAATATTGTTCATCAAGCTACATTCCCCAATTGACATTTAACAACTGTATGTTGACTCTGGGTACTGTATTGTTCCTTGGTCGTGAAGCAGGAAGAAGATGAAGAAGAAGACACTGCATTTCTATAGCCCTTTTCAAGACTCTTAAAGTACTTTACATAGAAAGGGGGGAGACACTGCAACCACCTCCAGTGTGCAGCATCCACCTGGAGAATGCAACAGCAACCATTTTGTGCCAGTATGCTCACCACATGTTAGTTATTAGATGGTGAAGAGATGAGAGAGACAGAAGCTGAGTCCAAATACAAAACTCTCAGTTTACTAGTTTATCTACAGTACATCCCTGTCCTCATCTATGGTGACCAAAAGAATTAGATAGCAAGTACAAGTGGCAGAAATTAGGTTTCTTCCCAGGGACTCACACTACATGATAGGGTGAGAAGCTCAGCAAATCCACTGCATCCACTGAACAGTATCATCTCCAGACAGAGGAGCAGCTTCAGCGACAGATTGCTGTCACCATCCTGCTCCACTGACAGAATGAGGAGATCATTCCTCCTTCACACTATGCGACTCTTCAGTTCCACCCGGGGGATAAACGTTAACACTACACAAGATTATAGACTGTTATACCTGCCTCATACTCTCCATCTTGCATTTTTTTAACTTGCATTGCCGTTTTATCACTCTTTAATTAATATTGTTTTTATCAGTATGCTGCTGCTGGAGTATGTGATTTTCCCCTTGGGGATTAATAAAGTATCTATCTATCTATCTATCTATCTATCTATCTATCTATCTATCTAT
>JANRMT010062823.1:8423178-8468746 GCA_026402145.1 Polypterus bichir lapradei
TATCTATCTATCTATCTATCTATCTATCTATCTATCTATCTATCTATCTATCTATCTATCTATCTATCTATCTATCTATACAGTATATATATGCAGTAGGTTTGACACAGAAGTATAAATCATCCTTTACTCTTTTGTATCTTTGTTGTAACTACATCATGTCAAAATAGTATTTTGTCAAATTATGAACATTAACACGAGGACCCGAAGATCACAAAATCTCAATTAGAATCTAATTCTGGGGAACTTCAGAGTAGAGTCGCTGGTCATCCAGATTTAGAGAAGCCAGTTGAAATGGTCTGTGCATGTCATAAGGATGCCCAAGGTGGTTCCCCCTTGAACTGCTCTGGGCATACTCATCTCTCAGCTGACTTGGGAATGCCTGGGAATTACGGTTGGGGGCAGGGCAATCTGGGCAATCCTCACCGGGAAAAGCAAGTT
This sequence comes from Polypterus bichir lapradei, assembly GCA_026402145.1. Classification (NCBI taxonomy): domain Eukaryota; kingdom Metazoa; phylum Chordata; class Cladistia; order Polypteriformes; family Polypteridae; genus Polypterus; species Polypterus bichir. The sequence goes on from JANRMT010062823.1 coordinate 8,423,620, forward strand.
CAGGAAATGAATGAATAAATGAATGAATTTCTTAAAAAATCCAAATTACAAGTGACGTTCAAAAAGTTTCCGCACTTTTTTTTAACTCTGTTTATTAAGAATTTCAAAAACATATGACGTGTCACTTTTCTACATAGTCACCATCCTTTGCGATGCAATTTTCCCAGCATGGTACCAACTTTTAATGACATCAGCAAAAAATGTTTTTGATTGAGCGCGTAGCCACTGATGCACCACTGCTTTCACATCATCATCACATGAAAATCTTCTTCCCGTCCGGAGCGCTCTACATCCGCCACACTAGTACGGCCATTTTCGAACATTTCAATCCACTCATAGACGACTCTATGAGAGAAAACTTTATCCTCATAATGAGCACACATGCAGAGATGATTTTGTGCTCCTGGCACACCTTCTGCTCACAAAAAGCATATGACAGAATGCTGTTCCTCTTTGATGGAATTTCTAAGTTTCACAGCCATCTTCACCACAGGGTGACAACTCTTATACTAAACTACAAGGGCAGCCAGAATGCCAGACAGAACTAGTCACATGACACTCTCAGACACGACCAATCACTAACTCCTCCCGCCTTCACCGTTTCCAACAAAAATATAAAAATGCGAAAACTTTTTGAATGTTCCTCGTATTAGACGTATAAACCAAAATAAAATATGAGCGGACTTGATGATAAGGTGTGAGTGATATAAAATGGTATTAATATAAAGTAGCCTTAATGATAACTTACCAAAATGGTGGTGACAATTACTGTCTTATTTTCCATTCCTGTTGTGTCATTCCCACCTTGAAAGTCCGTTGCTGTAACAACCATTTTGTCAACCTCATTCCAATATCCAATCTTTAAAAAAAGGAACATGAAACAAATTCTTTCAGAGACTATTTCTGTTTTAATTTATAATTCCAATACTTTACTGCTGGCCATCTACCTAACAGTAGCATTCATTCTGAAAACTCTAAAAGGCAAAACCTTAGATAAGATGACAGGATAGAATGTTCCAGAATATCAGAAAAACTTCAATACATTTATTTTCTAATCTTATCTTTTTCTATTTAGGGTATCATGCATGCCAGAGTCTGGTCCAGAAGAATGATTTTCAAGGCTGAAGAAGGAGCACTCGTTCACTGTTTTGGTACACTCACTCACATGTCCACATTTACTTATCTTGATCTCGGTTTAAAGTTGAAAAATAATCTAACATGTGGGTGTTTGAAGTATAAAGGAAACTGGAGTATATGAAGAATATATAAAAAAATATGTAGGGGATCGTGGGGAGAACTGGTATACTCCACAATGAAAGTGACTAGGTGCCTCGAGTTGTGCAATAGAGTCTTGCTGCAGACCTCCAGTAGCAGACCCCTCATTGACTGCTGCACAGATCCACACTTGGCACTAGATACTTCCATTCTTCTCCTGTCCCCTGTTGTACAGCATGGCTAGGATCTCTGATCAACCTTGTCACTTTCGTACTCTCCCCCTGCGATCTGCCAAAAAACACCCTCATCTTCCGCAAGGGGTTGCTATTAATTCCCTCTTTTGAAAGTCTCTGCCTGCATTCTTGGATCTTACTGCAATCACGCATTTAGTTCTGTCCATCTGCACAGTAATTGGCTGGCTGGTACAATACTAGAATGTTTCTGTGAAGCAATGTCATAATTTAATACCTACAAATACTATTGATGTTAAATGTACAGTACTGTGATTATTTCTGTGAAAAGATGTCATAGTCCTGTGGGTTAGAGTAACCACAGAGGATCTGCCACTGTAGATATGCAACAAGAGTTGATTTTTTAATTAAATTTTGTAGCAGCCTTTGTTGATCAATTCTGTAGTGTTTCTTAAGAATACATTAAATTGGCAAACTTAACAATGCAAGTTTTAAACTGTAACATTGTGTGACTGGAATACTATATGCCAGGTCAGGTAAGGTTAGGGAGCATGCCCCTACCACATGACAAAACAGCTCAACCCCACAGACAGACAACCCCACAGACAGACAAATAGTCCAATCCTACCCTCCAGAAATGACCAGCCATCTACCTCAGCCAGGTGTTACACGGGCGTCCCCTTGGCCTGGTCCAGCTGCTCGAGAGCTCAACAATGAGGATCCAGTGAGCCAGATCACCCTCAGGGAATCGTGCCACACAGCTATAGTGCCATAACTGACGCTCCCTTACAATGCAGGTAATGTGCCTCATTCTGGACTCCATAAAGTCAAACGAGCTGCACCCAAGGATTCTCCCAAAAAACACAGTACTGAAGGATTCCAGTCTTGGTCTTCATCTCAGGTCACTGGACATCATTCATGTCACGCAACCATATAGCAAAACAGAAAGCACCAGGACTCTAAAGACTTGGACTTTTATCATTTTGCAAAGACATCAGGAGAACCACACACCCCTTTTCAGTGACCTCACTACACCCCATTCTCTCCCAGTCCACCTAAAGACATCATACCAGAGACACGAACGTCACTTCTGAGGTAAGTAAACTTCTCGCCGTGGTTGATGGTTGACATTCTCTCCACAGACAGACACACTGCTGACGGCTGTGCCTTAGAGGTCATTAAAGGCCCTGATGTTGTTTTTTTTCAGGACGCTTGCAACCCCAGGACACTCAGACTCCTCACTCAATCTCTCAAGAGCCCCAATCGGAGTCTCCATTGACTCCACTAAGATCACAGCATTGTTGGCAGAGTCAAGATCAGTGAATCTCTCTATACTACAGCTGCTAGACCCCACGATCCTGCTAAACACCCAGTCCATGCAAGCACTGAACAGAGTAGGAGCAGAACACACCGCCTGATGAACTCCAGAATCAACTGAGAACAACGCCTAGGTAATACTATAGTATGTATTAAATTGTGATATCATATTTTTAGATATTTCCTGGTTAAACACACATGTAATAGAACAAATTTTAGGAAGATTTTCTCTACGGTAAAAATGCAAAAAACAAAAAATTATCTTTTGTTATTGAAGTTGTACATTTGTTAGATTAGGCGTTTTAGAAAAATAAGAGTCAAATTTATTTATTTGCTTATGTTCAGCATCCAAATCTGCCTACACATGCACACCTCACCCTATGCCAAGACTTTTCACTTCACACCTCCAACCACAGGCCCCTGAATGATGTCATAGGGTCTTGTGGCAGAAGCAGTCACAGGGAGGTCTGTCACTGGAGGTCTGCAGCCACGCCTTTCTTGATATGTGAGGCAGCTGTGATAATAACTACGCCAAGATAGCACCCCACCTTAAAGTATTTCTAAACTCCAGTTTAGGGCCATGGCCTATCTTGTCAGCATGAAGAACAAATGTAGGATGGGGCACTAATCCATTGCAAGGTTTACTACCTTTTCAAAATTTTGCCTTTGTCTTTGCAGCTTCTGTGTAAGACTGCCTGCGTGAATTCTGCCCTATTGCTCTATTACCCATGCATTTCTTAAAGAGCATTTCTTACTTTTGTTCTACCGGATGCCCACCTTTCCAAAATTTGAATCCAATCAATTCTTGTGAAAACAGGCAAATAGCAGGCTTCAACTTGAACAAAGTGACAGAGACCTTGTGCGCTTTTCATTCACATGCACTCACCAAAAAAGCAAAGCTTTGTGAGTAAATATAATTTTTGAACAGTTAGCTATTCCTCATGTGAAATGAATCACAAGCTCCCTACTTGGTTCAAATATAATGAAACAATAATCTCTGAGGAGAAACTGAAAAATCCACCCACTTGAAATTATATCAATATTCTGGAGAAAAAAAAAATCTATACAATGGGTGACATTGTGAAAAGCAAATGATGAATACTTGTCTGTTGAAACAATACTGCACTCCTTTACCTTACGTGGACCACTGTTTTTTAATTCCATAATATTGATTGTGTAGTTGATTCGCCTTCCGTATTGATCAAATTGAATATTCCCAGTTAGGCCTTCCACATGGACCTAAAGGATGATATGCAACATAGCAGTAAATCATGTCTATAAACGCCATCCTCCTTAGAGCTATCAAGACTTACCATAAAGTTTCAAGGCAAAAAGCATGTCACCGGTAGACTTATATTAAACAAAGGTTTTGCACCAAACAAATATGACACTTGTTACCTAATTCCAAAACTGCTTATAGAGTCTGCCTTTTCTATAGAGTCTAGCATAACAGATCACCTGTTTCAACGCTCTTTCAATTTCGACGCCTTGAGACCATGGAACCGCTGGATTTGCAAGGCAGTCCCCAGCATTGCCTCTCCTGGAGATATCAATCCTCTGTTTGCGGAGGTAACGGAAAGCTTCGGTCATCACTTGAACAGCATCGTAGGTCAAAGCAGATGTGTACTGGGAATAAAAAACATAAAATAATATAGACGACTCCCTAAAAAAACCTGTTCTAATCCTGATAAGGTTCATTTTTATGTACTGCATATGAGAAGTCACAATTGAATTACCGGAATGGCCATGTAGTGTTGCCCATGCTACAAAATGCTATTGAAACGTAGGAGCTGTAAAAAGTGGTGTATGGTGAGGATGCTATAACAAAATGACGTGTATGCTCAAGGCACTTACAGAATATAAGAAAGAACGGCAGGGTATACAGTATATAGCATAATACAAAGCAAATAAATAAATAAAGAAGATTAAGACAGTAAATTCAGAGAAAGCCTAACAGACAACATAATTGATGGTCTAGCACACACACACACACACACACAGGTTACATGAGCATCTTGACAGAGAGGTAAACTGACAGAAGGGGAATGAAGTCAAGTAGAGCTAAAAGCCTTCCTGAACAGATGAGTTTTGAGTTGTTTTTTAAAAGAATTCATGGAGTCAGCTGACCTGATTAATTTCGGTAGGTCATTCCAGAGTCTGGGCGCTATACAGCTGAAGGCCCTGTCATCCATGGAGTGTAGATTAGTGTGGGGCACAACAAGATTGCCAGAATCAGAGGACCTTAGTGGGCAGGCAGGCACATAGTGATGGAGAAGGTCACTGATGTAGTTTGGCGCGAGGTTATTTAAGGCTTTGTAGGTTATTAGTAGGATTTTATATTCGATTCTGTAAGACACAGGGAGCCAGTGAAGACGGAGCAGGATGCGTGTGATGTGCTCGCTGCTGCTGGTTCGAGTCAGGACTCTTGCAGCCGAGTTTTGAATAAGCTGGAGCTGTGATATAAGATTAGAAGGGGCACCTGCCAGCAGCGAGTTACAATAATCTATGCAGGATGTGATAAAAGCGTGGACAAGTTTCTCAGCATTAGAAAAGGAGAGGAAGGAGCGAACACGGGATATGTTACGGAGGTGGAAGTAAGAAAGTTTCTTAATGTGATTTATCTGGGCGGAGTAAGAAAGGGAGGAATCAAAAATGACACCAAGATTCTTTGCAGTGGACGCAGGTCTGATGAGATCATCGCCAAGATTGACTGGGAAGGAGCTCATTTTATTAAGTTGCATTTTAGTCCCAATTTGCAGGAGTTCAGTTTTGTTGCAATTTAATTTTAAAGAGTTCTGCTCCATCCAGGTTTTAATTTCACTAAGGCAGGTTGTGAGCTGAGAAAGCTCTGATGAAGTTCCACTTTTAACACTGAAGTAGAGTTGAGTATCGTCTACATAAAAATGATAGCCCAGTCCATAGCTACGAATAATATGGCCAAGGGGAAGCGTATAAATATAGAAGAGAAGACTTACCAGGAGGTAAGAGCCCTGAGGAACCCCTTGTGTGACTGGCGCCAAGCTGGATCTGCTGTTGCCAAGACTAACAAACTCTTGCCTATCAGTCAGATAGGACTTGAACCACTGGAGGGCAATGCCAGAGATACCCAGCATAAGTGGTACAAGAGGAGGCAAGAAGATGTAAATAATGGCACCAGACATAGATCATCCATCTTGACAATGCCCCAAGCTATGATGTGCTCAGTGGTCACAAGTTCCTGGCTAGGAAATTGATTACCAAATTGAATCTTCCATCCTATTATCCTGATGTTTGAGTAGCCCCTTGTTATTTCTAACTCTTTCTAAAAATAAAAACTGACATGAAGATTGTCAGATATTTCTGTCATCAAGTGTAATGTGGCAAAGGAAGTCAAGGGTATTCCAGAAACCCCCCGAGAGCAACTTCTCCCAGCCATCCAAGAACAGTTTGGTGACCAACAATGTCATTTTCAGCATGATGGAGCAACAGGCCATAAGGCAAAAGTGATAACTAAGTGGCTCGAGGAACAAAACAATCGAAATTTGGGGTCCATGGCCAGGAAATTCCCCAGACCTTAATCCCATTGAGAACTTGTGGTCAATCCTCAAGAGGCGGGTGGACAAACAAAAACCCACAAATTCTGACAAACTCCAAGCATTGATTATACAAGAATGGGCTGCCATCAGTCAGGATTTGGCCTAGAAGTTGATTGACAGCATGCCGAGGAAATGGCAGAAGTCTTGAAAAAGAAAGAAGGGTCAACGTTGCAAATATTGACTCTTTGCATAAATTTAATGTAATTGTCAATAAATGCCTTTGAAACGTATGAAATGCTTGTAATTCTACTTCAGTATACCATAGAAACATCTGACAAAAAGATCTAAAAACACTGAAGCAGCAAACTTTGTGAAAATCAATTCTTGTATCATTTAAAAACTTTTGGCCATGACTGTATTTATACCAATCTGTCTTATGTCCAGATCGACTTATGAGTGGTCCTTCTGAACCAAACGTGATCATACGCTGACGACTACTTGTACTAATCTTGAGTGTGCACTTATTATAACGCTAGTCGTCGACTGTTGTGTCTTGGCTTATTTTTCTTGTATCTATACAACAATGCCTTGTGTTTTTTTAACTTTTCTGCTGCAAACAAATTTCTCTCTGGGATACCTACTCCTTACCCCAACAGAAATACTGACATGAGGAGAATGAATACTTAAACAATCAATTATTGTGTGTTTTAGTTTATAATCATTACAGTCCACTTTGCAGAGATCTGTTTTCCCTTTACACTAAGGAGTCTTTTTCTGGTGATCATTGTCAAAAAAAGCCAAATTCAATCCACTGTGATTCAATGTTGTATAACAACAACAACAACAACATTTATTTATATACCACATTTTCATACAAAAAATGTAGCTCAAAGTGCTTTACAAAATGAAGAACAGAAAAATAGAAGACACAATAAAAAATAAACATAAGTCAACATTAATTAACATTGAATAAGTAAGGTCCAATGGCCAGGGTGGACAGAAAAAACAAAAAAAAAACAAAACTCCAGAGGCTGGAGGAAAAAAAAAAAAAATCTGTAGGGATTCCAGACCAAGAGACCGCCCAGTCCCCTTTTATAACAATAAAATGCGAACACTTCCAAGGAGGTGAATACTTTTTACAAGCACCATATGCCAACATATTTAACTGGAAAAACATTTTCATTTAAAGACTTACTCTGATTCTGCTGTCAGCTCCTGGATATTCCTTCTCTTCCAAGGCCTCCCAACGCTGGTTGAATTTTGAAACACTAGGGTCATCAAAATCGACAATCTGAAACCCTGACACATTTGCTCCACCATACTGGATTTTGGAAAGATCTCCATCTACAAAGCCCTGGAAGAAAGAAAACCAGAATTACACAATTGCCTTATTGTAATTAACTATAATTACCTGTAATTAATTGTAACTGTAATTAACTGTAATTAATTAACACACGTTTTATTAATGGGTATAGTTTACTAATACCATAGAACCACAGATATCTTAATGAAAGTTGAGGAGATTTGGGTATATTGTGAAGGTGATGCTCCACAGAAAAGAAAGTGTACCAGACATGGCCCAATGGGACAAGACTGAAGGACAGACAAGGGACACATGGAAGTTTTAATGTCTCTTCATTGTTCTGGGAGTACCTGGGTATTCCTGAAAAAGCAATGGTTGAAGTTGGTAAGGATAGTGAGGCCAGCTTATCTTGTTGCTGCTGTGACCATTACTACCAAAGTGGAATGAAAATGATGATAAGAAGCCTTTATTTAATGTAGTTATAAAACAAATAGAAATGCACAGATTTGCAAAAGCAATCTTTCAGTTGACACTGGGATGGCATGGTTGTTCTTTTTAGAAGTCCATACTGGTGTAATGGCCAGTGAAAAGTTATTATAACACAGGCAGGTGGCTTTGCAAGTTTTACTTCGGGTGACAATTTAACAGTTGCTCATTTTTAGCAGATTGTAACACTTTATGATCCTTTTTTGACAAAAATGTCTATGGAATTGGACACTAATTCCAAAGAAATTATATACAATGCTGGTTGCATGTAGATATTTTTAAATAACTTTGAAATAGTGTGTATGTTTTTGCTATCCATTCATTTTGTAAATTTTGTTTTTCTATTATGGGGTTGAGGACAGCGGGAACCTACTATTACAATATATGCTCACGTATAAGTCAGGTCTTGAAACTCGAAAAATTGATCATAAAATCAGACCCTGACTTATACGCCCATTCAAAAATGCGACACTTTAATTTTTGTTTTTACTTCTTCTTGCCTCCTCCAATCTCGCATCAGTTTCTCAGATGTATCAAATTTTGTTGCAGCAGGGCAGTTACCAATTTCTTTTGCTACTTCAACTACGTTTAAATTAAAACCAGCTTCATATTTTCTTCGAATCGAACACTCCATTGTAGATAAGTGATGCTCTTACGATAAAGGTGTATGAGGGTGTGAGATACAAAAAACACAAAACAGTGCAAACGTTGCTTCGGAATAGTTTGGGCATTACCGTTTGGTCACGTAGGCATAATAGAGAGAGAGTGAGAGAGGTTAGGAGCACACGCTGATACAGCGCATTGCCGCACTCACATAGAAAAAAAAGGCTGCGTGCTCTGTGGTTTCTGCATTCAACTTATATGACTGACATAAAATACCAGAAATTGTACTGTAAAATCAAGTCCCAACTTATCCACATGAGAACTTATACGCGAGTATATATGGTAATTATAATTTTTTTTTTTGCCTGGACAAGATGGCACTTGTGTTTGATTTGCCACCTATCGCTCTCGTCTTGTTTTTCTTTTTGTTGATCATCTGTGAATGGATCCAGTTCTTTCCTTTGTTGTGATCACCGAGCACTCTTTCACATTTGACTTACTCCCGATTAACTGAGCTGGGGTATGAGCTGGGTGAACAGAAAACATCTGTCCTACCGCTTCTGTTGGAATTACCTGGTCACCTCTGGTTCGCTCCAGTTTGTCCACATTGGAGAGGATGCTGTACGTGGGGAAAGCACGGTTGTTTTGTTAGTGAGAATCGGATTTCATCTGGCTTTGTATTTCTGGGATAGATGTGTTTTGGTCAGGTGTGGCTCAGATTGTCACCATGTTGTTTCCTGGTGGTCTCTGGAGCCTGCATATTCCATGGTTATGGAAGAGTCTTCCAGTGACTTTGAGATCAGTGGAATCTGTTGAAGTATTCCGATGTCAACTTGGGACACATTTGTTCTGGCTGGCATTTGAGTAGCGCTGTCATTTGTGGGTGCTTTTGCATTGTTGTTGCCCTGTATTTTGTTTTATTATTTCAGTTTATTCTATGTTTCATTGTGCTGCTCTTTGTAACTTTTAATCTATGATAGGTGCTTTATAATTTTTTTTTTTACTTATTTACCTATTAATATTACACATATTGTCATAATAATGACAGTTTTGTCATAATAATTACAATTAATGATGTATGCTGAGGATTTGTGAAAAAGGTGGTGTGAATAATATGGTGGTTATTCAGGGTTAATCCTCATCTAATGAGAATAATGAAAGATTTTAAGATAAACCTTAATAATATGGCCTTTAATGCTGAAGAAGATAGCGATTTATATGACTGTTAGTGTTAGGATACTTTATTTGTTCTAAAAGAACAAAAAGGGAGAATTGTTGGGGAAAATCATTTTTTTAAGACTGGCATCTTGGACTGTTAGGTTTTCTAAATGTCTTAAATTAGCAATTATTATTATTTTAAAGGATGCAGCTGGCCTGAACTTAACTTTGAAAGGGTGCCATACGATTATCATATGACAAAGGAACTTCATACTTTCTGCTTTGAAGTATGCTGGTGCTTCTCTCAAGTCTGGCCCTGACCTTGCATCTAAGCACTATGAATATATTCAGGAATTAAGGTTTAGACCATCCCTTAAGAACTTGTGCATGCTTACGAGTTGCATGGCGTCAACTATATGCTAAAGGTGCTCTTGTATATTCATATCTGTAATTGTTATTATATCCATGAATGCAGTGTGGGGTAAACCATCTTTCATGATATGCTTTGTTAAATGCATTTATTTATTTGCTAGAGTCCCGAGAGCCTTTGCATACTACTGTACACCCAATCAAAGCACCGTGATGTCCCTACGTTGATGGATTGAAGGCCAGAGGTCCACATGACCATCATCATCAAGTTCTTCCATGTGAAGTCTGAAAACCATGAAGACTGATTGAGATCATTTATTTTAGGTAGAATGCCTAGAGGGGGCAGAGCGGTCTCGGAACCCCTGCAGATTTTGTTTGTTTTTCCATATTTTTTTGTTTTTGCTGTCCTTCCTGGCCATTGGACCTTAATTTTATTGTTGATTAGTATTGCCTAATTTTATTTTTATATTTTGTCTTTTTTTCTATTTCTTCATCTTGTAAAGCACTTTGAGCTACATCATTTGTATGAAAATGTGCTATATACATAAATGTTATTGCTGTTGTAATGCCAAAGTGAACTGGGGATAATGAAGAAGAATCTTGCAACAAGATTCTTTCCGTAACACCTATGAATGAACCCTGACTGGACTGCGATCCATTATAAAGGTCACTCACACACACACCAACGTGCACACACACACCGGAGTGGAACAATTGATAGCCATCATAGGTGAATAACAACACATAGTGGATTTCAGATTCTGGTAAAAGCTGTTGTCTATTATTTGGCACTTAAAATAAGCTTTATGTAATTTTAAGATTTGGTGATGACTGAATAATTTCTAGTTATGTCCTATATGCAAAAACATAGAATTGACTGTCTGACTGCATAAATCATAGAATATATGAACAGATGGCAACAGAATCTTCCCTTCAGTGATTTCATTTGAACACACAGTACATTCTCACCATGTCTCCACAAGGTTTTCTTTATGTAAATTGGTTTCCCTCCCAGATCTTTGTACATTAAAATAATAAGTGACTTAAAGTTGGCACCCTGTGAGTCAGTATGGGTATGGGTGTGGGTGTGAATGTGCCTTATGATAAGCTGGCAGTCCATCCAAGGCTATTTGATGATTTCTGTCAGAGACTTTTAGGATGCACTCTAACTACCAACTCTAAACAGGGTTAAATGTGTTGGATAATGGATGGACTGTGCATAAATCCACATATATTTTGAAATATTTAAAAATACATAAAATGTATAATTAAGAATTATATAGAAATTAATATTTTATGGCATAATAATAATATTTTATAAATACAAACATACAGTCTATTTGAATGGCACATGTCAAGCATTGATGATTTGGTAAATGTATGTATGTATGTAGTTATTTATTTATTTAATTTTATAGTGAATAAACTTAAAGGCACCCTTTAAAGCATACCTAATATATGCCCACAACATGACTAACACATTCTGTTTATTTCAATATCAATGGATCAAGTAGATAATAATGAGTAAAAGATTATGAAACTCTCTATATAAAAACAATTGATAGCTACATGGTTTAATGAATAAAACTCAAGTAAAAACTGTTAATAACATGTATTTTCATTGAATTATAATATTTCTAATTAATATACTTATTCTTTGACATTGTGAGGGACAGCCGGCATCCTTCCTAGGCCAGGATGCCCTTGAGGTGGAAGGACAGGGGGAGACAGTGCTACTGTTTCTGTGTGGCCTCCCTTTTTTTCAGATTCGCATCAATGATGCGGGATTTATCAGATACACTGAGATTAAATTGCATATCATTTACAAATTTAATTCACTTGATTGTAATCACTCTGTAGCAATATAATGGAGCACTGAATGGCCTAACTATTCCAAATACCATAGCTTCTTTAGTGCTTTTAGAAGACATCACAAATGGAAGAATTAGAAAAGAGTGTGTATTTAGAGGTGATGATGACGGGCTTCTAAGTCGATTTCGATTTACAAGAACTTTCCTCTTGAAGCTGTGGGCTGAACTGACGCCGGCTTTTCAAAGGAAGACTTTGAGCAATTGTGCTCTACCTGTTCCTTTGCAAGTTCTGTCCATCCTCTGGTATTATCCACTTGTCATCCAGATTGTTACGCTTGGGTCACAGAATTGCATAGAAACACAGGAGATCGTAGAGACAGGAACGTTATTCAAACACTTCAAACAAACATGTCTCTTTCAGAAGTAAAACAAGCTCAGTATGCAGTTAGTTCTCAATTAAAAGAATAGGCAAACATCATAGGGGAGCACAACGGGAGCGGGACCCCCAACAGGAGCACAGGATGTCTGGGGGAGGAGAGAGAAACAAAGCAATCAGCCAAAAGGGAGCTATCAGCATTTTTAAGAGCGTTTTTTTGAGGAGCGTTCGTCTCTTCTAGGGGTGCACTCAGTAGCCCTGCTCAAAAGATAGATAACATTTCCTTACACTGTGGTTAAACTGCGAAACATCAAAGCACAATTCACAGCAACGTCTGCCTTCAAAATGTAATTGGAGTGGTCAAATGCACACACATTGCTATTGCAAAGGTGCTGGACAAGTTACATCAGCCAGGGATGAATCATCAAAAGAATGAGCTGGCATTACGTCATCTGTAGCAGGAGAGCCTATAAAAATGGCAACTCTGCACAGTCGCAGGTGCTTTTTCCAACTAGTGCAGCAAAAGGCAAGCAGTCCTTGTAAGGATAGCGGGTCACCTCAAAGAGCCATGAAAAGAGCAGAGAACTGACCCGTTGTGGTGCTCGGCACTGACACTACACAATAAAGGCACCTTCAGAGAATGGATTTGCTTATATAAATAGAAAGCAATTCCACTCAATTAATATGCTACTCTATAGTGCACAGAAAGTGTGTAGGCATGTAGCGTGATGCATAATGTGGCACACAATCGTGGCTTGACCGTACCTGAAGAAATGCGGTATGATGAACCTGACCCTGACCCACCAAGTGATCAGCCAAATTGGACAGCGTTACAACTTCATTTGAATACATTTAGAAGAATGTAAAAACGGGTAATCAAATGCAGCATTTATTTTTTAACCAATTCATTTAATTTTTAGTCAATATCACATAGTACAGCCCTTATATTCCTTAGTTCATTCGGCCACATCTCTTACAGCATCCAGTATTGCATTTTGTGACTCCAGAACAGCGTCCGTCAGCACACAAAACCAGATAGTCGCCCTGCGGTTTCCAAGGCAGAGGTGTGTGTGCTGCCAGTGCCCGAAGATGTGCTTGGCACAGTAGCACAATCATCGTGTCCTTTGCATGGGGGTCAGATTTTCTAATATTGTCTGAAACAGAATAAACAGACGGTGGGCTGTGGCTTGCCTTTTCATGGTGAATTTGATATCTGGTCACTTATTTTTTATTTCGGGCACTGTGTGACTGTCTGAACTTGAATTTTCTGAACTTCCACCATGCTGTGTCACTCCATAACTTCCTTTTCTTGCTTATACCACTGCTTAAGCCAACAAATAGTATGTTTTTCCTTGCCTCTACTTCACATTTGCTGAAACTCTTCTTTTTTGCATTTGCTTTTGCCATTGATTTTTAACAAAACATTCAATGGAAGGGGCTATTTATATTAATTTACATATTCAAATATGTAAAATTCTGGAAGGAGTCGGGGTGGGGCTGTAGGAGCATGCATGTGTGTTAAATTTCATTTTCATTGGGATTTATAAAGGGGAAGTGATTTTTTTGGATTTTTTTGTGCGTATGCACATTTCCAGTTTTGTTCTTATGCCATGTTTTAGTGTGAATTTCATGCACAATGTTATACATGAGGCCCCTGGTAATTTGTTTTCCTACAGATCTTACTTTAAATACTAAATCACAGACAGAAGTACAGTGGAAGCTCAAGATACGAACAGCTCTGTATACGAGAAATTCAAGATACGAGGAAAGTATGAGCGAAAAATTCGGATCTAAATACGAGCATTGGCTCACGTAACGAGCCACGAGCCAGGCTGTGGGTATGCGTGACGCGTTTCCCGATCCGCTTCGACTCGGGGATTCACCCAAGCTGACGCTGCCCGCCCGTCAGCTCACTCAGTGTTCCTTGTTCTCCCGTAGCGTGAGGATCTACGCGTTTGTGCGCTTGTGATTTCATTGTTTTTTTTGCATTTAACGTGAAAATAATTATTCCACGATGCCTCTCAAGAAGATTGTTGCCTCAGATAGTGCTGCAAAGAAAAAAAAGGAAGCCATGACCGTTGAAATTAAGAAAGAAATCATAGATAAACATGAGCGTGGTGTAAGAGTGACGGAATTATTTACCAGTGTTATTTATTAAAGGTAAACTACAGTATATATTATTTATCAGTGTTATTTGTTAGGAAAATTGATTTTCATGTTGATATTTTTGGGGGTGCGGAACGGATTAACTGGATTTCCATTATTTTTAATGGGGAAGTTTGTTCTAGATACGAGAAATTCGCTATACGAGCTCAGTGCTGGAACGAATTAAACTCGTATCTCGAGGTTCCACTGTATTTGGAATTAATGAATGAAAACACTTTGAGATAGGAACTAAATGCCTTTCTTCTTGTGTGAATGGCATTAATTCTACAGAATGCAAAACACAACTTATTTTATGTATTTTTTGCAAGACAAAACACTGAGCTTCAATACGAATACAATTTCATGCAAATCATTTCACTCATCACTAATTTTTGTCAACTGCTCTGAAGAGGTATATAGAAAAGAATTTCATTGTACTTTATACAGTACACTATATACTATGTACACATGACAATCAACTTAAACTTAACCTAATTTAAAATCATTTAATAAATAAATTATGTTTTGTGATCTGGGAGCAACTAGCCCAGAAGGCTAGGGCCCACGTTCTTGCACGAGCATGGCCACATTAAAAATCATTGTCAACATGAGATTCTCTCTTGTTGTTAGAGTCTTGTAAAGCTTTGTCCAACTTATTTTGCCTTGTCAGATTTAGGGTAGGGGATAACAGCCTTATGGCTAGCACTGGCACACAGACCCTCTACACAGAACCTAAATTTAATAAATTTTGTGGTAACTCTGGAAAAAAGACTAACACAACAAACTATTTCTCTTTTTCATTTACGGTCCTGGAGGGCCGCAGTGGCTGCAGGTTTTCCTTCCAACTGGTTTCCTAATTAGAGCTCAGTCCTTGCTGATAATGAAACTTTGTATTTAACTGAATGCCTTGTTAGTGCTTTCATTCATCCAAGAAAAACTGTAATTGCGCTGTAGAGTTTCTTTACCTGAGAGCATTATCCATGTGTTTTGTGGACTAGAACAGAATTAAACTTAATGCTCCTTCCAATCCCCCTCTCATTTATTTCTAAACATTTTTTTTTAACACAGACACTTTTAATGGTGGATATGCACAGGTTTAAAAGGAAGCACGTTGGCTGGAGAGTTACTGGTTTATTGGTTATCTGCACTTTATTATTAACTAATGTCTGATTAACAAAACAGGCAACAATTAAAATTTTAAATAGAGCTGCTAAAACTAAAATAGGCAATTAAGGGTTCTGAATTGTAACAGGGAAGATAACTAAAATTAAGCCCAAAATGTATTGCTTTAGCAGTAAATAAATGGGCTCTATTTACAAAATTGGTTGAAGTGGAAATCTGCAGCCACTGCGGCCCTTCAAGACTGGAACTGAGGAGCTCTGATTTACAATGTAATTAAATGTGTCTTTGATGAATGAAAATGCTAACAAGCCATAAAGTTACCACTAGAATTACCAGAGCCTACGAAAAAACTCGTAAATCCGTCCCACCTTAAATCGCTTCTTAAATCCCTTCACACCAGCGTTCTTTGTCCTCTAAATGTGCTGATAAAGAGAAGCTAGAAGCAGCCGGCTATTCCATCCCCCCACCAATTTAGAACGTGCACGAACTTCTCTCAGCTCATGCCTTGATTGAGTATCTGGGAGTGAAGTGGAGTTTTAGAGTGGAAATAATAGATCGTTATTTGGAACACACGCATTTCATGTCTGTTCTGTTTCTATAGTAATCTGTGTAAACACATTGTTAAAACAGAAACGTTTTTTATATTCTAATAGTAGATGACAAAATGTAGGCATAAACTATATAATGTATGAAGCTTGAAGTCCAAATATCAAAGAAACATTTTCACAAAAGGTACAAATATAACACAACAATTGCACTTTTATTCAAAAATATAATTGCAGAAACAAAAAGCTGCCTTAACATGCGACATTGACACCCATTTATTATGACTGCCTCCGTGGCGCAATAGAATCAGCTGTCGACTGAGAATCAAAAGGTCACGAGTTCGATCCTGCACCACTCTGTTTTGAGAAGTAAACTGCTCTTAGTCTTACTATTTTAGAATAAAAGCATACACTCGATTTCAGTAACAGCCGGTGTAATTTATGATCCTTGTAAAGGTTAGCTTTGTTTTTTTTTTTTTTTTTAATTCACTTTTCATTCTCAGTCGCGTTCAGAATCAATCCATACAACCCCATCTGACACGGCTGTTTTCACATAAACCATCTGGAATATATGTACCTAATGTGTCCATCCAATATTTCTCTTTTTCGAGTCTATTCTATTCCATGAACAGTCATGCTCCAAACCAAACATAACAGGAAAGTGATTATTCTGGTCAAAATGCTTCAACAAAACAGTATCCCTTCTCTGGTTTTCCATAAGTCTCAAATTCTGTACAAAATGTGATCTCAAAGAGTTTTTGGTCTCAACAGTATATATGAGGCCGCAGGTCTTACACTGACTTCCATAAACACAGTTTATAGACAACGTTAGTTGGAATGACTGAAGAATTCCCTACATGTTCTATTATTTTGTAGAATATTTTTATGTATGAAAGGTATTGACCAAGCACAACTGTTGTTCTTTTTAATAGTACATGAAGCATGTACCATCAATACTTTCACATTTTTGTTTTTCTGAAATGCTGTAATAAGTCTAAGAGCTCCCTTCTACAATATACATAGATAAGTATTTAAGAAGGAGAAAGGCAACCAGACAAAGAGAATAACTTACCAAATTTGCAATGATATAATGATATCCTTTAACATGCCGCCCAATTGTTATGACCTAAAACCATAGAAAAAAGGAAATGTTTAATACAGTCAATAAAAAGACAGTCAAACATAATACCCAATGGAAAAAAAAAACACTTTTAACATTTAAAACAACACTCTTATAAATTTCAAGTGGAGAGTTTACTTTCAAGGGCAGCACGATGGTGCAGTGGTAGCAATACTGTCTCGCAGTAAGGAGACCTGGGTTTGCTTCCCGGGTCCTCTCTGTGTGGAGTTTGTATGTTCTCCCCGTGTCTGCGTGGGTTTCCTCCGGGTGCTCCGATTTCCTCCCACAGTCCAAAGACATGCAGCTTATTGTCCCTGGTGTGTGCCCTGCCAGGGGTTTGTTCCTGCATTGTGCCCTGTGTTGGTTGGGATTGGCTCCAGCACACCCCTGTGAGCCTGTGTTAGGATATAGCGGGTTGGACTTTGCCATTTGCTGGCCCTTTACCATCAACATTTCACATGTGATAAGATTTGCTGCTACAGCATCTTTTATTATTGTCACTTCATAGCAGTCTTCAGACATAGAACTCAGCTCTTAATAATCCACATTAATGAAAGGGCAAATATGTGTCTGTCCATCTGGTTGCTATCTTTCTGTCATTCTGAGAGATGTTGCATCGTACATATGAAATGCATCCTGTTTGTCATTCCAACAGATAACAATAATAATAATAATACATTTTATTTGGCACTTCACAAACATTAACACTGCTTTTACAAATTCCACGGGAAATGCCATATAATAGAGACATATGCATTGCATTTGTCATTCCAACAGATAGTGCATAACAAACATTTATAGTAATGCATATTAATACTAGACATGTTTGTGATGCGCCATCTGCAGGAATGAAAAATGCAATTAATTTTATTAATAATAATACATTTTATTTATATTGCGCTTTATATTTAACAATCTCAAAGTGCTACAAAATAAGAATAAATTAACAAACAAGATAATCTATAGAAATATTTTAACAAAATGCCTTTCTAAAAAGATAAGTTTTGTTTAAAAGCATCAGTCAACTGTGGGGCTCTCAGGTAATCAGGGAGAGAATTCCACAGCCTCGGCGCCACAGAAGAAAAGGCCCTATCACCCATACTGCTAAGCTTAGTTCTGGGAACTTGAAGAATGTTAGTATGCACAGAGCGGAGGGTGCGTGAGGAAGTATGAGAGATAAGGAGTTCCTGTAAATATAGGGGAGCAGATCCATAGATGCACTAATGGGTAAGGAGAGAAACCTTGTACTCTATTCTAAGTGGTACAGGGAGCCAGTGAAGGGTTTTCAAGATAGGAGTGATGTGGCTATGCTTTCACACCCTCATCAGGATCCTGGCAGCGCTGTTCTGAGTGTACTGGAGTCTCTGGATATTCTTGCCAGGAATCCCAATGAGGAGCGCATTACAGTAATCCAGCCTGGACGAGACAAATTACTAGATGCATTACAAAATACATTCCAATAGATGGTGCACTACAAACTTTAACGCTGAGGTCTACATTGGTTACTGATTTGAATTCAACTTAGATGGTTAGTAGCATTACATATTTAGTAGACACCTTTACCCAAGGTTTACAAGATGAAGATATATTTATAGCTATTCATATATATTTTAACCAGTCTGACCTCTGCCAGATTAAGTGTCTTGTGAGAGATCACACAAGCAGTTGGGGACAGGGACTGAGTTACTAATTGCGTGGCATAAATTTCAATACCACAGCCACCACAACACACTAACCGATTCCCACAGCCACCGTATGTTAGAAGAAAGTCGAAATAGGAAGTTCGGCTGGGTTGGCTACATAGAACAATTTTTCATCAATTTATATATATTTTTTGGAAAATGGTTCCCAATGCAATTAAGTGTAAAAATAACCCTCAAAACATTTTCAGAGATTCACATTTTCGTACCTGTTCCATAATATCTTTGACTTTATCTTGTTCACAGTCCAAAATTACTCTTCTTTCCTTCTTGAGCTCCAGGTCCTGAAATAGTGAGCGATAAGCTTCATCCTTTTTTTCATCTTTGAGGTTTCCTACATTGATGGCAGTCACTTGCCATTTCTTTTCTGCCGCTGTATCTAGCACTACCTGCAGTGTTGATAACCCTATAAGAAAGAAAATAAAAAATCTTCAGATTCACATCTTTGGTGTGTGTAAATCTTTAAAATATGTTACATAGACCACTGATTAATGAATTCCCTGCAGAATTCAGCCCTCCTTTTGATACACACAATATAAGAGTTGGATTTTAAGGTCAATGTGGCACATTCTACATTGTAACTGAATCACAAGATAATCTGTATTCAAAGCATTGGACATTTTGTAAAAACGTGTTTCATATATTCAAAAGCTCATAAGACAATTCACCAATAACACATTTTAAAAATAACTCAATATCAGGTTCAATTATTTTTTTTACATTACGTAATTCAGATTTCATTAACATTTCACCTTGAGGATCACAAATTGCACTATCTATCTATCTATCTATCTATCTATCTATCTATCTATCTATCTATCTATCTATCATATAGTGCCTTTCATATCTATCTATCTATCTATCTATCTATCTATCTATCATATAGTGCCTTTCATATCTATCTATCTATCTATCTATCTATCTATCTATCTATCTATCTATCTATCTATCTATCATATAGTGCCTTTCATATTTATCTATCTATCTATCTATCTATCTATCTATCTATCATATAGTGCCTTTCATATCTATTTATCTATCTATTATATAATACCTTTCATATCTATCTATCTATCTATCTATCTATCTATCTATCTATCTATCTATCTATCTATCTATCTATCTATCTACTTTTTTCACAAATTGTTATGCTACCGCTTTATCCTTAGAATTTCTCCAAGGTTGCTGTACAATTGCTGACCCTGTGCTCTGTGAAAAGACACTTTCTCCTTGTGGATTACTGAAGTGTGCCAAAAATATCCTAAAATAGTTTAAATTCATTTCCCCTCACCAAACAAAACTGAATACCCCATAAAGACAATGTGGAAACAGGATATTACAATTTTTTTTCAGATCTATTAAAAATAAAAACTGAAATATCACATTGACGTAAGTATTCAGACCCTTTGCTATGACACTTGAAATTTGGTGCATCCAATTCTATTGATCATCGTTTAGATGTTTCTACACCTTGTTTACAGTCCACCTGTGGTCAATTCGAAGGTGAACAGAAGGTCCCACAGTTGATCAAAAACCAATCCATGAGGTCTAAGGGATTGCCTGCAGAGCTTAGACATAGGATTTTTGTCCAGGCTCAGGACAACTGGGGAACACTACAAAAAGTTGAATGTTCCCAAGAGCAGAACTGCCTCTGTAAATTTTCAGTGGAATAAGTTTGGGACAACCAAGACTCTTCCTAGAGCTGGCTACCTGGCCACAATGTGCAATCATGGTAGAAAAGGCCATGGTAAGAGAGTGGACCAAGAACTTGACGGTTACTCTCACTAAACTCCAGAGAACCTGTGAGGAAATGGAAGAAACGTCCAGGAGAACTATCATTCCACCAATCTGGGCATAATGACAGAGTGGCCAGACAGACGCCATCTTGTCAGAAAAAGCACATGAGAGCACACTTGGAGTTTGTAAAAAGCATCTAAAAGACTCTCAGACTTTGAGAAACAAGATTCTCTTGAGTGATTAAACCAAAATTAATATCATGTGTGGAAGAAACCAGGAACCGCTCATAACCTGTGCAATACCATTACTATGGCAAAGCACAGTGTTGTGATGTGAAATTTTGCATACAAGTTGATAAATATTTTGTATGTCTTTATTTGTAACTTAGACAAAGCAATGTAATATTAATGTTACATTAGTGAGACGCATTAATGTTTACCCCCATAGGCCTAAATCAGGAAAGTGAATTTTATGACAGGGTTGGGGACGTTGCCTCAAACAAGTTTGACCAGTGATTCTCTGCAGGACTCTCAGTCAGCCCCCACAGGAAAGCCAGACTGCCTAACTGCCAAGCTTTACCTTAACACATGGTTTGGAGGGCAGATGTAAGGGTATTCTGTCCCCCCATTGGTCTAAAGTATGGCTGTTTGGAACTGGCTTGTATCAGAAGCCTTTAAGTACCATGACGCCCTATTGGCTGTAGGGTTTGGACAGATAATCTATAAATTTGCTTGCTTTACCCAGCCTCTCTCTCTCACCAAACTGATGAAAGACCATCTCACACACCATGAAATGAAAAGGATAACACAATGAAGAGCACAGCTCAGCAGCCATATTAAGACAGGCATGTGGCCTGTTCTGAAGAAAGCTGAACAAAAATGATGCCTTAACTGGAGACATTTTAAGTAACTAAAAAGTCTGTGTGCTACCTGAAACTACACATCACCATTTATCAGGTTGTATGGTTGCCAATATTGAAATTTACTTTGCATATTGTTATTATTTATGAATATTATCAATAATACATTATTTAAAGTGTAACTTAACTCCTGCTTGTCTTTTACTACACCTAATTGCCGGAGGTTATACATGTAGTAGGGTAGGTGGGGAGAGGTTATATAATACAATACCTTATAAACAGTGGTACCTCTGGGAGATTTGAGGCATTCTGACAAAGGCTACACATTAATAATACAAAAGGGGAAAGTAGAGTAATATATTACTCTACCAAGACAAAACACACAGTAATGGAAGCATCATGCTCTTGAGTTGTTTTTCATATTACTTCATCTGCTCTTCTAT
Organism: Polypterus bichir lapradei; assembly: GCA_026402145.1. Lineage (NCBI taxonomy): Eukaryota > Metazoa > Chordata > Cladistia > Polypteriformes > Polypteridae > Polypterus > Polypterus bichir. The sequence continues at coordinate 8,445,635 of JANRMT010062823.1, forward strand.
AGGGATATGGAAGGTGAACAAGAATACCAGGACAAAAGCCCACATATGCAACATACAAAGACCACATTGACAATGTAGGAAATGAGGGGAGACTTAACTCAGTTAACTAATTATCTGTTCTGCCTTTGAAAATGAAGGTAATTAATGAAATAATTTGGTAAGGCTCCTATTTTATTTTCCTTACTTTTCTCTGTTGTCTGAGGTGGTCTCTGGCCATTTGACTTATATCATGGTGATTGAAACAAACTCATTTTAAGAAACAGAATAATACAATTTATTGCTAAACACTAGAATTATAGAAATATGATAACTGCAAATATATACTGACATAGAAGACAGGATACAGATAGACTAGCCTGTGAGTCTTAACCTTTTTTGAGTCACGGACCCCTTTGAGAATCTGATGAAAGCTATGGACCCCCTTCCCCAGAAATATTCACATAAACACACTCTTATGGAGTGGCACAAGATGGCGGAGAATAATGATACACATCTAAATGGTAAACATGGGCCAACAGCAAGTCAAGATACGGCAGGGAGAGAGTGGCAGGGTGCGTTTTTTTTTTCATTTCTTTCAATGGGAAACCATTGATTGGGACAAGGGGGAAGGCTGTATGGTGACCGCTATTTTTCTCGTGTAATGTTTCTTGCGTGATTTTTCTCGCACAACATTTTACTTACATGTTATTATTCTCATGAGTATGTAACTTTTAGGTGAGAAAAATAATGTTGAGAAAGTTTACGTGAGTAAAATCAACAGTACCGGGCTATATAGTGAATGCAAATGTTAATTTTTATCTGACACTCACAGACCCCCTGAAGCTCATCCATGGACACCCTAGGGGTCCAAGGACCTCAGGTTAAGAATCCCTGGGCTAAACAGAAAAAGATATGAAGCAGTGAGGCTGGCTGCCTACTGGTTATTTAGTCTTCTAATCAAATAAATAGTTTTACTATACCAAGTCTTTAAAGATGGTGTTTGATGTTGTATGGTGTTGTTACTTTGTTGTTGCTCTGGGTTTAAGTGGAGGATTCATCTTGCGTTGCATGCTGTGCTTTTCTCAGATGAGCATATACCGATATCTATGCAAAAGGATGAAGGTCCAAGTCTTTAGAGTCCTTGTGCTTCCTGTCTCGCTATATGGTTGTGAGACATGGATGCTATCCAGTGACCTGAGATGAAGACTGGACTCCTTTGGTACTGTGCCTCTCCGGAAAATACTTGGGTACCATTGGTTTCACTTTGTGTCGAATGAACAGTTGCTCATGGTGTCCCGAATGAGGCACATTACCTGCATTGTGAGGGAGAGTCAGTTACAGCACTATGGCCATGTGGCGCGTTTCCCTGAGGGTGATCCGGCTCATAAGATCCTCATTGTTGGGGACCTGAGTGGCTGGACCAGGCCAAGGGGTCGACCACATAACACCTGTCTGTGGCAGATACAGGGTCATTTCCAGAGGGTGGGACTGAACCGCGTGTCTGCCTTGGGGGTTGCCAACCGGGATCCCAAGTTGTTTCGCTGTATAGTGGGTGCGGCAACGCACTGTACCAGTGCATGCTCCCCAACTTGACTTGACTTGACTTGCTCTTTGCTGTGCTATCTGTAACTTCATAGGGAAAAGCGTTACTCTTTCTGGCACAAGTGTTCAGATGTTGAAGTTCCTTTTTTAAAGTAATGGCTGCTTCTCAGTCTTCAGACTGGTTCAATGCTTGGTTTGGCAGACAGGATCTCAGCTTTCTGCTCCACAAAGAGAAGATATTGTCAACGTAAAGCTACCCAAAGAGGGAGCAGCTCATTAGCTTTCGTGTTTCAGAGAGAGAGTTTCTGCAGAGTGAAAGCCCTAAAATAGTTTTCACGGAGTTCAGTGAAAGAGTCCAGAGAATCCAAGATGGGATGAATGCAAATGGTTTATGAAAGAAGGTGGAAGCTTTCCTGATTGGAATAAAGTCATTTCCAGTTAAAAAGTCAGTGCCTTCCCATAGGTGCATTATTCTGTTGTCATTCATTCATTTACAGCTATTTGTTCTGGCCCGAGTCCTTTTTTGTGCCTTCAAGAAGATGGGCTTCTGCAAAGATGTCAGCTCAGCTCTGATTTACACCTTTTATTTTGTCAGATGAAGTACAGGCATATCCTGGTAAAAGCTGGAGTTCAGTCATTGAGTTTGGAATGTAAGTGGGGGTTTTCACAGCTGGGCGTCTTTTACTTCTGCTCCCATGTGATCCTGGTGTGCCACTAAAGCCTAGCAAAATGGACAATGCCCACTTTGCTTTAAAACAATAACCAGGCTCAGGATTCAAACCCTGAACATTTGATCGATAAGGCAGCAGATGCTAAGCACCACACAACTATGAGACCCCCTTCATTAGGTAAAATGTCCATCATGATATTACTCTTACATTATTAAAAAAAAAAAAAAATCTGGAGACCACTTGAGATCTAAAATGTATTTTTTCTCTACAAGCACAACATTATTGGGTGAATACTTTGACCTGAATGAACATTAAACAGTATGATAAGATTATTGCTTTCAAATGATATTTGTGGATGCTAAAATGAAATTATGAAATTCATCACGAAGTTTGCTTTCAGGAGCTCTACAAAGTCAGCACTGATTAAATGGCAGAGTAAAGTCAATGTGACCTAGAACGATTTAATTAAAAAGTATCTTCTTTCATATTAACTCATTTTTGAAACTGAGAAATAGTTTATTAAAGGATATATAAGGACCCAGGGATTGTAATTCAGTTGATTTCAGTGTAGTATTTATTGCCTTGTAAGGTAAGCATAGCAGTGTAACATTTTTAAAGTGATTTTTAGTTGTAGCCTTCATTTATATAATCTTAAGAAAACTGCTTAAGTCACAATGTCATGTAGTGTGACCGTTAGTCGTAGTCCTCTGCGCCGTGTTTGATATTAATGTAGTAAGTTACTAGCCTCTTGTGTGTATGAGAGTTGACAACCAATGTGTGTTAAACTGGAAGTGTAATGTGCATAACGACAATTTAAGCAAATGGAGATGAAGAGGTTAAGTATTTAAAATTATAAAAGGAACTAATACAGTGGATCACAACTGTTTCTTTAAAATAAGTTCTGTAACAAGAACATGGGGACATGACTGCAAACTTATTAAGGGCAGATTTCGCATCAAATGTTAGAAAGTTTTTCTTTATGCAATGCACCACACTGACTCATAAAAATAAACTACCAAGTAGTGCAGTAGAGAATAGGACTTTAGTGAACTTCAGATCTTGGCTTGATGCTATTTTGGACAATTTAGATCGGGGTCCCCAACTCCGGTCGTGGAGGGCCCCAGTGGCTGCAGGTTTTCCTTCTAACCCTTTTCTTAATTGGTAACCTGTTTTTGCTGCTAATTAACTTCTTTTGAAATAATTTTATTTCACTTGCTCTTGAAGACTTAGACACCTTCATTGTTTCTTTTCCTTACTTAGAAGCCAAACAATAATGAGATACAAAATAAAGCAAAACCAGCAAACTGCATCGATCATACAATATCTGAAAATAAAGAAAGATGAAGGTCTCAGGAATGTCAATCTGCTCATGCCCACAAAACATTTGACCAGTGCTCATAGAAAAGAGAAAATCAACAGTTTCAGAAAAGTCTGCTAATGCACAATGAGAGCAGCAACAAGCCATGGAATAAAAGAACGTGTTTAATTAACAACAAGAATTGGCACCTCATTAAGCAACTGGTTGGAGTGAAATTGGTTGGAGTTTGAGGCCCTGACTTAGTTGGTCTTCTATTGGCTCACTCACTTCACATTTCATTTCTGTTTGGGTGCCGTTTAAGGAAAGAAATGAAGCAATTCAGAGGAACGATGAAGAAACTCAGGGGAACAGATCTTAAAAAAAATAAGTCAATTAAAATTCATTCAAATGAAGTTAATTAGCAGCAAACATGGGTCAGTAATTAAGAGTAGGGTTAGGATGAAAACCTGCATCTTGACCCCTAATCAAGATGAATAGAATGGACTTGTTCAGCTAAATGGCCTATTCTTGTCACAATGTTTCCTTCATTTCAAAAATACTCGAGAAAGTAATTTGATCACAGTTATTGTCATTTCTTGGCACTAATAATATCATGAAGAAGTTTCAATAGAAGCTCATATCACAACATAGTACAGAGTCGGCCCTACTGAAGGTTAAAAATGATTTGTTGATTGCTACTGATCATGGGAGTGGTGTTGTTTGGTACTGTTGGACCTGTCTGCTGTTTTTGAAACAGTTGACCACAAATTATTTTTGAATCACCTTGTAGGCCTTTGTGGCACTGCCTTAAAATGGTTCATGTCAGTTAACAACTGTTTGTCATGATATCCCTCAAGGCTTAGTCCTTGGGGCAACTCTTTTGTTATTGCATTTAGTTCCACTTGGGGACATTACTTAGAAATATAATGTGTCATTTCATTGTTATGCTGATTACTGTCAACTATACTGCCCATACAATTTAATAATCCTTGTCTGCTTTCTATACTTAGTGAGTGTTTTGAGGAGATAAAGGCCTAGTTGGGCTAATAATTTTCTACAATTAAATGATAAAGAAACAGTGGTTGTGTTGTGTCGTCTAAATAAGTTGATCTTGGTTGGTTCTCACAATATGTTATGCTAAATGTTAAAAATCTGGGCATCATTTTTGATTGAGATCTTATTTTCGACAACAAATTAATTATGTTGTAAAGGTAATTTTTTCCAACTTAGAACGATGTTTAAAATCAAGCCTTGCCTTAATTTTTCCTCACTAGAAATGGTCATTAATGCCTTTGTCTCCTCTTGATTACATTACTGTCTTCTTCTTCTTTCAGCTACTCCCACAGCGGATCATTTTTTTCCTTATCTTCCTGTCCTTGTCATCTTGCTCTGTTACACCCATCACCTGCATGTCTTCTCTCACCACATCCATAAACCTTCTCATAGGCCTTCCTCTTCTCCTATTGTCTGGCAGCTCTATCCTTAGCATCCTATTCCCAATATACCCAGCATCTCTCCTCTGCACATGTCCAAACGAACGCAATCTCGCCGCTCTGACTTTGTCTTCAAAACGTCCAATTTGAGCTGACCCTCTAATGTCCTCATTTCTAATCCTGTTCATCCTCGTCACGCCCAATGCAAATCTTAGCATCTTTAACTCTGCCCCCACCTCCTACTTTCTTGTCAGTGCCACCGTCTCCAACCCATATAACATAGCTGGTCTCACTACCGTCCTGTAGACCTTCCCTTTCACTCTTGCTGATACCCATCTATCACAAATCACTCCTGTCACTCTTCTCCACCCATTCCACCCTGCCTGCACTCTCTTCTTCATTACTCTGTACTGCTGATCCCAAGTATTTAAACTCATCCACCTTCGCCAACTTTACTCCCAGCATCCTCATCATTCCACTGACCTCCCTCTCATTCCCTCATTCCAGTTCTAGCTCCTCTTCACTGGTTTCTTATTATATTCATTTTAAGATCATATTATTAGTTTTCATGCACTACATGGATTGGAGCCTTCCTATATTGCTGATTATATTTTATTGTCCATGCTGATCACTGTGATCATTACATTTACATTACCTTATTTGGCTGACACCTTTATAGAAGGCAACTTACAACATTAATGATATAATTGGTTACATTTCTTTTTGGGTTTTCCAATTGGAGTACAGGCAGGCCAAGTGACTTGCTCAGTGTCACATGCAGTGTCAGTAGTAGGATTTGAACCGATAACCTCAGGGTTTATAGTCCAAAGCCTTAACCACTACACCACACTGCTTGCCTCATCATCTGATCATTGCGTATTGGTGGTTCAACAGTTACACCTAAAAACAAGGGGTGATTGTGTTTTTTGCACAGCACCCAAATTATGGAACACATTACCTCTTTTCATGAGAGCAGCCTCATCAATTACACTTTTTAAATCTAGATTAAAAACGTATTTGTTTTCTATGGCTTATAAACGTTTTGTTAATGTGTTTTTTTATGTGTGCTTGTGTGTTCTATTTGTGTTGTATTATTTTATAGTAGCTGTCCCCCGTGGCTCTGTCCATATAGTAGTGAAACAGGACAAACTTTAAAAATCAACTAAAAAAAATGTAATTCTGGCCAAGAGGAAGGTAGGTACGCTCCAACGTCAAATGTTGCCACTATGTCTGATTATGTTCATCTCTGACGGGAGAGTGCCCCCAATGTGGGGAGAAAAGCACGTGCTCGTGATATCTCTGGCAATCAGCAGCTACCCTATAAAACACAGGTAACTCTGATCTGTCTCTCAAAAACATCAAACGTTACTCTTTAACAATCTGTAGATAATCATGTCTGCTGAACAAACAGATATCGCTAGCTAAGCAGAGGCAAGGTACATTGCAACAGAGGTAGGCTGACTCGAACGGAGCCTGCCGCATGAGTGAGGAGGGCCCTGCCCGCTTCCACCTCTCCTTGGCCCGCAGCCTCTCTTTTTTAGATTTGCGCAAATAAATCGGTACAACAAGCAGACTATGATACTTGGCACCATGAGAGAAGTCACAAAATCAACCAAAATGTTTGAGCAAATTATAGAAAAATACCTGATCTAAATCCGTTAAGTAGTTCTATCGTTAAAACGGACAGACATACAGACAGACAGACGTTGGATTTTATATGTATAGATTGTTGTTTTCTTAATTTATATATTCCTGAACAGCACTTTGGTCAACCTCGATTGTTTTAAAATGTGCTTTATAAATAGAACTTACTATTTTACTTATTAATGTTCTGTTAAAAAATGCAAACAGTGAGAGACATAGGTAGCTATAAGGAAAGAAGAAAAATGAGTGTTTAGGATTGTGCAAAAGGAGCTGCACACATGTCTGTTAATGTGAGGACAGACAGGATAACATGGTGACTGAACTCACCATACCAGGTAAGTTCAATCTCTGCGCTAACTATGAAAGTTCATGTCAATTAGCTGCCAACATGAAGTGATCTCACAAAACATTTGTGGTGTAATAGGACACATGGATCTGTGATGAAAAATGTTGAGAATTTGTGTCCACCTACTGTGATTCCTAGTCACATAGTCTGACACCTTTAGAGGTAGCATGGATGCAGTCATTAAATGTGACAAGCTCACTGACTAGAAACAATGTCAAGATGTGTCTTGCGATGCTGGCATTATCTAACCTGCAGAACAGCTTTCTATCTTTCCCATCCACTAATTCACTTTTGTATTAGTTAACCTGTCAGCATCCCAAATTGAGATATCTGTCGCAGGATGGTCTTCAGTCCTGAAAAGGGTTTTTCCTGCTTTTTTATGCACTGCAGCATCTTCTGCACTGTTTCTGTTTTTAAATTGGTGTAAATGTCTTTCCACCCAGGATCTTACATATTTAATCTTTTATTACAGAGGATTTAAAACTTGTATTAATGTAATCTCCATCCAAATTAAAATAGAATGTGTAGTATTAGCTAGCCACAGGTTGTGAAAGAGTTAAACCATTAAAGGCTCATGTCTGTATTTTTTACTCTTCTTAATGCATGGAGAAGTCACTCCTATCTACCAGCCCTAGGTCAGGAATGCGAGAAGTAATTTTGTGGACTTGCAGGGAAGATCATTCTTAGGGGCGGGTGGTTTTGTAAATAACCATCCATCCCCCATGGCTTCACCCAGTAGTAGTGAAACAGGACAAACTTTAAAAATCAATAAAAAAAATGTAATTCTGGCCAAGCGGAGCATGTTCAGCTCTGATGGCAGAGTGTACCTTGCGTGGGGAGAAGAGCATGTGACCGTTATATCTCTGGCAGTCAGTAGCTACCCTCTAAATCACACTGATCTCTCTCTCACAAACGTCAAATGTTACTCCTTAACAATCTCTAGATGATAATGTCTGCTGAAAAAACAGGTATCGCTAGCTAAGCAGAGGTAAGGTGCACTCCAATATGTGGCGAGAGGTAGAGTGACTCAAACGGAGGCTGGCACGTAAGTGAGTAGGGCCCTGTCCCCCTCTCCTCGGCCTGTAGCATCTCTTTCAGATACACGCAAATAAATCGGTACCGCAAGAGAACTTTGATAATTAGCATGATGACAGAAGCTGCAAAATCAACAGTAATGTTCAAACAAATTATAGAAAAAAACCTGATCTAAATCCGTTTAGTATTTCTTTCATGAAAAGCGGACAGACATACATACAGACAGACGCTGGATTTTATGTATATTGTCAAGCTTGAGTCACAGATTTGCACAGAAACAGAGGAGGTTGTAGAGACAGAAACTTTATTCAAACACTGCAAACAAACATTTTTCTCTTCTTTTTAAAAGTTTAAACGTGCTCCTTGACAGGCCAGAGATGACAGCTCCGTCTCTCAATTAAAAGAATGCAAATGTATCTCCTTCTTCAAAGAAGTACGCGTCAGGAGCAGGAAATGTCTGAGAGAGAGAGAGAGAGAGAGAGAAGCAAAACATCCATCCATCCATTTTCCAACCCGCTGAATCCAAACACAGGGTCACGGGGAGAAACAAAACAATCAATTCCAAAACTGACAGGTGCCATACAGGCTTTTAAGTAAGCGGAGTACCGTGTGAAAGGCTTATCACGTGACAGAGCCACAAGTAAGGTAAGGAGCAATGTGAAGGTAGTCTGTCAACGTTTTTCAGAGGTTTTCCCAGGTACGTCTGTATTCTATGAGGGTGCAATCAGCCCGCCAACTCACTATATATATATATATATTATCAGGGATGCCAGGGGCAACGACCCGGCCGGAATGCCGTGAGGGACCGGAAGAGGGTCAAAGCCCACCCTGGATCACGTTGGGGCCGCCTTCCTGGTTGCTCTGGGGGCCACGGGTACAGGGCATGGAAGCTCCACCCTGTAGGGGCCCGTGGTCACCGCCAGGAGGCGCCCCAATGCCTTGGGGACCTGTTACCCCAGCACTTCCGCCACACCAGGAAGTGCTGGGGGGAAGATTTAGGACGGCACCCGGAGAGCTGCCGGGAGGACAGCCGGCACTTCCGCCACGCTGGGGCGTGGCCAAGGGAGGAATGCTGGGAACACCTGGGGCTCACCCGGGAACTGGATAAAAGGGGCCGTCTCCCTTCATTCAGGGCTAGAGTCGGGTGGAAGAAGGACAAGGCGAGAAAGGAGACTGGAGGCGGCCCGAGAAGAAGGCATTTGTGGCCAGGACTGTGATTGTTGGGGTTTGTGCACTTTATTCTGGGTCTGAGTGACCAAATTATTTGTAAATATTGTAAATAAATACGTGTGGTGGTGATTCAACAACATGTCCACCTGGCTGTGTCCGGTCGGCTCCACAATATATATATATATATATATATAGTGGCAAAGTAAGGTGTCAGAGAAGCAATTATTGCTGATAAAGCCTGAGAAAATATTGGTGGTATGGATGCATTTTAAGATTTGTGTTCTTTGAGTCACATAATGATGTTCAAGTGCAAAAGAGATACTGATAAGAATTGTAATAAATATAAGATTCGCCCAACAAAGGGTGCTCACTTCATTGAACTGAGACGGCAACTGCACATCTTTGCAATAAAGTCCATTCTGCTTGTCCATCTCGAGTCCACCCTCTACAACATTATTATTGTCACTATTCGCTGTCATCCTCACGAATATTAACATGGATGTTCTAACAAGCTAATTGTACAAAACCACAGGAACACTCATATGAGTGACATTGAACAGTTAATCTAAGTCTCTCTTGTTTTGGAGTCCGTCTCATACCAAGATAAATTTGGAGGGTTTGTGTCAGGAAAGGCATCTGGCCATAAATATCATGTTGAAACCTCTATTGGAGAAGTCTAGTCAAAAAAATAATGACCTCCAAATAACCATGGCAATATTAATGGAATAAGAAGAAGAAGACTTAAAAACAAGGAATGTGTTCTGCCACACACTGAAATATCACAATGAAACAGTACTCTGTACTTAGTTGAAGTCCCTATGGCAGCAGTTCTAGCCTTGTTTTCATACCTGGAGATGAGGATTTTCTGCTATTCTTCTCTGTAGATCCCCTCAAGTTCTGTCAGTTTGAATGGAGACCATGAGTGAATAGTTATACTTGATTGGATTCAAGTCTGGGCTCTGGATCACCAACTCAAGGACATTCCCAGAATTGTCCCTAAGTTTCACCTATGTTGCCTTTTTCTTGTGCCTAGGGTCATTATCCTGGGCTTTTGCCCCAGTCTGAGGCCTAGCAGACTCTGGAGCAGGTTTTTGTTAAGAATACCTCTGTATGTTGCCTGTGTTAAGCTCTCCCAGAACCCTGACTAGTTTCTCAGTCCCTGTTGCTAAAAACAAACCTACAACATAATGCTGCAGCACCACCATGCATCACTGTTGGGATGGTATTGCACAGGTGATGAGTGGTACCTGGTTTCCTCCAGATATACCACTAGTTTTGGATTCATTACACCAGACAATCTTGTTTCATATTGCCTAAGAGAGTCCTTTATGTGTCTTCTTATACGTTTCTGAGGAGATGATTCTGTTTAACAACTCTTCATAATACCCAGTGTAGAGTTGCAATGATAGTTGTCCTTCTGGAAGTTTCTCCAATCTCCACACAAGTTCTTTGGAGTCATCTAGAGTGGCCATTAGGTTCTTGGTCATCACTCTTACCAAGGCCCTTAAACCCAACTGCTCAGTGTGACTAAGTACCCTCTCTAGAAGAGCTGTGGTTGTTCTAAACGTCTTCGGCTTTTGGGAGTCTTCAATGAAGAAGGGTTTTTTTTGTAGCCTTCCTCAAATCTGTGCCTCTATACAATCCTACAGACAATTTCTTCAACTTCATGGCCTGTTTTTTTTTGTGATGCACATTGTCAACTGTTGGATCTTCTATAGACAGGCATGTGCCTTTCCTAATTATGTGATATTTCAGTTTTTTATTTTTCATAAATTTGAACATATTCCTAAATTCTGTTTTTGCTTTGCGATTCTGGAGTATTGAGTGTTGCTTGATGAGAGGAAAAAACAAATTTAAATTATTTTAGAACAAGGCTACAACATAACAATATGTGTTAAAAGAGAAAGGTCTCAATACTTTCCGAATCCACAGTAAGCTTGCATGCCAGAAAGAACTGGATGAAAACAGGAGTCAAAGCCAGGAATCCAATTACTGTATAACAAAGCCAGATACACAAACCAAAATCAAAGACTTAGAGAACCTAGCCAAGCATTAGTCAAACCAAAAAGAACTAAAAACAAAACCACCTGCCAAATGGTTTAGATGTTTACGACAAATCTGGATACTGAGTCCAACAAGACAGTGTTGTCAGAGTAAATACAAATTATGACTGTAAGCTGAAAAAGCAAACAAATTTCAGATCAAAATGAAAGTACAAAATACAAGAGAAACAAAGTTCTACAGGTTTCAAAACCCCATAAAAATGTTCAAAGGAAACCTTTATTAAAATAGGCTAATGGAACAACAGTATAATCCATCTGCAGCTCCCATCCTGTATCAATAACCTAAAAAGCTAAAGTAAAAATTGGACTCTTGGATTAAAAAAAAGTTTTGAAGCCTAAAGTATTACAGGTAGTAATACCAGAATCCTCTAAATTACTATTTAAATATTCTTTCTCACCACTCAAGGACTATGCTGTTCATCTAGTGAGTCTATGCCATGCATGAGTGTTGACAGTTTCTGAAGACAGATCTTCTGTACCATTGCTGTAACATTCTTTCAGGTTTTACACCATGTAGTCCTCAAAATTCTCTTTTATGTCTTAACTTGGGCTCCCGTTATAGTTTTGAAATGTGAGTGTATTTTCTTAGTCTTCTTAACTATCGTTAAATCTAAGAGAACAGTTGGAAAATGCAGCTCATTGTACAGAACCGGAGACTGATGCATGCGGGTACAAGAAACATAAATTATAAATAAAACATGAGTGATTCTGACCAGCAAGAAGAAACCCCTGAAATGGATTTAGGGGTTTAAAATGATACAACATTTTATGAACAGGGGTTCATAACCTGAGGTCCATGGACCCCTAGGGTTTCAGAGGGTCCGTGAGGGTCAGATAAAAATTAACATTTATATTCACTAAACTGTCTGGTACTATTGATTTAGAGTAGATGTAGTAGTAATGGTAGTAGAAAATGTAGTAGTAGTAGATCTGTTTTAATTTGCACAAGAGGATTGTATTTCATAATTATAACAAGTGGCCATTACTTTTTGCATAAAAAAGGAGTGTTTTTATAGATTGTCTGCCTTGGGGGATGCCAACTGGGATCCCGAGCTGTTTCATTGTGTGGTGGGTGCAGCAACATACTGTACCAGTGCATGCTCCCCAACTTGACTTGACTTTAACATTTAATAATACTTTCTGTATGTCCTATATGTATGAGACAATCAAATCTCAATGAATAAAAGTACGTTATGTTCATTACATGCAAAGTTGTGTTTATGTGAATATTTCTGGGAAAGGGGGTCCATAGCTTTCATCGGATTCTTAACACTAGAATTACCACAGCCTACGAAAAAACTCGTAGATCCCTCCCACCTTAAATCACTTCGTACCTCTCCATCAGCGTCTTTTGTCCTGTAAATGTGTTGATAAGCAGCAAGCAGACCCCCCCTCCCCTGCCACCACCGCACAGTTTTCTCAACTCAAGTCTGTTTACCTGTGTGTCAGTTGCTTAGAGTTGTATAGAGTGAGAAGTCAAGCAAAATGACACCTTTTATAAATACTATATCGTTATTTGGAACACATGCATTTCATGTGTGTTCCGTGTCTACAACGATCTATTTAAACACATCGTTTAAACAGAAACATTTTCATGTTTTAGTAATAATTGTTAAAATGTAGACATCAAGTGTATAATGTGTGAAGCCTGAATTTCAAATATCAAATAAACACTTTCACAAAAGGTACAAATATAACAGAACAAATGCACTTCTATTCAAGAATATAACTGTAGAAAAAGAACCTGCGTTAGGGTGCGACATTGACACACATTTGTTACGACTGCTTCAGTGGCATAATGGTATCAACTGTTGACTGGTAATCAAAACTTCACGGGCTCGATCCCAGACGAGTCTGTTTTGAGAATTGAGCTGCTCTTATTCTTACTATTTTAGAATAAAAACATACATTTGATTCGAAACTTGTAAAGGTTAGCTTTATTTTGTTTTTTATTCAGTTTTATTCTCTCAGTCGCGTTCACGATCCCACTTACCAACACACTGCTGTTTTCACATAAAGACGCGCTATAACAGAGGTGACCTCAGATGATGACGACTGTTATACATCGGAGCAAGAATGCACACCGCACTTTTGCCATCACTGTACTTTGTATATGTACATGGGAAGCTCTGCAGTCTACTTGTGACTTTACACTGTAGGAAGTAAGTAAATAAATAAAGGTAAATAAGTAAATAACATTCGATCTGGCTCTTACAGTATATGTTATTTACTTATTTACCTTTATTTATTTAGTAATTCTAGTGTTAAAGAGGTCAGTGACTCAAAAAAGGTTAAGAATCACTGTTCTAGACAGTATACACAGTCAAATCAAATATTAGGTTTTATTGTAAAAACTGCAAGTCAAGGGGTATTATACGGAGATGTAAATAGTGCTAAAGGTACAGTGGCTCTATATGTTGTGAGAAGAACAACAACCAAGTGCACCTCACAACTACTGGGCATGTCCTACTCTGAAAGACTAAGGAAACCAAACCTCTTTAGTCTTGACAAAAGAAGCCTTCATTGAGGCCAAAGAGAGGATGTCAAAATTTTCACTAGCATCAATGCAATTATTACAGCAGAATTCTTAGAATTAAATGTAGATTCCCATAACTGATGACATCAGTGAAAATTAAGTAGAAGTACATTTACAAAAGATGTCATGAAAGGGATCACAGGAATCTGGACTGAGCTATTGAATTATGTAGCAGAAGCAGACAACTTTTAAAAAGTTCCTGGGTGAATTATGAGAACAACTTGAAATACGCTTAAAGGACCGTTTGTCAAACATCATATGTTCTTACCTCCATGTTTTAATGTGTCTTTAGTCACACCACCTAGTGTTCAGTTGACTTTCTTCTATTCTTTTTATTCATTCTCTATTGATTTTAAACATTGTTGGGTCAAATGTAATCTTTGCATAATAAGTATATACTATATTGGCACCACAAAAATAAAAAAAAATATGAAACAATTGTAAAGCTAATGCTGCCAGTCAGAATGCTGTGTTTATCAGATTGTAACAACTGATGACCATCAAACCAGTTCTACCATGCATGTGTTTTATTGTTCACAGTAAATTCCAAAATGGAGTGCATTACTGGAAATCACAGCATTAAATATACTATGCTTCAAATATTTAAATTGTATTCCTTACACCCCTCAAAACCCTAAGGACTCACATATAAAATTCTACATATCATAACAGGTTAACACAAAACCAAAGACTCCAATCCTTAAACAGAGACACGAAGACTGGTTTGTGGAACTGGTACGCATACTTTAACTGCTGGTACAAAAGATCTACACCAGAAACACAGAGCCTCAATTGCAATTTTGTGACCGACATACTGCCTTTTTGACATATGGCCAAATAGGCCAGTCCCAAATGGAGCCACAAACTGGCACCTGACTGTGTATGTACTGTATATAGTTGTGAGAAGCAAATCATAGATATGTGGCACAGTACCTGTCAAATAATATAAAGAGTACACAACACATGTTTCATCCTTATTTTAGCTCATCAGGTGTACACACTTTTGCATTCCCTTACGGGGATTAAACTTCGGACGTCACCTCTGACGTTGTGCCACAGCAGCTGGTTCGCTTATTTAACTGGGTGAAGATTGGCGTATTACATTCTTAGGTCTGAGTCGCAATTTGATTATTTGGTTGGTTAACTACCAGGTAACGCTGGTGGTTGGTCAGTCATTCAGCAAATATCCACCACGTCCTCACAGTTGAGAGAAGCAGATCATAGATATGTGATACAGGATCTGCCAAATAATACAAAGAGTACACAACAAGTGTTTTGCCCTTATTGGAACTCGTCAGGGATGCGCACTTTTGCATCTCCTTATAGGGATCAAACCTTGGACGTCAGTACCTGAGGCGAAGCTCTGATGTTGCGCCACAGCTGCTGGTTCGCTTATTTAACAGAGTGAAATCGGAGTATTACATTCTTAGTTCTTAATCACTATTTGATTATTTGGATGGTTACCTACCAGGTAACGCTTGTGGCTGGTCGGTCAGTCGGTGAACATCCGCCACCTCCTCTCAGTTGCAAGAAGCAGATCATAGATATGTGATACAGTATCTACCAAAAATTACAAAGAATACGCGACAAGTGTTTTGCTCTTATTGGGGCTCCTGAGGCGAAACCTCTGACATTGCTCCAGGGCAGCCGGTCTGCTTATTTGACAGGGCAATGATCAGAGTATTAAATTCTTAGGTCGGAGTCACAATCTGATTATATGGGTGGTTATCTATCAGGTAATGCCACATATCGATGTTCGCACAATGGAGTAGAGGTGGCAATGTTTGCAGACTGGCTGACCAACCACAATCGTTATTTTCAAAAATGCTTTTAAGAGCACAAAAGCCACCGAAAGATTTGCTTTAAACAACAAAGGAAATTCAAGGCAAGCAAGTTCCCAAAGCATAAATTCAGAAGGTGAAAAAAACAGCATTGAAGTAAAAAAAATCCAGAGAATCAACAAAATACAATAATTGCAAGAGAGCTCACCAACACCACTGAGCACATTCAATGAACCACAAAAAAACCATGTGTTTCCTCAGCCTTTATAGGGTTGAGGGCAGTTCCTTGATAGCAAATAACAGGTGGCCCATCCTCTTGGGGAACAATCCACAAAACATATGGAATATAATAAAAGCACAGACACAAGAAAATTAAACATTACACAAAACTAATAAAGAGCACAGAATACAAAAAATTAACAAAATTAATAAAAAGCACAGAATACAAAAAATAGAATAAAATAAATAAAAGTATCAATATTAACCATATTAGCAAAAGAATCACAAATAAACAAAAAAAGACATTAAACAGACATTTGAACCCCGGCTCAACCGTAACAGTCACATTGGCTCTTAAGTCTAGTATATTTGGGTCTCTTTTCTGGATGTAGCTCAATTTGCTCACCAAAACTTATTCCAACACCTGTTAATTTTTCCTGGTTATTTCTGTACAACATTTCACAGGATTTTGAGTGCATTAACAACTCGGATAACACAGGAAAATCCAATCGTAATACTACTGGTTCAGGGAATTTCTCCACTATATTAACAATTAACACAAATGATTGCTTATTTATCCTCATACATAACATACATATATACATACAACATACTGTCAGAGGTGGCTGGGGTGGTGACCCGGCCGGGACGCCCAAAGGACCGGAGGAGGGCTTGCGCCTTCCCCAGACTATCTGGGGGCGACCACCCTGGTTCCTTTGGGGGCCATGGGTACAGAGCTTTGAAGCTCCACCCTGTAGGGGCCCATGGTCACCGCCAGGGGGTGCCCCCATGCCTTTGGAGCCCTGGATCTCAGCACTTCTGCCACACCAGGAAGTGCTGGGGGGAAGAAGAGCAGGGACACCCGGAGTGCTTCCGGGGATACACCGGCACTTCCGCCACACGGGGGCGTGTCGGTGGGAGATTGCCGGGAAGCACCTGGAGCACATCCGGGTGTGGATAAAAGGGGCCGCCTCCCTTCATTCGAGGCGAGAGTAGGGAGAGGAGTGGACTGAGCTTGCTGGAGGAGGCAAGGAGGCGGCCTGAAGAGGGGAGTGAAGGCATTGTGTAGCCAGGACTTTGGGGACTTGTGGGGTTTGTGTGGCACTTACTTTTGTAAATAGTGTAAATAAATGTGTGTTGGGTGAAATGAATGTGTCTGCCAGTCTGTGTCCAGGCCAACCTCCACAATACATACATACTGTATTTTCACTATGCTTGATTCATTCCACTGATCAATCAGCACTAAATTTTTGCGAAATAATGTCAAAGAACTAGTGCTAGCAAATAAAGTTTCCTTTACTTGTCCATTGACCTGTAATTTCACAACAACACCCACCTTCTCTCGGGTACTACCCAGAATTCTCAGTTGGTTCAGCTTTTAGGGAAAAAAATGACTTTGTGATAATGATTGAATTACATTTTCTGTGTGTTTTGAGAAAACTGAAAGCACTCATGTAATACCCCAGGTGTCCTTACCCAATGGCCTCTTTCGTTTCCTGGGACATCGATAGTCATTTAAGAGACGGACTATGGCAAATAAGGGCACAAACAACAGTTATGGTGCAAAACTACTAAGTGTCTTTATTAAAAGCAAACAGTCATAGTGAAAAGAGAACAGAAATAAAAGTCTTGGACCAGAATCACACCAAAATAAAGATAGCTATAAATTTGCAATTTAATCTGGTCTCAGACACTAAGAAGGGTATGCAGTTGACATTTATGCCTGTTTTGCATTAAAAAAAGTCACAAGTAAAAAAATGAAAATGAATAGGAAATGAAAAAAGCAAAATACAGGCCAAGTTCCATTGTAAATCAGAGCCCAAAATACAATCAAAATACACAGTCAGAAAATTGACTGAGATCTGAGACTAGCAATTCAGAAGAAAATATTTAGTTTGTTGCTAAGTAAAGGGTTGCAATCCATCCAGCTTGGATACCCCAGAATTAACAGGTTTGTACTTTATAGCATCACTTATTTAATGCCGCTGACCCATGTGAGGTGGGTTTCCATGATAATGGCCAACACAATATTCGATATACACAATATTGGCAAAACCAAAAAGGCACTGCGGTCAAATGTAAACAAAACTTCAAGTTTTGTCAGGAGGCAAAAAACACCACAGATTCAAATTCTATGTAGTCCAGAACCCCATAATTGATATATAACAGTTCTAAATAAATGCTAGAATGATCGAAAAAATGTATAAATATTGGAGATCATAATAATACTCCTGAATCCTATTGACACACGCAGCATGACCCTGGGTGTCAGCCAGAGCAGCGCCATAATAACCACTACAACAAAACATACAAAATGCCAGTGCCCACAAGAAAACCAAAATAATGCCACAGCATAATGGTAAATCTGTTAACACTTTATATCCATCCATCGTCTTCCGCTTATCCGGGGTCGGGTCGCGGGGGTAAAGCTTAAGCAGAGAGGCCCAGACTTCCTTCTCCCCGGCCACTTCTTCCAGCTCTTCCGGGAGAATCCCAAGGTGTTCCCAGGCCAGCCGGGAGACATAGTCCCTCCAGCGTGTCCTGGGTCTTCCCCGGGGCCTCCTCCCAGTTGGACGTGCCCGGAACTCCTCGCCAGGGAGGCGTCCAGGAGGCATCCTGATCAGATGCCCGAGCCACCTCATCTGACTCCTCTCGATGAGGAGGAGCAGCGGCCCTACTCTGAGCCCCTCCCGGATGACTAAGCTTCTCACCCTATCTTTAAGGGAAAGCCCAGACACCCTGCGGAGGAAACTCATTTCAGCCGCTTGTACTCGCGATCTCGTTCTTTCGGTCACTACCCATAGCTCATGACCATAGGTGAGTGTAGGAATGTAGATCGACTGGTAAATTGAGAGCTTTGCCTTACGGCTCAGCTCTTTTTTCACCACGACAGACCGATGCAGAGCCTGCATCACTGCGGATGCCGCACCGATCCGCCTGTCAATCTCACGGTCCATTCTTCCCTAACTCGTGAACAAGACCCCGAGATACTTGAACTCCTCCACTTGGGGCAGGATCTCACCCCCAACCCTGAGACTTTATAGACATTTTGAAACAACAAACCTCTACCAGAATTGGATTCCTTGGGTTTACAGACACCAGAATAAACAGCCAGATGACCAGAAACATTACAAAAAAAAAAAAACAAGAAACAAATTAATCACAACACAAAAAACCAAATGTTGAAATTTCTTATGGTGGAATGGTGTGGCATTCCTCCAGTAAAGTTTCAGACACTTACAGTATCTACATCAGGGGTCCCCAACTCCAGTCCTGGAAGGCAACAGTGGCTGCAGGTTTTCATTCTAACCCTTTTCTTAATTAGTGACCTGTTTTTGCTGCTAATTAACTACTTTTGAATTTATTTTAATGGACTTGTTTTTTAAGATTTGTTCCCCTGAATTTCTTAATTGTTCCGCTGAATTGCTTCATTTCTTTCCTTAAACAAGAACCAAACGGAAATGAAATGTGAAGTGAGTGAGCCAACAGAAGACCAACTAAGTCAGGGCCTCAAACTCCAACCTATTTCACTCCAATCAGTTGCTTAATCAGGCACAGATTCTTGTTGTTAATTAAACCCGTTCTTTAATTCCATGGCTTGTTGCTGCTCTCATTGTGCAATAGCAGACATTTCTGAAATTGTTGATTTTCTCTTTTTTAAGAGCACTGGTCAAATGTTTTGTGGACATAAGCAGATCAGCATTCCTGAGACCTTCACCTTTCTTTATTTTCAGATACTGTATGATGGACACGGTTTGCTGGTCATGTTTTGGCTCATTTTGTATTTCGGTTGGCTGTTAATTAAGGAAAAAGAAACAATGAAGGGTCTGAGTCTTCAAGAGCAAGTCAATTAAAATGAATTCAAAAGAAGTTAATTAGCAGCAAAAACAGGTCACTCATTAAGAAAAGGGTTGTCGAATGAAAACCTGCAGTCACTCCGGCCCTCTAGAACTGGAGTTGGGGACCCCTGATGTACATGAACATGCACTGAGTTGTATTGTTGGGTTGTCATGGCCCAACATCACTTAATGACAATTTACATGCTTACTTTATTTTGTACATTCTATGTGTTATATGTCTGTCATTCTCTTTGTTACCCTTCCCAATTTCTTTGGCTCCCTATTAAACAAACAAGCCTAACTAAAGTTCAGTATTGCCTTTCAAAATATCCTTATGAACATGAAAGAAAAATGATAAAGACCATCTAATGGAAATGTACATCGCAATTGACTAAATACTGCCTCAGCAGAGGCTATCAAAACAAGACCTACAATGCTATGGATTGGTGTTGTGTGTTACAAATACATTTGGGATCGGGACTGGCGTTAAAATGCCGGTACGCATACATTTACTGCCAGTGCTATTTACCTCCTTAGCATTACCCCCCAAGCATCACACCGGCTGGAAATTCTATCTAAAAATGGTTAACCCCAATAAGCTGTTATGATTCAATGTAGTGTTAAACCAATAGTTGGGACAGTATTTTGCTGATATCCAGTGGATAAAATAACATCATGCTGTAAAAAAAAATCTTGAATATTTATCTATACTAATAAAAGGCAAAGCCCTCACTGACTCACTCACTCACTGACTCACTGACTCACTGACTCATCACTAATTCTCCAACTTCCGGTGTGGGTGGAAGGCTGAAATTTGGCAGGCTCATTCCTTACAAAAGTTGGGCAGGTTTCATTTTGAAATTCTACGCGTAATGGTCATAACTGGAAGCTATTTTTCTCCATATACTGTAATGGAGTTGAGCTCGAGTTTCGTGTGACATCATCACGCCTCCCACGTAATCACGTGAACTGACTGTCAATGCAGTACCTAGAAAACAAGGAAGAGCTCCAAAAAGCGCTGTAGAAAACATGCATTATATAACTGAGAAGGCAGCGAAACAATAAGAAGCGAGCGAGTGACATATACAACCATATTCATGAGTGCAGCTACTTCGGAAACAAAGCACGGTGTAAACCTAAAGTTTAAATTAAGTTCATAGACAGGCTGCCGCTGGCGTTTGTCATGCCCACGGGTAATGCGGGATACAAATTTAATGAGAGGATGCAGGATATAAACGAGAGTTTTGATCACTTTGTAACTAAGTTAAAATTGCAGGTGAAGGGCTGTGCTTATGCAAATTCCAAGAGACTGTGTTTGTGGGGGGATTGACAGTTAAGGCGGGTGGGGGAATCACGTCATCATCTCCCCTCCCATTCACCTCATTTCGCTCTGAGCTGAGCTCCGCAGCTAACGCAGTCTTGCGGAACCAACTTTGTGACGCTGTCACCACATACTCACAGAAAAATCCACAAAGTAATACACACGCTGTCTCTAGAGTTTCTCCAAACTCTGAATCCTCCAGGCACTACTTACAAAAGGTTACATTGACAATCGTGTTACATTATTTTTAAAATGTTTCCTTTTCTTAGCACAAGCACAGCTGAGAAGCCTCGATGCATGTACTCCATAACGCGTTAAAAAAATAACGCATTTAATCACACTTTGCATTCCAAGCAAAGGGGAACTTCTGTCAATGCATGATTTCCTGGTACACCGATTACATTGATGCACACATCAGATCTACAAAAATGTAAGAGTCGGAAGAAAGCGTGTTGCTACGACTGATTGGAGGAAAATTTCATTTCAAAAGACTACCCGACGGAAGCCTTGATAAAAGCGTGGTTTTGTGCACATATATATATATGTATACTAGCAAAATACCCGCGCTTCGCAGCGGCAAAGTACTGCCTTAAAAGTTTTATTAAGAAGAAATTTAAATCTTTTTAAACTGAGGGAAAATATACCAATAATTATTTGTTAAGGATCTGTTTGTATACCACATTGTGAGTTCGGCCCTCCGGTTGTAATATGACCAAGCTGTGCGCTGAGCTTACTCTTAAGCATGCAACGTACAGTTGGCCATGTGAACAGTAATCTTGTTTCAGATCTCACAGCTTGGATTGCTGCTGTCATAATCAGTTTGAGGTTCATGGTTTGTTTCAATTACGACAGTATCTACAGGACTTGTGTTGAAGTGACATTCGGCATCTGTCAAGCGCTGTAAGTATACAACCAGTTTCATCGATAACTTTACATCCAGCTTTTGAGAGTTTAAACATTCATAAACATCAAAGTGTCCACTACTGAAATTTTCACCTGTGAATCTAAGAGGTTGAAGAGGCATTGGCGGTTGTCCAAAGGTGTAAAATATTTGGCCATTTCGGTACACTTGAAAGGGACAACCGAACAATTCAGTGGCAGCCATCAACTCACATGCAGATGCATAGGTGAAGGGCTTAAGCATTTCATTCTTATAGTGCTCCTGTGTAGTATAATTATCTCCTGTACCGTCATCAGTCCACACCTTGAACCTGTCCCAGTCATTCAATACATAAGACACAAAGTTCCTCCGGATATCAAGAGTGAGCCTGATATGGCCGTGCAATATGTAACAAAGAGAATGGAAAAGGTAGGTGCCATCTCTGGGCATGGAAACCACTCGGTAAGTGACAGTTCTTTGATTGATGGTGATTACCTCGATAGACATGTTAATGGGGGTACGGTTGGAATGATAAAGGAAATGGGTACCTGAACAATGTAAAGTAAGTCTAAAATACGTACACAATAACTATAATCGTAATAGAGGAACAATAAAACAGAGGAGAAGCCGTGGATTAAATAAAAAGGCTGTAGTTATCAGCAGGGAGACGTGAATCCTGTGGCGAAGCAAGGAAGGGAATGTAGAGACTGGAGCGACGGATGGCCTTATATAGGCAGGCCACCAACAACGTGGGAGGCGTTAGGATGGGGGACCCAACACCGCCTCACACGGTGACTGAGCTGCAGGCTATGGACATATATATGTACGTAAGTAGGATTCAGCTAGCGTTGGGAACCCGTATCAAATTTCTTGAAGATGGGCCCACAAGTAACAAAGACTGTTGAAAAGTTCAATATGGCGGCCAAAAGTGGCATCATACCACCAAAATAAGTACCAAATTTCAGCCTTCTACCTACACGGGATGTTGGAGAATTAGTGACGTTGGAAAGTTCAATATGGTGGCTAAAAGTGGCGCCATACCACCGAAATAAGTTCGTACATTGGTTTTGGTTAGCGCAGGGAAGCCGCCTACCAAATTTCATGAAGATGGGGCCATAAATAAGAAAGTTCAACATGGCGGACGTTGTTGACCGTTATGACCGTTACGGAGTTAAGGAAATGCATTGAGGTATGTTTTAAAGTATTGATTTGCCTATAACAGTGACACATTTGAATAACAAAGAATTTCTGGGTAACACTTTATTTTGGGTTCTGCAAAAATGCATCTCTTACTCATTTACTCTTGAGAAACAAGACCTTAACAAACACTTTTTTGGGTTTTCATAACAGTTACAA
>JANRMT010062823.1:8478746-8511531 GCA_026402145.1 Polypterus bichir lapradei
GTAAATGGTCATGAAAATAAAGAAAACACATTGAATGAGGAGGTGTGTCCAAACTTTTGGCCTGTACTGTATATATGTCTACACGTGGAAGTGTGTGTCTGTCTGTTCGGCCCAGAAGTACAAGGCTACAGCATGAAGCTCAAAGAGCCTGTAAGGCAGCCCTAAGTTAACGAGTCGGAGACAAACTCGCTTTGCTGCTAATAAACAAGCAAGGCGAGCACATAGGCAAAATGACACCTCTGAGGAAAGAGGAACTTACTTAGCCCCTGATAGACAAGGGGGGCGAGCATGTCCGCAAAATGAAACCAGGATTTTCAATCACCTGTAGCTCACTCTGCATTTCAATTTTTTTTCTGACAATTTCAATAGCTTCTATGAGCCTGGGCTTACACAGTTAGTATATACATATACATATATATAGATCTTTGATAAAACTGCAACCCATATATTAAATACTCTTTTTTGTGAAAATTAACTATTACAGATATTTTTACCCTAAAAAGCCTACTCAGGAGAACATCTCTTTGGCAAGATCGGGCAGCACATCTCTTGTCTTGGATAAGAAAACTAGATGACATACTTGCCACCATCCAAGTTCTTTTTAAGTATACAGAAACACAACGGTTTCAAGACATTAACAGGTAATCTTAAAGCTTGACCCACTACCTGATAGAAAATTGAAACTAAAATAGTCAGTTTCCATATTCTGTTTTATTTTTTCAGTAATAACAACTCACACGGTAGCTTAGTCATACTTGCACAAACATTGCCTTAAGCTTTAATGTGCTGAGACGCGCTCTACAACTTAAAAGGCTGTCGTCCACTTACCTCGATCACTGTCATAAAGATAGGCAAACTTATCCCACTGATAGTATTCAATCAAACTAAGAAGGGCTCCCTTGACATCAGGCCGCATTTGTAAAACAAACTGATGTAATCCATCTGCAGGGAAGCTGGGTGTAATAAAGGAGACATGCAAGGTTCCACAAAATGATGTTATTGTATTTACAGACTTCTTATCGTAGAATCCAAAAATAGCATAAACTCCTCTTGAAAACTGGGAACAGACTGTGGAAAGAGAAATAAAACACAAAGATAAGGCCATCATTAAAACATTGTAACTATAGAGGTCATAAGCATTAAAAACAAATTTTCTAATATATCCTGATTATTTTACTGAATATTACACATGAGATTGTTTTTTACTTCTCTAATCCACTAACTGCTGCTTTTGCACATTTACCATATTCTCCTGAAAAAAGCTACCTTTATGCCATGAGCAGTACTAGGGTGTTGTACCATGTTAGCCATTATGAATGTAGGGAGAAGTCAAGCAAAATGACACCTTTTATTGGCTAACTAAAAAGATTACAATATGCAAGTTTTCGAGGCAACTCAGGCCCCTTCTTCAGGCAGGATGTCATTTTGCCATGAGCACGAAAGAATTAAAAGAAATTATACGGGTAGCCTTACAAATATGGGACAAAGCCTAAATACCACATACTGTATATACTCACGGATAAGTTCTCCCGCGGAGACTTGATTTTACAGTATATTTTCAGTCCATATATATAATACGCTAACATGGCTGTTCGTCTGTCTGTCCAGGATTTTCAATCACCTGTAGCTCACAAACCGTTTGACCGATTGACCTGAAATTTGGTGCACATATACTACGTGACGTCTACTATCCGCTTTCAGGGTGATGACTGACCTCCAAGGTTATTCCTTTTTTTATTTTTATTTTATTTTATTGTAGAATCAACTCTCGGCAGCAGCCAGCAGGATGGCCGTGCGGCGCATGTGTATGCCATCACTTCCTTTACCTGTTCATATCTTAAATCATTCTTGAGGCAGATTGAAGACTTAAGTGCCAGCTTAAGTGAAAAATTAAAGAAAACATACTACGTAATTACAGCAAAAACGCTGACTTAATCAGTTTTAACGCAAAAAGATGCCAACGATAGAAGAGAAGAAGCGGGCCGCTAGGGTGGAGAGAGGAACAGCTGCTCAGGAAGCATCAAGCACATAAACCTCTGAGCAAACGAATGCTAAACGTACAGAGAAAGAAAGAGGATGAAAACTAGAAATGCTTAAGTCAAGTGTATTCACTACATGGTATACTGCAGTGCGCCGTTACT
Source organism: Polypterus bichir lapradei (assembly GCA_026402145.1). Taxonomy (NCBI): domain Eukaryota; kingdom Metazoa; phylum Chordata; class Cladistia; order Polypteriformes; family Polypteridae; genus Polypterus; species Polypterus bichir. The sequence goes on from JANRMT010062823.1 coordinate 8,480,888, forward strand.
GGTATTTTATAATGTCAGTCGTATAAATCGAATGCGGAAAACTCACGCTATTGGTACAAGAGATTATGATATGCTAACGCCCGTCTGAGAGAGTAACCACGGTGCACACAGCCTTTTTTTTTCTATGTATTGTGCCTACATGACCACACAGTAATACCCAAACTATTCCGAAGCAATGTTTGCACTGTTTTGTGTTTTTTGTATCTCACACCATCATACACCTTTATCGTAAGAGCATCCCTTTTCTACAATGAAGCGTTCGATCAGAAGAAAATATGAAGCTGGTTTTAAATTAAACGTCATTGAAGTAGTGAAAGAAATTGCTAAGTGCGCTGCTGCAACAAAATTCGATGCGTCTGAGAAACTGATGCAAGATTGGAGGAGGCAAAAAGATGTTAAAAAAAAAAAGTGTCGCATTTTTGAATGGGCATATAAGTTGGGGTCTGATTTTATGATCGATTTTTCGGGTTTCAAGACCCGACTTATACAGGAGTATATACGGTAAATTCTTTTGTCTGAAATTAAAAAAGTCTGAATTAGCATAAGGATGTTTCGCTTCCCGGGTCCTCCCTGCATGGAGTTTGCCTGTTCTCCCCGTGTCTGCATGGGTTTCCTTCGGGTACTCCAGTTTCCTCCCACCGTCCAAAGACATGCAGGTTAGGTGCATTGGCAATTCTAAATTGGCCCTAGTGTGTGCTTGGTGTGTGTGTGTGTGTGTGCTTGGTATATGGGTGTGTGCCCTGCGGTGGGCTGGCGCCCTGCCCGGGGTTTGTTTCCTGCCTTGCGCCCTGTGCTGGCTGGGATTGGCTCCAGCCAACCCCGTGACCCTGTAGTTAAAATATAGCGGGTTGGTTAATGGATGGATGGATGGATATTCACAAGTAATATAATGATTTACTTTATAAAGTTGAAATTTATAATAAACAACATTAACTGTGTCAAACATTTGTGTTAAATTTCAGCCAGAGGTCTTCCCCTGGCTGATGTTCAATTTCCTTTTGTGTGCCCTTTTTGTCAAATTTTGATTCTTTATTGATTGTGTTACCGGTGTTGATTATTTTCATTTTTCTGTGTTTCTTATTTGTTTTGTGTATTATTTAATTTCTATGTGTCTATGCTTGTTCTGTTTTGTTCCATGTCTCTTGTGCATGGTTCTCTAAGTGGTGGGACCACCGGCCTGTCACCATCAAGGGGCTACCCTCAGCCTTGTAAAGGACGAGCAAACAACCAGTCTCTTGCGGTTCACCGAATGCACTGACGTTGGTGAGTACTCTGGTACTTATTGCTTCTTTTCTTCAGTTCAGAGAGAGAGAGGGAGAGGGACCTTCTATACACAGACAGACTTTTGCCTTTCTAAATGATGTCCAATCAATGCATTGGGCCACAAATGGACTCCAGTCAAGTTCTGAACACTTCTGATGGAGAATTAACAGCAAACAGGATGCACCTGACCACAACTTAAAGTGCCAGAGTGAAGGGTCTGCTTAATTCTTAAATGAATGAGAGATTTCAGTTTTGGATTTTTAATAAAATTGCAACTGTTTCTTTAAAAAAAATATATTTTCACTTTGTCATTATGGGTCATTTATTGAGTCTAGACTGAGGGGCAATGATGGCAAATGTATCCATTCAAAAATACATGGAAGTGTGCAGAAAGTGAAGGAGTCTGAATAGGTCTACTGTTTGAGTCCACTGCAGCTCGGTGGGTGTACCTAATAAAATGGCCACTGTCAATAAGGAACTAAAAACCCGCAAAGCACACAAATGTCACAAATTTTATTTTAAAATGAGATACCATAATTGCTTTTAGGGCTATTAATCGTGTTTTTTTTTTTTTGGTTTTTTTTGCCAACGCAGCAGCTCAGTGTGCTTTCCAAAAATACTGGAGGACCTACAGGAACAAGAATCTGTTCTATAAAATGCTATTGCTAATCTGTCATTTTGCAGCATTGCTGCAATCAGTATAAAGAGATGACTATGCAAAGTACCACAGAAAAATCAGCCGCAGGAGCGCATTCTGAGTCATCCTTGAGATCAATGCAATTACCAAGGTTGACAGGTATTAAAAGGGTAGTTTTACAGTCCAACAAGAGCCATAATATTCACTTGTCCTGCTAAGGTGTAGATTCAATCCAAAAAGCACGCTCAACATTTTGTTTTGCAATACTTGTTTCAAAAGAAAAGTAAATACAGTACATAGAGATGACCACAGTTTAGCTGGTCAGTCTCATTTATCAGAAGGTGTCTGATGTGGCCTTGGAGAGTTAGAGTTATAGTTGCTGGATTGTTCTGTCAGGGTGACGGCATAATGAAGAAACGGTGCAATCTGGGACCATGTTCTAGTAAACATCAGGTGGATGGAGGACCGTTTACCACAGTTATATTTATATTCCACAGTCCTGGGCTTAGATGTCCAGCTTGCTCTTTAACTTGCATGCATTTGCATATAGCCATTATTCCTAGTATTACTGTCAGTAGGGAATCCATTCCTGGACGGGTTTATCCATTCCCAGGAATTCGGGAATCCCACATGTCATTCCCGGTAATCCCGGGCTCCCGTGAATGACACAGTGCATGGGCATCTCACATGTGAACAGTTCTAGAACGACTGACACTTATTTTTAATAAAACTACTGCCATATGTTGACACCAATAAAAAACTAAGCTTAACTAGAAGCAGTTGATGATGTCACATAAGTACATGTATCTAGTCCAGGCCTCCACTGAAGTAGGCGGCACAGTCATCAGATACTGATACGCTTGTTCTAAACAACGCCCGCACTTGCCGTTGCTCTGAAACACCACCATTTCAGCTTTTACTGATGCATCCAGTTTCTTGTCATCATTCTGTGATGGCAAGTTTCTTGGGACAGCTAATGTGGATGCAACAGACTGACGCATTGCAATTTCAAGTTACTGTTCAAAGCTGTTGTCTGATGAAGACACCAGCCTGTACTGTCAACAGCACGTGCCACAGACGTCAACGAACTCTGACCCGTCCCGGCATTCATGAGCTGCAGAGTGCAGACCCCACCCAGTCCACCGTGCTCAATCTTAGTGGGTGCCGGGAGACTGACTGCTGCTGGTCTGTTGTTGACTGAATTAATGAGCAACACACTACACCGTGGGCCTAAAAACCATGCCACTTAATTATTTTCAACTATAACTCTGTTATTTCTTGATTGATTTTTACACTTTTACACGCTATATATGTGAGCTTGGCCGTTCCCGTTCAGCCGGGAATTCCAGCAGTTTCATTCCCGGGAATGCGGGAATGAAAAACGTCCGGGAATCCCGGGCTCCCGATTGGATTCCCTAACTGTCAAGTCTGCTTATACAGTACATAATTCCAAGAGCCAAGCTGAAAGGAAGTGGTGAGGTGGATTTTTGCTGCTATGCACTTAAAATAAATACACTTACTGATAGAAATTTGCTAGGCTAATACTGTGGAACATTTTAAAAAAATATTAAAGACCAATTTTTTTTAATATGGCATTTTCAAAGCTACATTTCAGTTGTGTTTCTAATAAACTATTTGGGCACAGAACTGTGATATTCTTCAGAGATCCAAACTCTTTACTAATCCCCACCATTCTCTGCTATCTTTTCCGGTTCTTTTCGCCACCACCACCTGATCAAGTCACCATGCAGCCACCTGTGATGACATAATGAAGGTGGGTATCTCAGCTGTTCATGAGACCAACTTCATCATGTGGAGCAAGAGCGATATTTGGGGATGGCAATCTGGGCGACCGCCCCAGGCCCCAATTTTGAAATCTGCGTGTCCCGTTCGAGCGGATTTGTCAAGTTATATCCTCCAATATATATATATTTGAGATGCTTCAAAGAGGAACCCTTTTAAAATCCCTCCTCAGGGTCAAATTCCATAAATGTAGGTCTTTGAAAACATTCCATAGTACACGTTCATCACCTGGAAAGGTCTGCAAGTATAATCCCTTCCTAAAATAGGTATAGCCCATTAGTAGCTGGGTTGGCATCTGTTTTGATTTGGGCACATATGATGGCTTGTCGCTTCTGACTCATTCATGTCCAGAGAACCTACCATCGTTTCTTAGTCGAGTCTTTGGTTCAGTTTGCTACAGTAAGCCTACTTGAAACAGTGCAGGAACTGTTTGGTAGTGGAACGTGCAGCAACATTTTACTACTGGTTTAGCCATATGGCTGTCGACGGCATGAGCGGTAGAGATCGTGGCGCACTTTTTTAATAGATTATATCGTTATATTTTGCTAAAGCCCACGTGTTATCTTGTAAAAATTTAGCTGAATACTGTAATGAGAAAATCTGGTGTATGTTAACATTATTATTAAATCCACACACAAGTTTATACAGTCCACACATGCCAGCAACAGCATTTGTCATAACCGGCCCAGTGTGGGGTTGGTCAGCCCTAGGCCTCATATACCCCTAAGGCTGCCTCTGATGTGGTGCGTGAAAACTAAGAGGACAGACTTAAGAATATTTATATTAGGTAGAATGTCCAGTGCGGGCTGTTCAGTCTTTTGGCCTTGGAACCCCTGCAGACTTTGTTTTTTTTTTCTTCTCCAGCCTAACTGGAGTTGTTTTCTTTGTTTTGGTTTTTCAGTCCTCCCAGCCATCTGACCTAACTTTTTCTTTTTATTTGTAATTATTATTATTGTTAATAATGTATTGAAGTTCCTGAATTGGTTTCTTTTCTTTTTCTTGTTCTTCTTGTAAAGCACTTTGAGCTATATTGTTGTATGAAAATGTGCTATAGAAATAAATGCTGTTGTTGACCCTGTAGTGGATGTCCATCCATCCATCCATCCATCCTCTTCCGCTTATCCGAGTGCAGGTCACGGGGGCAGCAGTTTGAGCACAGAGGCCCAGACTTCCCTCTCCCCGGCCACTTCTTCTAGCTCTTCCTTGAGAATCCCAAGGCGTTCCTAGGCCAGCCGGGAGACATAGTCCCTCCAGCGTGTCCTGGGTCTTCCCTGGGGTCTTCTCCCGGTTGGTAGTGCCCGGAACACCTCACCAGGGAGGCGTCCGGGAGGCATCCTGATCAGATGCCCGAGCAGCGGCTCTACTCTGAGCCCCTCCCAGATGACTGAGCTTCTCACCCTATCTTTAAGGGAAAGCCCAGGCACCTTGTGAAGGAAACTCATTTCAGCCGCTTGTATTCGCGATCTCGTTCTTTCGGTCACTACCCATAGCTCATGACCATAGGTGAGGGAACATAGGATCATAGATCGACTGGTAAATTGAGAGCTTTGCCTTACGGCTCAGCTCCTTTTTCACCATGACAGACTGATGCAGAGCCCGCATCACTGCGGACGCCGCACCGATCTGCCTGTTGATCTCACGCTCCATTCTTCCCTCACTCGTGAACAAGACCCCGAGATACTTGAACTCCTCCACTTGGGGCAGGATCTCGCTCCCAACCCTGAGAGGGTACTCCACCCTTTTCCGGCTGAGGACCATGATCTCGGATTTGGAGGTGCTGATTCTCATCCCAGCCGCTTCACACTCAGCTGCGAACTGATTCAGAGAGAGCTGAAGATCACGGCCTGATGAAGCAAACAGGACAACATCATCTGCAAAAAGCAGTGACCCAATCCTGAGTCCACCAAACCGACCCCCTCAACACCCTGGCTGCGCCTAGAAATTCTGTCCATAAAAGTTATGAACAGAATCGGTGACAAAGGGCAGCCCTGGCGGAGTCCAACTGTCACTGGAAATGGGCTTGACTTACTGCTGGCAATGCGGACCAAGCTCTGACACCGGTTGTACAGGGGCCGAACAGCTCTTATCAGTGGGTCCGGTACCCCATACTCCCGGAGCACCCCTGACAGGATTCCCCGAGGGACACGGTTGAACGTCTTTTCCAAGTCCACAAAACACATGTAGACTGGTTGGGCAAACTCCCATGCACCCTCCAGGATTCTGCTAAGGGTGTAGAGCTGGTCCACTGTTCCGCGACCAGGACAAAACCACACTGTTCCTCCTGAATCCGAGGTTCGACTATCCGACGGACCCTCCTCTCCAGGACCCCCGAATAGACTTTTCCAGGGAGGCTGAGGAGTGTGATCCCTCTGTAGTTGGTACACACCCTCCAATCCCCCTTTTTAAAGAGGGGAACCACCACCCTGGTCTGCCAATCCAGAGGCATTGTCCCTGATGTCCATGCGATGTTGCAGAGACGTGTCAACCAAGACAGTCCTACAACATTCGGAGCCTTGAGGAACTTTGGGCATATCTCATCCACCCCCGGGGCCCTGAGTTTTTTGACCACCTCGGTGACCTCAGCCCCAGAGATGGGGGAGCCCACCTCCGAGTCCCCAGGCTCTGCTTCCTCATTGGAAGGCATGTTAGTGGGATTGAGGAGGTCTTCAAAGTACTCCCCCCACCGACCCACAACATCTCGAGTCGAGGTCAGCAGCGCACCATCCCCACCATATACAGTGTTGACGCTGCACTGCTTCCCCCTCCTGAGACGGCGGACGGTGGACAAGAATCTCCTCGAAGCTGTCCAAAAGTCATTCTCCATGGCCTCCCCAAACTCCTCCCATGCCCGAGTTTTGCCTCAGCAACCACCGAAGCCACATTCCGCTTGGCCTGTCGATACCTATCAGCTGCCTCCAGAGTCCCACAGGACAAAAAGGTCCTATAGGACTCCTTCTTCAGCTTGATGGCATCCCTCACCGCTGGTGTCCACCAATGGGTTTGGGGATTGCCACCATGACCACCTTACGGCCACAGCTCCGGTCAGCCGCCTCAACAATAGAGGCACAGAACATGACCTCCCTCGGGACGTGGTCGAATTTCTGCCGGAGGTGGGAGTTGAACCTACTTCTGACAGAGGACTCTGCCAGATGATCCCAGCAGACCCTCACAACACTTTTGGGTCTACCAGGCCTAACCGGCATCCTCCCCCACCATGGAAGCCAACTCACCACCAGGTGGTGATCAGTTGACAGCTCCGCCCCTCTCTTCACCCGAGTGTCCAAGACATGTGGCCGCAAGTCCGACGACACAACTACAAAGTCGATCATCGAACTGAGGCCTAGGGTGTCCTGGTGCCAGGTGAACATATGAACACCCCTATGCTTGAACATGGTGTTCGTTATGGACAATCCGTGACGAGCACAGAAGTCCAATAACAAAACACCGCTCGGGTTCAGATCGGGGGGGGGGGGCATTCCTCCCAATCACGCCCTTCCAGGTCTCACTGTCATTGCTCTCGTGAGCATTGAAGTCTCCCAGCAGTACGAGGGAGTCCCCAGAAGGTATGCCCTCTAGCACCTCCTCCAGGGACTACAAAAAAGGGTGTGTACTCCAAACTGTCATTCGGCGCATACGCACAAACAACACTTAGGACTCGCCCCCCCACCCAAAGGCGGAAGGAGGCTACCCTCTCGTCCACTGGGGTAAACCCCAATGTACAGGCTCCAAGTTGGGGGGCAATAAGTATGCCCACACCCGCTCGGCGCCTCTCACCGGTGGCAACTCCAGAGTGGTAGAGAGTCCAGCCCCTCTCAAGGAGATTGGTTTCAGAGTCCAAGCTGTGCGTCGAGGTGACTCCGACTATATCTAGCCAGAACCTCTCAACCTCACGCACTAGCTTAGGCTCCTTCCCCTTCAGAGAGGTGACATTCCACGTCCAAAAAAGCCAGCTTCTGTAGCCGAGGATCGGACCCCCAAGGTCCCCGCCTTCGGCCACCACCCAACTCACACTGCACCCGACCTCCTTGGTCCCTCCCAGAGTTTCCTGGCTACTGCAGTCACTCTGGTTATACACCAACATTGATTCCTCTCTGGTTTCTAAATCCTCCATTCAATCTAAATTTTACATCTTTTGTGTTTATGTGATATATTTACATTTGATATATTACTTGGCAGGAGTACAATTCTGCATTATACAGTCCTAAAACAGCTCTGATCTTTGGTTTCAGAATATCTGGATCATCTACAGTTTGCCTATCAGACACATAGAGGTGTGGAGGATGCTCTCGTCTCCATGCTCCACAGAGTCTACTCCCACTTGGATAAAGCAGGCACCACATGTCCTTTGAATTTTTTCAGTGCTTTTAAACATCATTCTGCCTCATCGACTGGGGAAAAAGCTGAAGGCTCCCACAATCTCCTGGCTCATGGACTACTTGACCATCAGACAGCATTTTGTGAGGCAGAGGGACTGTGTGTCAGACAGGGTGGTGTGCAATACTGGAGAACCTTAGGGAACTGTCCTGCCCCATCTTTCTGTTCATCATCTACACAAAAGACCTCCAGCACTTGCCATCCACAGAAATTTTTACATGACTCCTCCATGACAGGCTGCATTAATAATGGAGATGAGTCGGAGTACAGGAAATTACAGGAGGTCTTTGTCTTGTGGTACAGGAACAACAGGCTGCAATTCAACATCAGCAAGACAAAAGAACTGGTGATGGACTTCTGCTGTGCCAAGTCACCACTCGGGGGAGGACATGGAAGTGTGTGCAGAGCTACAAGTACCTGACTGTACAAGAAGGGCCAGAGCAGACTGGACTTGTTAAAAGGAGACTTGGGTTTTTTGATGTGTGCGGCAAACTTCCAGAAATGTTCTACCGATCCATAGTAGCCAGTGTGGTGCTCTACACTGTAGTCTCCAGGGGAAGTGACCTAAGCTTAGAAGAAGCACAATGCCTGAACAAACATATTAAGAAAGCCCCCTCCATCATAGGATGAACCCTGGACACACTGGAAGCTGTTGTGAAAAAGAGGATGGTGGCAAAAATGGATGCCATCATGAAAATACCCTCCAACCCCTGTAGGAGGCGCTCTCTTGTAGCACATTTAGCCAAAGATTTGGTCTATCATGGTGTGTTAAGAAGCATCTGTGGAGTTTTTTTCTGCCCACTTCTGTCAGGCAATTCAATGCTTCAACCAGTGTTATTGTTAAGTTTATTTATTTATTTAATTATATATTTATTTATTATCAATTGATTGATTAGCTTCATTATGTGTCCTGTGAGTTGGTCCCTGTTTTTTATGTTTCTGCTGCTGTATGCATCTGAATTCTCCCATGGTATGATAAAGTTTATATAATCTAATCTAATCTTTTTTTTTTTTAATTTTATTAATTTTATTGCAATCATTCCATACAAATCAATCAATTTTTACAAAAAGTAAAATTAAGAACAAGTCGACCCCCACCCCTGAGAGAGAGAGCAAGGCAAACGGCGTAAATTTTAAGGCTTGTAGACATACCTAAATTAATAAGTTTGATAAGCCAACAGAGATGAATGGAGAAGACAAAGAAATACAGAAATAATTGCTCCCTCTGTGCTTTAAGAGCTTATTTTAAAATATTACTGATTAGATCCTGCCATGTTTTGAAAAAATCTGTACAGATCCTCTAACTGAGTATTTGATTTTTTCCAATTTCAAATAGTATAACACATCAGTTTCCCACTGACTTAAAAGAGGAGAGTTTGGATTCTTCCAGTTTAGCAGAATAAGTCTGCCTGCCAAAAGTGTAGTGAATGCAATCACAGTTTGTTTGTCTTTTTCCACTTTAAACCCATCTGGAAGAACCCCAAACACAGCTGTTAAAGGGTTAGGAGGGATTGTGACACCAAGGCTGTCTGAAAGGTAATTAAAAATTTTGGTCCAGAATGATGTTAGTTTGGTACAGGCCCAAAACATGTGACCCAGTGAGGCTGGGACTTGATTGCAGCATTCGTAGGTTGGATCTTGCCCTGGAAACATTTTGGAGAGTTTTAGGTGAGACAGATGTGCTCGATAAATAATTTTGACTTGAATAATTGTATGCTTTGCGCATATGGAGGTCGAGTGAATTCTCTGCATTGCTACTTTCCACTCCTTTTCTGATATATTAATTGAGAGATCTTTTTCCCAGTGTCCTCTTGGATCTTTGAAAGGAAGGGACTGTAAAATAATTTTAGATATTGCAGAGATGGTGTCCGAGTCCTTGAGATTGAGCACTATTTTTCCAGCATGGATGAGGGTGCAAGATGAGGAAAATCGGGAAGGTTTTATTTAACAAAGTCCCTAATTTGAAGATAGTGAAAGAAATGTGTAGCTGGAATGTTAAATTTGGAATGTAATTGTTCATAGGATGCAAAGACGTTGTCTATATAAAGATCTCTAAGCAAGTTAATCCCAAATTCTTTCCAGATATTAAAGAATGCATATGTTTGCGAAGGTTGAAAGAATAATCTAATCTAATTTTATACAATACTCCTGTATATAGGGTTGTGATGGTTAATGTATTTTATATTGTGTTGTTTAATTGTATTTACCTTTTTATATGTATATGGATGGAAACACTCAGAGAAATTCCTAGCTGCTATATTACTTGTCAATAAAGTTCAAGTTAAGATTTATTGTTCTTTATTTACCTAAAAAATGGAATGATGACATTCCAAGAATTGATAGTAGAACCAAAATAAAAAGAGAATTGAATAAGGTGTAAAACAAGGTATATTTGAGCAATATCTATTAAAGTTAGCAAACATATCCAATTCTTCCCATTATAAGGACCATTTTTATGTTTGAAAAGTTTTTTACTTCAATTTTGCTTGTTTTAAAGAGTATATTACAGGGTCCACACATCATTATGTGCCTTAAAGATACCAAAACCCAGCTTGGAAGTTATCAGTTCATCAGCTAAAGGACAAATGCTAATGTGCAAAGCATTATTGAGACTTTGTAGGACATGGCGTCCTTGCTGTGGTATCGATTGCACAATGAAGAAGAATCTCCTGAGACCTACTACATCAGATCATTTGATTAGGCGCACACTAGCTTAATAAAAAGATTGGACTGTGAAAAATGTACTTTCAAACTCCAAGACTTTATACCTTTTTGATGAATGCTTTGGACATGCTAAAAGTTTATTTGTACAAAAACAAAAGTATTACAGAAAACAGCAGAGTGACAGGGCCTGTTAGAATTAGCCTGCTGTCAGGAACCTTTGGATCTTAGAATATAATCTAGGCCTTTTGGATAAGAAACACAATAGTATGTGTGTATGTATACATACCCTATCTGTACCCCACTTAATCGGCACAGAAAATAAATGGATAGCTGTGTCATCATTTTTTGTGCCTGGGCAGCATGGTGGTGTGGTTGTAGTGCTGCTGCCTCACAGTAAGGAGAGCAGGGTTCATGTCCCGGGTAGTGATGAGCGAGCATGCTCGGCCGAACATGTGTTCAGCTCGAGCATCGCTATGCTTGGAGCAATGACGCTATTCGAACGAGCACCACATGTGCTCGTGCGCCATGCTCGAGTCTCCGCCCCGCACGTTTCACGGGTTGGAGACAGCCAATCAAGGGGCAGGTAAGTACTGCCCTCACTGTAATGCCAGTAGCCATGTCAGGTGCTGGCATTACAGTGATTGGCTGGCCGGAACACGTCATGTTTTAGAGCGTCAGCTCACGTGCAGGCACTGGCATATAATGTTTTAGAGCGTCATTTTTCCTGTAAAATTTATTTTTTGGGGGGTTTTGGGCGTGTTTTTGTCAGTCTGTAAAAGTGGCGTACAATTCAGACAAACTGGTTCCCAGCAGCGACTTGGGAGTCCAAGATGCATCCAGACATCGTCCCCATGCTGTTCCCGGTCCATTTGGGTGGTGTTTCTGTCACTTTCTGACCTTTTCCAATGGACCAGGCACTCTCCCCTCTTCAGAGCAGGGGGTGCCTGGTTGTCTCCCACTGACTTACATTATACTCGGGTGCTCGGTAGAGCACACAAACATTGCGATGTGTTCGGACCGAACACCCGAACACTTTGGTGCTCGCTCATCACTAGTCCCGGGTCCTCACTGCGTGGAGTTGGTATGTTCTCCTCATGTCTGTGTGGGTTTCTTCCGGGTGCTCCAGTTTCCTCTTACAACCCAAAGACATGCAGGTTAGGTGGTCAGGTGATGCTAAATTGGGTCATGTGATTGTTGTTACCCTGAGATGGACTGGCACCCTGTCCAGACGAGGATAATTTGGCACTGTCATGACTACATTTTAGTTCTGCTCTTAATAGACTATACATGCATAGTATTATCATATTATTTAATGAATCTGCAGTTATTATGAAGCTTTTCTCTGCTTTCTTTTCAATTTTGTAGAACGCTACCACCACCTGATTTAATTCCTGTGTAGCTGCCTGTGATGTTTGAATAAAAGCAGATACTCCAGCTTCCCTTTAGACTCACCACATCGATTCCTCTAAGATGAAGCTATAAAAACAATAATCAAAGGCTAAAAAGCATGTATGCCATTATCAAAAAATGCCAGGAGTGATTTGTGACAGACGGGTATCAGCAAGAGTGAAAGGGAAGGTCTACTGGACGCTAGTGAGACCAGCTATGTTATATGGGCTGGAGACGGTGGCACTGATCAGAAAGCAGGAGACAGAGCTGGAGGTGGCAGAGTTAAAGATGCTAAGATTTGCATTGGGTGTGATGAGGATGGACAGGATTAGAAATGAGGACATTAGAGGGTCAGCTCAAGTTGGACAGTTGGGAGACAAAGTCAGGGAGGCGAGATTGTGTTGGTTTGGTCATGTGCAGAGAAGAGATGAGGGGTATATTGAGAGAAGGATGCTAAGGATAGAGCTGCCAGGGAAGAGGAAAAGAGGAAGGCCTAAGAGAAGATTTATGGATGTGGTGAGACAGGACATGTAGGTGATGGGAGTGACAAAGCAAGATGTAGAGGACAGGAAGATATGGAAGAAGATGATCCGCTGTGGCGACTCCTAACAGAGCAGCGGAGAGAAGAAGAAGAAGAAGAAGAAGAAGAAGAAGAAGAAGAAGAAGAAGAATGCCCAGTAAGGGCCTTGGCAGTCATTTGGCTTTGAACCCCTGCAGATTTTGTTTTTTCTCTTCTATTTTTCCTGCCCCTCCTTTGCCATCTGACCTTATCATTGGATTCATCTTTAGAGAGTTAAAAATAAATGATTATACAGTGTCGCAGATGGCTGGGGTGGCGACCCAGGCCGGGACGCCCAGGAGGACCGAGGAGGGCTTGCGCTTCCCCAGACCATGTGGGGGGCGATCGCCCTGGTACCTTTGGAGGCCACGGGTATAGCGCTTTGAACCTCCACCCTGTAGGGGCCCGTGGTCACCACCAGGAAGCACCCCATGCCTTTGGAGCCCTGGCCCTCAGCACTTCTGCCGCACCCGAAGTGCTGGGGGGAAGAGGAGCAGGGACACCCGGAGTGCTTCCGGGGATGCAGCCGGTACTTCCGCCACACTGGGGCATGTCGGTGGAAGATTGCCGGGACACACCTGGAGCACATCCGGGGGACCATAAAAGTGGCCGCCTCACTTCATACAATGGCTAGAGTCGGGAGAGAAGAGGGGATAAGGTCTGGGAGGAGAGACAAGGAGGCGGCCTGAAGAAGTGAGGCATTGTGCTGTGGCCAGGACTGCGGATTTTTGGGGTGTGTTGCACTTACATGTAAATATTAGAATGGCAAATAAACGTGTGTTGGGTGACATTGACGTGTCCGCCTGTCTGTGTCCCGGCCGGCTACCACAACATATAAGTGCACTGCTTCTCTAATAATTATGTATCTGTTTTATGTTGATGTGGTTTGTGACCACATGGGGGCACCACTGAGCGCCAAACCCAAGACATAGTAATACAACACATGATTTAGATATTTATTCTTTCTACAGCACCTCTTTAAAAATCGTCCTTCCAATAACAAGCCAATAACACAAAATAGACAATTCTTCCTCCTTTCTACCTCCACTGTTGCCCGCTGCTTGCCGACTCTGACTCCCCGATGTAAGACCGCAGACTCCGTTTAAGTTTGACCTGGGAATGCTTCAGGTGTGAAACCATGTCTTTGAAGAAGCACTTCTAGCCATTGAAAAAGTAGGGAGCCCCCCCGAGACATCACCCTTTATCGATACCCAGGGATTCTGACAGAGCTGCACTTCCAGACTCCAAGTCCTAAGCACCCTTGAGGGTCCCCCAAATGGTCTACCATACGAGGACCACTGCAATCTATCATATGGGGTTTGAAATGCTCCCGATCCTTGGCTTTTATCAGTCAATCCATTTTAGCATACCAGCTGGGTACAAATTTATTTCCTCGCCCCCATGACGGACGATTTACTTGCGTCATTGCACTGGCCTTCCATTCAGGTAATGAATCATCATCTGCTCTTGCCATTCTCCTACTACATCCATCCATCCTTCCATTATCCAACCCGCTATATCCTAGCAGAGGGTCACATGGGTCTGCTGGAGCCAATCCCAGCCAGCACAGGGAGCAAGGCAGGAAACAAGCCCCAGGCAGGGCGCCAGCCCACCGCAGGGCACACACACACCCACCCACACACCAAGCACACACTAGGAACAATTTGGATCGCCAATGCACCTAACCTGCATGTCTTTGGACTGTGGGAGGAAACCAGAGCACCCGGAGGAGTACTGATTTATTTTTCATATGTTATTTATTCATTATTATTCTTTCTAATTTGTATTCGTTTTTCTTAACTGGTAACTATTTCTTTGACATCTTGTAAAGGACTTTTGTATATGAAAATGTCCTATAGAAATAAATGGTGCTGTTGATGTTGTGCACATTTTCTCTTAGCATACGTAGCCAATATCGTCTCTGTCTCTAAAGCATCGATGGGACTGCAGTTGTCCTGATTGCTTTCATAATTGGCAAAGCATGGATCTTACTACTAGAACCCCCCAATAAGTCACACATAGCTAAAAAAAAATGAGATGTCTGCACATGATGTGAGATGACTCCATGCATTTTCTTTCACTTGAGAACTTTACCGTATATACTTGAGTATAAGCTGACCTGAATATAAGCCGAGGTACCTAATTTTACCTACAAAAACTGGAAAAACTGGAAAAACTTACTGACGCTAGTATAAGCCTAGGGTGGGAAATGCAGCAGCTACTGGTAAGTTTCAATAATCAAAATAAATACCAATAAAATTACCGTACATTAATTGAGGCATCAGCTCATTAATTGAGCACACAGCCTAGAATGAGTCTCACAGAGGCTGCACAGCACCACACAGAGCCCACAACAGCTCTTCTACCGCCTGCACACCAAACCAGGTACAGTGGAACCTCAGGCCACGAGGCCAATTCGTTCCAAAACTCTCGTTGTAACCTGATTTGGTTGTGACCTGAAGTAATTTCCCCCATAGGATTGTATGTAAATACAATTAATCCGTTCCAGATCGCACGAACTGTATGTAAATATATATTTTTTTAAAGATTTCTAAGCACAAATATAGTTAGTTATACCATAGAATGCACAGTGTAATAGTAAACTAAATGTAAAAACATTGAATAACACTGAGAAAACCTTGAACAGAGAAAAGTAACACTGCAAGAGTTTGCGCTATACCGCTATGAACTGCTCGCAAAAAAAACACTTTTTTTAATGAGTTTTAAGCACAGGGAAAAAAAGAACATTTGCAAAATCTGCAATATAATAAACCACCAAGAAAAGTAACATTGCAACAATGCATGCTACGAACCGATCGTTGTAAACAGAAGTGAAGTGGAGGTTAAAATCATTAAATACAACGAGGTTAAAACAATGTTCAAATCTGTCTCCTTAAAAACAAGCCCGGCGCATTCTTTAACTGCCATCTCGGCCTTATGCGGCCAGCCCTATCTCTCTCGCTCGCTCTCTCTCTTGTGTGTGTGTGTGTGTGTGTGTGTGTGTGTCCTTCGCACTCTCTCTCTCTCGCTGGCTGCACAGGGAATGCACAGGGAGAGACTGAACACATGCGGAAACCATCGATGCGCACAAACCAAAAGGGAAACTGGCTTGTTCATATACCGAGTGTGTGGTCGTGCACAGATGCAAAAGTTTGGCAAACTTTTTGGTCGTAACCCGATATGTACGTGTTCCGAGACGTTCGTGAACCGAGGTTCCACTGTACTGTACACTCCAGCTTTCTGTCGGGTTGGCGGGGGCAACAGGACCTGACTTGAATATAAGCCAACTCGGCTTATATTCGAGTATATACGGTACTTTAACACCTAGGCCTAAGGTTCTGGGTTCAAATTCCATTACTGACACTGTGTGACCACGAGCATGTCACTTCACCTGCCTGTGCTCCAACTGGAAATACAGAAAATGTGACCATTTGTATCTCAAATGTTGTAAGTCGCCTTAGATAAAGATGTCAGACAAATAATAATATTAATAATAACACCAAATGCCAAGCAGATGCATGCTGAATAGCTTGTAAAACACTGACACCTATGCACGTGAACACACATTAAAAATCTGTTCAATGCACAAATAACACTTGCATATTAAAACACATCTGTCTTGCTGTAAGTCCAACTTCATAATTCTTCACAAAACCCATCTACTATTTCACTTCGCTCCATCTTCCCTGTAACCCTGCCCTGAATAATCAGGTTTAGAAGATATGGGTAGATGAAAAACACAATTAACTAATGTGACCGGTAGGGGGCATGCCACTGAGCTCTGAAGCCACAAACACAACAGCACCACCACAAGTTCTAGGTTCAATGAATAATTTATTTTAACAAGACGTCAAGCAAAATGACCCCTTTTATTGGTTAACTAAAAATATTACAATATGCAAGCTTTCGAGGCAACTCAGGCCGCTTCTTCAGGCAAGGTGTAATGGATTATATGGATTACATCTTGCCTGAAGAAGGAGCCTAAGTTGCCTTAAAAGCTTGCATATTGTAATCTTTTTAGTTAGCCAATAAAAGGTGTCATTTTGCTTGACTTCTCACTACATTCATAATGGCTAACACGGTACAACACCCTAATACTAACTTACCTTAACAAATACCTTCACACAGTTTATTTTTAAGCATTCACACAAGCACAATTGCTTTTTCTTTCTCTTCCTCCTTCCTCTCCTTCCACTCCTCCAGGTGAGCTTCATCCTCCACCTCCCAGCTCTGAGTCTCCAAATGGAAATAAGGTGACTCCTTTAATATAAGACCTGGTAGTACTTCCGGTGTCATGGAAGGTGTGGGAAGAACTTCCGGGTGAGGCATAAGTTCTCCAAAATAGGGAGAGATTCTTTTGGCAGTGCCCTCTGGTGGAACCCAAGGACAGCAACAGGTTTGCTTTTCAAGGCTACGGGTCCCATGATACCCTGCAGGTGTCCAAACTGGGAGGTGACCTGAGAAGCATTGCCACTTCCTGTATTGGGGGATAAACCCAGTCCATTCACAACACCCCAATTGCCCTGACTGGGATAGAAATGATTAGCCATCCCAGCCTGGTTGCTTCTTCTATTACACTGTCTGTTCATCATGGCCTCCCATCCATGAAAGACAGGGGTGTCCAACTCCGGGCCTGGTGAGCCACAGTGGCTGCAGGTTTTCATTCCAACCATCTTCTTAACTAGTGAGCCATTTTTGCTGCCCATTAACTTGTTTGGCCTTAGTTTTAATTGACATCACTCAGACAGCTAAGTTGTTTCTTTTTCCTTAATGAGCAGCCAAACAATAATGAGACACAAAACAAGCCGCCACATGACCAGCTTACCTGAAAATAAAGAAAGATGAAGGTCTCGGTCATGCTGGTCTGCTCAGGGCACCAAAACATCTTGATGGCGGTCTTAGAAAAAACAGAAAATCAACAGTCTGCTGTGACAGAATGACAGCAGCAACAAGTCATGATATTCAATAACGGCTTTAATTAACAGCAAGAATTGGCTTCTCATTAAGAAACTGGTTGGAATGAAACTGGCTGAAGTTTCACGTTCCAATGTAGCTGGTCATCTGTTGGCTCGTTTCACATATCTTTTCTTTTTGGCTGCCATTTAATGAAGAAATTAATCAATTTAGAGGACTGAATCCTAAAAAACAGGGCTATTAAAATGAAGGGAAAAGGAGTTAATTTGCAGTGAAAACTGGTCACTGATTAGGAAAAGGGTTAGAATGAAAACCTGCAACCACTGCGGCCCACCAGGCTTGGAGTTCAACACCCCTGCTGTAGAGGATACAAATGTTCTGAAAGCAGGGATCAGAGCTACAGTATAATGTAGTAATGCAGAATTGCACTCCTACCAAGTAATATATCAAATAAGTCTTTATAAAATAACACAAAAGATGCAAAATTTAGATCGAATGGAGGAGTTTAGAAACCAGAGAGAAATCGGAGACGGTTTATCACCAGAGTGACTGCAGTAGCCATAAAACTCTTTATATGTTGTGGAGTTGTTGCCTAACCAGTGAATGCTAACATTTCCTTAACAGTAATAACTGAAAGAGATGGATGACTGGGCGAGTGTAGTCTTTGCTTATATTTCCAGATCATTTCCTTTCCCATGATGCATATGGAGTCCAGTTTCAGTTCTACAATATTTTCTGCTGTCTCAATAATATGCTGCAGTTTATGTTTCATCTGAGCAGATGCATTGCCATACCAGACTGCTACAGAGAAAGGGGGGTTGATTTCTTTTACAGAGTTGACCAAATGTGCATAGTGAATATAAGAGATTAAACTATGAACAGCAAATTGAAATAAGACAAATAAAGAAAACAGACACAAATATGATAGTCAAGATATAATAGTTAACTGTGCTTAAAATAAAGATGTATCTAATGAGATAAATATGTGAGGAGATGAAGGGAATCAATAAAGATACAGATAATAAATGACAAGCACAGGGCCAAAAAGACTAAAGAAGAGGAAAAAACCTAAAGGTATGCATATAAGTACTGGGAAATTTAGACCCATAGGTAAAGCAAGAAGGATCCAAGGTAATCCCCATGACATGTCGACAGCGAGGAGCAGGATTTCCAGATCTCGAAAAAATTTATAGCCCAAAGACAGCATAAAAATAGTGAATTTCTCAAAAAAAATACCCCAATACGTGAGGTAGACAAAACGACACACCAGACTGCGGGGGGACATATCATCAAAGCTTGAGACCACCCTCAGAGATATTTCATGAGTGATATACTGTATACCATCATACACCTGGAGGGGGACAGGGTCTCAGTGACACTAAAGAACATACACAAGTCTGAATAGCAGGGGATAGGGTGCCAGATGGATGAAAAGCATATTCAAATATGGTTTGAAAAATAGCCCAAAATACCACATTGCTTTTAAAAAAGTAGCCCAAAAAACTGCAACCTGCAAAAGCCAATTTTTCCACCTGCTGAAAGTAAAAAAATAGCCCAACTAGAAGAGAAAACTCTGGACCTGGCAATACTAGCGAGGAATCCGATATGACACAAGTCCAAATAGCAGTGGACAGTGTGCCAGATGGATGAAAAACATATTAAAAAATAGCCCAAACTAACTAACTCACTAATTAAGAAGATAGTTAGAATGAAAGCCTGCGGCCACTGCAGCCCACCAGGACTGGAGTTGGACACCCCTGATGTAAGGCAACACCCAGTCGGGACACCAGTCCCTCCATGTGGCCATTCACACTAATGACACTTGTAGCCAGTTTGTGGATGAAAACCGAGACTTGACTTTTTACAGGATGCTTGCATGCTGGACTATCATTCATTTTTTTTCACTTATCCATATCATGGAGTAATTTGCTGAACCATGGAAAATTCTGTTTGTGGCTATTTTTGTTGATCTTCAGAAACTACCCATAAATTCATATAAGAGAGATTGTAATTACATTCGGTTTTCGAAGAATGCATTATCAGTGTTACAGGAGACGTCTAATCAATATGCCATGTTTGCTTGGATTATGTGTTATTGATCACAATACATACACAGATGTATAAGGAAGAATGAAATATTCATTTAAGTGCACTTTTGTGTCATATTTAAAGGTCATATGAGTAGTAGTGCATATAGAAATACTATATAAAATATGCCATACAAAAAAAATAAGCTGAATTGTATTGCATTGAAAGTGGAAATGAGCTTATGAGAACAAATGTAACTGAATTACTATACTGTATATTTCTCCCCTCACTGCTCTATATCTAAAGCCATTTCCAGGAATTGCAATACGTGTTTTGAAGAATAAGAAAATCATTTACTCCTAAGACAAGGTGAAACCTCTCAAATTGTGAAATAGTCACAGAAAGAAATAAATGATGTGATTATGCTTAAAATGAAGATGGATAGATTGGTTATTTTTTTTCTACTGCCTCACGCTCATAATACAGTAGGAAACTGGGGCAGAACGGTGGCAGAAGGAAATTACATTTATATTAACAATAAACTGCTGTTTGTGTCCAGGAAAGAAAGAATTCCTTTTATCTTGCGAGATCTGTTTTACTTCAGGATAAGAGGCGCTCTCTTCCCAAGATCTCAGCTGTTTGAAAGTGCTCTAGTTGTTAACCAAATGTCTCGTCCCCCTTATCAATACACCCCATAAGTGCAGAATCATCTGCATAAAAATGATAACCCAGTCCAAAGCTATGAATAATATGGCTAAGGAGAAGCATGTAGATACAGAAGAGCAGAGTGCCGAGGACTTTTTGGGCAAGTAAAGAAAACAACAACAATGTGAATCACACAAGGTAATGCCTCAATGGGCTTTAACAGGCCCTGTTTTGTGACAGTCCCCAAGGCCTTGACTCTCTAAGAAGACAAGTAAATACTCCCAAAAAATCCTTGTAGAAAAAAAAAAAAACAATGGAAGAAATCTTCCAGGTAGGTTGGACATACAATGTGTGTTAAAGAATGGGGTAAATAGAGCACACGAAACAGAACACACGTAATCCTCATCACGGAGCTGGATGGCTGGTACATCATGGCCACCTCTGAAATACAATACAATAATAGAAACATCTTTATTCTGGTACAGTTCTCCTCAGAAAGTGTAGGCACAGAGTGCTGTAACAATGCAAGAAAACATTAAACCACTTATTAAATACAGAACTATCTTATATGATGACACTGACTTGTTCAAATACATCAAAGACAAAATAGAAACTAATTAGCATAAATGAAAAACAACACTTTCTGCCCCTGAGCTAATTGTAGAACCACAGCCAGACTGTAGAAGTGAACTTGTTACGATCAAACTGAAGATATAGAATTTCTCAGTTTAGTGGGGTTCTGATCAGAAAGCAGGAGACAGAGCTGGAGGTGGCCAAGTTAAAGATGCTAAGGTTTTCATTGGGTGTGACGAGGATGGACAGGATTAGAAATGAGGACATCAGAGGGTCAGCTTAAGTTGGACGTTTTGAAGACAAAGTCAGAGAGGCGAGATTGTGTTGGTTTGGACATGTGCAGAGGAGACATGCTGGGTATATTGGGAGAAGGATGTTAAGGATAGAGCTGCCAGGAAAAGAGGAAGGCCTAAGAGAAGGTTTATGGATGTGGTGAGAGGGGACAGGCAGGTGATGGGTGTAACAGAACAAGATGTAGAGGACAGAAAGATATGGAAAAAGATGAATCGCTGTGGCGACCCCTAACAGGAGCAGCTGAATGAAGAAGAAGAAGAAACTGAGGAACTCTTTTGTGCATCAATCAATCCTTAAACTAGATATGTAACTTAACTCCAGTTCAAATGTACATTACATATTGTGTTTTGAGATGTTAAGTCAAGTCAAGTTGGGGAGCATGCACTGGTAAAGTGCATTGCCGCACCCACCACACGACAAAACAGCTCGGCAACCCGGTTGGCAACACCCCAGGCAGACAAGTGGTCCAGTCCCACCCTCCGGAAATGACCTTCTGTCTGCTGTAGCCAGGTGTTACATGGGCAACCTCTTGGTCTGGTCCTGCCACTCGGGTCACCAACAATGAGGATCCTGCAAACTGGAACACCACTGGGGAATCACGCCACAGGGCTGTAGTGCCGTAGCTGACGCTCCCTCACAATGCAGGTAATGTGCCTAATTCGGGACTCAATGAGCAACACAAATTCAGACCGGTGGTACCCAAGGATTCTCCAAAGAGACACAGTACTGAAGGAGTCCAGTCTCGATCTCAGGTCACTGGACAGCGTCGATGTATCTCAACCATATAGCAAGACAGGAATCACCAGGACTTGAACCTTTGTCCTTTTACAAAGATATCAGGGGTGCCACACACCCCTTTACAGCGACCTCATGACCTCCCAGTCCGTCTACTGACTTCATAAGAAGAGTCACCAGAGGCATGAATGTTACTGTCAAGGTAAGTATTTAGTGTCATGTTAAATGTATTTTGAGTTACTTGACTGGTGCTGCAATGGAGTTGCTGTGATGCAAGAACATTTTCAGACTTGTCTGACAATAAAGTATTATTATTGTAAAAAACAAAAAAACTTGTTTACAAATTCAGTAAGGTGGGACAAAGAAGAGATCACTGGAAGAAAATAAAGCTTCTGCCTCCCTAGTGCTTTTTGATCTGCAAATTAAACAAACCCTTTCCACCATTTTAACAGGAATAATTATCTCGTAATTCTCCAGATGAAATCATTGCATGTAAATTGGAGTCCACACAAGATAACACATAAGCAACAAAAGATCCAAAGCGAAAGAATATACAAAAAAAATATAGAAAATAGAGAAATATATGTGGGTCTTGCTAGCACTGTTAACAGCACAAGTGGCTTGTATGTCATGGTTAGGAGTCATAAGCATTAGAACAATTTTGATGAGAACAGGCCAATCAGTCCAACAAACCTTGTCAATCCTATTCATCTAATTTCTCCAAAATGACATCAAGTTGAGTTTTAACGGTCCCTAAAGTCTTACTGTCTACTACACTACTTGATAACTTACTCCATACTTTTATAGTTTTCTATATGAAGAAAAATAACGTCAAGGGTCAGAGGGTATAAAGTTCATTTCATGGGGTCATTTCATTGTCCGAGTTTGCGGATATCTCACAAAAAGACAAAAAGAAAAATGTCTAAGCTTGTTTGTTTCTTTGTAGTTCTCTTTATTGCTTTGGGTTTGATGTTTAAGATGTTTCAAGTTCCTTTCCTCTGATTTCTTTTCTTCCAGCTGTAGCCTTAGGTTTGGTGTTGACTCATGTTTATCTTAGGGTCCATCCTCTTGCCTTCAAAGCATAACACACAAGGAGAAGAAACTTGAAAAGTACTTGTACAGTTTCAACAAATACATGAATAAGACCAGTTGCAAACCATTAAAAACTTTTCTACCAGGCTTCTCTTTAAGAAGGAGCAACCCCAAAGTTCTGCAAAGCAAAGACCATGCCATACTTGTTTCACTCAAATGTTTATTACATGCAGGTTTTCTCTCTAAAGTATCAGAAGTGGGTGGGCAACACCATGTAGTGCCCGTGGTAAAGAAGAATGGATCAGTAAAGATATGTGGGGACTTTAGGGTTACAGTTATCTTTTAAGTCTCACATCAATAACATCTCCCGGTCTGCATATTTCCACTTGCGTAACGTTAATCTTATTCGCTCCTCCCTCACTCCCCACACCACTGCTATCCTCGTTCATAGCCTCATCACTTCTCGTCTCGATTATTGCCATTCCCTTTTCTTTGGTCTTTCTCGCAAATCTCTTTATAAGCTTCAACTGGTCCAGAATTCAGCTGCCCGTATCACTACTAGAACCCCCTCTATTCACCATATCACTCCTGTCTTGCAGCAGCTTCACTGGCTTCCAGTTAAGTTCCGTATTCAATTCAGAATTCTTCTGTTAACTTTTAAGGCTCTCCACAACCTTGCCCCTCCATATCTGTCTGACCTCCTCCATGTCGCCATTCCCTCCCGTACCCTTAGATCCTCTTCCTCCATCCACTTGACTGTCCCCTTCATCCGTCTTACCACAATGGGGAGCAGAGCATTCAGTTGCTCTGCTTCCCAGCTATGGAACTCACTACCATCCATCCATCCCTTCTCTTCCGCTTATCCGAGGTCAGGTTGCGGGGGCAGCAGCTTGAGCAGAGAGGCCCAGACTTCCCTCTCCCCGGCCACTTCTTCTAGCTCTTCCGGGAGAATCCCAAGGCGTTCCCAGGCCAGCCGGGAGACATAGTTCCTCCAGCATTTGTTTAAGGCTGCTTTTTTTCTTTAATTACAATTGCTCTATATGATTTGAATTTTTGTATTTTAGTTTTGTTTATAATGTGTGTTTTATCTATTGTTTGGTGTCCTTGAGTGTTCAGAAAGGCGCCTACGAATAAATAAAATGTATTATTATTATTATTTTTATTATTATTACAGTGAACTTCCAAATGCTAAGACACCTTTTCCATGCCTTGATTATAGTTCTGCAGCACTTGTAGGGGGTTAGCCTTTTAGGAATATCGATTTTTAACAAGTACACCTGCATATACTAGTGAAGGAAGCTCTGAACACCATATATCACAATAAACACTAACAAATTTTAATATTTCGAAAACAGATTAATTGTGGACATTGCGTCAACCTAAGATTGGTTTCTCCAAAGTATTCCAGGAATCGAGTGTATGCAAGAAGACATGGTAATTATGAAGTGCATGCCTATGGAACTTGACAAAGTTGGAAATGAGGTTAGGGGAACTACAATTGAATTTGCAAAAATGTGAGTTGTTAAGGAATATAATTGTATTCTGTGGCCACAAAATGGACAAAGAATAATGAAGTTCAAGACATACGTCCAGGCTCTAAACCAGTAAATGCAACACAGTTAAGGTCCTTCATATGGCTTAAAAATTGCGACAGGAAATTTCTCCACAACGTTTTCGGTACGTTAGTTCTGAATCAGCTCTTAGAAAAGAAAAAGAAATGGTAATGGACTGACCAACGTACAAGAGCCTTTTTGAAAGCTGGACAACTTATCACTTCAGAATAGGCAATGACACATTAAAAGTCAGTTAAACTTGTTCTCACAAATCGAAGGAATAGGGAAGAGAGACCAACAGCTTTTGCATGAAGACTGTTAAATTAGGGGGATGAAGTCTCACGGGGCCAGACGTAATTCTCAAACAAGAATCAATGTCTGGGGACAATTTGTTTAAACATTTGTACTGAATAGCAGCCAAGTCCAACGCTGAAAATTAATTTCTTCCTAAAACAACACAGCTATTTTCCTCTAGTCTATGCACTTGAAATGTTCAGGGCTGCAGTGTCCCATTTCTACTTCTGTATTAGAAAGATATGGATTATTAACTATGGAAAAAAATGGAAAGAGAAAAAGAAGCTAATCAAAAGAACTGACAGTGACAGAAAATAGAAAGCTTAATTACTGTTATCAATTCAGGAGCTTAGTGGCACAAGACAACTAAAGTTTTTGAATACACAATGGGAAGTCAGAAATTCAAAAGTACACTTTATGAGAAGGATTTTGGAGCTGTAGTGGACTCATCACTATCAACTTTCAGATTGTGTTCAGAAGCCATTAAGGAGGCTAAGAGAATGTCAGGTTATATAGCGTCCTGATGTGGAATTAGCCTGATAGATTACCCTTTGGCATTAATGACTAGAATATTATTATTGGATAAGCTGCTTATACAGAGAATTTAAACTTACGTATCAATGCATTCTCAATCAAGTTAAAGCTAGCTTTATGTTATATATGTTGTCACACATGTGCGCATGAGAGGCAACTAAAAGGACCAACAGATTGTAATTCCATGCCAGGCCGGGGAGTGGCGGAGTGCGCTAACCCTATCTCCGCAATCTCTACAGACTAAACAAGGGAAACTCTGCCTGGTTCTGACGAAGTCACTTTCGGTTTTGGCACGATAACCTCACTTCCCGTTACGGACTCGAGGATGTCAATTTCCTGTTCCGCCCCCAAGAATGTCACTTCCAGTTCTGGGCCTCAATCACGTCACTTCTGCCAATCTGCCTTAAAAGCAAGGCAACCTCCACTTTGTATTCAGTTCTGTTTTGGTCTCAACTCTGTACACAACTGTGCAACATATTTACCTCTTGCAGCCAGGATTTAAGTATATGGGTCGCTGCCCCAAACATTTTTCGTGTGTCAGGACTATTCATTTCACAAAGTGTTAATTATTAAAGGCTTGTATGCCTGCTGGTGGTAAGTCAAGGACAGTGTGTAATATAAGAACACTTAAGAAAACTTTATCTTATGTGTGGGTCCTCCTACTCTCCTACCCTAATGGTGGGAATTGATCAGTAAATAAGTTTTGGACACTTGCACAAGGTAGGAAGTAATGATGGCCAGTTTCGGTCAGGCGCTGGACATTAGGTAATGGTGAGCATGGACATTAGGAAATGGTGGGAAGAGCTAGAAGGATGCGAATATTTTGCATACATGATAGGAAATGAAATGTGTATAAACTGATGCACTTCCTAGTTTAAGTGCTTGCACCATGGTTTATTACACATTGCTGTGTAATAAAGACTGCAGCATAGGATTTAAACTTCCTCCTTCCTGTCTTTGCTTAAGAGTCATTTCTACCATACTGAAATGAGGAGTACAAGACCAAGGTGGCTATGCTCATCTGGAGTACTATGTGCAGTTTTGGTCTACAAAAAGGACATAGCAGTGCTGGAAAAAGTCCATAGATGAGCAGCTAGGCTGATTCCAGGGCTGAGTTATGAGGAAAGATTAAAAAAGCTGAGCCTTTACAGGTTAAGCAAAAGAAGATTAAGAGGAGACCTGACTGAAGTGTTTAAAATTATAAAGGGAATTAGTCCAGTGGATTGAGACTGTGACTTTAAAATGAGTTCATCAAGAACACAGGGACACAGCTGGAAACTTGTTAAGGGGAAATTTCACACAAACATCAGGAAGTTTTTCTTTACACAAAGAACCAGAGACACATGGAATAAGTGGCCAAGTAGTGTGGCAGACAGTAGGACTATAGGGACGTTCGTAACAAGACCTGATGTTACTTTAGAAGAATTAAGTGGATAGGAACAGCAAGCCTTGTTGGGCTGAATGGCCTTCTCTCGTCCAGACTGCTCTAATGTTCTAGTTTGTAAATCGTAATGAGTGCTGTAACAGAAGAGACGCACACATACATAGACCAATTCAGGTAATTGGCACTACGCATCTGAGAAGAGCTTCTGCCTGCTACGATGTCTTTCTGTCATTTTGACTATTGCATCACTATATAACATACACACAGCAATTTTTTAATCCAGGTAATAAATTATGTTAAAAGACAGATTATCAACCATTACTTTCAATTTTCAATCCACGGAAAGATATTTTAACTGATTGCAGCACGGCTACAACTTTTCACATTATTTCAGATGGGTATAACTAGACATCTCTTTGAACAAAACCCATTTGCTTTTTATAAAATTCATCTTTATGGTAATGATACTGTAATATGCCTGTATGCTAAGGCTCTTAACTGCTCATCTGCTTTTCAGAAACTTCAAAAAGTGCTTTTTTGATCTAAATTAGTTTAACACAAATAAAACTAAGTGTATACTTTTTATCTAAGGTACGTAGTATTGAGTTTACTATTTTTGTTTTCACACTCTTGACTGAACACACGTATAGGTGGTTTTATCTTATAAATATCTCGGAATATGGATTGATTATAAACAGACCTTTAAAACTCACAAAGAGGAACTTACTAAACCTCTAGGCGTCAGACATGGATTCTCACACGGAAATAGGTCATGATTCTCCTTGGTTAAAGAGAAAACAATGCTTAGTCAGCATTTTTATCAGTTCTTCAATATGATGATTTTATTTATATCAATTTGGCCGACCCTTTTTTGAAATCCTTAGACAGTGTTGTATGATGTGCAGGCTTCTAGAATGAGAATCAGTGGTCATTGTCGGCAATTAATATAAACTTGAATTGGAACTTGAACTTAAATCATTGCAGGGTCATGGGGGATAAACTCGCTATACTGGTTTCACGTTAGTAACTAGCACAAGATGAATATTAGTTGTAGACTTCTGTCTAAATTTTAAGTAAATTTTGAGTAAAATATAGAAATACAGTATAGAAAAAGGTCATATATATTGTAATGGATGGCAGGCATGAGATGGTGTACCTGCCAGGACAGTTCCTGGCTCCTTAACTGGCCCGAAGGTCAAGGGAGTGTGCGGCCAAGAAGAAAGGCAGGCTATTCCCTGCCAATGTTGAAGTAGGTATGCTGGTGTCCAGGCAGGTATGGATGAAGAACCTTACCCAGTCAGGAGGCCAGTATGACAGAGGGACAGGGGAAGACCACCTGTGAGAGCTACATGCTCCCATCGACATTCATCCCTCAGCCAGGAAACCCGTATGCACACCTGCAAGGCATGCTGGGAACTGTAATCAAGTGAGGAATCCTTGTTGTGTTCCATGGGTGCTGCCAGGGAGTACTTCAGGGTCTCTACTTTGTGGAGCTTCTGCTTGATCCGGAGGCACTTTCTACATGCAGTGTGTTAGCGCCACAGGTACTCCCGGGTCTTGTATAAAAGGAGCCACTCTGCCTCATCTGGGCAAGTTGTAGTTGGATGGAAGAGGACAAATCTTGTCAGGGAGGAGTGGAAGAAGAGAGAGAAGATAGAGAGAACTGTATCGTATTGTGCTTGAGCATAACTTGGGAAGAAATCTATTAAAGGTATTTTTGTAGTAACAAACCATTTGAACCTGGGAATAGTGTCTGTAAAGTTGTGGCTGGGGATCGGGGTGCTGCAATGCCTCCTATTGGTTGTTCTATCTATCTATCTATCTATCTATCTATCATATAGTGCCTTTAATATTTATCTATTGATCAAATGATTGATCAATCAAATTATTGATAGACAGACTACAATGACCAGTCAGTCAACCTATATTTCTAGTGCTGCTAAGAATGTCTGCTGTTCTAAAACCCGAAACTTTAAATGACCCCAAGTAACACCACTTATGATGCGCCTTAGCTTAGCATCAGGACATGTATCTCCATAACCCCAAGTAGCTAGTGGTAAAAGCCAAGATAAAAATGTAATCTTATGTTTTAATGAAAAACAGAGCTAGCAAATTATCTGATAGAATAGGTGACTATGAAGACCCATGCTTGACAACAGCAGACAGCATCAAACTTTTCTGTGAAACGATCTCATGTTACTCATGTCGCATAATCCACAGGGCAACTTATTCAGTTTGTTGAATAAACCATGTCCAGAAAGTGCTCTGACAAACGAAAGTGGAACGCGCTCATACGTGACCGAGCAATTCAATTGTAGATCCACCTCCCATACATTTGAGTGCATTCCTTACATTAAGTAGTTTATATAACAAGACTTCAGTAAAAATTCACGTTTGTGAAGTTCTGAAAATACATTTGGACGATTTGACACATGGAGATATTTTGAGGATGTTTTGATATTACTATCTATCTATCTTCTACAACTGTATATAAAAAATGAATCAATAAGTACAATAAGGTCTGTGTGTGCAATCCTTCAGAGCAATGTGATTGGTTCGTCTGGCTTTGGTTTGATTTGCTTTTAGTGATTTATGTTCCCTAATTTTTTTGCCTTGGCACCAGATGCTTACGGAATAAGTTGGTCTTTTAAAAGTGATGAGACTCTTTAGCATGGCAGTAGTTTTAAAACATTAACACTGATATTTTATTCCAGTTGTAGTTGTTGAACTGTATATGTATAATCTGTATACTTACTGTATGAGAGGAAATCAGAAAATTAAGCAATTGCAATTAAACAATAGGAAGGTTTAAAAGCAATTTATTTGATCAGCTGGGCAAAATCACCCCAAAGTGTTTGGAATGTCTAGTGTAATTATTCATTTGAAAGAGTTATATGTAGTCCAAAGGATGCTCCTGAATTCTTGTAAAGGATTTACAGTACACACTTCAGACCTTGCATGTATACGTTTTCTTGTAAACTGAAAGACTGATTTGAAAAGTGTGATCATGTTTTGTGAATCTCACTCTGTATCATCATCCTCACTTACAACACCTCAGCATGGCTTCATCTGCATAGGATGTACTTTCAACATCTTGTTCCAGAAATGAGTAGGAAAAAATGAATGGCTGCAAGTATACTTTTATCACTAAATGATATTTAGGAGTACAATAAACTTGATTTAATATGTTTAGGATAATTTAAGCAGAAAAGCAATTAGCCAAAACAGACCTGAGATTAGTGATGCTAGGAAGTATAAAATGAAGAAAATGTCATCATTTGTACCTTTTATGTCAGCCTAAGTGTGTGCCATTTACTAGAGCTGAAAATTTGAGCACAGATGGAAAGTACATTATTGTTTTTTTAATGGGATTCAGTACTGATTAGGGGCTACTGTGACACTAAGAGTTCAGAAATAGTGGGGATTTATTAGGACAACCTTGCAAGAACGGTAAGAATTTCTCTGCCTATGTGATTGCATTATTGTGCCAAAAAGAATATAAATGGAGATAGCAAACTTTATCAAATATTATTTAGGAATTTACCAGATAAATATGATATATGTACATACATGCATACAAACATATGTTCTCAAACCTAACTTGTCCAGTGAAGGTTCATAGGAGCTTTATAAATCTTTAATTATACAAAACAGAGTAGAGTGAACCTATGTATTCCTGTTCATCGATTCATTTACTTGTCCCATTCCTCCATCAATCTTCAAGCACACTTTACAACAGGGGAAGCAGACTACTGGACAAAACAACCACGGGCATACTTGAATACTCCAGTTGTAGAAATGCAAGCAGCCTAACCTGCACGTCTTTAAGGTATGGAAAGAAGCCATATCACTTCTCACTAAGAGAGACCTGATGTGCAGCAAACTCCACCGCGCAGCAACAGCGTCGTGCTAATGACACAGATGAAGAGACACAATGTCGAAAGGAAGTAAATGCAGAGGCTCAACAAC
>JANRMT010062823.1:8511541-8532519 GCA_026402145.1 Polypterus bichir lapradei
CAAATTCCAGTCTTTCAATAGCAGAGTCCTCTTGGGTCTTCTTCCATTAAGCTCACTGTCACTCCAAAAGTGATGGATGGTGCAATCAGACACTGCTGGACCTTGACCTTGGAGTTCAGCTAGTCTCTCTTTGGAAGTTGTCCTTGGCTTTTTGTCTACCATTCTCATTAACCTTCGGTCCATTCTGGGGTTGCGTCCAAGGAGGTTGGCTACAGTCCCATGGACCTTAAACTTCTTATTGTCACAGGAACATCAAGATGCATGGAGAGGGCCTTCTAGCCTTTGTCTTTACCATGCTTGTCTATCATTTCTCTTTTGCTTACTCTGGTCTGTGTACATTAAGGGACACACGATGACACCAAGCAGTAGAGTGACGACATTGAAGTTGTCTGAATGACTGACTGCATAATTGAAGACGTGTGTGATACTAATTAAAGAAAACAGCAAGTTGGAATAAAATTCCTTGAATCCGGTTATTTATGATTTTTATTAGGGAGCCTAACAAATGTGTCCAGGCCATTTTAGAATTTCATTGTAGAATAAGCAATACTTGATCTCTTGTCACACTTGCTTTGCTTTACTCGATGACATGTAAAAGGCATGCAGGTACATCGGCGACAATTTCTTTTCACTTCATCACCTTTCAGGAGGCAGATAACACTTTTTCAATAACCTTTAAGGGGACCAACAAATTACTCCACATCTCTCCTAACTGGACATAACACCCCAAAACTGGGATTTTGCTTTGAGACTTTAAGCACATGGATGTTGCCCTTGAGATATGTTGTTCTTTTGTAATTTATATTTTTTGTATATTTGCAGAGTGATGGTTACATTTGTTTTGTTATATTCTGAGTTAGTGAAAGTATTTATATACCATATTTCTTTGTAACAGATCACTTGTGTGAAACAATAACCTGCTCCTTAATTTATTTTATCATTTTATCATAGTTATCAAAGCTGTCGGAGAGAGCTACAGAAATCACCTTTTTTAAAACAAACAAACAAACAAAAAAAAATATTGGTTCTAGCTTTACTGATCAGTGTGATTTTTTTTGACATCAAAAGGAATGTTTTTGTCCTCATTTCTTTCTGGACTATGCCATGTTCAGGTCATTTTATTGTTGTATAGCACTCACCTCTGAGGCACAGAGTGCTGTGAAAGGTTGTCAGGTAAAATGCAAATACAAATATAACAAATGACTATATAATGAGTACACATTATAAAATAATACAGATTTGTTTAAACAGACAGGAAAAAAAGTAAATGGAAAACCAACCATTTCTGTCCATTAATTAATTGTGGAACTATGGCCAGTGGCCAACAGATGAGAGGAAAACTAAAACTCACTCAGCAGCATCCTTGGGGAAAATGAAGCCTTGCGGGGGTCCATGGTCAGTCATAAGAAACAAAAGTCCTACAGAACTCGACCAACTCACTGCCCACCACCTCCTGGGCATTGTACAGCATAAATCTGTAATGGCCGCGGTTAACACCACAGTTCAATTTCCTTGCTTCATAGTTTAAAAAGCTAGAAATTATGACCACTAAAGTGATTTTTATTCTTGGAATTTCTGTATCTAGGAAAAATAAAAATGAATGCTTACTTGGAACATTTTTATTGAGTCAAGCAAAACTGGTAACTTTAAAAACAGTTAGAAATATGGGTAAAAATGCAGTAGCAAGTACAGTAATACTTTATTAATGTATAAGGCGTTCATTCATAGAAGATTGTAAAGTGAACTGACTTATCAAACAGACGTACTTGGAGAAATTTGAGGTAGAAGTAAAGTTTTGTGTTCAACAGAAAATGAATGTCTCGTGGTAAATGTAAGAAGAAAAGTCTGACTGTTTCCATATGGTAGAGACTGGTGTCTGTTAATATGACCATAATCGTATTATTATTGTAAATCAAAAATTTAAAATCTATCTATCTATCTATCTATCTATCTATCTATCTATCTATCTATCTATCTATCTATCTATCTATCTATCCAGCATATAGCACCTTTCACATATCTATCTATCTAGATTTAAAATTTCACACTTTTTTATTTCAGTGAGGCTCAAAGGAATATATAATTTAACGTACAATATTTGTGTATTCACTTGAATGGCATTGTTCTTTACCTCCGGAAAGGGCTATTGTGGAAAAAAAAGTGAGCCAGAATATTAATTAACTAAAGGGGGTCTTAACAGACGGTTCATTCTCTAAAGAATGGACAAATATCATTTCCCCACATCACTTCTCATATAGGCTTAGATACATAATAGAATGTGAAAAACAGGTCGGCTTCTGCTGAGTCCACACGTCTTGTTTCCGGTTCGTTTAAACAATGACTGCTGTGTTAAAGCAGTGAAACGAGGAAGCCACTTATTCCTGTTTGTTTCATAGGTCTAGCTTACCTTGGCAGAAATATATAATTGAAAACAATGGATATTATTTGGATACTTTCATGCTATGCATAATAATGAATCATTTTTATTATTTTTTTTTTACTCTATTGAGATTAATCAGAATTCAACATTTCCAGACTGCTTTTTGTAGCGTGCTTAGCCTGACTAAAAATTAGGAAAAAATGAATTTGCTTTAGGAAGAAGAGTTCAAAAGTTCTTTACAATCTCTCATTCATTTATTAATGTTGCCCTCAATTAATTTAGCAGGCTGAACCATTTATAACCTTTCGGATGTTTCAATATCTTTGAGTGATTACTTCATAATAAATCTTTTTCTTTCTGTTCACTTGGTGGGAAAGAAGGAACTTGATGTGATTTGAATAAAATGTATTACTGTATGTCTTAGTGATCTGTAATATCATTTATTTATTGTAATGGAAACATTCAACTCAATAAAATATATAAAAAAGAATGGTGAGTTTGTGTGCTATAAGAATGCAGACAGCTAGAGGTTTATTTTTTTCATGAATTCTGCAAACAGGACTGTTTGAATTCATATCCTTAATCTTAAATTGGTCATATCTCAACGACAATGTTAACCGGACATAATGAAGGCTATACAGCTTTCCTTTTGCAGATGAACACTGTTCACCAGCTTAAAGAGTCCTTCACTAACTGTATTAGTTTTGGCATATTTTATTAATAGTAATCATTTATATTGTTGGAAATTTAAACATTGTGATATAAGGAAATTATATCTGCATTATAAATAAAATACAATTTAACTCCAGAAAAGAAAGACTTACTTTTGATCTTATGAGAACTGTTTCAAGCAAGAAACAGGTGGGCTTTTCTTGCCAAGAACTGAGTTGTCGGACTGTCTTCCACCACACTGCCTAATGGACATTCAACCAGATGTATGTTTTCATTAATTATTGGAATTAACTACATTACTACATGTCTTACTGAACTGTAATTCAATTTATTAATTTTTATGGAAACTTTAAAATCAATAAAATCCGAGTATATAAAAAAGAATGGCGAGTTTGTCTCTTAAAACACTGGACTTCTAGAAGTTCTATCTATCTATCTAGTGCCTTTCATATCCATTTATCTATCTATCTATCTATCTATCATTTTTAGTTAATATACTGTCATTAACGTTCATCTATCTATCTATCATTTTTAGTTAATATACTGTCATTAACGTTCATCTATCTATCTATCATTTTTAGTTAATATGCTGTCATTAACGTTCATCTATCTATCTGTCTATCATTTTTAGTTAATATAGTGTCATTAACTTTCATCTATCTATCTATCTATCTATCATTTTTAGTTAATATAGTGTCATTAACGTTCATCTATCTGTCTATCTATCTATCATTTTTAGTTAATATAGTGTCATTAGCGTTCATCTATCTATCTATCTATCTATCTATCTATCTATCATTTTTAGTTATTATTGTGTCATTAACGTTCATCTATCTGTCTATCTATCTATCATTTTTAGTTAATATAGTGTCATTAACATTCATCTATCTATCTATCTATCTATCTATCATTTTTAGTTAATATAGTGTCATTTACGTTCATCTATCTGTCTATCTATCATTTTTAGTTAATATAGTGTCATTAGCGTTCATCTATCTATCTATCTATCTATCTATCTATCTATCTATCTATCTATCTATCTATCTAGTGCCTTTCATATCCACTTATCTATCTATCTATCATTTTTAGTTATTATTGTGTCATTAACGTTCATCTATCTATCTATCTATCTATCTATCATTTTTAGTTAATATAGTGTCATTAACGTTCATCTATCTGTCTATCTATCTATCATTTTTAGTTAATATAGTGTCATTAACATTCATCTATCTATCTATCTATCTATCTATCTATCTATCATTTTTAGTTAATATAGTGTCATTAACGTTCATCTATCTATCTATCATTTTTAGTTAATATAGTGTCATTAGCGTTCATCTATCTATCTATCTATCTATCTATCTATCTATCTATCTATCTATCTATCTATCTAGTGCCTTTCATATCCACTTATCTATCTATCTATCATTTTTAGTTAATATAGTGTCATTAATGTTCATCTATCTATCTATCTATCTATCTAACAAACAAAATGAATCACACACAATTGAATTCTCAGCAGAACTTGTTTTTTCATTTCAGAAAAAGAATCGCTAAAAAAATTGATTTTGCTTCCAGCGAAATTTGTTGCTAGGTAACACTGTGGGATTGGTTTCCCATGTAGTGGGATTAAAATGTGGATAAAACCCAGTAATGGGCACAATTTGTTTTCTTGGTCTGTGATTGTGTCAGAAAACATTGATTTTACTGGTGTGCGACTATTCACCTGCATTATACGGTTTTAGAAATTAATACAACTGATCATGGAAGTTTGAATGAGGTTTTAGGGAGCAGTATTATTTTTTTTCACGTGCCAAAACCTTGGAAGAATTCTCTTAAGTGAATTGCAGGTTTTGAAATTGCCTGCCAAATGAATTTTAGTTTTGTGAAACTGTGTTTGGATCTAAAATTGCACTCTACAATCATGAATAGTATTTATCTTTTCAAAATATCTACAGCATATTCTTATGTAAACTTTACTACACAAATACAAGTAAATGTGCTTATTGATTTAGTAGCACTTATGAATTATATGATAATTGAGAAAAGTAATATTTTTTTTCCTATTTTGTTATGTTGCAGCCTTCAGCTAAAATATTTTCATTTTTCTTCATCGGAAAGCATTAAATATCTCAGAATGACAAAGTGAAAACGAGACTTTAGATATTTTTACAAATGTATTAAAAGTAAATAAACTGTAAGATCACAATGACACAAATATTCAGACTCTTTCCTATGGCACTTGATATTTAGCTCAGGTTTATGCCATTCTACTGATCGTCACTGAGACGTTTCTACAGCTTGTTTGGAATCCACCTCTGGTCATTTCAATTAATTGCACGTGATTAGGAAAGGCACATGAGGTTCAAAGTAATGCATGCAGAAGTTTACAAAGATGATTGTGAAACAATAATACAACATCCCAAGAGCACACAGCTACCTCCTTAATTCTTGAATGGGATAAATTTAGAAAACCACAAGTCTTTCTAGATCTTGCTGCCCAGGCAAACTGAGCACTCAGGAGAGAAGGCTAATTGGTAAAAGAGATGACCAAAAACCTGATCCTCCAAGACCAACTTCTCCCAACCATCTTAGAACAGTTTGGTGACCAACAATGCCTTTGCCAACATGATGGAGCACCGGGTCATAAGGCAAAAGTGAGAACTAAGTGGCTAAGGGAAGAAAACATCGGTGGCCAGGAAACTCCCAGTTGAGAACTTGTGGTCAATCCTTAAGAGGCCGGTGGACAAACAAAAACACACAAATTCTGACAAACTCCAAGTATTGATTCTGCAAGAATGGGATGCCATCAGTCAGGATTTGGCCCAGAAGTTGATTGACAGCCTGCCAGGGCGAATTGCAGAGGTCTTGAAAAAGGAAGAAGGGCCAACACTGCAAATATGGATTCTTTGCAAAAACTTCATGTCATTGTCAATAAATAAAATACTGAAGCAGAAAACTTTGTGAAAACCAACACTTGGTGTCATTCTCAAAACTTTTGGCCACAACTGCAGACTAAAGATTCACCTTCCGACAGGGGAACAACACTAAGCACAAAGCAAAGACAACACAGGAGAAGCTTGGGGACAACTCTGAGAATGTCCTGGAGTGGCCCAGCCAGAGCCCGGACTTGAACCCAATGAAACATCTCTGGAGTGCCCCAAAAAGAGCTGTCCATTGACAACCTTGATTCAACTTGTCAGACAGTTTGAAAGGTTCTGCAGAGAACAGTGGCAGAAAATCGTTAAATCCCGGTGGGTGAAGGTTGTTGCATCCAGCCCAAGTAGACCCCAGGTTGAAATCACTACCAAAGGGACTGAGTGAAGGATTTAAAAACTCATTCCAATATAATATTTTAGTTTATTAGTTTTGATACATTTTGCAAAAAAAATTTTAAAATCCTGTTTTTGCTTTGTCATTTTGGAGTATCTGCGGTGGGCTGGCGGCCTGCCCGGGGTTTGTTTCCTGCCTTGCACCCTGTGTTGGCTGGGATTGGCTCCAGCAGACCCCTGTGACCCTGTAGTTGGGATATAGCAGGTTGGATAATGGATGGATGGATGGATGGATTTTGGAGTATGGAGTGTTGCTTGATGAGGGAAAAAAAATAATTTAAATGTAATGTGAAAAAGTGAAGGGGACTGAATACTTTCTGAAGGCAACTGGTTTTAGAAAGGAATGCTGAGTTATCCAGAAAAAAAAATAATAATGTGTAAAATGAAAGAGTGCAAATTAAGCGCTTAAAACCAGACAGGCATATTCGGGAGAAAGAACGGGATAAAAGGAGAGTAGTGAAGTGTAAATTCATGAAGGCTGTAAGGAAGATAAACTATACTCTCTTCTTTGTACGGGCAATAGAAAGCGCCATCAAAAGGGAAATAATATGATCAAGGTCTGTTTTAAAGCACAACACCTAATGATGCTATATCTCACAAGAGACAAGAATATTAAATAAACAAGGCAGTAGCCTGAGAACACTGTGCCACTGGAGACAGCTTTCTTTTAGATAATTTATCTACTAGTTCAATTTCTCTCTCCCTCGCTGGCTGGCTGTCGTTTTAACAGCTTACTGTATCTTTACATTGTTTCTGTGTGGCGCCAGCTCACCTAAGAATTTCCTGCGTTGGACTGGACTCTCTTATTTCTAGTTTTATTATTTGAACACGCCAGCCTTTAAAGGTTCTAACATTGCCCTGTTCGTTTTTACAGAAGGGAATTTTCTGAAATGAATAGCTAAGAAAAAAAAAACTCTTATTGTAGTACCACTGCTATCTTGGATACAGATGAATAAATCAGTTCAAACACCCTGCCTGTGTTGACAAGCAACAACATTGTAAAGCATTTCATGCCATCCAGTAACCCACCAAGCTATTATTTGTTGGCGCCAGAGGTAGCAAGTTTCATGCAGATACACTGATTTTTATCCCTTTTACTTCACTGTGAATCAAGGGCTTGAGAATTACAAAAGAAAAAGAAGCTTTAAGCAGCCCTATTAGCTTTCTTTGGCATGCAAATATGATTAGTAAGTTAAAGCATTTGTTATGTATCCTAAAGGCTTGAACTTTTTTTTTTCTCAAAAAACACCATCTGTGAGAATATTTTTTTTATTTTAATATTTATGATTTGCAAATATATTCTTAAACCAGAAGGACTGCATCACAAAAGGCTTTAAGGTAATAAATACAGTATATGAATAATCTGTTTCTTTCATTCAAGTCTATGTGTGCTGCATTAGAATGAAATTAATTTTAATAAATTTTATTAATTTCATAAAAACCTCTGATTTTGTGCAATTATGTTAAGCATATTAACCAGTGCAGCCAATAAAGCAGATATAAGCCCAAAAGTAATAATATCTTGGCTAGTGGTGACAGAGTAAATTAACCTTCATAGAAGTAGCCTCCTTGCCATAATGCTTTCCCCCTGAAAAACAAGTCATAAACTTTACATTTATCTCAACAAGAAATAATGTTATTATGTATGGAGCCCCAAAGAAGACATGAGTAGAAAAAAAAATAAATGATATGAATTCTTTTAGTTATAACATCCTTTCACCAACTTTAGTTAATTCATGCGCATGTTTTAATAAAAACTGTTCCATCAATTTAGTTCATTTGTGCACTTTTTAATTAAAATGTTTCCTCGATTTAGTGTTCGTGTTTTAATTAATCCCTTTCCTAGATTTAGTTCATTCATGGGAATGTTTTAATTAAACCACTCTCGATTATTTGGTACACGTTTTAATTAAAACTTTCCCTTGATTTAGTTAATTTGTGTGCATGTTTTGATTTAAAAGTTTCCTCGATTTAGTTAATTTACCTTGATTTAGTTAATTCATGCATGTTTTAATTAAAGCCTTTTCTTGATTTAGTTCATTTGTGTGTATGTTTCAATTAAATCGTTCCCTCGATTTAGTTAATTCGTATGCATGTTTTAATTAAAATGTCCCTTTGATTTAGTTAATTTGTGTGCATGTTTTAATTAAACCATTCCCTCGATTATTTTGTGCACATTTTAATTAAAACATTACATCGATTTAGTAAATTTGTGTGTATGCTTTGATTAAAAGCATTTCCTCGATTTAGTTAATTTACCTTAATTTAGTTAATTTGTGCATGTTTTAATTAAACTCTTTCTTTGATTTAGTTAATTTGTGTACATGTTTTAATTAAACCCTTTCTTTGA
The DNA here is from genome assembly GCA_026402145.1 of Polypterus bichir lapradei. Lineage (NCBI taxonomy): Eukaryota > Metazoa > Chordata > Cladistia > Polypteriformes > Polypteridae > Polypterus > Polypterus bichir. The sequence continues at coordinate 8,520,276 of JANRMT010062823.1, forward strand.
TTTAGTTCATTTGTGTGCATGTTTCAATTAAATCGTTCCCTCGATTTAGTTAATTCGTATGCATGTTTTAATTAAAATGTCCCCTTGATTTAGTTAATTTGTGTGCGCGTTTTAATAAATTCATTCCCTCGATTATTTTGTGCACATTTTAATTAAACCCTTTTCTTGAATTAGTTAATTTGTATTCATGTTTTAATTGAACCTTTTCTTCGATTTAGTTCATTTGTGTGCATATTTCAATTAATTCGTTCCCTCGATTTAGTTAATTCATATGCATATTTTAATTAAAACGTTCTCTCAACTTAGTTAAATTGTGTGTATGTTTTATTTAAAACATTTTCTAGATTTATTTCATTTACCTTGATTTAGTTCATTTGTGCCATGTTTAAATTAAAATGTTCCCTCAATTTAGTTAATTCGTGTGCATGTTCTAATTTAAAGTTCCCTGGATTTAGTTCATTCTTCTGTATGATTTAAATCCCTCCCTCGATTTAGTGCATTTGTGTGTATTTTTTAATTAAACAGTTTCCTCAATATACTTAATTTGTACACAAGTTTTAATAAAGATGCTCCCACAAATTGTTTATGCATTGTTTATGCATAGCCCTGCTGCATTTTGCTGTTGTACACAGGCAACCTAATGGACAGAGACCCAGTGATAAAGTGTCACACTGAAACATGAGCAATGACAGCACTGATCTTGCCTTACAGGGCATCAGCAGCAAGTGCAAAGGATTCTCAGTATTAATGGCCCCTACCAAGGACACTATACCAACAGTGAAGAAGTTATTCACTTTATCACTGACAGCATGGCTATTACTACATGTACATAAAGTGCACAGCAATTATTTAAATCATGAGAATGCTTTAAATAAAACATGGGCATGAATTAACAAAATTGTCTGGAATCCTTTAATCAAAACATGCACACGAAATACATAACTCGAGGGAACATTTTAATTAAAATGTGTACAAATTATAAATTGTGCATACGAATAGTAAATTGTTCCTAGAATTGTTACTAGAAATGTCCTCTCTAAGGCTCTGTAATTATGTGTAACAGAAAAATGTAAATACCAAAATATCAACATATGTACAGTAAAAAAAAAAAAAGTCTGTATGGTGTCCACTGCTGTACTGAAGCAAGATTTAGTACACGTCCCTCATGTGATATTTTTTTAAACACTCACCAGTGCACATCCCGGCTTCGCAACTATCGCTTGCACATGATTAGGTAGAATGTCAGTGTCTGATCCGCATGCTTGATACCGCTCATTGTGTTATTTTAGGTTACCACATCGCAAGGATTAGTGACTTCCACATTTCCTCTGATATGAACATTGACAGTTGCAGCAATCGGATCAGTGCTTTGGAGAATAACATCTTTGTTGTCCTTCCATTTGATCACATTTTACCTTTTAGCCACACTAAAGCTTTACACGGCTGAATTTACCTGGCATATCACAGCAGTCATATGGTGCTGTATGCCTCAGTTTCACTACCTGTGTCAAAGTCTGATGACCAATTCACATTGTCATCACTATCACTTGATTCAGTTTGTTTGTTCTAAAAACTGGCTTTACAATTTCGTATAAACATCATTGTGCATTTGGTATGAAGGCTCTGCCTCATCCACGAATATTCATGAGCTGCCACAGAGTGGAAAAATGCATAGAAACAGTCAAGATTATTTGCAGCATGATGTAGAATACCATCCTGAGTGTTTCTTGGGCTTAACACTGTTTACTGGATCAGCTTAACCCGAAAGACACTCGGGCTTAACCATATTTACAGTCGACCCTTGATATATGACCAGCCTGACATGCGAACAACTTGATTTACGAGCAAAATTTTTGTTTTGATTTACGACCTACATCTTGCGTTACGACCCAAATGAGGTCACGTGTATCCGCTTGTGCGATTGTAAACAAACAGCCGAGAGCGTTCGTAAGCGTCAGTCGGAGCCCAGATACATGTGTTTGTGGATGTAATTTCGGTCAGTGCAGTGATTTATCTGTATATATAATTCACTAAGACCATGGCAAGCAAGACGCATAATTGCTAAGGAAGGAAGAGAAGGTAACGAAAGTAAAGAAAGTGATTGTTAAGGGATGTTAGCTAGCAGGCTGGCGCGGCACATGATGATGTCATTAGGCTGAGTCAGCACCGGCTTGCTTTGGAGTGTATTATTACAGCAGTTCACAATACGACCAGCTTTGAACTGAGTGCTTGACTACTGTCATTATTAACTTGAGAAACAGCGATCACAATCGAAACGAAGAAGGAAATTGTGTGGAAATATGAGAGTGGTGTTCGTGTGACCAATCTCGCTAATATGTACAGCATGTCGAAATCCACCATCTCGACAATTTTACAAAGAAAAGATTTGCATAAGGAGGCTCCTTCTAAACAATAACCACCTTCCGTTTCATTCTCCTCCTCCTTTCTTCCTGCAGCCCAAAGATGTCAAATTAAATGGTGAGTACAGTATGAAATTGTTGTTTCTGGTAGGCTAGGCACTTTTTATACCTTTTTGGTTAGTACATTAGAAAATTTATTAGTGTTCTGGTAAATTCTGCACATTATTCAACCCTTTTTTATTATGAAAAGGTTAAATAAGTGTTGCTGTGGGAGGTTCGGAGCGTATTATGGGTATTTCCATTATTTCTTATGGGAAAAATAGTCTTGAATTACAACCAACTTGAGTTACAACCAGCCCTCGCGAACGAATTGAGTTCGTAAGTCAAGGGTCCACTGTACATAGAATTCCAAGCCCGAGAGACACTTGGGGTTAATGGCAAGGAAGTCAAACAGGTACCCTGTTTTGATTATGATTATGTTTTTTTTTAAATTTCTCCAATGCCTGCAATACAATCCAGCCATGACTGTTAAGGGGTGTGCTCAGGGATATAAAGGTGGAAGAGCCTATGGTGTCCTGGATGATGGACTAACTGTCTTGCAGACTACAGTTTATGAGATTCAAGGAATGTGTCTCTGAAAAGGATGTGAGCAACATTGGAGCACCACAAGAAACAGCCCTACCATCTTTCTATTCACTTTGTACACCGTAACAGGTTGTGTCATCTTCAGAAATTCTCTAATAATTCTGCACTATTAGAGTGTCATATAAGATGGTTCAGTTATGACCCTCACCAGTAAAAGCAGTTAAGAAAATGAGAAGAGATGAGCTAAAGTGGTTCATTCTCTGAAGAACGAACATATATTATTTGCATACACCACTTTTTATAGGTTTAGATACATAACAGAATTTGAAAAACAGGATGGCTTCTGTTGAGCCCACAAACAATGGGTAAAGTGTTAAAGCTGGGAAGAGAGGAAGCCGCTTGATCTTGTTTGTTTCATAGCTCTAGCTTACCTTGGCAGAAAATCTGCATGTTTTATAACTTTATACAACGGTTATTATTATGGCTCTTCCACAGTACGCATAATAATGAACTATTTTTATACTTTTTTTCCTCAATTGAGATTCAGTATTGTAGTCTACTTAAAATGATGAAATATTGAATTAATTTGACAAAGAAGAGTTCAAAAGTTCTTTACAATCTGACACCCATTTATTAATGTTGCCCTCAATTAATTTAGCAGGCTGAACCATTTATAACCTTTCGGATATTTCAGTATCTTTGAGTGATTACTTCATAATAAACCTTTTTCTTTCACTTCTTTTGGAGAGATAGGAGGTACTTGATGTGATTTGAATAAAATGTATTACTGTATGTCTTAGTGATCTGTAATATAATTTATTTATTGTAATGGAAACATTAAACTCAATAAAATATATAAAAAAAGAATGGTGAGTTTGTGTGCTATAAGAATGCAGATAGCTAGAGGTTTATTTTCTCCATGAATTCTGCAAACGGGACTGTTTGAATTCATCTCCTTAATCTTAAATTGGTCATATCTCAACGACAATGTTAACAGGACATAATGAAGGCTATACAGCTGCAGCGTCCTTTAATATCCTTTTCTTTTTATGGAAAAACCTTTACCTTTTTCCTTTTGCAGATGAACACTGTCCACCAGCTTAAATAGTCCTTCACTAACTGTATTAGTTTTGGCATATTTTATTAATAGTAATCATTTATATTGTTGGAAATTTAAACATTGTGATATAAGGAAATTATATCTGCATTATAAATAAAATACAATTTAACTCCAGAAAAGAAAGACTTACTTTTGATCTTATGAGAACTGTTTCAAGCAAGAAACAGGTGGGCTTTTCTTGCCAAGAACTGAGTTGTCGGACTGTCTTCCACCACACTGCCTAATGGACATTCAACCAGATGTATGTTTTCAATAATTATTGGAATTAATGTAAGGATTTCTATGGCATGTCTAATATCTTCATCGGTTGTAAGTTAATGTTATGGTCAGTCTTGAGGAAAGGTATGCTTCATTCATTGTGTTTCTCAAAAATATTTTGATAATTATGCTCATTAATGGAGTAGAACCCACATATACTTTCTCAGGGTAAAGCTGTGGGTTCTACAACGCCTGATGCGTCAACCTGTTTCCTACCTGTTTATATTTCTCAGGAGCAAATGGATCTTGTGTGAAACCTTTTGAAGATTTTATACCCACACATTGCCCTATTTGGATGAGCTTTGATCTCTGACTAACTTTGTGTTCTTGCCGTATAAAAAGAATTAGTTTGGACGCACAAAGGGAAGATTAGTAATTCCCTCTTCTGAAATGCATGTCCGTGCATTTCTATTATTTGTTATTTTACCATTTTTATAGCTTTATTCTTTTTATTACTGTATAGAATTTTGAGGCTGCTATTAATAAATTATCAATTCCTGTATTGATTAACTCTTTGAGGGATGAATATTTTTTCCAAAAAACAGTTTTCTGAAAAGCACACAAAGCAACTGTTTCACACAGAAATCAACATAAAACGTCTGTTGCTGCATGCTGTCAGTTCAGCAGGAATGCTCGGTAGACTTGCTGCCATATTGTTTTTGCGTATCAGTGGTGGCAGCAACGTTCGCAGTGCATCACAATCTGGTTTGCACCTCTTGTCATTGTACCAGGTGAACTTGCCAAAGGCACGTCAACTACATGAACCTGTTTGGCACCAAGATCAGCTGAGGACCGATCAGCTGATGCTGGTACCTCATATTCATTCTCGATCACTTGTATCATTGGAGTTCAACAAGTCAGGGTCCAGTTCAGAGATAATATGCAAAATGTTGTCCACGGAGTATTTTGGTTTATGCATTCACTTCAATCTCTCGCCAGACCTCAATGCCATTTTTGCCGTTATTTGTTTCTCGCTACTCATGCAAGCACAGGGAATCTCCGTCAAACCAATGAAGCTAACTTTCCTTCTAGCAAAGAAAGTCCAACTAAAACATAACGGTGGGTTTTGTCACTGTTTACAGTTGATTACCACCGTCAACCCCTCTTTTTGAGAAAAGTTGACATCTGCCCTGAAAGTATTAATTGCCTGCTTTCATTGTAATTAATGCTGAGAACATATAGCCCCATTTACTGTGGGCACATACTAGAACTCAGTCCCTGAGGTTCACAGTCTTCAAATGTTTTAAGTATTCTTTAATAGTTAGGCTTTGAAATAAATGTAACACAAGATAAGTTACAATAAGCCATCTAGCATTAAGAGATTTTATTCTGAAACACATGCTATAAAATGGTGCTTAGCCTCCGAGGTTGCATATGAAATATTATTCATGTGATACGACACCAGCCCTGTCATGCACCCAGATTACCTTAGCCTATTGAGGAAAGCATGTCATAAAACTGGATCAGACTTTGATAAGAAAATGCTAAAATAACCTCATGATGACAGGTCTGTTCATTTGGGGAACTTGAGAATTGAGCAAATCATCTGAACATGAGAGTTTTAATGTTAATGAAAGACCACGCCACCCTGTGAACTATGGCACAGTAAACTGACCTTTTCAACTATCAAATGCAATGCAGGAAGCTGATCTATTGAACTGTTATAAACCATGTAACTGACTACAGGTCAAATCCCATTAGTGAAAATTTTCATCATAACAGATATTTTTGTTGGTCTGGACAAACGTTCATACAATTTCCTGTTTAACGGATTTCATTTTAACAAAATGTAAATTTCAGTATAACAAACATTTTATCACGGAAAAATGACCACCGAAGATAATAATGCAATGTAAAAAATATTTCATGCAGCGTCAACCCTTTGGCACAGTCTTGGGTAACCTGCAAAAGGATGTCTCCTTCTTGTTAGACTAAAAGAAAGTGACGGTCTGTTGCTAAATTTCCAGTCTCACCGAAGCTTGGCGAGAGTGTAGGAATGAACTCATACCGGTATAGCCGAATTCTGAGTCAGTACTCCGTCGAGAGCCCACCTAGGCAGCTGTGCGGATTCTGTACTGTTTCGACTTTCATAGCACTTCTTTGTGATGAACCAAAAAAGTGAGAAACTACATCAGTTTACGCTGAAAAATCTAACTTCTCATTCTCATTCTGTATTCATACTTGTATTTCTATAAAAAAAAATATAACTTCTCATTTTCAAATAAAATATTTTTTTTTTCGGTTTAAGAAGCTCTGTTTCTTCATACAGGCTTTGTCAAGCTTGGTTCACAGAGTTGCATGGTTTCCAAGGAAAATAGATGTACTTTATTACTGTATACAGAAGACAGGTACAGTCTCAAGACTTCCTTCAAAGTAAGTGCTCTTACTTTGGCATTCACACAAGATAGGAACTGTGACACAGGCAGTCTCCCTGCTTTAGCTCCCATCTTCAGATCAGAACAACACCAGTGGCTCGGAATCACCACTGTGGCAGACAAGGAGAGTGCAAGGAAGAGCAGGTCTAAGCCCCAGTGTTGACAGTTCTAAACATCGGGCGACAAGCATGTTACATGGTAAACCTGATCCTGCATAGGATAGCCAATTACAGGAGCAGCTGTGGAGCTGTCCTTGCATCACTGCCATTAGAGCTGGCAAATCACCAGCAACCCCAGTCACAATAGTATACGTATTTTCCCCATATTCGTTATGATGAATTATAATGAAAGATTTTTATAGTTCCTTGAATTTCGTTACAATGGGATTCCACCTGTATTCATTTACAATAATATGTTTAAATATTTTTAATCATGAAACATGGGGAAAATAGAAATAAGGAAACATTACTCATGTAAAGAAAAGTATATGTTAATTATGTGTAAAAGATATACGAAAAAACCATACATCTTAAAAACAAGGAAGTATTATACCATCTCAGACAGGAAGTCCAGGTTGGGATGAAAATTAATCAATGAATGAGAGGATCCGGTACACTAGAACACAAACTATTCCTTATATAAATAGAATGAGATTTGTAATTAAACAGTGATCATCGTGAAGGTAGCGAGGAAGGTCAGAGTCTGTCATCGCTACTGTAATTGCTATTACTTATACTTTGCATTGCTTTTTTCACTTTGTTTTTTATTCTTAATAAATATGCTAAATGTTTTTAATATTAATTTGGCCTAGATTCCTTTATCATTCTGGTCTTATACATTCAGGTGTGGGGTGTGTCACTTTAGGAGTGTCATTGAAGAGTTAGAGATGTCTGTAAGACAATGGCCTACAACATGTAACCAGACTTGTTAAAGTTTCATTACCAAGTGCTAGAACTGGAGTTCTGGAACTGCAGGGTGAACTTTAAGGCTTTAAGGTCATCAGTGCTCCTTCATTTCCCACCCTATTGTCTGGGAAAGAGAGCTGGATAACCTGGGTATCCCTCCAGGCCTGGAACTAGACAGACACTGAGGTTTAATTATAAACCACATGCTAGCTAAACAGCACCTAACCTCTGGGGTTACATTCTAAAAGTAACTATAAGCTTAGGTATATAACCTAAAGCTTTGTAAGCAATAGCAAGTCAATGTTAATTCACATATTACAGAAACTTAAACTAATTTGTCTCATAAAGACAAAATCGGTCTTTTTGAGTAAAAGCAATCACTTGAAGTTAGACTAATGGTCTTTGTTCATATTCTGTCGTTGGCTAGGAGATGTGAGGCTGTAGTGCACCTCGATGAGTTGACACCTAACATCTATCTAAACTCATGACCAGGTAAAAAGGCCCTCAGTATCCATTTTCTTTTATGTGTGTTCATAGTAATTGGCAGTATCCGAATATACTCACATATAAGTCGGGTCTTGAAACCCGAAAAATCAATCATAAAATCAGATCCTGACTTTTACGCCTGTTCAAAAATGCAACAATTAATTTTTTTTTACATCTTCTTGCCTCCTCCAATCTCGCATCAGTTTCTCAGAAACATTGAATTTTGTTGCAGCAGTGCAGTTACCAATTTGTTTCGCTATTTCAACGACGTTTAATTTAAAACCAGCTTCATATTTTCTTCTGAATGAACGCTCCATCGTAGATAAAGGATGCTCCTACGATAAAGGAGTATGAGGGTATGAGATACAAAAAAACACAAATCTGTGCAAACGTCACTTCAGAATAGTTTAGGTATCACCATGTGGTCACGTAGGCACAATAGAGAGAGAGAGAGAGAGAGAGAGAGAGGTTAGGAGCACACGCTGATACAGCACATTGCCACAAACACATAGAAAAAAAAGGCCGTGTACTCTGTGGTTATGCTCTTAGGTGGGCGTTAGCATATCGTAATCTCTTGGACCAATAGCGTGAGTTTTCGGCATTTGACTTATGCAACCGACATCATAAAATATACTGTAAAATCAAGTCCCGACTTATCCGCGGGAGAACTTATCTTCAAGTATATACAGTATGTATAAATATATAGACACATGCAGGGTGTCACTACCTGATCAGTACTCCTCTAAAACCACATGTGAGTAGGTTTAATGGATTTAGTACAGTGGGCAATGTTACAACATTACATCAGACAAACTGAAAAGGACATGAAAAGACACTTATATGCCTTTAAAAGATATAGAAACCTTATTTTACATTTATATTCCGACTAAGATTATATGATATTTAATCAGATATATTTAACTAAGTGCCATAGAAAAAAAGTGATGCATAAAAATATTTATATTGTATAATGTAAGAAATAGAAACATACGGATCAACATACAATTAACTATTAATTTCCAGTTAAAAGCCGCAGAATCGGTGTCCCCAACTATAAATCACTCAGCTGCCGGTTTGGGAAAATGCTGCCAGTTTCTTCCCTGCTGCATTCCTGTGGAGTTTCATGAAAGTATCTTTGCAGGTGTCCTCCAGATCTGATCTGTGATGTCTCACAATATGTATTACATAGATCTTATGCTCTACTGCAAAGCTTGGAAAGCGATGACACATTCTTTTATGAATATTGTTCACCTCTAACCAAGTATTTTTATATAATTTTTGTTGGATTAATTCTGTTATTAGGAAAAGTTAGGCACATAATGAATGTTAAGTATTAGCCCTTCTGTATTATCTACGTAATTGGGAAATTATTTACAGCAAGGCAAAATTAAGACCCCCCTACAGGCTATACGGTGTCACATGCTTATATTTACAGTACACTCTGTGATCATCACATATTTAAATAAAACATGGGGGTGGAGATTTGAGTGTTTGGTCACTTGATTGGGGCAGGGTAGGGTGTGGCGATATAATGTTTAACTAACCGAGTACATGTGTAACATGGAACAACATGTGGTACCACTGAAATAGAACATTACTGGCATTATGTTTTTCTTGTATTTGTTAAGTCCCCTTGATGACTTGGGCTCCAGGGTTGTGTACCCAGGTCACCCTGAGTATACATCCGTCCACTAGTTATGGAGAGACAATTATACTTCAGATATGATTATACTAGCGTGTACCACTCGTTGTGATTATTTTCTAGATAGGGATTCAGGGCGTTTTCATATGCTTGAAGTGAATAATATTTACAATAACTGCAGCAATACTCATTTCAGTCTAATGGTTAATGATTGCAATTATTTTTTATTACGTTTAGGCGAGGATATGCTTTATCCCTGTGATCTGTTCCTTTAAATCGAGTGTAAAGTATAGTGGCTTGTCATTAATTGAGAGTAGTTGAGAAAAAAACGAGGAGAAACACTAGGCCAAACCAAAACAAGTTGCTGATTAGTTAAACTTGGTAATTACATTGCTCTGATGTTCACTGAGACAGCAAGTAGACCTGAGGATCATCTTCTCTTAGTACTACAATATGTAGTCTGGTCTTGATCTGCTGATAGCACAGTGCTATCTCAGGTACACTGCAACTGACCCATTATGACCACACAGAGCAATCACTGAACATAATTACTCTCAGGAGATCGCTGCCCATACCATTATGGATCCAGCACTGCATTTAACAGTTAGCAACAGGCATCTATTGAATTTCTCTGAAAGTACATTTTATGGGATGTATGAGATAGGGTGAAAGATGACTTATCAGACCATAGTATTTTTTATAATCCTCAGGGGCCCAGATTTGTGCTTTTTATGCCAGGTTTTGCTTCTTTGTGTAATGGTTTCCAAATCGAAGACCTGCCATAAATTCCAGCTTAGTGAAACTCACAACATAGAGTTTTTATTGAGACTGGGTCACAGAGGTGCTGATTCAATCCTATGGTCATTTCTGTGGCCGAATTTTTGTGGCATTCTATGATTTTTTCCACTTGTTCCTGTCAGGGAACTCTGACATGCAGTCACTGTTTATCTTTGCCAATGTAGTTTGGCATATGCGGCCATCATTTTTGAGATTATTTCCCTTGTCACTTGTAATAAATTTTTTTTTTGACCAATGCCCCTGCAATTCTGGAACTTACTATTTAGCCTTTTAAGAACTCTGGTAATTGCTTCATGTTGCTTTGAAAAGTAACATATCAAAGTGCTAATTGTTCGTCATGTTTTATGGCTGTCATATGCTGCTAATTGGCAATCAGGCTAATGGGACTCACCTTTGCAGCTGCATTTGTAATTGGAATTTAGTGTTTTGAATTAGCTTTGCTTAAGAATTAACAGTTCTAAATGCAATTAATGGGATGAGCAACTGAATATTAGTTTTGATTCATTACTTTTGTATTTCTCCACAACATTATTCTAATAATTATTTTTATTGTAGGCTAAACTGTCCTTTGTGACTGTGCTCTACTGCTGGTCAGTGTAAAGACGTGCTGTGTCGTCAGCACTAGCTAGTTTTAAAAGATGTGCATGTAGCACCCCATTTCCTCCCTTGGTATTCACTAAGGGTGCTGACCCAAGTTCCTTTGAATACGCTTAGTTTAACTAGTTCTCAGCACTTTATTTTAAATCTTCTTTCCCCATTTTCTAACCCACAATTACCTACACAATTACTCAATTGGTCAGTTTAAATGTATGAACTATTATTTACAAATAAATAAATATATACAGGTATATCAATAATCACCCACATTTCTTATGTATATAAGCATCTATGCGTAGAAATGTGTGTGTGTCTATCTGCCCTACCCGGAAGTGCGAGGCTGCAGCATGAAGCTCAAAGAAAGTGACCCTGTCACCAAAGTGAAACCGCCAAGAAAAGAAAAATTCGCTTAGCCGCTGATACACAAGGGAGGCGAGCACATCAGCAAAACGAAACCTCAGATGAGAGAGAAACTCGCTTAGCCGCTGATAGACAACAGAAGCAAGCACATCGGCAAAACAAAACCCCCAGAGGAAAAAGATCCTTGCTTAGCCACTAATGCACAACCGATGCGATTGACTGATTGAAGTGCCAGAATCCATGGTTTATAGGAGCCCGGGATTTTTACAGCACAGGCTTACACAGCTAGTACATATATAAATATTGTCACACATGTGCGTCGGAGGATCAACTTCTGGGCTCATTTGAAGTACGTAATGCCACCTCTGAGCGAGAGGGGGTGCTACTCCTAACCGTGTCACTGCCTTCTCCCTCCACAGTCCAGAGAAGATGCCCACTGAGGGTAACTGACTCCACCCCTTCTGGCCAGGGCTCCAAAAAACCCAAGCAGGCCAGATAGAGGGAGTCAATGATCAGATCAACCTGCAGGAGGAAGCTCCTTATAATCAAAGTCCAAAGAACATGTTTGAGCCAAGAAGGGCTTATCTTTCTGTTTTGATTTTGGACTTGACTTATTGTGCCAATGAGCGCTTGTTTTGTTTGTTTAGTTTAAAAAGCGAATTAAACAGGGACAACAGGTTGACGCACTGACATTTAATTTGTGTTCTCCTTCACTTACACGATGACAGTATGTGTATATATATGTATGAGATATATAT
>JANRMT010062823.1:8532619-8549682 GCA_026402145.1 Polypterus bichir lapradei
TATATATATATATATATATATATATATATATATATATGTGATTTGATTGAGATTTACAAGAAATATTTTAACTGCTACTATGTAAAGGGAACACTACTGTGAAAAATGCACCTTATTTGTTTAAAATGTTTGCAAACCAAATACACGCAATACACTTTTGAGTTCATTATTGAATTTTGCACATAACAACGTGATTGTTGTGATTGTCTGTGATTAATCGCGATTAAAATTTTTAATCGCTGCCCAGCACTAATATATATATATTATATATATATATATATATATATATATATATATATATATATATATATATATATATATATATTTATATACACATATACATATACACTCTCTATATATAAATTCCTAAGCCTAAAAGTTCAATGATTTTATGTCACGTTATTATGTCATGTTTTTTGTCACACTTTAAATTGGGCTTATTTTAAACCTACATATATATGATTGGTATTATTCTTTTCAGAATTTATCGAACTTTAATGTGATGTTGTTAGATTTTTAGATTCTTATTCCGTTTTTATATTATAAACAAAAAAAATATCAAGAATTCATGTTGCGCGAGACAATATTTTGTGCCAAGAGATTTAACCATACCCAGGGCCGGAAATAAAAGACAAAGAGTAGGACAGCTGCTGTACAGGCTTTTAAATGTTTGAAGCTCCAAGAGAGATGCAGATCACATGGCACGGCAGCAGCAGCTGATCGAGCAAAGAGGAGGTAAAAAAAAACTGTATTTGTTTCGCATTGTATCACCATTTAAGAGGGGGTTTTGGAGGAGCGACTGCATCTCCTTGGGGTGTGTTAAGTCCCCCTCTTCACAACGCGAGCGGCAGAGACACAAAGTGGCTGACGCATAGCACGGAAAAGAGGGGTTGGCGAGCGCAGTGAGCAGTGGGTAAGTCCCCCAGTATGTATATATATGTATTTCTACTCCTCCCTTCACAGAACAAAAGACTGACTGCCATTCCACCATTGACCTAATTCCGTGGTCTGCCTTCCTGCCTGGAACCCACATGACTAGAAACTCAGCCATCTTAACTCAGTTCTGTATTGGACTCACATCTGAAACTCACGTTTCAAACATCTTTGTAAAAAGATCATTTATTCCCATTTGTTTTCATTATATGAGGTGACGGGCATGACAGAATCTTTTTCTGTGTTTGTTTTCCTTTCTTATGATATACACAAACACGTAAAAGGGAAGATAGAAGAAAAAAGCAAAAGTGAACCCTAGCTGCTTTACTGTGTTCATTCATTTTTGTAAACTGATATATTGTGAAAGACAATATGGGAGATCTGGAATTTAGAAAGCAAACCCAAAACACAAAGCTAATATTGTAGTCATTAATTGCCTATAATTCTATAAACTGTATTTTAGTCAGAAAGTTAAAGGATCTTTTATATAAAAAACAGCAATCTCAGACGTCTGTAAATATACAAAATGTCAATGTCAATTTATTTATATAGCACATTTAAAACAAAATAGGAATGCCGTGGCCAAAGTGCTTTACAATAATAGAATAAAAGAAAACATACAAATAACATAAATAACATAAACAGAAATAAAATATATGAACATAAATAAAATAACTAACAAATAGAAGTAATGTTACATAATCACAATGAGGAACCCATCAGTATTACTGAAGGTCACAAAATGCAAGTGAATAGAAATGAGTCTTTAATCTCGTTTTGAACAGTTCAATTGTAGACGACTCCTTTATGTGATGAGGTAAAGAGTTCCACAGGCGAGGAGCAGCAGCTGCATACGCTCTGTCCCCCTTAGTTTTACACACTAGGTACGAGGGACAACAAGAGACAACTGACCAGAAGATCTAAGCACTCTAGATGGCTGGTGTAAAACACACAATTCAGATAAATAGGCAGGAGCGAGCCCATGTCAAGATTTAAAAACTAACAACAAGATTTTAAAATCAATTCGAAAACTGACAGGCAGTCAGTGTAAAGAAGCTAATATTGGAGAAACAGAATCAGACTTTCTTGCCCCAACCAGGAAGTGAGTGGCAGCATTCTGGACCAACTGTAAATTGCGTATCAGGGATTTGCTAATCCCAGAATACAGCGTGTTGCAGTAATCAAGACAAGAAAAGATAAAAGCACGAGTACCTTTCTCAAGATCAATAGAAGATAAAAAAGACTTGATCTTACCTAATAGACGAAGCTGAAAAAAGCAACTCTTGACTACAGAATTAACCTGTTTCTCAAAAGAGAGGTTACTGTCAAAGATAACACCAAGATTGCGGACTTGAGGTTTGCAAAAGACAGAGAAAGAGCCGAGAAATCCAAGACCAATTTGGGCTTTAGCTGATGGACCAACTATAAGCACCTCTGCTTTATTTTGATTCAGATCAAGAAAATTACTAGTCATCCAGGATCTTAGTTCAGAAAGACAGTTGTGCGGTTGATTTATTGCAGAGTTGCAGGAATATAAACCTGAGTATCATCAGCATAGCAGTGAAAATAAATGTTAAATTTCCTAAAAATAGCTCCAATAGGGTGAAGGTATATAGAGAATAAAATGGATCCCTGAGGAACACCATATTTAAGAGGAACAGTAGAGGAAAAAGAGGAATTTAAAGTCACTGAAAAGTGTCTACCAGTTAAATATGACCTGAACCAGTTAAGAGCACCCCCTTTAAGCCCAAGAAGATGTTCAAGCCGGATCAGCAATATCTCATGGTCAATAGTGTCAAAGGCAACAGACAGGTCAAGGAGGACAAGGACTGCAGTCAGTAATAACAGAGATGTCGTTGAATACTTTAAGGAGGGCCATCTCAACACCATGATAACGCCTAAAGCCAGATTGGTAGATCTCAAATAAATTATTGGAGTTCAACCAATTGATTATAAATAATTCTTTCTAAAATTTTAGCCAGAAATGGTAGTTGGAAAATCGGGTGAAAATTGGCTAAAACTCCAGGATCTAATTCTGCCTTTTTTAGACCGGGACGCACTGCAGCATGTTTAAAAAACGAGGGCACAGATCCCTCACTAATAGAATCAAAACTAGAAGCACAGAAAAAAAAACAGTCTTTAACAATGGATACAAAATGGTATCTAAAAAATAAATACATTAAACAAAACCAAAGCCTGTGGGTTAAAAAATAAACCAGAACAAAAGTCATAGGTCTAAAAGACAACAAACTAAGTAACAGAGTTTTCTAAACAGAATGCCATCATAAGGACAGAGGAGGTGAACTGATAGAAATGTTACGAATGACAATGTAATTGAAACGACTTTGTGAGTCGATGGACTTTAAGTTGTCTTTAAAAAGAGAGATTTGAGTCCAGAGGTCTAATTACTTTGGGGAGGTCATTTTAAACTCCAAATGGAGTAGAACAGAAGGTGTTGTCACCCACAGAGCAATGGTTGATTTAAGTGACATTTCCCAATCAAAATGCTAACCAAGAATCAAAGTAAGGAGGAAAAAAAATGAAAGTCAGGACATGGGAATTCTAAAGCTCTTGAACTACACACAGGGGCAAAATATTTGTTTTTGAGAATATCCTATCCACAAACTTGGATAATGACCCATCTGATGCACTGCTCTGCTTTTAATAGGGTCACATTGCGTTGCTTCGAGAGATAAGATTCATACCAATCGACACCCTGTAGTGACAACTACAACACAACACAATGACAAAAATGACACAAATTAGTTTACTAATAACTGAAAATAATGTAGCTGCTGGTAAGTAAGGCAGGATCAAGCATGGGTCAGATGCGTGCCATAACTATCTCAGTCCAAAAAGGTTTGTTTAAAAAAGGTTTAGTGAAAATTCAAGCAAACAATCCACACAAGAATAGAGAACACATGTAAAATAAAAGGCAAAATAAGGAAAAATGTTTCTTCTTGTTAAACTTCAATTGTTTCTATACTTAAGGATGAATTATTTCACTATGCTGTACTTCACATTCAGTACGTTCTAAACATACGGCTCTGCACATAAAACTGAGCACATTAAGGCACAGTTTGAAACCGTGTAGCCTCCATGTCTTGCTCTCGGCAAGGCAGATCATTTATTGAGACTAATCTGTAATCAGAGGGACGAGAAATAGTTAATACTAGCAAATCGTGCTTGCGAAAATTTTGCAAGAATAAAAGCATTAATGAAATGATGATGATGGACAGAAGAACATCACATGTTACAGTAAGAAAGGAGATTATTTTAATAAGTAGTGACTTGTGAGAGGACTTGGTATTAGAATAGTCACATAATTAGTATGGGATGTTATTACAGTCACTTATATTTACAATACAAAGTGTACTGTAAAATGAACAGGTTAACAGAACACATTGGATAAGAAGGGAATGCAGGGCACATGTAAGTCAGCATGTGTGGCCGTCAGGTAGCATAATATACTGACGTCTATAACAATTGTCGGAAAATGCAATTTGTTGTATAAACGTTATTGTCAGCAAAAATATCCCTGTGTGTAACCCGTAAGTACCTGTACGTTTAACCCAAGTTTCGATGTAAAACCTGGAAAATGTAGTGTACAACTGGCCATGGGTAAAAACAGGGCCTGGCAAATAAACTTCAACGTTATTAAAGGTTTGTCCTTGTGACTTGGTGATAGTCATACAATATGCTAAACAAACAGGGAATTGTCGGTGCCATAATATAAAGGGAATATCTTGTTTTGAGTTGTCGGTGTTATGGAATCCCTGTAGTTTTTCCATTGTAATGTTTCTTGTTGTCTGACAGCTTTCCTCTTCTCATCAGAAAGGTTGTGTGTGTAATTCGTTTTTCATTCACTGTCCAGGTGCAAGACTTGCTGCCGCTGATCTTCAGATAATGTCGCTCTGTGGTTTGTCATACGTTGTCTTTGTTGTTCTAAGGCATCGTGCCTGTGCTGGTTGGTCTGGCATGATGTAGATGTTTCAGCTTCTGTGCATTGGTCTGTGTATGTAGGCCAGCAAGACCCTTTCTGTTGGTCACATTTAGGCTGTATGTGCCTTTTCATTTTATTGGGAGGCTTATGTTGAAGTTAAGGAAAAAGGAGGTGTGAAATGGTAGTGTCATAATGCAGTTTCGGTGAGTAACAAAGTATGAACCGAATAAACAGTCAAATACCACAGTCGATAATTGGTCACATTGAAGAACTGAAGACTTGAAGATAAGCCTAAGACCAAAACTCCACCATGAGCACGGATCCCTCACTATTGTTGTGGAGGGATAGAACCGTTTATATTAAGCACGGACAAACACAAGCAAAATAACATAAGGATATACCAATTCAGTTCAGCTTGTAGGAGTTAGAAGAACCTAGCACTAATATACAGGCAAACATTTAATTTAACTTAAATAACTAGCAAATGGCTACTACAAATAATATTAACAATAAACCATAAGTTTGAATTATGATGCAGTACTTCAGAAAACCCAATATGGAAACATCTATGAACATTAAGAAGCTGACACCAGTGATCAGACTTTTTAAAGCACGCAGAATCAAAAATAAATAAATAAATAATATTTTGTTAAAGAAAACGGATATTGTCAAAATTTTCAAATTTGTACAAAAAAAAAATCACTATCTTAAAAAGATAATTTTTTTCAAGCTTAGACTGGGTCAAATACAATCTATATATGTCTGTTAGCCTATATTTTTCCTATACAATCCTACATCCTTTGAACAATTTACACTAAATTTTTGCATAGTTGCTCCCTTGGACCATACGGACAAAGTTAACTACTTTGAAACCCAAAATTTTGACCCTGGAGGTCCCAGTGTTTTTTTTTTCCTCTATGTGCTACACTTTGCACACTGGTGCCACCTGCTGGCTCAAAGCAAGTGAAACATCTGAGAAGACTAAAAAGCCAAACTAGCAGACAAAATGAGCAGAGCTTGACATAACTTCAGTGTGTGCTGCTCCTCTCTACTATCATATAAAAAGGAGTATCGTGCAGGGGGGTGTTCGGTGAGGTTTGCTAGAGAATGGAAGTGCAGGGCAACACAAAGGAGAGTCAAACGGTTGATGTGTAGCTCCTGCTTGGTTGGCTTTTCTTTATAATTTAAGCATTATAAACTGTCTACCTTGAACTAATTGGATGCGTCAGCGTTGATAGTTACAACCCAACAAGAAGTTACCGCAATTCTGGAATCCAATCGGACCCAAAACAAACAAATTCTCGACTCACGAGAGCAGAGACATCGATACAGTGGCAATGTGGATGACGGAAGGCACAGCTAGCAATAACAACAGGGTTGCTATTTAAAAAAAAAATAAACCTTTGCTATCTTTCTTGAATCCATTCTACAAATTCACCCAGGCAATGCCCGGTGCTTCGACTAAGATATTATGTTTGGAAGTCATAATGCAGAATCCACCTTTGTGGGAAACAAGTGAGTCATCTACTTTTAATAAACCTGTGACGATTAATCACAGTTCACTGTACGTTCCCACAGATGGTAAAGAATTTCAAAGGAAACTTGTTAATAAAGACAAGAGTATCTTCTAGCCTAGAAGGCTGCATCATGGGAAGCTTGAAAAATTATCACTCCGATTTACCATTGGTGAACATTTTTAATGTATTTGGGAACATTTGTTCTTCACAGCTGAATTAATCACACACCATGTGGGTTTTGTATTTGCCAGTACATTTTCTGTGTTGTTGATTGTTTTTAATAACGAGATGATAATAAAATAAACATTTATATAAATGTTCTGGCTCATATTAGCTGAAATTGAATTATATTGAGTTTCAAAGACATAGAACATTTATCAATGGTCAGTGCAGTCCATTATACAGATAAACATTAATGCCACACCATCTAATTCTATATGTCCTTCAAAATTCAGCTTACAGTCAACAAGCTCATTTTTAAAGGAAAAAGTTGCAAAAGCAGTTTCTGATAGTAAATAAATTACAGAAGTGGGGGCTTTGATTAAAGACTGGCCCTTTTTTGGCATGACATACCAGACATCCATTTCCTTTATAAGCCTGGGAAAATGAAAGGTTATACCTCAATCTACACACCAACCTCTACAGCCAAAAGGAATCCATCACAAAACAAAAATTAATAATTTTTATGGAGGACTGGCATCATCGCAGCAGGCCCTGTGGATGAATGGGATGTCCCAGAAGAGTCAATTACAAGACATCAGGATCTGTAGCTTTTAATTTGTGTCCAGAGTGAACCCCTGGTGTCCACAATACATAAAGTATTCAAACTCCTTTCACCTTTTTGTACAATTTATTTTGTTGCAGCCTTATGCTAAAATCATTAAAATTCATTTCATTTCCCTTATCAAACAATACTCAATACTCACTGACAAAGCAAAAACAGATTATTAGAATTTTTGCCAAATTTATTAAAAATAAAAAACTGAAATATCCCATTGACAAAAGTATATAGCCTCTTTGCTATGACATTAGGATAACACTATTTGGATACATCTATTACTCATTCACTCTTTTTTTTCTTTTAATATATACTTTACTTACATATATATCTGGGTTATACAGTGGAACCTCGGTTCACGAATGTCTCTGAACACGTACAAATCGGATTACGACCAAAAAGTTTGCCAAACTTTTGCATCTGTTCATGACCACACACTCGGTTGACGAACAAGCCAGTTTCCCTTCCGGTTTGTACGCGCCGATGATTTCTGCATGTGTTCAGTCTCTCCCTGTATTGTTCTCAGTGCATCACGAAGAGGGACTCTCCCTCAAAACTGTAACCTCCTCTCAACCCAGCTTTCTCCTGTGATATAGCGGGTCCACAGCTCCCGTCAAAAAGGCCAGTTTTAATAAATAATCACCGCACTCGCAGCTTAGCGAGGGGGCGTGGTGGTGTGTGGCAGAAGCGGTTCCTGAGGAGTTCGTTACATGGGCGTTTCTCACCTAAGTGCACAGATGAGAAGTGGTCCGCAACCATAATTGTTCCAAGGAGCTGCTGATTGCCACGACTACCACACCTCTTCATAAATAGAAGTGTGAGTCGGCTAAATGGAAAAAGAAGAGAACAGGAAAGAACGGGAGGTTGCAGGAGAAAGCAGGAAGCAGGAGGAGAGAGAGAGAGCGTGAGCAAGCGAGCGAGAGAGACAGAGAGAGAGAGAGCGAGCGCAGGCTGGAGTGCAGCTGAGAGCGAGCGAGCTGCTGAGCAGGGAGCCTGGGTGTTTGTCTCTGTGTTATTCAATGTTTTTACATTTAGTTTACTATTACACTGTGCATTCTATGGTATAATTACCTATTTTTGTGCTTAAAAATATTTAAAGAAAATATATTTACATGCAGTTTGTACAGTCTGGAATGGATTAATTGTATTTACATAAAATCCTATGGGGGAAATTACTTCAGATCATGACCAAATCTGGTTACGACCAGAGTTTTGGAGCGAATTCCAGTTCCACTGTATATATAAAGCACAATCTAGTAATCCTACAATTTATAACAATCTACTACCTCAAATAGGAATGACTGTATTCAGCTGACGTATAATATAGTCTGATACAGTCTTTCACTATCCATTACCTACTACACCTTACTCACTCACTCACTCTTATGTAACAAGACCTTAGCAAAAGCTTCATGTGGTCTTCATGACACTTATGAAACCTCAATAGATACAGTAGGTTATTCACCTCTGTTGTGTGTGGCATATTAACATGACAGTAAAATGACTTCCTAATATGAAGGGTTACCAGTTCTTAAACTAAAAATGTAACATCAAGGGAAATGTGTCTCAGTTTACATCCATTTCCTTTATAGGCCTGGGAAAATGGAACGCTATACCTCAATCTACACGCCAAACTCTCCAACCAAAAGTAATTAATTGCAGAACAAAATAAAAGAATTTTTATGGACAAATGGCACCATCACAGCAGGCCCTGTGGATGAATGGGATGTCCCAGAAGTGTCAATTACAAGATATCGGGATCTGTAGCTGTTTATTTGTTTTCATGTATCTTGAATATGTCTTGTATTTTATTAAACGATTTTATTTAACTTGACTCCTATGTCTGTTTGTCTGTCTGGGTCAAATCTTGCAACTGATTTTAAACCAACTTTTGGCGAAGTGAATTTCTTTGGATTTTGCATACGTGTTCAGTATCGATGACAATGCAATAATTCGTCAAAACTGATGCAATTACTTAACAAATTTTGCCGTAATCAATGGTTGTGTGATTCCAATTAACGCACACATAACAATGACGAAGAGAGAATGAGATATAGGAGCTTACAAGTGAGAGACACATCAGATTGCCCCCACTTGCCCCTTCCAGTGAGTGGAGTCAGTAAATATGTGCACCAACTTTACTCGTTTACTCTTGTGATCACAGTGAGGAAGTATTGCTGTAAGCTTGCCGTTCTATCATCGATATTTTATTTTCACAGCAATCAGTTAATAGAATATCTACTTTCATCATAAAAAGGATTTTATTTAGTCGCATATAACCACGCAAATTGTGGTTAAAGAAAACTTCATTTTTTGCTTTTTTAGTGCATTTATAACTAAAGTAAATAAAATCCTTTTACTTAACAAAAAATTTGTATATATTTTATTTTTATTCAGTTTTAGTTCCTGCCTGTTTACCGAGTCTTACTTTTGCTTCGTGATTCTAAAGCTTTGCCACTCAGTGAATATGAGTTATTTTTTGGACAAGAGTATTAGCTGGCAAAATAGGGTGCCACATATATCTAGCAAATATATTAATAATGTTTATTTTATTAATGTCCAACAATATTCAATTTTAAAATGTTTAAATAGTTAAAGTCTGATTTTAAAGGGAAGAAAGCTGTATAACAGATTGTTGCTCTGGCACATTTATGGCCCTTTTAAATCAGATAAGACCATATGTTAAGAGATTTTGACTAACCTGTGGCAAGGAGGTGGGAGAGGTGACCGGAGTGGGCCCGGTGTGCAGATGGACTTTACATTCTATGAGCCCGCAACCCCAGGGAGAAAATGCTGGAGTGTAAGGAATAGGGAGAATTTATGGCACAGAATTGGCTGGAATGGGGCTGAGTCGGTCACAGCTGAATCATTTGGACCTCCCACAATTAAAGAGGCATGTCAAGGACCACTAGAATTGGATAAATTTGACCAGCAAAGCCATGTGGTCTCTATTGTGGCTGCATACAGCCTATGCTACCTGTTTCTGCCATTTTCCATCCTGAAGAGAGGCCATCAAGGGCCATGCTGGACCACAGATTAATTCAGTACGCTAAGACAGAGAGCCACCTAGTAGTAAGCATATGGACACAAGACAAACTGCTTATTATTAGGTTGTATTATATTACCAACACTTATATTTGTGCGATTCTTATATTTTGGACATATTATTTGTAATACATGATGAGTACATTTGCATCATTTTCTTCCACCTGTTCTGGTACCTAAGTGCAGATGTAAAAGAAAGTGGGAATTGTTGGACTATAGCAGTCAACTCAGACAATATGGTAAGAGAATCGGATTTGGGGAATTCTGTTATTGTCTATGCAATAGGAAGTATAAAGGGGAGGACAGGGTCACCTGGGACCCTACCACGATAAAACATAGGGACAGCAAGATACTGGACAGTGAGAAGCAGTCTGGCTACCAGAAACTGCCAGAAAAGCCTAACCCCTCTCACAGAAACAGAGTATTACTGTGAGGGCCGACAGAGGGCAGGGTGGGTTTGTAGCAAACTATAAGTGGTTAATCAGCAAGGGGGCTGCCATGGAGGCAAGGAATCTAGTCTGGTAAAAGCACAGCTACCGTTGAAATGACATTATGAATTAGGGGCTTTCCTGGGAGAGACAGTAGGATGGCATTTAAATGTACTTTTAAACCACAAACTCTTCAAACTTGGACTCACGTGTGAGTCGGGGCAGAGGCTGAACCAGCAGCAGGAAAGTCAGACTGTGAGTGTGTGTGACTTTTTAAGGTGCTTTTACAATATTCAAAGAGAAACTGCCGTCTTTCTTTAATCCTAAGTAGCAGAAGTGTGAACAGGTATATATACAGTATACTGTGAATATACAGGGATGGAAAAAGTAGGTTTACAGTTGTTGGTATGGAATTAGATATGTAGGTTATGATTATTACAATAGTTTTATTAACTCAATAGCTCTAGTAACTTTATTAACTCAAAAGAATGTCACAGTGACACAGTGCACTTAGGTACAATCTCGTACATGCTTAAATTACCTAAAAAACATATATATTTTTTGTACCTACAACTGTAAACCTACTTTTGCCCATATCTGTCTATCTATCTATCTATCTATCTAATGTGAAGGACGTCTCCTTAAACGAAGGACAGGGAGAGATGGCTTTTGAAGGGCGCTATCTTCCTTAACATACTACTTGGCAGCTCACCTGGACTGCAACGGAACCTTGAATTCCTACAGGGCTGTATGGAAATTACTATTTGTCGGCACAGCCTTGTTGGGTTCCGTGGATGCCACCAGGGGAAGCTGTGGGGGCAGTGGGGACAGCATAGCCCTACTTTGGGCTTCAGCCACACCTGGGAGCAATTCCAGATCTCCCTAACGAGCCACCTGAAGTGCCAGGAGCCAGTTGCCTCACAGAGAGGGCCAGAGTTGGGAGGAACAGGGACAAAGCTTGCCTGTGGAGAAATTGAGGCAAAGGAAGGAAGGAAACAAAGAGAAAGAGAAAGAGAGGGGAAGTGCTGTGTGCTGTATTCCTGGGCTGTAATGTGATTTGTGCTAGTGGGAAACAACTAGAAAACGTTTCCCAAGGAATCAAAGTCTTAGTACATTTGTGAAGAAGAAACGTTACTTTTACTCCGCTACTTTGGGCAACATTTGAATCATTCCTTTTTTTCTATCAGATAAAGTCTGACAGACAATTTTCAATCTGCTCTGTGTGGCATATGCTGTCAAGTTGCGCACACGCCTTCCATTGTGTCTCCAGCTTTGACGTGAGATCTTGGATGTTCCCCAAATCAAGGCGCTGCAGCTTTGAGGACAGATGTTGCATTTTTCGTTTGAAAGCATTAACTGAGCTAATCATATTGACCATCGTTTTCTCTTTTCCTTGCAACTGTAAAATTAAGCTCAATAAACATGTTGGTCAGATCAAAAAAAAAGCGGCCATTGATCGTTATTAAGTTGCTTGTCTTCTGTATGTTTAATGACAAGGAGAAACTCCTTTTTCTCTGGCCAGGGGTCTTGAAATCTCAGCAGGAGTTTCTCCATAGCCATCTGCCTCAACGAAGGCATCTTTTATCATCTCTACATCTTGGAAGTACTTCTTATGCTTAAGGATCGAGTGACTCACCCGGAACGATGATTCGGTGTGTCTGCCTTTGCTTTTGAATTCAGCCAAGTGAAAAATGATGGCTGTCCAATTAACTGCGATTTTAGTTCCCTCTCCTTTCTCTTTCTCAGATTGCTTTTCGGAAGGAAGTCAGTTTCATAGTTTTTATGAAAAGTTCGAAAGTGCCTTTCCACATTTTCCTTCTTTGGAATAGCAATGATAGATTGACAGATCAGACAAACACACTTCAATTGTGACATTGTGAGAGAAAAAAATCCAATTCCACATCCAACTCATAACCAACTTTTTTTTTTTAAATCCCTTCTTTAGTCGATACAAATTGGAAGGCTAACTGGATCAATTAGATAGCTGGAGTTTTGCAGTAGCTCGCATGTTTGATCGTGCGTGCAGGATGATCAGTGTGTTAGAACAAAAGAGATCTCAGACTGGCCGCCCTGTATGTCAATCAAGTGGCAAATGCCATAGGGAGGATAAATGATAGACTAACGTTTAAAAAAACATTTTTTTGAATGCAACGTGATCTACCTGCATCACCTTTCTGATCTACCGGTCGATCGCGATTGACGCATTGGGCACCCCTGATATATATATATTTTTATCTCGACCACACCTTTCCAGGTTGATGGATAGGTCGTGGTGGACCATCGCCATGGCCTCCACACTCCCCTGACACCCTGTGGTTTCTGGTTATGGGGTATGGTGAAGGAGCGCGTGTATAGCAGGAAAGTTCGTGATATCAATGACCTGAAGGAGAGAAATATGGACTGTAGTATCATCTGTTCCCCGTGAAATGTGTGTCTGGGCTTTAAATGGTACTGTTGCTCGTTGGTTTTTGTGTGTTGAACATGATAGCGAACAGGTTGAGACATTCCTGTAAATCATCTTGAAAATATGAAGCATGTTTTGTGAATAAATAGTTTACACCATTTAAATGTTAGCATCATTTTGACTCACTCTGTTTATAAGAATCATGCAATACATTTTTGTATCACGCCAAAACCACTGCACTTATTTCTATAAAAACTGCAGTTAATTCTGATATAGTATCACCTTGAATATAGGCTAATAAAATGTTAGATTTTGTATATATAAAAATTAAAAAAATAAATAAATGCCGTGAAAATCTCACTAAAAGTAGCCATTGTTTTTTTCTGGACATTGTTGCTTTTACCGTCATGTTCTTTAGAATACAACTTGATATCAACATGATAACTAGAAAGAATTGCACAACAAATGAAAGCCAATTTCACATGATTATGTTGACCACCCTGATTTTTGAGAATTTTTAAGTATTTAGACATGTTGCAAAAAGTAAGATTTTTATGGTTGTTTATCATTAACTCTTTAACGGTTAAGTGTATCAAAAATCCATTCCCTCTTTTCTGGATACTCATTTTATGATGAACAAAAAAGGTCCCATTCTATTTTTGTCTAGAGCAAAAAATAAGTAAGCAAATCACCCATTTGTGACAAGATCCACACTTGAGCTGGAGTTGACCAGGAGTGCTGCTCAGGGATGTGAAAAGGTGTGAAAAACTTGTTGTATCTTTCCCAAGAAGACTTATGGCTGTATTAGCTCAAAAGGGTGCTTCTACTAAATACTGAGCAAAGGGTCTGAATACTTAGGACCATGAGATATTTCAGTTTTTCTTTTTTAATAAATCTGCAACAATTTCAAAAATTCTTTTTTTTTGTCTGTCAATATGGGGTGCTGTGTGTACATTAATGAGGGAAAAAAAATAATTTAAATGATTTTAGCAAATGGCTGCAATATAACAAAGAGTGAAAAATTGAAGGGGGTCTGAATACTTTCCGTACCCACTGTATATATATATATATACTAGGGGGCTTCGCTTGAAAAACCCCCGGGCCTGTTCCACATGCTAGCCTCTTTGCAGTTCTGCCGCTCGTATATGGGGATGTGGATGAACAATTTAAACAGATTTTTATTTTCATGGGAATTGTTACATATGCATCAACGTGACGTACTGTATAACTGCCTGTGATTGAATTTAGTTTCTTTCTGTCTATTAAATAAAATGACTTTTTTGAATGTTTGGCTCTGAGATTTGTTAATTGTCTTTGCAAAATCCATTCTAACAGGAAACTGTTAACGTTTTAATACGAATGGCAAATCAAGATCTCCTTTGTTGTCTAATGTTATTCCCTGAAGATATACTACATTACCTTTCTTGGATACATCCTTCTTTCTACAGTAGTACAGTGAAAGACCAGATGGTGTTAACGGTTGTAGATATCATTGGGATGTTGTTTTCATCTTTCGCACGATCACCACCAACTGTTTCAGCATAATCTACTGATATGCATTTAACTGCCGTGTAACTGATCAACCTTTTTGGTGTTAAATCATTTGACTTCCTCATTTCTCGGTGCTATGATTGCCCGTGTACTCATTTTTTCTGTTAATAACCCTTTGTGATGAAATCCTTTAATAAGATTTGGGCATAAGTCTTCTTTAAATGGGAACTTAAAGTGAGGAAAAAATTAAAATTTATAAGAGCTGAGAGCACAGGAACTGTGTCTGACAAAAGCATTCACATGAATGAGAGGTGACAGGACTGTGGTCTTTTTGAAAATGTTTGAGAGGAGAGCGTGACTTGAAAAAATCTCAAGGCAAAAGTCTCGTCTTGCAGGACTTGAAAAAATCCATTCATCCATTATCCAACCCGCTATATCCTAAATACAGGGTCACGGGGGTCTGCTGGAGCCAATCCCAGCCAACACAGTGCGCAAGGCATGAAAAAAACCCACTTCAAAAAATCTTTTTCAAAAAGTCTTGTCCCGTCGAAAGATTTATTTAAATAATAGATATAATAGAGATGTTGTCAAGATGGAGGTGGGCTTGTCATATAACAAATAAAAAGATGGAAGATAGACATGGGGCACCTTACAGTAAATTTCTAACCACAAATGACCAATGATACATAATTGCAGACAAGATGATATATCCCCTTTGAGTTTCGATTGCAATGCTATGCATAAATTAGACATGAAAAACAGGAGTGGAGGGACAATGTCTTCTCCCCATTTATATGTAAAAGAGAAGAAGAAAGATGAGAAGAGCTCTGGAGCAATTTCTAATACCCACAGGAAGTCCCACCTTTTCTGCACCAATGAATATTTATGACCACATTAAATGGGAAGCTGCCAGTCAATTCTAAACCTGCAGCTGAAGAAGCAGGAGATCCTTAAACAGAAACACTTAACCACTAATGAAAACTGGTATAGGATGCATAGTGTGTTCTGATTTATGTTATTTTTCTCTTTGATTCCGTTACTGAAAGAGGTACCAGGGTGGTTCAGCAATTATTAACTCCAACTTCTTACTATATATATATATATTTAAAAGTATAGAGTATTCATGACAAACCTGACAGAATCTTTATTCTTGAATCAAGTCTCACTCCTCATACATTTATATGGAGTAATACCATTTGTGATAATATAATGCTATGAAAAATGTATTGTGATATACTATACCACACCACTAACAAAAATACTTACTACTTCTACTACTGCTACTAGTAACAATAATAATAATAATGCATTTTTATATACTTTGCTCATCTTGAATTAACACACTCCACCCCCTACAACTCAGTGGAAAGATCAACATTCTACAAATCATATCTCAAAATGGTAAAAACGCTTACAAGGATCTGTTCCTGTTTTTTTCAGAATCTGTGAAGAACTCATTAATGTCAATGTAAAGTAAGCATGCTGGGCTTCTGCTAAACCTTTCTATTTTATTTTATTTTCTATTTTCTATTTTTTATTTATGTTTGTGTTGAGCTTCATGGATTTCATTAAAACATTTTATTTTTTTCTTCTTATTTCTGTTTGCTTTGTGTTATTTTGTGGAGTGTAGGGCCTGATCAACGGGTAAACCTAAAGAAATCTGCCAAATATGCTAAGATCTGATCTGCTTCAAAATCCATACATCTGTAAAATCCTATAATATTTGACAAATTTAATAAAATTAAAAATATATTTTGATGCAATTATTAAAAATGTCAGCAGCACAGAATTGTGCACTAATAAAATATTTAATTTACCTAAATATCATGTCTTTCGGGGCTACCATTTTGTACTCTACTAGATACAATATTCTCATTTTGTGTGGTTCTGAAACCTTAATGAAGATGCACATAGTTCTTTTCTTAAAGGTATATTTCACAAGCACTTGCTACTTCTCCTTCAGTTTCAACAATTCAACCCGAAAGCTTTAGCTACAGCGTACAAACCAATTATTAATGCTTGGAGGGCTCAAAACATTTGTGCAGCTGTGTCTAAAAATGAAGACCCAGTGACACATGAAGTAAAAGCACAGCAAAGCAGTAATATGCAGGATTCAACCACCAATGAGTCAAATTAAAATGTTCTGGATTTCAGGTTTATAATTTAAATTGACTATTAACTTTACCTTCAATCCAGCTATTTTCTGGTCACACTTGTTTTACTTATTACATGGTTGGAATAACTGGCATTGGCTTCCAGCCAGGATAGGAATCAGTTTTGTGCAGGCTTATGATGTATGTACAAATATATGTTGGTGTTGTTTATTTGATACATAGATACAAAAATAGGTATGAAGGGCGCTATATAATAGAATAGATAGACAGATAGATAGATAGGAAATGCACTATATAATAGAGATAGATAGATAGATATGAAAGCCTCTATAATAGATAGATAGGAAAGACACTATATAATAGAGATAGATAGATAGATAGATAGATAGATAGATAGATAGATAGATAGA
>JANRMT010062823.1:8564682-8647123 GCA_026402145.1 Polypterus bichir lapradei
ATAGATATGCTTAGCACTATATTAAATAAAATTGATGGAAAAATAGACATGAAAGGCAGTGTATAAATAAAAATGATGGAAATATATGAAGGCAGTATATACATAAAATTGATAGAGAGGTAGATATTAAAAGCACTATATAAATTAAACACAGACATGAAAGGCAGTTTAGAAAATGATATGTATAGATCGATAGACATAAAAGGTACTATATAACAGGAATAGGATATATAGACAGACATAAAAGGCACTATAGAATAAAAAAATGATAGAGAGAGAGAGAGAAAGACATGAAAGATGGTATATCAAATATAAACTAGATAGACATGAAAGGTACTATATGATAGATAGATAGATCCAGTACGGAAATTTTAACCAAAATTTAAGATACATTGGTTCAATTTTTAAAAACTATGTGGTTATCTGTTGTGGTGCAGCCGCATTGAAGAAGATAACAGTGGTTACCCAGACCTCATTTGTGGTTGCAATGGGCCCCCATAACAGTTCAAGCTTCAGGGCCCCAAAACTGTAGGCCCACCATTGCTGAAAGGCTGTAAATAAAACAAAGACAGACATGAAAGACAGTATATAAAATGAAAGTGATACACAGCTAGACATAAAAGGCAGTATATACAGTAAAATAAAAAGGATAGATATGAAAGGCACTATTTAAAATAAAAAAATGATAAAGAGACAGACATGAAAGACTGTGCACATAATAATATTTAATTATCATACTATATTTTAAATTATTAATATTTATTCACTGACCTATTATTTATTTGTTCATTTATCTTTTTCTAATGCAGTTGTTTACCTGTCTCAAACTTGTTTCTGTGTATGTTGCACTCCAGTAATGGGGAATGTGAGTTTGTGCCACCATATACTACAATACGGTGTATGGTTGATATGACAATAAAACCTCTCGACTTGTCTTGAAATGATTGGTTAACAATGTAAAGCTGCAACTCCAAAGTTAGTAACGGATTGCTTCTGTGCCCTTTTTATCGCCAAACATTCTTTTTCAATAGTGAAATATAATCACATTTCCTTAGTAACAATTTGTAACTTAAATACATACTGGGGTGTTTCTGATCATCAGCAGCCTGAGGTAATGCAGCACCCAAATCACATGTGCTTATTGGGTTTGACTGAACAGTACAGCTCAGGGTGCTGCTTGACCAGTCAAATGAAAATTTCTGTCTCCATGCTGTCCAAGGGGTGTGACAAGTTTTTTCCCTGCATAGCTGAGAAGTTTTCTGCTTCACTCCTGGTTCATCCCACAAGAGGAGGCAGTGTCTTCCTGTTCAAATGCTCCAAAAGTTAAAACTATTTTCTTTACCAGCATTTTACAAGTGTTACTATTCCTTTCAAAGGAGCAAGCATTTATCTGAAAGGGCTTGAAAACTGCTGCTGACAAGAGTCTTCTACACTGCTAAAATGCTTTGATGTGAATACTGCCATTGAAAATAACAACAAATAAGTTTATAAGCGCTTTAGGATCTTTCTGGTTTTACGTTAAAATGCTAGAAAATTCGGCAGGTGTGTGTAGGTGTACTCTTGGATTTTGATAAGAATGGGAAGTCAAGGTGGTTCAACCTCAAAAATGTCCTACACCTTGACATGCAGGTGTCAGTGTGTGGCTTTCCTAATCAGTCCAATCAATTTAAATGACCCCAGGTGGACTTCAGACAGGTTTAGAAACATCTCAGTGACGATCAATAGAATCTGATGCCGAAGCCAAATTTCAAGTGTCGTAGCAAAGGGGCTCAATACTTGAGTAGATGTGATATTTCATTTTTTTATTTATAATTTATATACTGCTTAAAAAATGAAAGGAACAGTTTTTAATCTTAGTGTAGCAACAAGTCAGTGAAACTTATGGGCTATCGATCTGGTCAGTTAAGCAGCAGAGGGGGTTGTTAATCAGTTTCAACTGCTTTTGGGTTAATGAAATTACCAACAGAGGGGCAACAATGAGACAACCCCTAAAACAGGAATGGTTTACAGGTGGAGGCCACTGACATTTTTCCCTCCTCATCTGTTTTGTCACTAGTTTTGCATTTGGCCATGGTCAGTGTCACTACTGGCAGCATGAGGTGATACCTGGACCCTACAGAGGTTGGTTTCATAGGTGGTCCAACTTCTCCAGGATGTCACATCAATACCTACCACTGCCAGAAGGTTTGCTGTATCTCCCAGCACAGTCTCAGGGGCATGGAGGAGATTCCAGGAGACAGGCAGTTCCTCTAGCAGAGCTGGACAGGGCCCCTCATAGAAGGTCCTTAACCCATCAGCAGGACCCACCGGTATCTGCTCCTTTGGGCAACGAGGAACAAGATGACCACTGCCAGAGCCTACAAAATGACCTCCAGCAGGGAGGCCACTGATGTGAATGTCTCTGACCAAACAATCATAAACAGACTTCGTGAGGGTGGCCTGAGGGCCCGATGTCCTCTAGTGGGCCCTGTGCTCACTGCCCAGCACCATGGAGCTCGATTGGCATTTGTCATAGAATTCCAGAATTGGCAGGTCCACCACTGGCACCCTGTGCCGTTCACAGATGAGAGCAGGTTCAACCTGAGCAAATGTGAGAGACATGAAATGGTCTGGAGAAGCCGTGGAGAACATTATGCTGCCTGGAACATCGTTCAGCATGACCGGTTTGGTGGTGGGTCAGTGATGGTATATCTGGGGAGGCATATAAATTGAAGGGACACACAGACTTCTACAGGCTAGACAACGGCACCTTGACTGCCATTAGGTATCGGGATGAAATCCTTGGACCCATTGTCAAACCCTATGCTGGTGCAGTGGGTCCTGGGTTCCTCCAGGTGCATGACAATGCCCGGCCTCATGTGGCGAGAGTATGCAGGCAGTTCCTGGAGGATGAAGGAATTGATGCCATTGACTGGCCCTCACGCTCACTCCCCTGACCTCAATCCAATAGAACACCTCTGGATGTGACGTTATGTAAAATGAATTATTGCGCCACCAAAGCGCTTGTAGCAAATGCATGTCAATGTCGCACCCTAACGCGGGTTGTTTTTCTGCAGTTATATTCTTGAATAGAAGCGCACTTGTTCTGTTATATTTGTACCTTTTGTGAAAGTGTTTCTTTGATACTTGGACTTCAGGCTTCACACATTATAAATTTCATGTCTACATTTTGTCAATTATAACTAAAACATAAAAAAACTTTTATTTTTTAACGATGTGTTTACTGTACATAGATTGTTGTAGACACAGAACACACATGAAATGCAAGTGTTCCAAATAACGATATAGTATTTATAAAAGGTGTGATTTTGCTTGACTTCTCACTCTATACAACTGTAAGCAACTGACACGCAGGTAAACAGACTTGAGCTGAGAAAACTGTGTGGGGTGGGGGGATGTAATAGTAGGCTGCTTGCTGTTTGCTGCTTATCAACACATTTAAAGGACAAAAGACGCTGACGGAGAGGTGGGAAGCGATTTAAGATGGGACGGATCTACAAGTTTTTTTGTAGGCTCTGGTAATTCTAGTGTTAACATACTGTTGTGATTCACAGAACACAATAGTAAAAGGATTATGAGGGGCCCAAAACAGGCCTCACCCTGGGCAGCCAGACCCACAATATCAAGAAGCAGGCTTTCAGTCCTGCAAAAGCCCAAAATTTTGCATTGGGTTTAAGAATTCAAAAATATTTTTAAATGTGCCAAATACACCCTTTCAAGGGTGAGGAAACCATAAAACCTCTAGCTTGATAGGACAAAGGCTAATGATGTACTTTTTAGAGCTGCTGAGTAGTCACCGTTAACGCATACAGTCAATGTGTTAAAAATTTCTACGATTACATTTTTTAACACAACCCCTAAATTCACTGATTTAATCTGATTAATTTGACCACGCTTCACTTATTGTTGAAGAAACGCAAAATGAATCCAGTGCCTGTTAATAGCAGTAGTGGGTCACCAGTACCTATCAGTCAGTCAGTCATTTTCCAACCCGCTATATCCTAACACAGGGTCACAGGGGTCTGCTGGAGCCAATCCGAGCCAGCACAGGGTGCAAGGCAGGAACAAACCCTGGGCAGACCTCAGCACGGGTACCTGTTCGTTTTCTATGTTGTTTCTTGATAATGATCTTCATCCACACAACACCAGTGAATCATCCCATATTTTCATGCACATGGTTTCATACATATACCAACTCTTCAAGATGCAGACAATAACATGAGAATAATTAACATCAAACCAGTTCCATGTAGAAGTGGAGTGAATGAGTGTAATTTTCGTGTTAACACTGCCAACAGACTGGCTCTGCATGCTGATTGAGATTGCGTGTTGGCCTCATTGCGTGTTGGCTATCGAGGCATAGATCTGAATAGGAGGCAGAATGTCAGTGGGTCCCTGGCGAGAAATATGCTTGCTGTTGAGCTTTTGCAGTCACCCATGGAGAGTCATCCGCATGTCCGAGAAGCTAAAGAGCAGATGACACAGAATGTCATTTCTCACAACTCACTCATATTTCCCCCAACACAGACATCGTACAGTTGTGCTTGAAAGTTTGTGAACCCTTTAGAATTTTCTATATTTCTGCATAAATATGACCTAAAACATCATCAGATTTTCACTCAAGTCCTAAAAGTAGATAAAGAGAAACCAGTTAAACAAATGAGACAAAAATATTATACTTGGTCATTTATTTATTGAGGAAAATGATCGAATATTACATATTTGTGAGTGGCAAAAGTATGTGAACCTCTAGGATTAGCAGTTTGAAGGTGAAATTAGAGTCCGGTGTTTTCAATTAATGGGATGACAATCAGGTGTGAGTGGGCACCCTGTGTTATTTAAAGAACAGGGATCTATCAAAGTCTGCTCTTCACAACACATATTTGTGGAAGTGTATCATGGCACAATCAAAGGAGATTTCTGAGGACCTCAGAAAAAGAGTTGTTGATGCTCATCAGGCTGGAAAAGGTTACAAAATCATCTCTAAAGAGTTTCGACTACACCAATCCACTGTCAGACAGATTGTGTACAAATGGAGGAAATTCAAGACCATTGTTACCCTTCCCATGAGTGGTCGACCAACAAAGATCACTCTAAGAGCAAGGCGTGTAATAGTCGGCGAGGTCACAAAGGACCCCAGGGTAACTTCTAAGCAACTGAAGGCCTCTCTCACAATCAATGTTCATGTTCATGAGTCCACCATCAGGAGAACACTGAGCAACAATGGTGTGCATGGCAGGGCTGCAAGGAGAAAGCCACTGCTCTCCAAAAAAATACTTCTTGTCTGCAGTTTGCTAAAGATCACGTGGACAAACCAGAAGGATATTGGAAGAATGTTTTGTGGACAGATGAGACCAAAATAGAAACTTTTGGTTTAAATGAAAAGTGTTATGTTTGGAGAAAGGAAAACACTGCATTCCAGCATAAGAACCTTATCCCATCTGTGAAACATGGTGCTGGTAGTATCATGGTTTGGGCCTGTTTTGCTGCATCTGGGCCGGGATGGCTTGCCTTCATTGATGGAACAATGAATTCTGAATTATATCAAAGAATTCTAAAGGATAAAGGTTGTTCTTTTTTAATTAATTAATTGTGACCTGCTGTAGCCTACATCTCTCTATTATAATGAAATAATCCTGGGACGAGACGAGACTCTTTAGCCTGGGACGACACGTGACTTTTTCAGAGAGATACTTTCATGTCCCGTGAGATGCGACTTTGTGTCAAGAGATTTAACCGCGCCCGGGGCTGGAAATAAAAGACAAAGAGCAGATGACAAAGTCAAATGTCTTAAATAATTCAAAAATGTTGGCACAATACACATGCAGAGCAGGTTAGAGATAATGTACGTACTAAAATTCAAAAGTCTCAAAATTCGTAGTAAAGATCGCATTAGCACAAAGAAATGGAAATTATTAACCAGTGAAATAACGGAACAATGGAAATAGATCGAATATATTGTTTGGATTTAAACTTTAAGTCAGAGACTTGTAGTTCCCAATGAAGAGGCGTATCCGTGAGAATTAAAAGATTTTTTTTTTTTGTGAAAGTGAAATCCACATACGCGAGCGGCAGAGATGTGAAGTGGCTGGCGTGTGCCACAGGCCGGGGGTGAGGGGATGGGTTGGTGAGTGAAGCGAGCAGGGAGCAAAGCACCCCTAGTTAGCCTAAATTATACTGGAACCAGGAAAACTCGGCAGTAGTCAGTGCAAACTGAATGCTTGTATTTCCATCCATTTGGTCTGAAGGTTAAGATAGTTAGTTAGACTTAGTTTACAATTCATAAATGACGCACAAACCTTTATTCATAAATGTGCAATTTAAAACATCACATAAATACACATCAGATAGAAATTTACACGTTTTCTTCAGTCTGTACTCGGCTATTTATAAACCTACTGTTCACATATTTTCAATTTAATTAATGGCGCCTCCTCTCCAGGTAACAGCTGCAGAATTGACTCGTGTGTATCACACACTTAAACACAACCTGAGCTCTAACAGAAATGAACATGCACAAAAGCTGAACCATGATTTTAACTTTTGTTTTTTTAATATTTAATTGTTTATGTAATAATTAGTGCTTTTAATATGTTGTCTTGCAACCTAGCAGTTCAGACTATACACATTGGCAGATGGTTATTAAAATTTTTTGTATTAGAAAGTTTTCACTGAGTTATTTCTGCTTTACCAAAATATATTCAGTATGCTTGAAAGAAATATGATTAATTGAAATTGATATGCAGTTACTTTCCAAAAAACGTTTAATTACGCCAAGAATCTCA
Organism: Polypterus bichir lapradei; assembly: GCA_026402145.1. Taxonomy (NCBI): domain Eukaryota; kingdom Metazoa; phylum Chordata; class Cladistia; order Polypteriformes; family Polypteridae; genus Polypterus; species Polypterus bichir. The sequence continues at coordinate 8,571,468 of JANRMT010062823.1, forward strand.
ATTACATTTTTTGACCGAACAGTAGCCCTAGTATCTTTATAAATGAAAGGATTTTTTTTTTGTTTTGGTATTTTGGTACACTTTATTAATCCCTGAAGGGATGCTGTCTTATTAAAAAAAAATGAAATAACAGCACAAACAGAAAATATAGGCAAAAATTATTTTGTATAAAATATAGCCTGGATGGAATCCAATTAAAATAAATCCAAAAACAGAAGAAGAAGTCCAAAAACTAGAATAAGTCCAAATATGTACTTCACAACAGACACAATACACTGAGCATCTGCTGGAATCCTGAATATAAAGGCTGAGGGTGGACCCATAGTAGTGACATCATGGTGACTCCGCCTCTTGTAATCCACCCACAAAACAGAAGGAATATAATTTTAAAGACTCATATACATAATGCCTAACTATGATAACAAAAATTGCATATTAATACAAAATACACATGAAAAGTAATAATACAAAAAAGCAGTAAAAAATAAAATATAATTAAAGGAACACTCCACCTAAAAATGATTTTTAAATTGAAGATCTGCCTCTCTTTGTCATTCATTGGTCAAGAGTCAAAAGCTCAGTCTTATGTGACTTGTGTTTCTTGTATATGATGTAAGCTAATTTTCCAGAAGCACCTATTTAAGAATATTTTAGAAACAAATATGTGTGTTTTGTACCTTGTGAGCATGCGACTGGATAACTGACATTTGGATTATGTGAGACAAGTAAGTTTTTTCTTTTTCCTTGGATATTTTTGCATTGTTTGATGTAGTACAGTATATGTCACCATTGTCTTGTTTTATATTATAAATCTTTGCTCTAGTCGTGCTTAAAAACACAAGGTTAATTTTTTTTCTAGCACATCACAACAAATCACACCGGGTAAGTAACATATTAAAATAAAATATCATTTTCAGCCAAGAAATAAAACTTGCTTGAAACATAAAAGATATGTCCCTCTTAACCATTGCCTGCAACAGTTAACACCAGCATGTGGATGGGTGCCATACTTGGACGTTTTGCAAGGAATTGTACATAATGTAGTGCTATAAATTGCACATTATGGTTGCTTCTTAGGTTTTGTGTTTTCTCTCCATTTCTGTGTAGTGTTTCTCTTTGCATTACAGGTTTTGTTCTACTAAATTTGTTTTACCACATTTTGCTTATTTAAGCTTTTATTACATTCAAATTACATGTTTTCATATATACTATATTTATATCATATGTTTTCAGAAGGCTTATATATCAAAATTGAAACTAAATTTTTATATGTACTGTATGTGCAATACCGAAATTATTACCAAAGAGGGGCAAATGAGCTCTGCAAACTTGTTGCTGCACTCATTTTTCCTCCGCGCACTTGTTAAAGGTTTGTCAGCACTCTTTTGGCCAGCATCCATTAATTGTGCCACTCTCAAGATGAGCTTGGTTCTTCTCAATGACATTGCCATTAAAGGGGTCCTTATTCCATCGTTAGACAGTTAGATAAACTTTTTGGATTTTCTTTAAATGCTCTAACATGATTTTATGCATTATGGAATTCACAGTAAAAAAATCTGATTCAGTTGCTGGTATATTAGCTTAGAGGACAGCTTACCGTTCTACACACCTATGGCAAATGGGATCCATGTCCATATGTAATTACTATTGCCGAGAATATCCCTCTAGCTGGAATGATGTCTTTAATTGGCATCCATAGTTACCCAGTAAGTTCTGGGTCTAACTCTTCATTTATTGATAGATCAGCTGTTAGTGGTAACATTTGGTTCCCCTCCATGAGTGAAATGAGCTGGGAGAATGCTCATAGGGAGAGCTCCAGAGGCCTCATCACCTTTTCTGCTCTCCTTTCAGGACCAAACCTGAAATGATCCTGTCAGAACATATCCATGAAGGTCAAATTGGGAACCACATTTTTTGGCAGTTTCACCGAAGAAGGTAATAAAAAATAGTTGGACAAACAGAAGGACAGTTACCCAACGGTTTTCTGCACTTCTTGAATACTACTATTCACCAATACGTATTTTCATGGGAGACCCCCTTTTTACTATCTTGCGATGATCGATCAACAGTTCCTTGCAGTGGCACCTGTTTTTAGGTAGTTCGAGTACAATACTGTACACAATACAATATAATACTATTTATTTTTTATAGCCCTAAATTACACAAGAAGTGCAGCAGTGGCCTTTAACGGGCTTTGCCTTTTGACAGTCCCAAGCCTTGACTCTCTAAGAAGACAAGGCAAAACTCCCAAAAATAAACTCCCAGTTCAAAGAGAGACCCCTTTTCAGGTATAATGGGCGTGCAGTGTGTGTCAAAAAAAAGGGGGTAACTACAATACAATACACAGAACATAACATAAGTAATCCTCAATACAATACAATAGTACAATAGAAATATTACAAGTACGGAGCAGAATTCAACAGTAGATAATATTACATAATACGATTTGGATTTGTTTAGAGTCCTGGAGACCTCAGCCATCAAGCTGCCTCCCCCTATTGGCCATTCCACAGCCAAAACAGTGCTGGGCCAGCCAATCTGATGAAAGGACCCCTCTACCCGATGATTCCTGCAATCCTCCATCAGAGATGACTTTACCTTAGGCAGGCAAAACAACTTGGCAGGTGGGCCGTGGCACCAAGTGCCACATTTGAGTACTGAGAAGAGAAACAGAATAGGTAATGGTTAGTATCCAATTATAACTATCATATTACTTATATTTTAGTGCTAATGACTAACAACAGAGATGCAGTCTGTACAGTTAATCAGCAGCTCTAGTCAGGGTGTGCTAAACAGAAGTAGTGATTCTTCAGCCGGGATTTGAATGCTGAGACCGAAGGGACATCTCTTATAGTAGCAGGCAGACCATTCCTCAGTCAATTGCAGCACCTCTTCAAGAATCTTCAAGGGGGTCCATCCCATCCTTTGATTGAGTGTTGATGTACCCCAGTATTCTAATATCATGGTATCACAATGAAAAGAGTACCACTAAGACTTTGCTTCCACTTCAAGCACTGATTTTCTGACAAATAAACACTTAATTCTGGAAATTTGTTATTAATGTTTTATGGTTGCTAGAATTCATTATTGATTTTTTTATTACTTGGTTTACACAGTGCCTATAAAACATATTCAACCTCATCACATCAAATTGATCCAAGTTGTGTGACAAAGGTCTTGACACCACTCAGGTGAGTCGTACAGGTCAAAGAATAAAACACTTGGGACCCATGAGATATCTGCTGATATCTGTACTTTCTCTTTAGTCCTTTGGGCGCCCCGTGGTGGTGGCCACGGATCCCCACAGGGCTGAGCCTTCCAGTTCCATGTCTCCCACACAATCCAGGATGGCTGCCATCCCTCTTGCATCCTGGAGAAGGAATTGCCCCTCTCCCGGTCCCCTGCTTCTCCAGACATCCTGGTGGGGCCAGGTCCCCAGCCGTCTACCACAACACCCTTAGCATAAAACTCAGAATTTTTTTGTAAAACAGAATTGAAAGTCATAATAAAAAACACAAAGCTCAAATTATAATGATTAACGCACATTAGACTTAACACACTAACACTGTAGTGCTCATTAATTTTAGGGTGTCCTAGTAAAAATAACTATCAAGATTAGCATATAAAGATACCCCTTCAGCATTGTTGTCAGCAGTTCAGTGGCTGATAATGAACCTTCACAGTCTTCCAGTAGGCGCAGAAGGTGTCTAATGGCTCCTTGGTATGGTACTCATAAGGACTGGTAAAGCTCATTGTATCAATAAGAGCAATAAGAATCAATAACAAAATACATTATCGGGTCTAACAAGCATACAGTAGTTTTTTTTACTTGAATTAGGATGAGTTAGGATTTTAAATGAGAAGTGACTGATTATGTTTGCAGTCTTTGTTCATGAAATGTGCATATTGTATTGTAGTGGTGCTGACAAGTCGCATCAGCCTGGGGATAACTCACACCATTATGATCAGGCATTGCATCATGTAATTGAGCTACTTCAGAGTTGGCCGCAAGCAAATCTATAAAAACACCAAGCCAGAAAAGTCACCTATGAGTGAACCTTTTAAGGATAACAAGCCACCTAAAACAGCATTGGAAAGAGCAAGGAATCCTTTTTGACACTTGGCACTAATGTTACATTGGTGTTAGAAGTGGGATGAGAAACGACCTACAGTCCAATTTAGCAAAGCTCCAAGTGGCATGAAGACCTAAAATGGACTTGCTGGGCATATTTAAGTTGCTAGAGAGTTTCAAGGCTGAGATGCAGGATCTGGAATGACGTTTGCAGTATCAGTTCAGGGAGGGAAAACAGCTGAGAGATTGCTACTTCTGCAGCACAACGGCCTTGACACACAGTCATGGGTGGAGCTTCAGACTCAGGGAGCTTAGAAAAAGAGTGTCAGAACAAGTTGTCATGGAGCCCATGTGAGCAGTGTGAGGCAGAGCTGGAGGTAAAACTGCACAGGGAAGGTGTGAGGCAGATTTTAGAGGTGTTACAGCGGAGACATTGAGGGGGAGTCTCAAAGCTGAGATCCTGACCTGGAACACAATTTGCATTGTCAGTTCAGTGAAGGAAGACAACAAGACTCTGGTAGATCTGCAGCTCCACACGAGGAGGTTCATCTACCCACACATAATAGAGAGCTCACAGCACAGAAGTGCAGCATTAAACTTCTCTGTTGCACCGCATGACAGCAAAGTCCTCAACATCCCTCCTGTGCCATTTGACAATGAAACACTCAAAACCCCAGGTGATGCATCTTTGTTTCTGGCCATACAACTGCAATGGACACAAAGACCACCCTTCTGTTTCAAACAGTTCATGTGATATTTCAATGAGTTGGAAGTGGTCAGTGGGAACAATGACTTTGAAGGGATGGCTATGTTACAGCGCAGACAAGTTGCATCAGTCTGTGGATGAGTCACCAACATTATGGCCTGTGTCACACATGCACAAATTGGGAACAGTCAAAAGACTCAATCACGAGTGAAACCACGTGAAACGGAGATCTGGAACGCAGTGATAATGCCCTTCTCTCCTTCACACCCACAGGAAGACACCGGAATAAAAAACTATAACCTCAATAACCCAGTGCTGTAGCTAGAGTTCGTGCCACTCACCGTTTCAATTTGCTGCCCTCCAACATATCTGAATATGTGAACCTATTTAAATAGAAAATTAAAATGACATATAGAGAAAAATTAAGATACATTTTGCATAGATTTATTCATAAATAGAGAAACAGCAATCATTTTTCACATATAATTATTTATAAGCATCAACTAGACAAGAGTATAGTATAGACGCACTGATAAGCCATGTTCTAGTTATTAGTTTAATATAATTACGCTGTGAAAACCAGAACCGGTGTAGTGTCCAAGTGATAGGTGGGGAGCAGAGCAAGAATGCATTCGGATTGAATAACGAAATTATAAATTGTAAATTAGTTGTTTATCTTCCTAGAAATTATTATCGGTGTATTGTTTATGTTTATTTTTGTTATTGCCTCATAAGTTTCAACTGCTGTGCCTGATGCCATCACAGAAGGACAGTCAGAAAATTATTTTTGAAGCATTTGTGGATAAAAATCAGAGAATTTTACTTTTTTCATTCAAGGGTGATATTTTTCTGAACCCTGCTGCTTACACATAAATTGAGCCTTTTGGCAAATAATGCCTACTCCAAAAATTTGCCACCCGAAGCGGACCGCCCCCTCCGCCTGCCCCTAGCTACACCACTGCAAGAACCACTCTGATCCTCAGAGAAGAAAACATCCGTCACACACCATGGAATCAAATCACTTCCGGTCTCCTACTGATGACTTCACTTCTGTCCCGCTGTTCCTAACGTCATCTCTGGCTCCCTCTTTGCCCGTCACTTCAGTTATTATATTTCCTCCCTGTCATTAAGTTCTCTATAAAAGCTCTGTGCAACCATGATTGAACTGTCAATTGTCTCTGGTTATTTTTCCTGTTATTGACCTTGTTGCCATGAAGTGGACTCTACGGCCAGTAAACGAGGAGGCTCCCCAACTCTTTACCTGTCTCGTCTTGTCTCATTTCTTACACTTGGTATTTTATCATTCAAATGAGCAGCTTCAGTGCCAACTGCAATAAAGATTATAAAATCGGTCAGCCTGCAAAGTCGCAGATGAGTTCCAACTTGTGTGGCAGCAGTGGGCAGACCTTTTAAGGATAGCGAGCTACCAAACAAGAACCATGGAAAGATCAAAGAATCCATATGGCACTTGGCATTATCACTACACTAGGGCGGAGTGGTGGCTCTGAGGCTAAGGATCTGCATCGGTATCTTTGAGGTTGCCAGTTCAAATTCCAGTTACTGCCAAAAGAGATCCTACTCTGTTTAGTTCTTGAGCAAGGCCCTTAACCTGCAATTGCTCCAGGGGCGCTGCACAATGGTTGACCCCAAGGGGTATGTGAAAACTAACAGATTCTTAACTCTTTGAGGGCTGAAAATTTTTTCCAAAAAACTCAGTTTTCTTTAAAGTGCGCAAAGGGCTCCACGGGAGTTGGAGTTTGGTGCAGCCCTGTTGGGATCCGTGGGCACTGCCAGGGGGTGCTGCAGCAGCTGCTGAGCCCTCATGTGCAATTCTTCCATCACACCAGGAAGTAGGTAATCAAACACCTGGAGCACTTCCGGGCACCTTATATAAGTGGCCAGCAGACACAACTCAGTGAGCCAGAGTCGGGAGGAGGGAGACGAAGAAAAAGAGAAGAGAAAGAAAGAAAAAAAGTAGAATTGTGTTGAGTATTGTGCTTGTGCTTAGGACTGTGTTGGTGTGCTTGTGGGAAACGCTGAAGACGTTTCCCACAAAGGAAAAGAACAATAAAAGCCATGTGTGCTTTGGGGTTGTGCTTCTGTGTCTGTCAGTGCTGGGTTGAGGCGGTGGTGCCCACCTGTAGAGGTCCACACAAGACTCGAAACAATAACAGTAACTTAAATTGTTGCTTTGTTTTCACAATCAAATCATTTCAAAACGTAAGTGTTAATGCTTGTTAATGCTTGAATGTTTCTCTCAAAACATGGCTGTGTTTTATAGGGTTAACATAACGACATCACATATAACAAAAGTGCCAGACACAGGCCAACATGGCTGAACCCAAGAGAAGCCACACAAAACCAAGAGGTACTGTCACAACCATAATGATGTGATATTTTCAAAAATCCACATGAAAGGGGATAAGTGTCTGTGTGTCTATGCAGTTGCTATGTCTCTTGTCATTTCAAAAGGTGGAGCATCACAAACATTTCAGTAAAAACATGCATTACACTTTTTTATTCCAACAGATGGCGCATCACAAATATTAGCAGTGCTTTTGCGAATCCCATACCAAATAGCATATAACAGAGACATATGGATTGCACGATGCACTGCGAACATTAACACTGAGGTCTCCATTGATTACTGAGCTAGTAAAAATGAAAACAGCTAAGGAAGACTGCGGTGGGCTGGCGCTCTGCCCGGGGTTTGTTCCTGCCTTGCGCCCTGTGCTGGCTGGGATTGGCTCCAGCAGACCCCCGTGACCCTGTGTTAGGATATAGCGGGTTGCACAATGACTGAATGGCTAAGAAAGAACAACACAAGTGTCCCCTACTGTTGGAAAAATAAAAAAAAGCAGAAAGAAGAAACATTTTTACAGCAAACAGACTAGGTGATAAAGAGATAATCTTAATCTGTATTTGATGAAGCTCAAAACCAGGAAAGGAACTGAAACCAAAATCACTAAAACCCAACAAATTAAACAGAGTCATTGTCTAAATACAAAGCAAAAATTCTAAAACAAAATAAACACAATGCAACTCAGCTGAATAAGATAACGTCAAATTTTCTGGAAGTTATCATTACACCTGGGTCTCAGGGCAGATATCTGAGTAACTGCTCATGCTATATTTTTCTATATTTGATAGAGTGTAGTCATTCAAGAGCCTTACCTATGTGTGCGTAAAGAATGCTGATGAGATATGAAACATAACCAGTAGTCAATGTTCATGCTGCCAATTGAATAATGAATAAGCTACTCTTTTGGGTTCATATATTTGGAAATGTCACTCTGAAGGAGTCGATGCCTCACCAGCCATGAACCTCACCGCACGTCACTGTGCACCGTTGATTGATTGCAGTAAATCTTATCCTTTCCTCATATCAGACCAGCTTCTCTCAGCCTTTCCAAATACAGGACTGTTAGTGGTTGGTGTCCGAGGTGCAATACACAACAGGGCTGCTGTTCCTGATATCCTCTTGTTTTCATTTCTGACACCAGGTGCCATGTTCAGCGTCACACAAATGCTATTCATCCTGAATTGCGCATACATCATCCGTTGGTACCTGCTTACAGTGCCTTGTTTTATATATCAGCTAGCTATGTTACCTGTCAAAGATTGATCTTCTTCTTCTTCTTCTTCTTGATGGATAATAGATCATATTTAATATTTGATATTTGATATCTCTTCTGGCAGCTCGGTGGCGCAGTGGGTCATGCTGATACCTCGCAGTTAGGAGACCCGGGTTCGCTTCCCGGGTCCTCCCTGTGTGGAGTTTGCATGTTCTCCCCGTGTCTGCGTGGGTTTCCTCCGGGTGCTCTGGTTTCCTCCCACAGTCCAAAGACATGCAGGTTAGGTGCGTTGGCGATTCTAAATTGTCCCTAGTGTGTGCTTGGTGTGTGGGTATGTATGTACAGTATGTATGTGTGTGTGCGCGCCCTGTGTTGACTGGGATTGGCTCCAGCAGACCCCCGTGACCCTGTAGCTAGGATATAGTGGGTTGGATAATGGATGGATGGATATCTCTTGCCTTATGTGTACCATCAGTGTTCATTCCAAGCCTTTCTTCACTATCCTCATGTGTCTCAACCTCTCTTTCCTGGTGTTCCTTCTCTAGATTGTGTTTCTGTAAAGCCTGTTTCTCAGGTTCTGTCATTTCAAGGCGCATCACTCGCCACCACTCCACTTTTTGACTACCTCTTAGTAAACAGAGCCTCCACAATCCACCATGAAAACATCATTCATATTCTTGAGAATACTTCCCATCATTGAAGACCATTCTGAGCATTCATCCTACACCTTTCCTCTGTATCCTCATGTGTGCCAACCTCTCTCGCCTGGCATTTCTTGTCACAATCGCATTTCACTGAGCAACTACACTGACTTTTGACCAAAGCCAAACTGACCAATCAGATTGCTTCGAGGGACCAGACACACACCCACACAGACATTAGTGTTTTATTATATACAGTAGATTGATGTCCACCACAGATTGATCAGTCACTTTGGATGTATGACTTCATGGCAATAATACAAATCTTATCATCTTAACATTCAGGAAAATTAACTTAGATTGACTGGAATTGTTTTTTCTTATGTTTCAATGCTCAGTTAACCTGCACAGTGTTGGTTTGTGAGAGCATGGCTCTATCTCTTCATTTTAAATGTGGTACTCTGGAGTCAAACCACAGTTGTAAAATGAAATAAAGTTTAAAAATCAAATCACCATCCCTTCATGAATATTTTTATGATAACAGTAAAGCACGCATTCTAAAACCATCATGGAGGGAGAGGTGGGCGGTATGGCAAGAATTGCTTCACATTTATCTCTTAATCTGAAATATAAATCACATGGAAATGCCCCTGATTTCTAATTTGTGTTTCAACCCTTCTTATTTGTTTCCCACGCAAAGCTGTCTTCTTCTCTCTACCCTTCTCTAACTGCTTTTATTGCCGTGTCATGGCTGCTGTTCAGAAATGAACTCTTTCTTGTGCTGTTGCCATGGTAACCAAGCCACCAGCTTTATTGGGGCGAGCATTCAGTGCTTTTTATTACACAGGTTACTCTGTTCGGAGGTTTGCTGGGTGAGCTTCCTTTGATTTGGAATCTAATGTTCAGATTTAGGCGGCCAGATCCCCTGAAAGAAGACTATGGACTGATTTTCCTCAAAACTATGTTATTTGTCCTATGCAGGATAGCAACATAATACATTTTTTTTGTTATTATTAGTTGTAAACCAGAGAGATTGTTACATCAGGTGTGGGGTTTGACTGGTGGAAGATTGTGGCCAAATTTGCAGATTGCAGATTGACAATCAATAATTCAAATGCAAAACCATAAGTAATGATTCAGATGTGTTCATTGAGAGGTAGAATTACGTTGCCACAAAGACTTTTCTTCTTTCTTTGATGCTAATTCCATTAATTCATTTATTTATTATTGTTAAATTTCTTTAAATTCTTGAAAAGATTTATATGATGACGTACATTTTGACATTTTTTCACCTTCTTGTGAATATCAGAAATTTTCTGTCTATGAGCCTAAAATTTATTTTAAAATGGTAGACCCCCAGTGCAGGAGCTGATTGTGGATTGGGGCACTGGTCAACGACAGTGGAATTTTTAGATGCAGTTTTTTAAAAATTGTTCACCCCAATGAGAAGTTTTCATGTTTTTATTCTTATACTAGGGGGCTTCGCCCTCTGCTCGCTTTGCTCGCCAACCCCCTCGGCCTGCGCTACGTGCCAGGCACTTCACGTCTCGGTTTATAAATAGCCGAGTACAGACTGAAGAAAACGTGTACATTTCTATCTGATATGTTTATTTATGTAGATGTTTTAAATTGCACATTGTCATTTATGAATAAAGGTTTGTGCATCATTTATGAATGATAAAATAAGTCTAACTATCTTAACCTTCATACCAAATGGATGGAAATACAAGCATTATCAGTTTGCACTGAGTACTGCCTAGTTTTCCTGGTTCCAGTATAATTTAGGCTAACTAGGGGGCTTTGCCCCCTGTTTGATTTGCTCACCAATCCCCTCCCGGCCTGCGCTATGCACCAGCCACTTCACATCTTGGCCACATATGTGGATTTCACTTTCACCAAACAACAAATCTTTTAATTCTCGCAGATACGCCTCTTCATTGGGAAGAAACACTACTTTTCCTTGATGGCAACACGAATTAGATGATCTACAAGTCTCTGACTTAAAGTTTAAATCTGACCAATACAGGTATATTCGATCTCTTTTCGCTGTTCCGTTATTTCACTGAGTTATAATTTCCGTTTGTTTGCGCTAATGCGATCTTTACTATCAGTTTTTTGAGTCTTTTGAATTTTAGTACTTTCATTATTTCTAACCTGCTCTGTATGTGTATCACCCCAACGTTTTGGAGCCTCTTTACAACGTTCTACTTTGTCATCTACTCTTTGTCTTTTATTTTCGCCCCCAGGCGTGGTTAAGTCTCTTGGCACAAAGTCTCATCTCGCAGGACATTAAAGTATCTAACTCAGGAAAATTCACATCTCGTCCCTGGCTAAAAAGTCTCGCCTCGTCCCTGGATTTTTTTATTATAAGAGAGAGACAACATTAATTCAAAGAATATGCGTTAATTTGGCTTATGATACCAATCAATGGAAAAAGATTTGTGACGTCTTTCCCTTGTCCTTAGGTTCAAAAAATAACCCACCTTCACCATATCCCTTTTAGAAAAGTTCTCTAACTCAATTTTAATCTTTAAATTAATTTTATATAGAAAAAGACCTGCCACAAATTAAGAACTTGATGAATGACTGTTTCTTTTTAATCAATTTTACAGTATGGGGGACTGTCCTTATTAAATGTACATTGCTCACTTATTCTACAGAACAGTCAATTATTTTGCTGTTATTATTATTATTATTATTATACCCTCCTCTCAGCACTCTACAGTATATTGATACATTTGCCAGGTCAACCAGACCTCTCAGGCATTTAATTCAGCTTGTCGTTCAGCTGAGGACTCATCAAAGAATAAGGGTCATATCGAGGAGTGTGATCTTCTGGATCTGTTTCGCGCAGACCCTGCATGGGAGTTTGTCCAGATGCTGATGGAATATGATCCTGATGGTTCCCAGTGCACCTATGGCTACTGGAGCCACTCTTGCCCTCATGTTCAACATGTGTCTGACTTCAATCTCTAGGTTTTTATTATTAACTCTAACCCTAACCCTAACCCTAATTATTATCATGTTTAACTTTTATTTCTGGTAAGACTAGATCTTAACAAGAGATCAAAGCAATTTACCCAAGCACCTTATGAGGAAGGTATGCTGTGGCCATCCAGTATGTGCGATCTTCTGAACTTCATTAGCTGATAGATAGCCTGGGAGCATCTTAAGGTTCTGATCAAATCTTATCATCAATGTGCCTAATTCTCCTATTATAATTGGCATAATTCTCATTTTATAGTTTCACATCCTGTTGATCTCGATTTCCAGGTCGTTGTGTCTATTATGTTTTTAATTTTCTTTCAACATGATGTTCCAATCATCTGGAATGGCTATGTCGATCAACAGGCCGGATTTCTCTTTTTTATCATGTCAGTAATTATTGGTATGTCCCACAAGATGATGGTATCATTGATGTTAACAACCTCGTGTTCATGGTATTTATCTGGCACTTGAACCCCCAGATGCTTGCACATAGTCTATGGATCACAGCTGGCCACTTTATTACATCTGTATGTGTACTCAGTAGGTGCAAGTGTTGTACAGCCTGCAACAATATGTGTTATTCTGCCTTGTTGCATAATTTACTGTCTACTGGCTGTTTCAAGATGCTTCACTGGTGGTATTTGGTTTTAAGTGTCTACTCCTGAACTGAGATTATCAAGCTCTCTGTCTCTCCTTTAAGACCAGAACTGCATAGCCATCACACAGATGGTTCTCTATTAACACATGGTCTTTCCAAGTGTCCTTTGAGGTTCTTTATAAAAAGAATATTTAACTTTTGCAGCATCATGGTGTGGACACTTTTTCTATAGTGTCGTTTCTTGTGACTGAAGACAGAGAGATATAATTAAAGTTAGTAAAAAATCTTTTATTAATACACACCAGGCAAAGGTAAAATGACAGAGAAGCACAGTCCTAGGACACCTGCCCTTCATCTGCCTCGAGGGGTCGGTGTCCCAAATCTTTTATGGGGCCTTTGTCTTATGACTTTAGTTGCACAAGAATTTCAAACCGCTACATCTTACAACATTTTGCTTGGATCAGCATTTACAACATCCTTTAAGTTCATCAGTTGGTCACTTGTGGTTTTTTGTTCGTTAGGAGAAACAAGAAGTTGCACTTGTCATGTGCACTATGGACAAGACAGGGTCGGCATGGCTTTTGTCACGTACACCAGATTGATCAAACTGTTTATTATTTTTCTACAATGGCATCTAACTGTTTGTGTCAACTTGTCCTTACCTAGCTTGATGTACTAGCTTAGGCTGACAATAACTAAGTTGAAAGCAGACTCATGTGCGATTAGCCCACGACCACCGTCACGTCTCTTAATGAGATGTCTTTCACGTCAGTCTTTGAGTGATGAATGTCTCCGGTTCTCAAAGCCTTCTTGTCTTTTGATCTATTTTTGCTTTGCATCCTCCCCCACCATTACCTATTGTCTATTGGGAGGAGTGAAAACTTTAGATTCGTCAAAAATGTTTATCTCTGGTTTTCAATTGATCTTGATGTTTTAGGGTCCCCCAATATCAATATCTCGATGATTGGTGTGTGTCTGTCTGTGTGTGCGTGTGTGTGTGTCACAATTTCTTGAGGACAGTCTAGAGCTAAAATGGCTGAACGGAAAAATACCAAACTCTAAATCTGAGCCTGTTATGAGATGACGATGCGCTGATTAGTTTTTGAACCAAATCATGCAAGCGAAAGAGGTACGCTAGAGGAACCCTCAAATACCATAATTCTGCAATTAATTATGAATTCTTCTTGTCAATTGCTATTGTAATGACCTATTCTATGAACAGAAAGATCAGCACCAGACCGGTAAATAATTACTGAAATGTTATAAAATAGTTCACGTAACTTGGTTCCTAGGGTACAAAGCTTACTGATGCTCATTTCAGAATTTTTCAATATCATTTCTCAGTCTGTCAACAATTCCAAAGCAATATTGTATGCTATGACTGGAACAGCTAAATTGTTGATAGCAGAGATCTTATTCTTCGAACTGAGCTCAGTTTTCAGAATCTGATGAACTTCAAGATCTTCTACTCCATTTGGGTGTTATCAATACCGTCACTTTCTTCTACACCCGAATACTTGTATGTTTCATCTGTCTCTATGTTTCTGAAAACCATTTGGTTGTTCAACTGGATATTTTGGTCAAACTCCATTTTGATGTTGTCACTGAACTCATTTTTAAAAGAAATAGACAATGCTTTCTATTATTATTATTATTATTGTTGTTGTTGTTGTTGTAAAGGAAGACTGCAAGGTTGAGTTTTGGGAGAGAGAATGAGAGAGAGAAGGTTGGATGATGTGGGGATAGTGAATCAGAAAGTGCAATGGATTATCAAGGAGGAATTAAGGACAGCTATGAGAATGATGAAGAATGGAAAGGCTCTTGGTCCAGATGACATACCATTGGAATCATGGAGGTGTTTAGGAGAGATGGCAGTGGAGACCGGCTCGTCCCATTGCCACCATTCCCACTGAAGCCTTTTGTCTATCACCTTAAATGCCTTTTCTGCCCTCCATACATTTATGCCCTCTGAGGCCATCTTTGGATCTTTGGAGCATCCGTATTGGAGACCTTCACATGTACTGTATGAGACACCATGAATTCTGGCACAAGATTGCTGAAGTGAAGTTGCAGAATGTTGCTGCTTCCATACAGAGCTGTGCTTCTGAGGTAGAGTGGCAGGCTGAGCCGCCTATGGAGGAAGCTGCTAATCCTCCTCTGAAGGGACTCAACGGGACTTTTAAAAACACCTCTCTGTGTGTGTCTGTCTGTGTGTGTGAGTGAGAGAGAGAGGGAGAGTTAAATACTGGAATTCTGTTTTATGTTATTCACTTTTTGTGCTCGTAGGTGATTATCACAAGAACTATTAAGAGAAAATTGACTTGATTTATTTATTCTATAATTCATTCATGAAATATTTGAATTTGCCTGTAAATATTTTTTTTTACCTTCCGGGTCAAAAATGACCCAAAGACAATGTTTGTACCTTGCAATAATTGATTTTTTTCACGCTGAAAGAAAATCGTTTGGGTTTCTTTTACACTGTGTCATACAAATGTACATGGGAGGCAGCTAAAGGGCCTGAATGAGGGTAATTCCACACCAGATCAGGGGGTGGCGAAGGGTACTGACCCTTTCTCTCTTTCCACTGCTGAACGATTACGGGAAATTCCGCGTAGTCCCGATGACGCCACTTCCGGTTTTGGGCCCAATGATGTCACTTCCGTTTCCGGGCCCAATGACCATACGTCCAGATCCGGGTCAAATGACGTCACTTCTGGTTTTCGGCCCTGATGACATCACTTCCTACCCTCTGCTTTAAAACCGCCATCTTTGCCTCATCAAGTTAGTTCTGTTTTGGACTCGAATCTGTAAAAATATGTACTCCATATTCAACTCTTTTGCAGCCAGGACAAATTATACAGGTGGCTGCCCCAAACCTTTTTGTCTCAGAAATGGGTCAGTTTTGACCCTCATAACAACACAAAGGTTAATGTCAAAGGGAAAACAATACTCTGGAAAGTGGTCTAAATAATATTCAAATAAAAAAAAATAATTGATGTCTATGTGAGCACTGGTGTGACTTTCAAAATAAACTGATTCTTGTTCTAGCGCTTTCCTTGGACATAATAAACTGGCTCTTGGCCATCATAATATGGAATAAACACTTAGAGAAAAGAATGAATGAATAAATGAATGAACAAATGAATGATTACAATTTAATTTCTCATCATCTTGTGCTGAAGTGCCACAAATCGATTCCATGCAAGCCTAAAATTAAATTAAGAAGGTTCAATAAATGAATGGATAAACAAAAAAAGAGAAAAGAATCTGGGAGCCATTAGACTTAATACTTAATTGATGCAGGCTTACGGCAATGAGAGGTGGATCAGGTTTGAACTTTGGAATGACTTTGGCTTACCCTGCACAGGACAGATCTTTTAATAGGAGCTTTCAGTGCCTGGAATCAATGAGAATATTTATGGAGACGCGTAGGAAACTATTATTAGCAAAATGGTGCCTACAGTACTGAAGGAGTGACAGTGACATCATATGGTATGGACGTGATCCTGCACAAAAAATTAAAAAATGACGGTTAATTGTAAACTTTCACGGCTGAGTTTGTTTTCTTAGGGAAATGCCGATTGCTTCGTTCACTATTCCGACCCTCGGTTCACTGAGTTTATTATGCTTTGTTGCATTGTTCAGGATATTTAGTACATGGCTTTATTATTTTTGATTTGGATTATCCTAATATGATACATCATCGCATGATAGTATGTCAAGAAGTATTCACAATGTACATTGAATTCAGGAAGTATTCAGACCCCTTCATTTCCTGCACATTTTATTGTGTTGTAGATATGTTTTTAACAAAATGCTTTGTGAAAGAATGGTAAAGTGAAAGAAGCAAGCAGAAGTGCTAAAGGATGTACAGATAGTCAAAAGAGAAAGTGCAATGGATTCAGAAAGTATTCAGACTCCTCCACTGTCTGCATACTTTATTGGGTTTTACATTTAATTTTTAAAGGAGAGGTTTTCCATTTTTGCCTTTTAATCTACACCAGGGGTCCCCATTCTTCGGTCCTGGAGGGCCCCAGTGGCTGCAGGTTTTCATTCTAACCCTTTTCTTAATTAGTGACCTGTTTTTGCTGCTAATTAACTCCTTTTAATTGACTTGTTTTTTTAAGATTTGCTCCTCTGAATGAATTTATTTCATTTCACAGTACTGTGAAGTGAGTAAGCCAACAGAAGACCAGCTAAGTCAGGGCCTTAAACTCCAACCAATTTCACTCCAACCAGTTGCTTAATTCGTGTTAATTAAACCCGTTCTTTAATTCCATGGCTTGTTGCTGCTCTCATTGTGCAATAGCAGACATTTCTGAAATTGTGGATTTTCTCTTTTTTAAGAGCACTGGTCAAATATTTTGTGGACTTGAGCACTTAACATTCCTGTGTCCTTCATCTTTCTTTATTTTCAGATATTGTATGATGGATATAGTTTGCTGGTCATGGTTTGGCTCATTTTATATCTCATTATAGTTTTGTTGCTAATTAAGGAAAAAGAAACAATTAAGGATTCTGAGTCTTCAAGAGCAAGTTAAATGAAGTTAACTCTTTTGGGGCGGATGTCGACTTTTGTCAACAGGAGGGGTTGAGGGTGGTAATCAACTGTAAACGGTGACAAAACCCACCGTTACGTTTTAGTTTGACTCTTTTTGATAGAAGAAAAGTTAGCTTGGTTGGTCTGACTGAGATCCCTGTGCTCACATGAGTAGTGAAGAGCAAACAACAGCAAAAATGGTATCGTCATCTGGCGTGAGATCAAAACGAAAATACTCAGTGGACGACGTTTTGCATCTTATCAATGAATTGGACTCTGACTTGTTGGACTCTGATTTTGATGCAAGTGATCTGGAGAGCGAGATCAAAAATGAAAGTCAGCTTTCCGCATCAACTGACCGGTCCCCAGCTGATCGTGGTGCTCAACACGTACAACATGTATACCTATGGCAACGTTCGCCTGGGTAGACCGTCACTTACAGTATAATGACAAGAGGTACAAACTAGATTGCATTACACTGCGACCGTGACTGCCGCTGCCACCCCTGCCACGCAAAGACTTGGCAGCCAGCCTGCCACACATGCCTGCCAGCCGTCATGCTGCCCACAAAAGATGGCAAACTGGTGGCCATAGCACACAGCAACAGACATTTTATGTTGATTTACATGTGAAACTGTTGCTTTGTGTACTTTTCAGAAAACTGCATTTTTTTGAAAAAATATTCAGCCCTCAAAGAGTTAATTCAAAAGAAATTCATTAGGCTCAAAAATAGGTCACTAATTAAGAAAAGGGTTAGAATGAAAACCTGCAACCACTGGGGACCTCCAAGACCAGAGTTAGGGACACTTGATCTTCATCCAGTAAGTAAAAATAATCTTTCAAAAAGGTCTGCAAATTTATTAAAAAATCAAACTCTGAAATCTGTCACTCATTGACGATGACATTGGACTCACATTTGGCGGTGCAGTCATGGGTATATCCAAACCCTTTCCTTTGTCACTCCAAATTGTGCTCAGGTACTTTCCTGTTTGCTTTAATTCTTCTTGAGATGTTTCTAGAACTTGATTGGCGTCCACCTATGGAAAATTGAATGAATTGGACTTTTAGAAAAGCACACATGTATCTGTGTACAGAAGGTCTCACAATTCACAATGCATGTCAGGACAAAAACCAAGCCATGAAGTCCAATGAACTCTCTGTAGACCTCTGATTGCAATCAAATTATGGTGAGGCATAGATCAGGGCATTGGGATCAGATCATTTCTAAAATGTTGAGTGTTCCCAGGAGCACAGTGGTCTCAATATTTGTGAACTGGAAGAAGTTACACAAAGTCTTTACACAAAGAAAGATAGACACTTGGAATAAGCTACCAAGGAGTGTGGTAGACAGTAAGACTTTAAGGACTTTCAAAACTCAACTTTATGTTTTTTTGGAAGAAATAAGTGGATAGGACTGGCGAGCTTTGTTGGGCTGAATGGCCTGTTCTCGTCTAGAGTGTTCTAATGTTCTAAAGTCTGGAACCACCAGGACACTTCCTAATGTTGGCCGGACGTAAAACCAGGCAAGAAGGGCTTTGGTCAGGGAGGCGACTAAGAACCTAATGGTCACTCTAACAGAGTTTCAGAAGTCCTTTGCTGCAATGGGAAAAACTGTAGGGAAGGACGACCATGTCAACAGTACTCCATCAATCAGGTGTTTATACTAGAGTGGATAGAGGGAAGCCAGCATCCTGAGAATAAGATTCTCAAGTGTGATAAGACAAAATTGAATTTTACAGGCATAACTCCAAGTAAAATGTATGGTGAAGACCAAGCACTGCTCATCACCGGCCAAATACCATCCCTACCATGAAGCATGATGGAGCCAACATCAGCAAGACAGCAAGAATGAGCATTACCTCCCCCAGAAGCGGTGGAAGCGGTGACTAGGACTCCTGCAGGGCTTCATGGGAGATGGAGTTGGATATAGCCCTTTTGGGATCCAGAGGCACCGCCAGGGGGAACTGCAGCTGCTCCAGAACTGGTGTGGACGGCTCTCCTGGAAGTGCTGCCAGAAGTGGGGCAATGAATACCTGGAGCACTTCTGGAAGACTTATATAAGGGGCCAACTGAGACTACTCAGTGAGCCAGAATCAGGTGGTAGTGGAGAAGAGAAAGAAGAATTATTGTGTGGTTTTGTGCTTGTGGGACTGTGTTTGGCCTTTAGGAAATGGGGAAGGCATTTCCCATGAAGAAAAGAAAACAAAACATCTTGTGCTTCTAGCATCTGTCTGTGTCGGGTTGAGTGGCTGCTACACCCTCTAGAGTGGTCACAACTGAAGTAATTGAGAAGTCAAATAGGATCTTTGGTTATGTAGTGCCTGATGTAGGGCATAGACTTCAAGGGAGAGCAGGTTTAAGTTGGAGTGCCCAGTGTAAAATGAGTACAACTCAAACGGTTTTTCAGAAAATCCTCCGTCTTTCTTTAGAATGAATATTCTCTGCTTGATCCTATAACATAAAACAGTTCAGCAAATCTGGTTTATTGGCTGAGGATTTCCAGTATAAAAAGTGATACTGGAACCTTTTTAAACAAAATTATTTAAGGCCATAGTGCGATAATGAGTCCACCCCAACAAAGGTCTTAGGGATAACACTTGATCAAATATACAGCCATGGCCAAAGTTTTGAGAATGACACATATATTAATTTTCACAATGTTTGCTGCCTCAGTTATCATGATATCAATTTGCATCTACTTCAGAATGTTATGATGAATGATCAGATGAATTGCAATCAATTGCAAAGTCCCTCTTTGCCATGACAATGAACTTCATCCCCAGAAAACCATTTCCAACTCATGTCAGCCCTGCCACAAAAGAACCTGCTGACCTAATTTCAGTGGTCCTCTTATTAACACAGGTGAGAGTGTAGACTAGGACAAGGCTGGAGATCACTCTGTCAAGCTGATTGAGTTAGAATAGAGGGGATCAATTGTTGTGAAGAAGGCTTCAGGGTGCCCAGGAAAGTCGAGCAAGTGCCAGGACCATCTCCTAAAGTTGGTTCAGCTGCGGGATTGGGGTTATCACCAGTGCAGAGTTTGCTCAGGAATGGCAGCTGGCAGGTGGGAGTGCATCTGCACGCACAGTGAGGGAGGCTTTTGGAGGATGGCCTGCTGTCAAGAAGAGCAGCAAAGTAGCCAAGAAAAACATCAGGGACAGACTGATATTCTGCAAAAGGTACAGGGACTGGACTGCTGAGGACTGCTGGGGTCAAGTCATTTTCTCTGATGAATCCCCTTTCTGATTGTTTGGGGGCATCCGGAAAAAAAGAAAAGGTGAGGGGCACTATCATCAGTCCTGTGTCATGCCAACAGTAAAGCATCCTGAGACTATTTATGTCACATGGGGTTATTTCTCAGCCAAGGCAGCACAGGGCTCACTCACAATTTTGCCTAAGAACACAGCCATGAATAAAGAACCAAAAGGGACCAAAACTTCCTCTGACAGCAACTTCTCCCAACCATCCAAGAACAATTTGGTGACCAAAAATGAACAATTCAGCATGATAGAGCACCGGGCCATAAGGCAAAAGTGATAACTAAGTGGCTCAGGGACATCGAACATCGAAATTTGGGGTCCATGGCCATGAAACCCCCCATTGAGAACTTGTGGTCAATCCTCAAGAGGCAGGTGGACAAACAAAAACCCACAAATTCTGACAAAATTCAAGCACTTATTATACAAGAATGGGCTGCCATCAGTCAGAATTTGGCCCAGGAGTTGATTAACAGCCTGCCAGGGTGAATTGCAGAGGTCTTGGAAAAGAAAGAAGGGCCAGCACTGCAAATATGGACTCTTGGCATAAACTTCATGTAATTGTCAATAAAAGCCTTTGAAACTTCTGAAATGCTTGTAATTTTACTTCAGTATACCATAGAAACATCTAACAGAAAGATCTAAAAACACCAAAGCAACAAACTTTGTGAAAACCAATACTTGGGTCATTCTCAAAACTTTTGGCCACGACTGTAATATTCACCAACAGATGAGTCCAATCGACCATCTTGCAGGTGACCACCAGATAATTGACAATTAAGGGTGGTATTTACCAAGTAAAAACCCCTCCCATTCTATGCCGACAATAATGGCACCCCATGGTAGAGAAAACATCACAAGAACTGAGAAAGAAAGTCATTTCTTTATACAAAAAGGTCAAGGCTGCAAGAAAAATTAGTAAAGCATTACTAATCAGTCAGAATACATTTCATAAAGGATGGACTTGAGGCAAGCTTTCTGAGATGTCCAGGCTGTCCACAGAAGCAAACATCTCGACAGTAGTGTTTTGTGATCAGAAGAATTGAGGAAAATCAGCACACAAGTTCATCACAGTTAGCTAAAGCAGTGGAAAGACAAACTAGGGTGACAGTTTCCCAGAACACAATATGACTATCACTTCAGAAGAGTGGCATGCAAGGGTGTCGTCCACAAAGGAAGCCACTGCTAAAGCCCATGCACAAAATGAACCAATTAGCATTTACCACAACCCATGTTGACTAAAGTGAAGACTATTGGGACCCTACATTATACTTTGGCGTGACGAGACAAAGGTAAACCTTTTAGGAACTGATGGTATTTAAACTATAAGGCATTGCAAGGGTGAGGAGTACAATGAAAAATGCTTGGTACCCAAAGTAGAGCACGGTGGTGGCAGTGTTCTTCTGTGAGGCTGTCTGACTGCTGTAGGTGTCAGGGAATCAACTTTATTGATAACATCATGAATTCACAGATGTGAAACATTGAAGGAGAAGATGCCACCATTGCTGCATGCCTTGGGTCACCAGGCACTCTTTCAACATGATAATGACTCAAAGCAAAGATCCATGGGCCACTGCTATATTTCCGAGGAAGAACAAGGTGAAAACGATTCAGTGGCCAAGCATGTCACCCGACCTCAACCCAAAAGAGCACCTGTGGGAATTCTGAACAGACAGGTTGAGCATCAGTCTCCATCCAGCATTCAGGCTCTGAAAGAATGGAGAAAGACAGACATGGCAGTATGTCGCCCACTTGTTCATTCCATGTCTATGTTCTTAAAAAACATGGAGGCCATACAAAGTATTACATTTGGTGGAATTTGTTGCCGAGTGCACTCAATTTTACAACACCTCATTGGAATAAGAATTGTTATGCTATGTTGGTGACCAAGCATTTATGTTGTTAAAAAAACAAATGTTTAATAAAACTCATTTTTCTCAAAAGTCTGTTCTGGAGTTCACTGAGAAATTCATAAAAACCTTAATTTTCAAAGGAGCTGTTGCTCATTAATGCCGAGTGCTGTGTATAAAACACACATTTTTCACTTTATGAAAGAATCAAAACTCTTCCTAAAAGTAAATGTAATGTTAGTAATTTCATTGTTATTTGATTATTTCAACAGTGTAAATGCTTTAAATGTTTTGCTCATCATTCTTAGTTTGTGTTTAAAGGGATATTAAGCAAAACAAATGAAAGATCAGACTTTTAATGTACTTCTTAACATAAATAGCAGTCACAAAGGGCAGGAGCCTGTACTGAAATAGACAAACATACAAAATCAGGTCAGGCTGGGGAGCATGCACTGATACAGCATGTTGCCGCATGCACCACACAACGAAACAGCTCGGGGTCCCGGTTGGCAAACTCCCAGGCAGGTACATGGTGTAGTTAACCCCATGGAAATGACAATCCATCTTCTGCAGCCAGATGTTAGATGGGCGTCCCCTTGGCCTGGTCCAGCTGCTTAGGTCATCAGCAATGAGAATCTAGTGAGTCGCATCACCCCTTGAGAAATCGCACCACATGGCATTAGTGACGTAACTGATGCTCCCTCACAGTGTAGGTAATGTGCCTCATTCAGGACTCCATGAGCAACCGCTCAATTGACACAAAGTCAAACCAGTGGTACCCAAGGATTCTCCGGAGAGACACAGCACCAAAGGAGTCCAGTCTTCCTCTCAGGTCACTGGACAGCATCCATGTCTTGCTACCATATAGCAAGACAGGAAGCATCAGGACTCTAAAGACTTCGACCTTCGTCCTTTTGCAGAGATATCGGGAGTGCCACACACTCCATTCCAGTTACCTCATGACCTGCCATACTCTCCCAATTTGTCTACTGACTTCATAGGAAGAGTCACCAGAGACATGAAAGTCACTTCCGAGGCAAGTAAACCTCTCGACGAGGTCAACACTCTCTCTGCAAGATGTCATTAAAGGCCTGGCTCTTGGTTTTTATCAGGATACGCACAAGCCCAGACACTCAGACTCCTCACTCATTCTCTCAAGCGCCCCGATCAGAGCCTCCATTGACTCTGCGAAGATCACAGCATCGTCAGCAAAGTCAAGATCCGTGAATCTTTCTTCACCATCAGATGCCCCACAACCGCTGGACCCCATGACCCTGATCAACACCCAGTCCATACAAGCATTGAACAGAGTAGGAGCAAAACACACCGCTGACGAACCAAAGAATCAATTGGGAAAAACAGAGGAAGAAGGAAAAGGGAGTGGCTACTCATCTGTGCCGCTCCCCGGCCCCGTCTCAAATGGCCTTCTGCACCGGTCCACACTGCTATTGGCTGGCCCAAGAGGTCATTAAAGGCCTGGATCTTGGATTTTATCAAGGACACTCACAAGCCCAGACACTCAGACTCCTCGCTCAGTCTCTCGAGAGTCCTGATCAGACATAATGCTTAGCATAATCTAAAAAGTGTTAAATTACACAAAATGAAAAGGTTTATGAATTAGTGTGACTCATTTAGAGCATATTTAAAATAAAGCCTGCAATGTTTGCTGCAGTGCTTGGGCTCATTAACAATTTTCTCAATGGAATTCACCTCCAGACCAGTATCATACATATTGGTCGACATTTTTTCTTAGCGAATGTTTTGTGTGTGTGTTTTTGTTTTCCCACTACAGGAACCCAGCATTCCCAATTATGTTTAATGTGTCTTTGTTACATTACTGCACACCATGAAAGACTTTTAATGTGTTTTCCTATAAGGATGAGACTTGCCTTTCTGAAAATGTATTTTCACTTTGTCATTATGGGTTATTGAGTATAGAATGATGGGCAAAAATGGCAAATGTATGCATTTAAAATTAAGTCTACTGTACAACACTTATAAAATGTGGAGAAAGTGAAGGGCTCTGAAAACGTTTCCAATTCATTGCATACTTGTATGCGATTCACCAAGGGTTATCCGGCTCATTGTTGAGGACCAGAGTGGCTGGACCAGGCCAAGGGGATGCCAATATAACACCTGGCTGTGGCAGATAGAGAGTAATTTCCGGAGGGTGGGAATGGACCGTGTATCTACCTGGGGGGTTGTCAACCTGACCTGATACTTGTATGCTTACAGGAAAGATGTAAGCCAATTCTGCCACCAACTTTTTCCCTGCAGGTTGAAGGGCCTGCAGGGCTGGATGCAGATTAAGCTCATACCCATGACGGAGCAATTGCAGGTAAAGGGTCTTGCTCAAGGGCCCAACAGAGCAGAGTCCCTTTTGGCATTTACGGGATTCGAACCGGCAATCTTCCGATTGCCATTGCAGATCCCTAGCCTCAGAGCCACCACCCCGCCCAGTTCTGATTGTGAAACAAAGATAAACTCCATAGTAGCTCTTTAAATATTCCATGATTACTAAAACTAAAACTGAAACTAATAGATATAAAAATAAAATAGAAATATCTTTGTGAAATAAAAACTAAATTAAAACTAAAAATATATGATGAAGGAAAACTAAAACTAAACTGAATTTCCAAGTAAAGTCACAAAAAATATAGAAATAAAAACTAATATGAAAAGACAAAACTATAGTAACCTTGGTGTTAACTCCTTCCACTCTGGGTCAAAAGGGGGGACTGGAGTTAACCTTATTCTCTGTTTTCCTTCCACAGTACTGAGAAAACATTGTCTGCCTCTTCCTGTCCCCCGCTACATATCCCACAGTTCCTAGAAAGAGGTGTCACTTGTTACGAAATACACACCGCCTGACAGAGCTCCTTCCCACCGTAACTATCAGAGGCTCTACCAGCCAGGAGAGGTTCCTGGCACTAAGGCCCTGGTTTTAGTTTGTTTAGAGCCATTGTGTGCATGTTGTGTTTTTGAACAATTATTATAATTAAACAGGGACATCTGGGTTGGCATCCCAGCATCTTTAGCTTGTGGAACCACAGTTCCGTCCAACGACCACACTCCATAATAAATTTTAATGTTATCTGACCTGACAGAGTACAGTGAAACTCTTCCTTGCATACCCAACCAGCCTGTAACATGACAATGCTCTCAACAAGAATGTTTCTAAATACATAACTGCATTAGCACTTCAGTTTAGATTTTAACATATGGAGCAATAATGGTGGCTTTTGCTGTCTCTCATTACACATTGATACAGTAGCAAGCAACACAACCTGAACAGCCTCAGTCTGTTGGACACACTGTGTAAGACTCTCAGTTCCATTTCTGTATTTCTGGGGTACCTGAAGTACACCGAGTCCAAATTCTTTAAAGTGCAAAGAGCTGCATCTGGAATGAGACACTTCATTAGTTAAAATGACTCATAAAACTACAAATAGCAGATTTTAATTCATGCTGCACGACATGTAGCCACCTCTCATCAGCCGAGATACTAAGTATTTCATAAAAAAAGTGCCAATGAGCATTCGCAGAATCTCGCAATGTGAGAAGACGCTCTGCAATCGCGTCAGTTTCTTCCTGATTATTGCATTTTAATGTGAAAAACACAGCAAATCTGTTCAAGTCACAGTCTCACAACTGCACACTGTGTTAAGGCTTATTATACCAGAAAGTGTCATTCGGTATTTGAGGAAATGTAAAAAAATAATCCATCTAATATAATTTCCTTGATTATTGCTTGTTTTTTTGATGCCTAAATTAAGGTGATTTCATTACAATTGTATTCATTACAATTGTACACATGCTATTTATATTTTTCGAGTTGGAGCCCAAGCAGGTTAAGTGACTTGTTCCAAGTCACCGCATCAAAGAGAATGGGAGACCTTGACATTTGTCAATGTCAATGTCAATGCCAATTTATTTATATTGCACACTTAAAACAACATAGGAATGCTGTGCCCAAAGTGATTTATAATAAAAGATGAAAAAACATACAATTAACATAAAAAACATAAATAGAAATAAAATAAAGGAACATAAATAAAATGCTGTAAATAATAAATAGAAGTAAGATTACATAATCGCAATGAGGAAACCATCAGTATTACTGACAGTCATGGAAAGCAAGTGAATAGAAATGAGTCTTTAATCTCATTTTGAACAGTTCAATTATAGATGCCTATTTTGTGTAGTGAGGTAAAGAGTTCCACAGGCGAGGAGCAGCAGCTGCAAACGCTCTGTCCCCCTTAGTTTTACACTTAGTACGAGGGACAACAAGAGACAACTGACCAGAAGATCTAAGCACTCTAGATGGCTGGTGTAAAACATACAATTCAGATAAATAGGCAGGAGCGAGCCCATGTAAAGATTTAAAAACTAGCAACAAGATTGTAAAATCAATTAGAAAACTGACAGGCAGCCAGTGTAAAGAAGCTTATATTGGAGAAACAGAATCTTTCTTGCCCCAATCAGAAAGCGAGCGGCAGCATTCTGGACCAACTGTAAGCTGCGTATCAGGGATTTGCTAGTCCCAGAATACAGCAAGTTGCAGTAATCAAGGTGAGACAAGATAAAAGCATGAGTAGCTTTCTCAAGATTCCTAGAAGATAAAAAAGGCTTGATCTTACCTAATAGACGAAGCTGGAAAAAGCAACTCTTAACTACAGAATTAATCTGTTTCTCAAAAGGTTACTGTCTAAAATAACACCAAGATTGCGGATTTGAGGTTTGTAAAAGACAGAGAAAAAGCCGAGAAGTCCAAGACCAATTTGGGCTTTAGTTGATGGACCCACTATAGGCACCTCCGTTTTATTTTGATTCAGATCAAGAAAATTATTAGCCATCCAGGATCTTAGTTCAGAAAGACAGTTGTGGAGTTGATTCGTTGCAGAG
Organism: Polypterus bichir lapradei; assembly: GCA_026402145.1. Classification (NCBI taxonomy): domain Eukaryota; kingdom Metazoa; phylum Chordata; class Cladistia; order Polypteriformes; family Polypteridae; genus Polypterus; species Polypterus bichir. Next base: position 8,598,603 of record JANRMT010062823.1, read on the forward strand.
TTGCAGATGGGAATATAAACCTGTGTATCATCAGAATAACAGTTTAAAGTACAACACATATGACACTCTACCAATCGGTTTCCTGGGCACTCTGGTTTTCCTTCCAAAACTGTTGGCAATGCTGCCTCAAACTTCTGGGTGCCTCTGCTTAAATGCCCGCCTGGTCACCATCATGAGTTGGAGTCAGAACCATAAAGAGAATGGGGACCCCAAAAGGCTTCACTGACCAGGCCAGGCCTCCTATGTCTGCCTGGAAAAGACCTTACCCCAGTGGGCCTAATCCCAGCTCTACTGGCCTGCCTCATGCCTGGCAGGTCAAAATGGGATTTAAGCTTTAAAAATATACTTAAAATGTCCCAAAAAAATATATCAAAAACCCTACAAGATGAAGATGACCAAAGCCTTTGGCTTGTGTCGATAAGGGCGACAAAGAATCTTTATAAATAAAAGAGTTAATTTACAAGCATTTCAAAAATGCAAAGTAAAACTCAAAAGAGTAGAAAAGAGGCACCAAGGATTTCCCAAAAAAGCAATCTAAAGGCAATACTCAAATCCAGATACAGAATCCAATTTATAGAGCAAAATGATTAAAAAAACAAAAAAACCCCACAAATTTAAATAAACACAGTACTCACTATAACTCTGTCAGACTTTAATGCATCATGTCTGAGCTCTCCTTCTTCTTGGACTTAAATAGCCAGTGGGATGGCTTAGGCGTGGTGATGTCAGGGTTGTCCCCGCCTCTCAGGGCTCCACCCACAATGTACAGTGAACATAACTAAACTAAAGCCAGAGCACAATTGTACCCCCTTCCTACTCCTATTCTGCACTCTGCATGTAAAAAGTGTTGCATTTTTTGGCTTTCTGCTGTAAAACATGTAGAACACTAAAATGACAAAGTCAGAAGAGTAAAAAACATAATAATGATACAAATAATAATGATAATATACTTCTTCTTCATATTTTGGTTGTTCCCATTAGGGGTTGCCACAGCACATCATCTTCTTCCATAAAGTAATAATTATAATAATAATAATAATATGGAATTAATAATACTATGAAATCATTATTATTATTAATAATAATAATCATCATCATAATAATGATGATGATGATGAAGCTAATACAAGATATCATCACCTGCTACTGGTTCTCCAGTGGGAAAACTGCTTACGTGTACAGTCATTTACCCGAAACTGTTCAGCATAACAGTTAATTTCAACAAATTTCACAATTTCTATCACATCATCTTCATGGAATAATTTCAGGTAAGTAAGTGGATCTTGGCTGTCAATTTTCACTTTTATTCTTGGCCAGCCCACAAAATCAAAATGAGGTGGTGCTGATTTATTTGAAGCAGGGCCAACAGAAACCCAAACGTGAGCATCACTTTCAGATTTAACAATGATTCTTTGCATTTATATAGCGCTTTTCTCACAGCGCCCAGCAATTGCAGGTTAAGGGTCTTGCTCAAGAGAGCCCAACAGAGCAGAGTCCCTATTGGCATTTACAGGATTGGAACCGCCAACCTTCTGATTGCCAGTGCAGATCCCTAGTCTCAGAGCCACCACTCTGCTAATGAATTTATCAGAATTACTTTTGTTTTCACTCTCTGTTTCAATTTCACTGACTGAAGACAGATTCACTTCATCACCACTGTTGATAAGAGGCTTCTCAACATCACTGTTTGTGTCACTGGTAGGACCATGCAACACATCGGCTGCTGAAAAGTGTTACTTACGAGACACCATGAAGAGGCTAGGAGAAGACACATCTACACTCTTGCCTGGGTAACGTTATTGCCTGATGCTTATGTAAGACACACATATATCATTGCCCAAGTAACACTCATGTCTAACTCTTACACAACACGCGTCTATGCAGTTGCCCGGGTGACACTCGGTACTAATAACTTTTAACATTGTTTTTCACAGCCCGAGTAACGCTTGGGTCTAACACTAAGAAGGTTAATGTCCTGTGCCCAGGCACGCTTTTGTCATCACCATGCGACTTTGTATAAAGCCAAAACAAAATCCAGACATTGAGTGGCATCATGCACGTCAAAATGATTTTCCTTATTTTGTGTTTTTTTGTAGTTGTGTAGGGCAGGATAACACTCTACCCTCTTACAGATTTATTGAGTGTGTAGAGTAGCATTTTCTTGTTAATCGAGCTGCACGTACAAACCGATTTTTACGGAGACAAATGATGTTAAGGGAGGAATTTGCAGCTTTTCTTGCCAGCTACAATTCATGTCCGTCTATATGGTGAGAATAAAAACCTGTTTTAACTCAAATGGTATTGAATGAAATGAGAATTGCATCACTAACATCATGTCTGTTTTCTGTGCACGGGCATGTTTAGCAATCACAACGTTCCCGAATCGCACTGCCCAGGCACACCTATTACAAGCGGGCCAGGACACAGTATGGTTGGCCAGGCACGGACTGATCACACTAGTCATATGAACTGGATAGACTTTTACATGTGGACAAATGTGCTCAGGCACAGAACAAACTGCTAGTGTGAGTACACCCTTAAACACTCTATACGTAATCTTATATAGAAAGTAGACTGTAACAATCTTGCAGTCTTGTATGTATGTAATCATTCAGTTGACACTTAGTAACCACAAGGGGGCACCAGAGAGCCCCAGACACAGCAATACAGTCCACAATATAAGAATCTAAATACAATAAAGAGTTTTTATTCCGCAAGGCACCTTCCAATGAACACGTCTCCAACATTTAGCCACCATCGTATATATAAAACAGACTGTAACAATCTTGCGGTCTTGTATGTATGTTATCATCCAGTTGACACTCGGAACATTTCTGGTGTTCTCCGTAAAACCAACCGACAGTTTTATCATCCGTAGTATTATTTGTTTGTCATTTAATATTTGTTTTTGTTAACTATATTTTCATCTTGTATTATTCTTATTGTAACAATGTAGTAGTGGCAATAGTTATTAAATCAACCTAATAATAATATTCATTTAATTGACATTTTTTTTGTCTTCAAAAATTCAGCATGTAAAAACTTATTACTGCACCACGAAACAAAAAATTAATCTGTCAAGCTGTGTTTTTTTTAATTATATTTTTTCTCAGACAATTTCAAATTTCAAATTCTTTTCCTCCTGGGAAATGCTGGGAATTTCAGCTAGTTAGCCAATAATAGACAAAATCAACAGAAACAACATCAAAATTTGAAAGACTCCCTGTGCTTCCCACCTAAGATGGGTTAAAATCTAAATCAGCGTAGACCTCGGTGTTACCATTTGCAGTGCACTATCAGTTGGAATGTATTTTGTAAAGCATGTGGTGATAATATGCATTGCACTTGTCTTTCCAACAGATTGCATATTGCAAACATTTATAGAATAAACAAATTACTACAAATGTTTGCAATATACCATCTGTTGGTGTGATGTCCCAGCTAGAGTTCCATACTTGGATGGGGTTCAAATTTGTGTTTTAAGTCTCGTTTGTAAGTTTTTGATACTTTATGTTGTTTATGTGCATCATTGTTTGGTTTTGGTTTTGTCTGTGTATTTAAGCTGCCTTTCTTATGTTCCATGTGTTTTGCGGGTGGTTCCCCAAGAGGCAGGGCCACCGGCCCATCAGCACCAGGACTTTCTCACTCAAATCCATGTATCCAACAGGGAGCACTAGCTCCCTTGTTGGAATGAGTTCTACTGTAATTGCGGCGTGTTATATAATCCAAAACTATATAGATATCATATTAAAAGGCTATACCCCTCCCTTCATGATACGGCAGTAAGAAATCACATAGGAGAAATAACTTAGTTTTGTTTAACCCTCAAACCGGCGGAACTGGCTATTGTCGGTTCCCAATGCAATTTGCCAGCACGCCGGAGCTGATCAGTCAGTGCCGTATATTTGTTTAGCAGGCAGCTCATGACCAGAACTGCAGCATCACTGTCCCTGGGATTGAGCCGCTGCACTAGACTAGCCTGCCAGCCTCAGCGTTGGCCTCTGTGTGCTTGCGGGCAGACAGTTCAAGTGCACTTGGCTTGGTGATCTACTGAATTTTATCAATGGCGTCAGATGCACCTTGTACATATAATAATACTTTGTTTCAGCAGTATTTTAATAGTTTTTATAGTTCATTGGCAGTGTGTAAAATGATCAGTGTTGCAGTAATTGTGATGATCTTTGCATGAAAAAAAATGTGTTCAATTAAAATTTCACATGTTCTTTGTGAATTGTGACATTTACTGAAAAAGTTCAGCAAAAAAGTATTTGGCATCCAGGGGTGCATTAAACAATGTCCTTCCACTGCTGCAGTGTAAATGGCAGACTCTACACGTCGGGCCCCGACTCCCGAACTGGGTTTTGCCATTGGCTTCCTTCGTATGTTATGCAGCCTAAGCCATCATTAAACAAAGCTAAGTTATTTCTCCTATGTGATTTCTTACCGCCGAATCACTAAGGAAGGGATATCGCCTTTTTATATGATATCTATATACAGTAGTTTCGGGTTATGTAACATGCCACATTTGCAAAATAACTCATTCAAAGGGAGCTAATGTCCCCTGTTGAATACAACTCTAAGCAACTGACACGCAGGTAAACAGACTTGAGCTGAGAAAACTGTGTGCCGGTGGGGAATGTGATAGCAGACTGCTTGCTGTTTGCTGCTTATCAACACATTTAAAGGACAAAAGACGCTGACGGAGAGGTGAGAAGCGTTTTAAGGTGGGACGGATCTACAAGTTTTTTCGTAGGCTCTGGTAATTCTAGTGTTAAAAGCTTTATAAATGAAACCTCTGAGCTCTGACTTGGCCTCTTCAGGACATCAACACTATTGTCTTTTAAGCCATTTCTGTGTAGTTTTGGATTTATGCTTGGGGTGGTTGCCAAGGGGCAGGTTTCTTGCAAACTGCAACTAGTTTTTCTCCAGGAATTCCCTGAATTTTGCTGCATTCGCTTTACTTCCCACACTTGCAAGACTCCCAGGGCCCGCTGCGGAGAAGCACCCACACAGCACCATAGTACCACCACTGTGCCACAAGTTTTTGCCAATCTGTAGTGTTTAACTTACCCAAACATGGCTCTAGTCTGATGGATCAAAAGCTCAGAGCAAAGAAGATCCTTCCAGCTGACTTAAGGATCTCCCATGGGCATCCTAATAAACCTTAGTGCACATTTCATGGGTGTTTTTTAATGGTGGCTTTCTCTTTGCCACTCTCCCATAAAACTGTGACTGACGAAGCACTCAGGCAACAATCTTTGTCTTCACAGTCTCACCAATTTTTTTAGTCACTGTAGTTTGGAACTCCTTCAGAGTCCTCATCGGCCTCTTGGTGGCCTCCCTCACTCGTCTTCTTTTTGGGTGATCATTCGGTTTGTGTGGATGGCCTACTCTGGACAGATTTGCCATACTCTTTCCATGTTATAATAATTGATTTGACTGTCTATTCAGTGACTTGGATATTTTCTTGTCTCCATTCTCTGATTTGTGCTTTTCAATCACCTTTTCTTTAATCTTAATTATGTTGGTTATGTCACTATACTGACTCACCACAAGTCAGGTGCTTTCATATTAAAATCAAATAAACGCCTAGATGGGTGATCTCTACAGAACTTGTTCTTCTAAAGACATCTAGCTGCACCAGTGAGGATTTAGAGATGTCATATTGAAGGCTAAATTCTTACACAGTTGATTATTTTGTGTTTTATTTTATATATAAACATCTACACGTGGAAGTGTGTGTGTCTGTTGCACTGGAAGTGCGAGGCTACAGTGTAAAGCTCAATGAAAGCGACTCTGTTGCCAAAGTGAAATTGCTGAGAAAAGAGAAACTTGCTTAGCCATTAATATACGAGCGAGGCAAGCACATCGGCAAAACGAAACCTCCGAGGAGAGAGAAACTCCCTTAGCCACTGATAGACATTAGAGGTGAGCAAATCAGCAAAACGAAATCGCCGAGGAAAGAGAAACTCACTTAGCCATTAATATACAAGTGAAGTGAGCACATCGGGAAAACAAAACCTCCGAGGAGGAAGAAACTCCGTTAGCAATTGATAGACAACAGAAGCGAGCATGTCCGCAAAAAAAAAAACACTGAGGAAAGAGAAACTCGCTTAGCCATTAATATACAAGCGAGGCAAGCACATCAGCAAAATGAAACCTCAGAGGAGAGAGAAACTCGCTTAGCCACTGATAGACAACGGAGTTGAGCAGGTCGGCAAAACGAAACCTCAGATGAGAGAGAAACTCGCTTAGCCACTGATACACAAGCGAGGTGAGCAAATCGGCAAAACGAAACCTCCATGGGAAGAGAACCTTGCTTAGCCACTAATGCACAACCGACGTGATTGATTGATTGAAGTGCCAGAATCCATGGTTTCCAGGAGCCCAGGCATTTTACAGCATGGGCTTACACAGCTAGTATTTATGTAATTAATTTTATAAACCTTTATTCTCAGCTTTCCTTTCAAGAGTCTTTTTGTGTTGATCAGGGTCAAAAAAACCCAAATTAAATCCACTGGGATTCAAGTGTTGCGTAACAATGAAATGTGAAAACTTCTTCTTTTTGATCTTTTCCCACTTCGAAGTGGGGTCGAAGTGCCTGATCAGCCTTCTCCAAACAGCTTGGTGCTGAACCTCCTCTCCATTCAGGCTCTTTTCCCTCAGATCTTCTTTCCTACACTTTATCCATCCACCTCCACTTTGGCCTTCCTCACTTTCTCCTCTATTGGACTTTCACTCCCATCACTCTTTTGCCCACATATTCACTGTCTCTCCTCGTCATATGTCCAGACCACTCCAATGTTTCCTGTACTTTCTTACCTATCTCTCCCATTTTTGTTTGACCTCTGATGGTTTCATGTCTTATTGCTGTCCTTCTTTCTAACTCCACATATCCATCTCATCATTCTAATTTCTGCCACATCTAACATCTTCTCCTTTGCTCCCTTTACTGTCCATGTCTCAGCTACCTCCATCATTGGTGGTCTTTAAAACCTTTAACCTTCACCTTAATTCTTCCATCACACAATATTCCTGAGACTTTCTTCCAATTGTTCCATCCACACTTTGCTCTCTATGTCATCTCTGCATCTAATTTTCCATCTTGGCCTACCACTCATCCTAGATATTTAAATGTATCCACTCTTTTTAGTAGCTCTCTCTGCAAGCTAACTTCTCACTCCTGATCATCATTAAACCTCATACAGTATATTCTGTCTTCTTCTTCCTATTTACATTCAATTCATTATCTTCTAAAGCCCATCTCCTTTCTTCCAACTTCCTCTTTTCTGGTGCTACACAACACAATGTCATCAGCATGAAGCCTGCACCAGGGGGCCTGGTCTTTTATCTTACGAGTCAACACATCTCTAAACAGATCAACGAGGCAAGGACTCAAAGAAGATCCCTTGTGCAGACCTGCTTGAACTGGGGTCTTATCTGTTACCCCAATACTGCTTTTCACTTCCTCATTCATATCATACCATATTCCTGTCTCTAGAGTCCTAGTGCTTCTTGTCTTGCTATATAGTTACGAGTCATGGACTCTATCTTGTGACCTGAGATGAAGAATGGACTCCTTCTGAACTGTGTCTCTTCAGAGAGTCCTTGGGTAGAACATTAAAACAATCTAGACGAGAACAGGCCATTCAGCCCAATAAAGCTCTCCAGTCTTATCCACTTATTTCTTCCAAAAAAACATCAAGTCAGAGTTTGGAATGGTTTGGGATTGGCTGGTTTGACTTTGACTTTGTGTCGAATTAGAAGTTGCTCACAGAGTCCTGAGTGAGGCACATTACCTGCATTGAGAAGGAGCATCAGTTACGGCACTACGGCCATGAAGGTGATCTGGCTGACATGATTGTTATTACTAAGGACCTGAGAGGCTGGACCAGGCTAAGGGGATGCCCACGTAACACCTGAGACAGTGTCATTTCCAGAGGATGGGACTGGACCACATGTCTGCCTGGGGGGTTGCTGTTTCATCATGTGGTGGGTGCAGCAAGGCACTGTACCAGTGCATGCTCCCCAACCTGACCTGACCTGATTCATATCATGGACAATCCTCATAAACTTCTCTGGTCCTCCTTTCTCTCTCTTGCACCTCCAGACCTCTTGACGTGGCACTCTATCATAAGTCGTCTCCAAATCAACAAACACCATGTGTAGATGTTTCTGTTTTCCTCGATGTTTCTTTATCAGTTGTCTCATAGTCAGTCAGTTGTCTGTTACCCCAGCACTGCTTTTAAACCAAGTCCTCACTCCCCGATACATATAATGGACGCCCTTTTCTGTTGTGCACTTCCAGTCCTACTGTATTTATGGATTGTGGTTGCTGTTTTCATTTCCATCTGTCCACCTTTTTTCTGAAATGTCAGAAAAGTTACCAAAGGAATAACTGGCTTGTGGCAGCCAAGCATTCATAGCAACGTCGCTTTTTGATCCATCGATGTCAGCTCTTCCAATCATTGTGAAGCAGAATTCACCAAGCGTTGGATTGTTTACCCACTAATAGGAAACGTGATATGGGTTTAGACCGTGAGAGAGGTTAGTTTTACCCTATTGATGATGTTGTTGTCGCAATAGCAATCCTGCTCAGTACGAGAGAAACCACAGGTTCGGACATTTGGTGTATGTGCTTGGCTGAGGAGCCAATGGTGTGAAGCTACCATCTGTGGGATTATGACTGAACTCCTCTAAGTCAGAATCCTTCCTAAATGTGACAATACACTAGCGCTGCGGAGCATCGATGGGCCAGGGATAGCCAGAGGCCGCCGTCGAGATGGGGCCGGGGATTGGATGAGTAGCTGCTCCCTCTTCCCTCTTCCTCTGCATTTTTCCCAGTTGATTCAGGGGTTCGTCAGGGGTGTGTTCTGCTCCTACTCTGTTCAATGTGGCTGTGGGGCCAGAAAGAGGAAAGATTCACTGATCTTGACTTTGCTGATGATGCTGTGATCTTTGCGGAGAGAATGGAGGCTCTGATCGGGTAAGCTCGAGAGACTAAGCAAGGATTCTGAGTATCTGGGCTTGCGAGTGTCCTGATAAAAACCAAGAGACAGGCCTTTAATGACCTCGTAAACAGGCCATCAGCAATGTGTCTGTCTGCAGAGAGAGTGTCCAACCTCGTCGAGAGGTTTACTTACCTTGGTAGCAACATTCATGTCTCTGGTGACTCTTCCTATGAAGTCAGTAGACAGAGCGTGGGACTGAATCGCGTGTCTACCTGGGGGGTTGCCAACCAGGATCCCGAGTTGTTTCATCGTGTCATGGGTGCAGCAATGCATCCTCAACTCGACTCGACTTGACTGTCTTATCCAGCTATAAAAATTTAGGTCATAATGTGGTTCTAGTCCATTGGCGGACAGATTCATGCGCACACACACCCACAATCACATCAGTGAATAATGAAATGGAAAGAAAATTCATAGCCTTCAAACAACATTTGAATATCGTCTATAAAATCACTTCATATTCTGGAAGGCGTTAAACTTTTCTAAAGTAATATACTTTTTCAAAATTACTTTATTAAAGGACGTAGAATATTTTTTTATTAAGTAGTTTACATATAAATTCAATAAATACAAAAGTGTCAGCAAGATATTAGAGGGTTGCTTTATGAGTTTATAAAAACATGACTATATTACAATTGGAGTGTTTTTTATTGGTATGCCTGGGATGTAAATTATTCATAATTCTTCATATAAATGCAAAACTTGCTGCATGGCAGGGTCACTCTGAGCTTTGCTTTCACTGTCCAGGCCACTAGAGGACAGCAAAGTGTTAAAACACAATGCATTTAATTATTTTTTATTCCACGTCTCTCAAAGGGTATCCCTTTTGCATAGCACAGGCCTATCAGTATATCAGACACCTCTTTATTGTGGCTGTGTAGACCCCCCCCATCCCCCAGGAGACACCCCACCCACCAGTCTGTCCATTTTTTAGATCTGCTTTTTCTACTTCAGGAGGTGAATCGATGGAGTCTCTTTTGACAGCATTGGGCTCAAGGAAGGATGAACTGAAAGTGCATTGCAGTGAATATCATCAGTCAGTCATTATCTAACTTATTATCTAATGACATATATTCGTCATATATCCTAACACAGGGTCATGGGGGTGTGCTGGAGCCAATCCCAGTCAACACAGGGTGCAAGGCAGGAACAAATCCCGGGCAGGGCGCCAGCCCACCACAGGGCACACACACACCAAGCACACACTAGGGATAATTTTAGGATCACCAATGCACCTAACCTGCATGTCTTTGGACTGTGGGAGGAAACCCACGCAGACACGGAGAACATGCAAACTCCACACAGGGAGAACCTGAGAAACGAACCCAGGTCTCCTTAATGCGAGGCAGCAGCGCTACCACTGCGCCACCGTGCCGCCCTGCAGTGAATATTCACTCACATATCTTCACTCATTCAGAGTGGGTCACATTAATGCCACCGTTGTGGATAACCCGTATACCTTTGGCATGGGGGAGAAAACCAGTGGGCCTGCTGTAACGTCATGTTGAGAAAAGAGGTCATTTGCAAAAAAAAAACAGTGGACCCCTTCAGTTCTGCGCACTTTATTGTGTTGTAGGGTTTATTTTAAATGGATAAATTTGACATTTTTTCCCCATCAGTTAACAATGAACTACCCATAATGACAAAATGAAAACATGTCTCAGAAAGGTTTGCAAATTAATTTAAAAAACAAAAACTGAAATCTCAGTTATCCAAGTATTCACACCCTGTGTTGAAGCTCCTTTTGGCAGCAGTTCAAGCTTTTGGGTCTTCTTTTGTAAGTATCTACCAGCTTTGCACACCTGGCTTTGGGCTGTTTATCCCATTCTTCCAGGTAGATCCTCTTAAGCTCCATTAAAATGGATAGGAAGTGTCTGTAAACTGCCATTTTAAGGTTTCTCCACGGATATTCTATAGGGTTTAAGTCTAAGGTGTGGCTGGTCCACATCAAAACAGGCATTTTCTTGGCTATTTGCTTTGGGTTATTCTCATATTGAAAGGTGATGGTTGATGGTTTCATGTACTCTGGAGCAGGCTTTTTTCCTGAACTTCTCGGAGAAGCTTCCCCTATAGCATGATGCTGTCACCACCATGGCTAACCAAAGAGATTACATTAAGCTGGTGATGAGCAGTGCCTGGATTTCACCAGACATAGTGCCCAAAGAGTTCATTTTTTTGTCTCCTCAGAGAAGAAAAGTCCTTTATTCTGTCATATGACTTTTACTCAAGAGTGGCTACTGTAGCCACTCTATTTTAAACACCTGATTAATGGAGGACCTGCAGAGATGCTCCTCCTTCCAACAGGTTCTCCCATCTCAGAGCTGTGTTAGAGTAACCATTGTGTTCTTCTTGTCCATTTACCAAGAATGGCCATACAGCCAACTCTAGGAAGAGTCCTGGTAGCTCCAATCTTCTTCCATTTCACAATTATTGAGGCCACTCAATAGGAAATGGTTTTATTCCCTTGCCCTGATCACAACAATTTGATCATGGGGTGGCCACAAAAGGGCACTCAGAGACTTGGCTCAAATCCACTCTGGCATTTCCTTAGCTGTATGCTTCAGGTCATTGTCATACTGAAAGGTGAACTGTTAACCAAGCCTGAGGTCACAGGTCTATAGAGAGTTCCTTGGACCTCATGGTTTTGTTTTTGTTCTGACATGCATTATGAATTGTGGGACCTTCTATATACAGGTGTGTGTTTACTAAATGATGGTCAGTCGATTCAGTGTGCCGTAGGTGGGCTCTAATCAAATTCTAGACACATCTCAAGGAGAATTTTCCTTGAAGAAAACCTGCGACCTCAGGCCAGGGCCCCTTTTCAGTATGACAAGGACCTGAAGCTACAGCTTAGGCAATGCTCGAGTGACTTTAGGGAAAGGTCCCTGAAGGTCCTTGTGTAGCCCAGCCAAAGCCTCCTGGGTCCAGACTTAAACCCAGTAGGACATCTGTGGTGAGCTCGGAAGATGTCAGTTCACAGACGCTTCACATCCAATCTAATGGATCTTAAAGGGATCTGCTAGAAAGATTGGGAGACATTGCTAAAATCCAGGTGTGCAAAGCTGGAGGAGACTTATTCAAGAAGAAGCAAAGCTGTTATTACTGCCAAAGGGGCTTCTACAAAATACTGAATGAAGGGTCTGAATACTTCTGTGAATATCCAGTAGAGTGTTGTACCGTGTTAGCCATAGATTGATACAGGAGAAAGTAGGGTGAAATGACACCTTTTATTGGCTAACTAAACAGATTATAAATGCAAGCTTTTGAGGCAGCTAAGGACCCTTCATCAGGCAACCTTGTACAGGGTGGTCCAGATGTAATTATGCAGATCCAGATCGTCTGGATGTCTTTGATTTATGCGGGGACAATTCCAGCTCGGCACGAAGACGATTCTTCATGTCATCAGTTCGCACACTTCTCGATGGTCCGGGATTTTTCAGGTGATTTTCTATACAATAAACTAAATAAGTTATAGCGTAATGAAAATTGCATAATTAGATCTGGACCACCCTATATTTCTGTGAATGAGAGACTTCAGTTTTTAATTTTAGTAAATCTGCAAACATTTTCCAAAACATGTTTTTCCTTTGTCATCACAGGTTATTGAGTGTAGATGAATGGGAAAATCGGCAAATATATCTCTCTATTATTTAAAAAAATCTTGCAACGAGACGAGACTTTTTCAAGAGAGATAATTTGGTGAAAGTGAAATCCACAAACACTGCAGACAAAATATCTGAATCTACAATAATCTGTTCACATTCGCATCATTCAGTTCTCAAAACGTAGATATACATGATTCAGGACCATACGCTATGAGAATCTGTGGTCCCGCAATAACTAAAGCTATAACAAGTTTAATTTCAAAGAAACCACAATTCGGTCAGGAGTATATTAATGATCACGGAGAAGTGATACAACATAGAATTGAAAGAGTTAAACGATTGGATGTATTAGAAATTCTACAGCCAATAATGGATACAAATTCATACGTCCAAAAGTATCACACTTAACACAAAATTTATCTGAAAAACACGGACAAAGAAGTTTTCTTGGATTTCTATATGAATCCGAAAGATCACGCTCACATATATAATAAACCAACATGTGACAAATTGTCAGCAATAATAGTTTCAAAAGATGGAGATATCAAAGACGGAGTTGATATTCGTGTTTATCGAAAAGCACAGCACAGTTCATCACAGGCTGCAGATACGGGAAATGACAAGCGCGTAGGGCCCGCACAGGGGTTGGCAAGCGAAGCGAGCAGGAGGCAGAGCCCCCTAGTCTATTTAAAAATTAAACCTACAGCACAACAAAAGTGTGCAGAAAGTGATCGCTTTAGAAACAATTGAATCTAGAAGCAAACTGAGATGCCCGTAAAATAGCATCACTGGCAGTAACTTCTGCACCTTGGTGCCATTCCCAATGGACACATATCCTTGGATTTCTTATTATGCCATGTCTTTTTTAACCTGTGTAATCCAGACTGCGGTCAGAGTAGCCTAACACAGTTGGCATAGAGTACAAGGCAGGAACAAATCCTGGCGTCAGTCCATTGTAGGGCCCACACACCAAACACCCATAAGCGCCAATTTAGTGTCGCCAGTTCACCAAGCCTGATTGTATTTGGATGGTGGGAGGAAGCTGAAGCATCTGAGGGAAACCCACACAGACATGGGGTGAAAAGGTAAAATGCATGCAGGGAGGACCTGGGAAGCGAACCCAGATCTCCTTACTGTGAGGCAGCAGCGCTACCAAGCCACCATGCCGCCCTGCAGTGAATATTCACTCACACATCCTTACTCATTCATAGTGGGTCACATTAATGCCACCACTGAGGATAACCCATATACCTTTGGCATGGGGGAAAAAACAGTGGGCCTGCTCCCTATGCCACTGTGCCACCCTTTTTTATCAACTTTACAAATACGTACTGTAACGGGACACTTCCGTAATGGAAGGACCGGGGGAAAGGAGCTTTCTTGGGGAAATACCTCCCCCGGCACAACAGAGGGCAGCCCCCTTGGCTTGCTACAGTGCCACAGGGCAGGGAAACTCAACCCTGCTGGGGCCTGCGGCCACCGCCAGGGGGCGTATGGAAAACAGCTGAGCCGTCCCCTGCAGGGCAGCCGTCAAACCTGGAAGTGCAGCCAGAATGAGATCATGGAATGGGTGGGGTGCTCTAAAAAATGGCACAGCTGCCACAACTTGGGAAGCTGGAGTCGGGAGGTGGAGGACAAAGCTTGAGGGAGGAGCAGAGGCAGAAGAGAAAGGAACCGTGTGCTTTGTGGTGGTTTATTGACCAAACTGGAAACTGCAAATAAAGCCTGTGTAGTGCTGGGACTTGTGTCTCTGTGTCTGGTGTGTCGGGTGGCTTTCACAGTATTTTCTCTTTATTGTGAAGGCGTATTTTTAATGATATTCAAGCTATATGTAATCTGCATGTCTATTCATAACTTAATCACTTCAGCAGTCTTAAATTCCTGAGTTGTGCCCAGAAGCACGTTGTACAGTACACCTCTGTGTTTCACTGGTGGCATGGGACAGGCATTTCATTTGGGGTCTCTCTTTGTGGAGACATCAATTTCAAAGACATTCAAAGGATATTAATGCTAATCTTCCTTGTTGCACGTAGAGACACAACTGAACCCAACAACTGATTTGTCTTTAAGCCTTATCTATAACATTTATTCTGGAAATGTATAGTACTCCGTTTCATAGCAGGTGACTTGTAGGTGTTAAACTTTTAATACTGGCTATCTGATGCTACACAAGGATTCACTTTGTTGCTTTATTCAGAGTAACTGCCATCTTGTTGGTTGAAGAATTTGCCTAGGCTCTTATTTGATCACTGGTGAATTTTTTACTGAGGTCATTCATGTAGATAACCAAGTTTTTAGTTAACCACTTTTAGGTGACTTACACACCAGTAAATGAATGACTTAAAGGCTAGGAGGCAGGAGTTTGTCTTGTTTAATAGTTTCCCAGCTGAATAAGAATTAAGAGAGGAGACTGTGCTAAAATTGGACAGGAGAATAATACGAATAAGAGAAGCTTGTGCTGGGTCGGGTAATGGACAGAAATCTGAATTATAAGTAATGGCGGGAGACAATTAACCATATGGCAGGACTGCTAAGTTAAGTCATGTTAAAACCTCCGATTATTTCATCAGTCCATTCACATTATGAACATGGAGAGCAATTAAAGTCTTGCATGTGAAGAATGTAAAAAGATGACCACATTTAAAATCACTATAAGGTGAAAAGGAATTGCCTAATATAGGGGTGTTGAACTCCAGGGCCTGGAGGGCCACAGTGGCTGCAGGTTTTCATTCAAACCCTTTTCCTACTCAGTGACCAGTTTTCACTGCTAATTAACTCCTTTTCTCTTCATTTTAATGGCCCTGTTTTTAAGGATTCAGTCCTCTGAATTGATTCCTTTCTTTATTAAATGGCGGCCAAACAGAAATGAGACGTGAAATGAGCCAATGGATGACCAGCTAAATTATTTTAGTATTTTAAACTCCAACCAATTTCACTCCAACCAACTCTTAATGAGAAGTCAATTCTTGCTGTTAATTAAACCCGTTATTTAATCCCATGGCTTGTTGCTGCTCTCATCCTGCCACAGCAGACATTTCCAAAACTGCTGATTTTCTGTTTTTTTCTGAGAACACAGTCAAAATGTTTTGGTGATCTGAGAGATCAACCTTATCGAGACCTTCACCTTTCTTTATTTTCAGATATTGTGTGATGGACATAGGTGAGCTGGTCATGTGGTGGCTTCTTTCATGTTTCGTTATTGTTGGGCTGCTAATTAAGGAAAAAGAAAGATCTAAGGGTTCTGAGTCAAGTTAATTAAAACTAAGGCAAAAGAAGTTAATTAGCAGCAAAAACTGGTCACTAATGAAGAAGATGGTTAGAATGAAAACCTGCAGCCACTGTGGCCCTCCAGGACTGGAGTTCGACACCCCTGGCCTAATAAGATCAATTTAGAAATTCCTTTAAGGTGTGGCATGTGTGTGCACCAAGGGGCAAGCTGAAGGGCTCTAGTGACAGCAATTCCACTCTAGTGGTGGGAGCTGGGTCATAATGGCATTTTATTTCCCCCATCCGCAGACCGGATGATTGAATGCTTCTGACATCACTTCTGGTGTTTGTCTACCTGGACCCGTCTCTTACTGCCGGAAGGATTGAAAACAGTTCGATCCTGAACTGGCATCTGAAAAGACATCTGCACAATTATTGTGCATTTTTTCTTTTGCTTTGCAGTTTATCAGGCTGGTACCCCAGCACTTTATCGTTGTCATCTCTTTTCTCTTACAGTGGCGTAGTCGGCAGGAAAAAGCGAGTTCATGTTGACAGACACAGGAAGTGGTGACTTTAGGCTTTAGGAAGATAAGTAAATTAATCAAGGTAAATAGGTAAATAACATTTGATCTGACTTTTATATACAAAGCACAGTGACGGCAGCTTCCACCTGCAGCTATAGACTCTTCAGTATGCGAGCGACTCTCCACGCTAGTGTTTAGATGTGGACGGTGTATGTGCCCAAAAAAGAAGTCTAACTGCATTCTCGTACCATTGCTCTTGTACTGAAGTGTCAGCAGGCATTTTTCGTGGCATTACACATGTACTTTGTGAGCGTGCCCTTGTAGATAGATAGATAGATAGATAGATACCTTGTCTATCAAACACAGGAAGCTCTGCAATTTACTTGTGACTTTACACTGTAGGAAGATAAGTAAATAAATCAAAGTAAATAACATTTGATCTGGCTTTTATATAAGTAACATGTAAATTTTTTTCATATAAAGACCATCAGAAAACATAATCACAAACAGGACTTTACACGATACATTGGCGAGCTCTGTAAGCCCTGCTTTTTCTTTGAAGGACACGAGTGCGGCACATTGGCTGGGAGGATGACACCCGACCTGTTGGTGCAAATGGTGCCATCTTTCACCTTTACGCCTGGTGCAGTCCATGTCTATGTATGCAAATAATGTAGTATCGCCATCCAATCAGTGCACAACACTAGTGAGCCTTTTTCTAATAAGAGGCTATGGAAAACATTTAATCAGGTCCTGCTGGTGTCGAGCTTACGTTCTCTTCATGTCCATGTGGGGTTCCTCTGGGTGCTTCAGTTTCCTCCCACAGTCCAAAGACATGGAAGTTAGGTAGATTGGCGTTGCTAACCTGACCCGTGTGTGTGCTCGCCCAATGATAGACTGGCACCTTGTCCTGCCTTGTATCTCATGCCTACTTAGGATGAGGTGAAATAGAAAAAGAATGGATGGATTGGTTTAAAAATCATCTGAAAAAGCAATGTTATATTTAAGAGTAGATTAAGTGAAGAATGACAGCAGGCATGCAAATGTTCTTGACGGGCTTCGTAACTTTCCCACAAGCCCCAAATGGAAAACACTAACTCTTCCCATTGCAGGCAGTTTGTAGCAAATTGATTAAAAAAATCTTTTTGTTGCTATTTGTTATATAATTGAAGACATGGCCCTCTGTTACACATGGTAATGCATGGGTTGCTTATGTCATAAGTTCAGTCAACCAAAAATTCAAGGAATAAAAGTCAACTTTAAAAGGCAAATGACTGTAGTTAATCTCGACCGAAGGAGGATTTTACTTTTTTTTATTATTTTAATGTAAATTTCCAAAAATGTAATTAAAAAGAAGGCAGAGACCATTTTGATTTATAAAGCCATCAGTAGCAAGCCAAGTAGCAGTTAGGAAAGTAATTTGTCTTTGCTGCCAAAAAGAACTCTGTGGCAGCTGGCATCGAATTATTTAGTCTTGGATCTAAAGGTGGGCTGAATGAAATTGTCAGCTGGACATGAAAGGTTATTAAAGCAAAAATAAATAACAAAAAAAAAATAAAAAACTGTTATCTTTGGGGGCTTGGCATGGTGTCACAGTGCTGAGTACTGATGCCTCACAGGTCCGGCACCAGCCCTATTTCTAGACCGCTTTTGTGTTCAGATAAAGCCAACCATTTAGTCTGCTAAGTGCCAGTTGAAGAATACTTTGACTAGGGAAATGTATTGGAGGCTATGCCTTTACAGGCTAGTTGAACATGCAAGTAAGAATTTCATCATACTCTGATCATGTGATAATACTACTACTACTACTCTGATTATGAAAAAAACATTCAACAATACACTACTGGTCAAAAGTAGATCTCTTCTTATCAGAGTTTCTTTCGGTTTCCAATTGACTTTGGACTGTCTAGGACACCACTGTACCCACTGACACTTTGGCTTGCATCCATCCATCCATCCCGCTATATCCAAACACAGGGTTGCAGGGGTCTGCTGGAGCCAATCCCAGCCAACACAGGGCGCAAGGCAGGAAACAAACCCCAGGTAGGGTGCCAGCCCACCGCAGGGCACGCACACACCCACAAAGCACACACTAGGGACAATTGATGATCGCCAATGCACCTAACCTGCATGTCTTTGGGAGGAAACCCACGCAGACATGGAGAGAACATGCAAACTCCACGCAGGGAGGATACGGGAAGCGAACCCAGGTCTCCTAACTGCGAGGCAGCAGCGCTACCACTGCTGCCCTGGTTTGCAATTTATCTAAATAAAATGTTTATACTTCTAAGGGTAATAGTGCTCATTTAATTTAATTGTTAATTGATGTTTTCTTGCCACTAGAGCAGGGGTCTCCAACACATCGCTCGCAACTTCTTTCTAAGTAGCTCGCCAAAGGGTTAATGAATCCTACATAAATTTGAAAACTCGATTAGTCAAATTAGGGGTGGGCAATCTTTCCAAAAAATCATATCATGATCCTTTTAACAAAAAATCACAATCCACGATCTGAATTGCAATCTTTCTTTTCAATGTGTCATACACTTGAGAGAATATCCGGACTCAAACTCATCCCGACCTAAGTAACACTTTATTTTAAATATCAAGCAAAGTTGAATTCAATTATTCTCTCGTTCGCCAGTTAAGCGGAGTTAAGGAACATGCCCCGAAGCTGGCGAGTGAGTGAGGAAGGCCCATCTCCTCTGCCCGCTGCCTTTTTCCCAGTACCGCAAGCGAACTATGATACATAGCGAAATGAGAGAAGTCATAAAATCAACTGGAATGTTCAAGCAAATTATAGAAACAAACCCGATCTAAATCTGTTAAGTAGTTCTCTCAAGAAAAGCGGAGAGACAGAGAAACATTGGATTTTATATATTATATATTAGTAAACCTTCAAAATAATGTGCAGTTAAAGTCTCAACAGCATTCTCAGCATTTCTGGAGCTTAGTGGAGCCACATAACTATAAGAATCTTCACCAAGCAGTTCTGAAAATGTCTGCTTTGTTTGGGTCTCCATATCTCTGTGAGTCTGACATGAATGTCATGAAATCAAAGTTCAGAACAAGACTGACAGATGAACATTTAAATGACTCCATAAGAGTGACCCTAAGTGGCTCCGCTCCACCAGACATCTGCCTCTCTTGTTGACTCCATGCAGTGCCAGCCATCTGACTAACTAAAAAACACATCACACATGCAACTGGACCTGTGAATAAAGTGACACAATGACATGGAACAAAATGACAAAGGAATAAGTCATATCTGTGTATTTGGAATTGCATTGTTTTGCTTTGACAGCATTCATGTTTTAATTCAATAGTGTGAGACACACTAGAAAATGCATACAGACATACAAAATGCACTTGCAGGTGAACTAAACAATTTTTTGTAATGTTTTAATGCAAAATGTGAGTTGTGGACACCAACATTTTGTAAATGTTCAGGCAAAACAAAATTATTCAGTTTGTTTGGGTTGAAATAAGCTATGGGAATAAATGTTAGAAAACAGGAGTAACTCTCGGCCATTTTCATTTTGTAAAAGTAGCTCTCGGGGAGTTGGCGACCCCTGCACTAGAGTATTGTCCAAGTTGTACTTCAGAGAGTGTAGTAACACAGTCAGTTCCAACTCTTCTTTAAGACACATGGAGGGTTTTTAAGTAACCAACAGAAGTCGGGACACCTGTGCAAATTGTTTGCTTCAACTTGCAAGGCTTCATTTACTTTAATTGCTGCAGAACATCTGTAGATTGTAACCTATTAGTTGTTCCCTGGAGAAGGTCCATTTGCAATACTGTGAAATTTCCTTTTTTTCCCAGTTTTTGCTAACCTAAACTCTAAATTTAAACCTTTGGCAGTTTGTAGCACTGCCACATAAATAGAAGTAATGTGTTTTTCTGCTGTCGATCGGGTTTGCTTGTGTGGATAGTACTTACAGACTGATTGACAGCGGTGTCCCCAAAGGTGGGATATCTAGTTTTCTTTTTTTTTTCTGGGAACAATTTGCATGAAGCGTGCCATTTTCAAAGGAGAGGGAGACAGCCAAAAAGAAGACGGGAAAAAATCGGACTAAATGGATCAGCATCTGTCCGGGTCATGAGAAGAGGTCCTGTAGCTCCTAAAGACTTGACTGTTAGATGGAAGTCGGTGATTCACTGATGAGTTGTGAATTTGTCGTTCTGTTATTTCCCAAGGACTCAGGTGAGCTCTTTATCATGGCGCAGACTGACTGTTGAACATTTTACAGTTAAGACCTTCACGGTTTGGGGTTAGCCTCAAATTATACTCTTTGTTTCACCTGCTGTCAATGGGGGCTGGAACTTTGGACTTACATTTGAACTTCGGAAGGGGAACTGGGGAAGTGATATTTCTACTGTATATATATATATATATATATATATATATATATATATATATATATACAGTGGTGTGAAAAACTATTTGCCCCCTTCCTGATTTCTTATTCTTTTGCATGTTTGTCACACAAAATGTTTCTGATCATCAAACACATGTAACCATTAGTCAAATATAACACAAGTAAACACAAAATGCAGTTTTTAAATGATGGTTTTTATTATTTAGGGAGAAAAAAAATATAAAAAAAAACATGGCCCTGTGTGAAAAAGTAATTGCCCCCTTATTAAAAAATAACCTAACTGTGGTGTATCACACCTGAGTTCAATTTCCGTAGCCACCCCCAGGCCTGATTACTGCCACACCTGTTTCAATCAAGAAATCACTTAAATAGGAGCTGCCTGACACAGAGAAGTAGAGCAAAAGCACCTCAAAAGCTAGACATCATGCCAAGATCCAAAGAAATTCAGGAACAAATGAGAACAGAAGTAATTGAGATCTATCAGTCTGGTAAAGGTTATAAAGCCATTTCTAAAGCTTTGGGACTCCAGCGAACCACAGTGAGAGCCATTATCCACAAATGGCAAAAACATGGAACAGTGGTGAACCTCCCCAGGAGTGGCCGGCCGACCAAAATTACCCCAAGAGCGCAGAGACGACTCATCCGAGAGGTCACAAAAGACCCCAGGACAACGTCTAAAGAACTGCAGGCCTCACTTGCCTCAATTAAGGTCAGTGTTCACGACTCCACCATAAGAAAGAGACTGGGCAAAAACGGCCTGCATGGCAGATTTCCAAGACGCAAACCACTGTTAAGCAAAAAGAACATTAGGGCTCGTCTCAATTTTGCTAAGAAACATCTCAATGATTGCCAAGACTTTTGGGAAAATACCTTGTGGACTGATGAGACAAAAGTTGAACTTTTTGGAAGGCAAATGTCCCGTTACATCTGGCGTAAAAGGAACACAGCATTTCAGAAATAGAACATCATACCAACAGTAAAATATGGTGGTGGTAGTGTGATGGTCTGGGGTTGTTTTGCTGCTTCAGGACCTGGAAGGCTTGCTGTGATAGATGGAACCATGAATTCTACTGTCTACCAAAAAATCCTGAAGGAGAATGTCCGGCCATCTGTTCGTCAACTCAAGCTGAAGCGATCTTGGGTGCTGCAACAGGACAATGACCCAAAACACACCAGCAAATCCACCTCTGAATGGCTGAAGAAAAACAAAATGAAGACTTTGGAGTGGCCTAGTCAAAGTCCTGACCTGAATCCAATTGAGATGCTATGGCATGACCTTAAAAAGGCGGTTCATGCTAGAAAACCCTCAAATAAAGCTGAATTACAACAATTCTGCAAAGATGAGTGGGCCAAAATTCCTCCAGAGCGCTGTAAAAGACTCATTGCAAGTTATCGCAAACGCTTGATTGCAGTTATTGCTGCTAAGGGTGGCCCAACCAGTTATTAGGTTTGGGGGCAATTACTTTTTCACACAGGGCCATTTAGGTTTGGATTTTTTTTCTCCCTAAATAATAAAAACCATCATTTAAAAACTGCATTTTGTGTTTACTTGTGTTATATTTGACTAATGGTTAAATGTGTTTGATGATCAGAAACATTTTGTGTGACAAACATGCAAAAGAATAAGAAATCAGGAAGGGGGTAAATAGTTTTTCACACCACTGTATATTGGAATGTCTGACACCTTATATTTCAAATCGTAACCTTAGATCCTCAAATGAGTGTCTGTTTAGAATCCCAAGAGCAAAACGTAAAAGAAGTGGTGAGTCGGCCTTCTGCTGTTATGCACCTAAAATCTGGAACAGCCTGCCAATAGAAATTCACCAGGCTGATACGGTGGAGCTCTTTAAAAAACTGCTAAAAACTCATTACTTGAACATGGCCTTCTCATAACTTCATTTTAATTTAATCCTGATACTCTGTATATTCAATTTATTATCATAACTATTCATGGTGACTCTAAAATCCGTACTAACCCCTACTCTCTCTTCTGTTTCTTTTCCCGGTTTTCTGTGGTGGCGACCTGCGCCACCACCACCTAATCAAAGCACCATGCTGTTCCTACATTGATGGATTAAAAGCCAGAAGTCTACATGGCTATCACCATCTAGTCCTTCCATGAGAACCCTGAATACAATGAGGACTGATCATTTATGTGAGGTAGAATGCCCAGAGGGGGCTGGGCGGTCTCTTGGTCTGGCACCCCTGCAGATTTTTTTTTTCTCTCCAGCCGTCTGGAGTTTTTTTTTGTTTTTTCTGTCCTCCCTGGCCATTGGACCTTACTCTTATTCTATGTTAATTAGTGTTGTCTTATTTTAGTTCTTATTTATTTTGTCTTTTTTCTCTTTCTTCATCATGTAAAGCACTTTGAGCTACATTATTTGTATGAAAATGTGCTATACAAATAAATGTTGTTGTTGCTTCCTGTGTTTGAGCCAATTCTGCACCCATCTACAAACATCACCCTGAATTCCCACTCCCTTTCAGTTTGAAGCCCAACCTCTCATGTGGCACCTTATCAAATGATTTCTGAAAGTCCACATCAATAATATCATAAGCTCCACTTTGATCGTATCCTTTTGTTGCCTCCTCATAGAATTCCACATGTGAGGTCCTATGATCCTTCTTACCTACCGAGGCCTGCTGATGAATGGCAACTGTTGATGCCACCAAATCACATTCCAGTCTCCGTTAATGTGTATCTCCTAGCTGGTGGAACAAGCTGCCCACCTCCATTCGAGATTTGGAGCCTCTCATTGCGTTTAAGAAGCATTTGACAACTCTCTTGCTCGGTTCATTTCTGTCTAACTGATAATAGTTTTGTTAGGATTTTCGTAACCAATGAAGTGTAACAGGCTTGCGATTTGCTCCATGCTTCTCACTTGTGATGATTATTTTTGCAAACCTTGACAGGTAACACTTGTTTTCAAACAGTCCCCCCCATTTACCGATTATGTTGACCCCTTTTGTAAGTCGATTTGGATAAAAGCAGCTGCTGAGCCAATAAATGTAAATGTAAATTGTATTCCATTATGTTGTTCACCCTCTGTATGTTTTATTCAATTTATGGTGTTGTCTTTATTCTTTATTTACACAACAATAATCTAAAACATGAATCCAAGTAAGTGCAGGCAGGACAAACATTTATACTCCTCCATGGAAAGAAAAGGCATGGTCTGAAATTAACTCTTTGAGGGCTGAATATTTTTTCCAAAAAAAAACATAGTTTCTGAAAAGCAATGGTTTCACACAGAAATCAACATAAAATGTCTGTTGCTGCGTGCTCTGGCTGCCAGTTTGCCAAGAATATGCGGCAGGCTTGCGGCCAGGCTGTCTTTGCATGGCTGGGACACGTTCGCAGTGTGTTGCAATCTGGTTTCTACCTCTTATCATTGTTAAGTGGCAGTCCTCCCTGGCGAACATTGTCAGTACAACGATTAGCTGGGGACCAATCAGCTGAAGTTGGAACCTCACATTCATTTTCAACCACTTGTATTAAAATCTGACTCTGACAAGTCATAGTCTAGTTCAGAGATAATAGGCAAAACGTCATCCACGGAATATTTTGCTTTACGCATTCGCTTTATTCTCTCACCAGATGTCAGTGCCATTTTTGCTGTTGTTTGTGGTTTGGAACTCATGTGAGCGTAGGAAAACTCGGTCAAACGAATGAATCTAACTTACCTTCTAGCAATGAGAGTCCAACTAAAACATAACGGTTGGTTTTGTCACAGTTTACAGTCGATTACCATCGTCAGCTCCTCCTTTTGACAAAAGTCCACATCAGCCCTGAAAGAGTTAAGGACGCAGTCTTTATATTCAATTAAATATATGTGTATAAATATAGGCCCTTGAAATTCGATTTCATGTTGCAATATGAACTTTATTTGTTTATTTTCAAGTTGTACAGTACATTGATAGAATAATGTAATACTTTTATTACAAATTCACATGAGATACAACTTGTGTTCGTTCTAAGATATCTTTCATGGGGAGACAATGCCATCAACCATTAAAGAAAAGAACAAGATGGTCCACCATTGCTTTAAAGATTTACTGTTTTTGAGAATATTACATAAAATGTATTAGACATTTCTTCATATATATTTATATATCTCTTATATATATATATTTTTTTTCATTTATTAAACGTGCATTTTATCAGAAACTGCATTTTTTTTTAAATAGAACAAAAGAAAATCTTCTCTTTACATTACAAGTTGTATGCAATTTTCTACCCAATGTTCCCAAGCATGGGATCTGCTGTGCATCTTTTTCTTTTTTTACAACAAATTCTGGCTTGAGCTTCAACATTGCAAAGTCATGCTGTCAACTCAGATACTGATGCTTCATGTTTTCCTTTGTACCCAACTGTACAGCACCTATAATATACATAACATGATGCTTTACAGATGCAGAACAAGTCACACCGGCCTTAGGGCAGAAAATCATGAAAGCCAATATATCGTACATGAATGAAATGAAAAGAAAATCATCACAAGTATACTGACCAGTATATTACATTAAAGAAGAGAAAGGAAAAGGGAAACAAAGCCCTTGCATAAAGGTCAATTCGTTTAGCCTCAGAGGGTATGACAGGTTTCGGTGGAGGAGGCTTTTTATTGTTTTTTGCTTGAGACTTCCCCAGGCCATTGTTAACTTCTATTGGCTTCCCATAACAGTCATAATTTGAGAGTTCAAAATCTCTTGGCAAGGATCCAACTATACTGAAATCATTCGACCTCAGGTCAGACTTGGAAGTGCAAACCTTTTTGCATCTTGTTTCTGCGACCTGCAAGAAAGGAGAAAAACAAATAAAAATTACAGATATTTCACAAATGACTTCAGTCACCAAAACAAAAGACAGATAGATAGATAGATAGATAGATAGATAGATAGATGTGCTACATAATAGACTAGCCGTCCCCTGCAGCTCCACCCACATAGTAGTGAAAGAGGACAGTTAGGAGGGCCCTGCCCGGCTCCCCACTTTTGACGTCATGCTTCCCCCTCCCCTCAGCCTGCAGCCTCTGTCTCAGATTAGCGCTAAGAAATCACTCCTGTAAGTAAACTATGATACTTAGCAAGATGAGAGAAGCTGTAAAATCAACCGGAATGTTCAAGCAAATTATAGAAAAAAACCCTGATCTAAACATTAAGTAGTTCTCTCCTTAAATGTGGACAGACATACAGACAGCAGAGTGGTGGCTCTGAGGCTAGGCATCTGCACTGGTAATTGGAAGGTTGCTGGTTCGAATCCCATAAATTCCAAAAGGGACTCTGCACTGCTCTGTTGGGCCCTTGAGCAAAGCCCTTAACCTGCAATTGCTGAGCGCTTTGAGTAGTGAGAAAAGCGCTATATAAATGCAAAGAATTTATAGATAGATAGATAGATAGGAAAGGCACTATATGATGGATAGATAGATAGATAGATAGATAGATAGATAGATAGATAGATAGATAGGAAAGGCACTATATGATGGATAGATAGGAAAGGCACTATATGATAGACTAGCAAAATACCCACGCTTCGCAGTGGAGAAGAAGTGTGTTAAAGAAGTTATGAAAAAGAAAAGGAAACATTTTAAAAATAATGTAACATTTGCTTTCTATTCGTTTGCATAAGCACAGTCCTTCACCAGCAATTATTTAATGTTAGCTCAGACCCGGCACTTAAAAGTTTCTGTCGCACTTTTGCTGAGTTTGTGCCAAACACTATTCTATCCCTGACCATCTCATCTTCGTTTGCATAAGCACAGTCCTTCACCAGCAATTTTAACTCCGTTACAAAGTGATCAAAAGTCTCGTTTATAACCCGTGTCCTCTCATTAAACTTGTATCTCGCGAATATCGTATTCGTCTTAGGCATGACAAACGCCAGTGGCAGCGTGTCTATTAACTTAATTTAAAGTTAAGCTTTACACCTAGCTTTCCTATTCGTTTGCATAAGCACAGTCCTTCACCAGCAATTATTTAATGTTAGCTTAGACCAGGCACTTAAAAGTTTCTCTCGCACTTTTGCTGAGTTTGTGCTAAACACTATTCTATCCCTGACCATCTAAACTTTGTTTGCATAAGCACAGTCTTTCACAAGCAAGTTTAACTCCGTTACAGCAATTTTAACTCTGTTACAAAGTGATCCAAAGTCTCGTTTATACCTCGTGTCTTCTCATTAAACTTGTATCTCGCGAATATCGTATTCATCGTAGGCATGACAAACGCCAGAGGCAGCGTGTCTATAAACTTAATTTAAACTTACGGTTTACACCGTGTGCTTTGTTTCCGCAGTAGCTGCACTTATGAATATGCTTGTATGCGTCACTCGCTTCATATTCTTTTGCTGCCTTCTCAATTGTGTAATGCGTTTTTTGTTCAGCGCTCTTTGGAGCTCTTCCTTGTTCTCTACGTACTGCGTTCACAGTCAGTTCTCTTGTGTGATCTTGCGATGTCCACGACTTTATTTAATGTTAGCTAAGACCCGGCACTTAAAAGTTTCTCTCGCACTTTCGCTGAGTTTGTGCCAAACACTAGACCATCTTATCTTCATTTACATAAGCACAGTCCTTCACCTGCGAATATTTACCTTAGGCACTGAATTACGTGGGAGGCGTGATGATGCGGGACGCAACTCCGCCTCACACGGCGACAGAGCTGCAGGCTATGGCCGTATATATGGTCAAAAGTAGGTTTCGGTTATGACCGTTATGCATAGAATTTCGAAATGAAACCTGCCTAACTTTTGTAAGTAAGCTGTAAGGAATGAGCCTGCCAAATTTCAGCCTTCCACCTACACGGGAAGTTGGAGAATTAGTGATGAGTCAGTGAGTCAGTGAGTGAGTGAGTCAGTCAGTCATTCAGTCAGTGAGGGCTTTGCCTTTTATTAGGATAGATAGATAGATAGATAGATAGATACAGTAGATAGACAGATACCTGTAGATAGATATGAAAGGCACTATATGAAAGATAGATAGGAAAGCCACTATAAAATAGATAGATAGATAGATAGATAGATAGATAGATAGATAGATAGATAGATAGATAGATAGATAGGCTGCTGTTGGAGGGCACAAGAGGAGGAAATCTGGCCTTTTACTGAAGCCCAATAAAATAAATAAATAAATACATATTATAGGTCAAGTATCCCAAATTGGATATGCCCAGGACGAGAAGTATTTCAGATTTTGGATATTTTTTGGATTTTGGAATATTTACATATACATAAGGTGAAATCTTGAGGATACTCTTGATCAAATAGTGAAATGCAGCCAAAGCTGCTAAATGACAACAAATGCATATAATAATTCTGTGTGTTGCGACAAACATATTCAACATTCTTATTTCTGTCTAAAGGTTATGAAGCTCCTTAGCTCTAGTCACTCTAGTCCTTCTGGGCAGTCATCATTTCATAGCCCAGGGACAGGAAGAGATGGGGTCAGTTGCCCTCACTGGACAGTTTCTCTGTACTGTGGAGGAAGAAAAAGACAAGACTGTTTGTGGCAGTGCCCCCTCTTGGCCCAGGGTGGCATCACATACTGGAGAAGAACTTGGATCCTATGACACACATGTGAGACAATTCATAGATAGAAAGGGTTTCAGTAAGAGATTATTACACACCAGTTCCCATATACATACTAACTTTGAATACATTGAAATTGTACAAAAATTAAAACAGGAGGTACTTTAAACTGTTTAAGTATTAGACCTTTTCTAAAGTCTTTAAATGCCACCATTCCGCACTGTAGTGATTGTATCAGGTAGGTGATGAGCACTGTCTGCTCTTCACCAGTCATAGTGCTTGGAGTTCTGCCTAAAGAGTTCAACTTTTGTTTCTTCAAACGAGAGAATCACTTCTGGTTCCAGTCCCGCTGATGTCACTTCCGGTTCCTGCCCCGATGACATCACTTCCCCTGCCCAGCTTTAAAACCGCCATCAGGCAGTCTGTACTGTTCTGCGTTGGACTGAAGTCTGTTAAGACCTGTAACACTTGAACCACAACTTTCGATTTGGCAGCCTATTTCAAGCACGACTGTCCCTAAACCTTTCCCTGTGTCTTGTGAAATCCTTTCACACACTTTACTTTTTTTTCGCAAAGCATAATGTTTGACATGCAAGTCTTTCGAGGGTCATGATCACACTGGCTGATACATTAGCCAATAAGTAAACATTTCTGTGTCTTGCCCTCAGTATGGCTCCCCGTGTGTGGTCTTGGTGATGATTCACAGTGGATCCTAAACACAAACTCTACCTCAACTGCACAATGAAATGCCCCTCTTTGGCTTTACTTTTCTCCAGTCTTACACAAAATGCACAATTAAGAATAGGATTTCTTGTTCTAAAATTTTTCCTGAACCTAAATGGCATTCCTTCTGAACAGATTAAGACGGAATATCTGCAATGCATGCGAAACACAACTAAAGAGCTAGGATCCTGGCAGATCAATAGGCTGTTATTGCTGCTTGGTTCTAAATAGCTCAATAATACCTTGTATTTAAATACTAAAATTCTGATTACCTGACAACTTGTCTCCAGTACCCTCAGTTACAGATGATGCCGGTTACTGACTCTCATTGGAGAAGCAGAAAACAGCCTTTGGCTAAAGAAAGTCTATTCCAGATCTTTACATACGTCTAAGAGAGCTTGGAGGCAAGAGACCCCCATGGGGAAGGCTGCCTGATTAACGATGTAACGAACTGTGTAACTGAAATGTCGGCTGGCCTTTCAATTATTCAACTGTATTACTAAAGCACTAAGTCTGCCTTTACTATCCGTTATCAACTTCTTGCAACCCTGCTGTCTTTTCTCACGTGCAGAAAAGCTGGACGTACTACAAGGATGTAACTGTGACAGCATTTCTTGTTCTCTTACAATCCCCATTGAATTTATCAAAAGGAGGCTCTTTGTTATGCCATTTCAAGGAGTAACGTATGCAAAGAAAATGGTTCTTGAGATCTGTTAATTTCTACTGCTGAAATGTGCACAACCTTTACTAATATAACTAGAAGCCGTGGAGAATGTTAGGCTGCCTGAAACATCGTTCAGCATGACCGCATTTGGTGGTGGGTCAGTTATGGTCTGGGGAGGCATATCCATCGAGGTACACACAGACCTCTACATGCTAGGCAACGGCACCTTGACTGTCATTAGGTATCGGGATGAAATCCTTGGACCCATTGTGAGACCCTATGATGGTGCAGTGGGTCCTGGATTCCTCCTGGTGCACAACAATGCCCGGCCTCATGTGGTGAGAGCAGGAAGTTCCTGGAGGATGAAGGAATTGATGCCATCGACTGGCCCCCACACTCACTCACCTGACCTCAATCCAATAGAATCAGACTGTCCAGGAGCTCAGTGATGCCCTGGTCCACATCTGAGAGGAGATCCCCCAGGAGACCTTCCGTCATCTCATTAGGAGCATGCCCCCACAAGACGTTGTAAGGCATGCATACAAACACTTGGGGGCCATACAAAACTACTGAGTACGATTTGGAGTTGCTGCAATGACATTTCGTCAAAACGGACTCACCTGCCTGCCACATCATTTCTTCACTTTGATTTTTGGGGTGTTGAATTCAGCCCTCTGTAGGTTGATAATTTTCATTTCCATCAAATGATGTGACATCCTTTCGTTCCTAACACATTACCATACCAAGTCCATATTAGTAGAGTTTGGCATCCGGCCGGGGCTGGAGCCCGGCCGGGACGCCCAGGAGGACCAGAGGAGGGCTTGTACCTCCTCCAGACCGCGAGGGGGCGACCGCCCTGGTTACGTTGGGGGCCACGGGTAGAGGGCTTGGATGCCCAGCCCTGTAGGGACCCTGGAGCCCAGCACTTCCGCCACAACAGGAAGTGCTGGGGGGAAGAAGACAGGGGACACCGGAGGGCTTCCGGGTGCGCAGCCGGCACTTCCGCCACACTGGGGCGTGTCTGCGGAGGAGTGCCGGGAAGCAGGTGGAGCCCATCCGGGTTCCTATTTAAGGGGCCACCTCCCTTATGTCAGTAGTGGAAGTTGGGTGGAAGAGAGATGGAGCTGGAGAGAGGACTGGAGGCGGCCAGGAGAAAGGCTATTTGACTGTGTGCCCTGGACATTGGGGGAACGGTGCTGGAGGCACTGGGAAGTGCACTGACTAAACTGTAAATATTGTGTCAATAAAGCGTGTGTTGGGTGAACTTAAGATGTCCGTCTGTGTGTGTCTGGGCCATCTTCCACAAGAGATATCCAATAGGATTTTTTTCCCATTGAGATCTGATGTGTTTTCAAAAATGCTCCTTTAATTTTTTCGAGCAGTTTATTTTAATATGATACACTTTTATGGCCAAATGTCTGTAGCCATTACACAGCTTGTAGGACATTCCATACCAAACCCACGGGCATCAGTACCGAGTTGTCCCCCTTTTACGGCTGTAACAGTCTCCACTCTTCTGTGAAGACTGTCACCAAGATTTTGGAGTTGGTCTGTGGGAAGCTGCATTCATTTATCAAAAAAAAAAACATCTTTGACATCAGGCACTGATGTTAGACCAGAAGACCTGGCTCACAATCGGTGTTCCAATTTATCTCAAAGGCGTTTAGTGGGGTTGAGATCAGGGCTCTGTGCAGACCATTTGAGTTCCTCCATGTCTTTATGGACCTGCCTTTGTGCACAGGGACTCAGTGTTGCTGCAACAGAAAAATGGCCTTCCTTAAACTATTACCACAAAGTCTGAAGGGCACCCATGTCTAAAATGTCTTTGACTGCTGTAGCATTAACAGTAAGCTTCACTAGGACCAAGGGGACTAGTCCAAACCCTGATAAAAAGACTCATACCATTATCTTTCCTTGAGCAAACTTTACAGTAGACACTTTGCAGTCTTGAAGGTAGCATTCTCATGGCATTTTCTAAACCTAAATCTTCAGACATTGAATTCATCACTTATTCATCCTAAATCATCACTCTTAATTCATCGCTCCACCTTCCACTGCTCTGAAATCCACTCCAGCCGATACTTGACATTGTGCTTAGACATCTTAAGTATATATGCAGCTGATTGGCCACTGAAACCCATTTCATGAAGCTCTTGATGCACAGCACTTGTGCTGATTTTGCTTCCAGAGGTATTTGTGATCATTATTGTGAGGGATGCCACTAAAGATTGGTGATTTTTATATGCATCAGCACTCAGCGGCACTACTCTGTAAGTTTGTGTGGTCCACCACTTTATGGCTAATTTGCTATTTCTCTTTAATGCTTCAACATCACAATAATAGCACTCACAGCTGACTGGGGCAGGTCACAGCAGAAATTTAACATATTAACTTGTGGCAAAGGTGGCATCCTATGATAACGGTGACCTCTGCTGCAAGGGGACATGGCAGCCCTTCAGAAACCCTACTTAAACAGTTTTTCAATTGGAAACAAACACACTCTTACAGCTCCTCTTTGCAGGATCAGCTGCAGGCTTGCTGCGCGGGGGCTTCGAACATTTAAAAGGCCGAGCCGCGGCCATCCTGAGGTCTCACTCTCCTGTCTCTCTTCCCCTAGACTCCCTCTGCTCTGGCTGCTGTTTCCGAGCTGCTGTACCTCCTTGATGAAGAAGACTTTGTGTTCTTTTGAGCAGGAGTCGGGGCCAAGACGTCAGTTTGACAGCTGTTCCTTGTGAGGCTGGATCACCTCTGTAAGAGACTTGTGTTTGGATCTGTCTGAACACCAATAAAGTTTCTATTCCTTGGAAATCCTCCTGTACTCTTCTGTGCAAGCTTGGCACAATGCTATGTTTGAAGTCACTGAGCTCTTCAGTACGACCCACCCTACTGCTAATAGAGATCGCATGGCTAAATTTTATGCACCTGCTAACAATGAAACTACTCAGTAATTTGGACTGGTCTCCATATATTTTTGGTTATTTAGTCTATAAGCCCCCATAATAATAAATTGGATTTATTTGGTCTGAGAATATTATGTTATATAATATTTTTAGCATTTCCATCAAACATTATAAACATATTTTTTGCTTTGATTGGCCACTGGGAGACATGGTGGTGCAACCATTACAGCTCCTGTTTCAAGGACTTATTGTCCTGGATTTGGATCCTGCACCTCGTTTCTGCTTATGATACATTACAACTACAACTAACATGACAGAAGGCTCCGCCATTTTAATTTTTTCTTAATGAAGCTACAGTCAACAGTTATGCTATGTTTGTTAAACTATGAGAAAGATTAATCTTAAAGAAGGAAAAAGATTTTGTAATTTTAAAAATAATAATTTAGTAATTGCTATGTGTCAGCCTGTGTTTGCATATATTTTCCATTTTATTGTTGTCTTTGTATATTTAAGTTCATTATTCTTCATGTTTCTCTGTTAATTTTGCTACGTTTGTTATTTAATCCTTAAACTGCAATTTGCCAGCACACAGGAGCCGAGTATATTCGGGGATGCACATTTGTTGAACGCCACAACCAGCCATAGTCGATTCCCAGTGCAATTTGCCAGCAAGCCGGAGATGATCGGTCAGTGCCGTACATTCGTTGAACGCCACATCTGGCCATAGTCAATTCCCAGTGCAATTTGCCAGCAAGCCGGAGCTGATTGGTCAGTGCCGTACATTCGTTGAATGCCACAACTGACCATAGTTGGGTCTCAGTGCAATTTGTCAACACGCCAGAGCCGAGTATATTCAGCTACGTACATTCGTTTAACGCCACAATCGGCTATAGTAGGTTCCCAATGCAATTTGCCAGAACACAGGAGCTGATCAGTTAGTGCTGTACATTTGGTGAGCGGCCAGCTCATGACCACTGCCGCCCCGTAGCGAATCAACATCACTGTCCCTGGGATTCAGCCGCTGCACTAGACTAGCCTGTTAGCATCAGCGCTGGCCTCTGTGTGCTTGCGTGCAGCCAGTTCAAGCACAGTTGGCTCGGTGATTTACTGAATTTCATCAATGGCGTCAGTTGCACCTTGTACCTATAATAATAGATTGTAGCAGTAGTTTTTACAGTTCATTGGCAGTGTGTAAAATGATCAGTGTTGCAGTAATTGTGATGCTTTTTGAATGAAAAAAAATATGTGTTCCATTAAAATTTCACTTTTTCTTGGTGAATTGTGATTTTCCTTAAAAAGTGCAGCAAAAAAGTATTTGGTGTCCATGGATGCATTAAACCCCCAAGTATGCGGCAGTTTAAGGGTTAAGGATATGCGCTGGCAATTGGAAGGTTGTCGGTTTGAATCCCGTAAATACCAGAAGTGACTCTATTCCATTGGGCCCTTGAGTAAGGCCTTTAACCTGCAATTGCTCCGTCCTGGGTATGATGTTAATCTGCATCCAGCCCTGCAAGCAGGACCTCCAACTTACAGGGGAAATGTGGGGGTTGGTGGCAGGATTGGCACTCCAACCACCGTAAAAGAAACCTCACACTGTTCCAGTGTAGTGTTGGGGTGTCACCTGTTGCACAGCAGCACTTGGGTCCCAATCCGGGTAGTTCGTTGTGTGGTGGGTACGGCAGTGCTCTGTAAAAAAATCAGCACATGCGCCCAACTTGTCACCTGTAATTTAAAAATGATCCTCTGTTTCTTTAAATGTTCTGATGTTCCTTGAGTTTTGTGAGTGAAACCCCCATGGGGTGGGGCCATCCTGATGTCACTGCTGCTGGCACCTCCCTCTGGCTATAAACAGGGAGAGACTCTTAGCAGCAGATCATTGAGTTTGTTCTGAGAGTTTGTAAGTATTGTATTTTTTTTTTTGTTTAACATATTTTTCATTTTGGATTGTTTATTGGGCCTTGTTTGGTTTGGAATACCTTCTTTATGGAAAACCGTTTTGCTTTTTATTGCTGTCCTGTTTTTGTATTTTTGACTGCTTTTGTAAATAAACACCTTAGTTTATAAAGATTCTCCTTTTGAGTTGTCAAAATAAGCCAGAGGTTGGAGGTTAGCCTCTCCCTTGTAGACATTTTTGTGAATGTTGGGAATTAATTGCACTATTCAGTTTTTAAAACTCTGTTTTGTTAAGTTTGACTTGATTGCATAGAATGTTATTTATTTCAAATAAAATAAATTAAAATAAAACAGCTTCCCATTTATAGGTCTGATTAGGTCTGCTGTGGATTGTCTGACTTGGGGTGAGGCTGATCTGGGATGGTCAGTGGAGGTGAAAGTCTGCTTTGTAGCTGGCATTTTGGTGTCCTCACACCCACTTTTTGCAATGTTTCTGACTCTGTTACACCACAAATTAGAGAATATATAGATTTTAGTACTATTAGTATCACAGAAGGCATGGAAGGGGATTAGTACTCCCTTTGTCATTCAGGGATTCATTTATGTCATGGATCATTCTTGTCATTCGGGATAAGCAAAGGAGAAACAGCTAAATGAAACAAGAGCCCAACAAAACTGAAAGCAGAAAAGCACACAAATGAGTTAAACTAGTATTTGACCCAAAATACAAAAAACACTACCCTTTGACGGTGAGGGTTCTGCTCCATGCTCCCTCTTCCCATTTGGGAGCCTCTCGAACCCGACACCATTGATAATGTAACCGGATGAACTGGCAGATGGGGACAAATCACACTCATAGCAAGGGGATAGTGAGAAAGTGCAACAGTGTTTTTACAGTATTAAAAACAAAACCAAAAAGTATCCATAGTGCAGTGCTTCAAAGTTCAAGTCAAGTCAAGTAGGGGAGCATGAACTGGTACAGCACATAGCCGCACCCACTACACAACGAAACAAGTCGGGATCCTGGTTGCCAAACCCCCAGGCAGACACGCGGTCCAATCCTGCCCACCGGGAATGACCCGCAGCCAGGTGTTACGTGGGCGACCCCTTGGCCTGGTCCAGCCACTCTGGTCCCCAACAATGAGGATCTTACGAGCTGGATCACCCTCTGGGAAACGCGCCACATGGCCGTAGTGCCGTAACTGACCCTCCCTCACAATGCGGGTAATGTGCCTCATTTGGGACTCCATGAGCGACCACTCACTTGACACAAAGTCAAACCAACGGTACCCAAGAATTTTCCAGAGAGGCACAATACCAAAGGAGTCCAGTCTTCGTCTCAGGTCACTGGATCCATGTCTCGCAACCATATAGCAAGACAGGAAGGACCAGGACTCTAAGGACTTGGACCTTTGTCCTTTATCATAGATATCGGGAGCACCACACACTCCTTTCCAGCGACCTCATAACCCCCCCCCCCCATGCTCTCCCAATCCGTCTACTGACTTCACAGGAAGAGTCACCAGAGACATGAATGTCACTGCCAAGGTAAGTAAACCTCTCGACGAGGTCGACTCTCTCTCTCTGCAGACAGACACACTGCTGATGGCTGTGCCAAGAGGTCATTCAAGTGCTGGATGTTGGTTTTTATCCAGGACACTCGCAAGCCCAGACACTCAGACTCTTCGCTCAGTCTCTTGAGCGCCCTGATCAGAACCTCCATTGACTCCACGAAGATAACAGCATTGTCAGCAAAGTCAAAATCTGTGAATCTTTCTTTACCAAAAGATGCCCCACAGCTGCTGGACCCCACGACCCTGCCCAACACCCAGTCCATACAAGCATTGAACAGAGTAATAAATAAATAATCCATAAAAGGTAAAAATCCAAGTGTTTTAAACTGAACCTAAAATGAAACTAAAAACCTGCAGCAGTCATTGGGGTAAGTGAGCCAAGCACAACTCTTTCCACGTCTCCGCAGCTCACCCATGGCTTACTCAGCTGGCGGAGACTTCAGCAGCCGTGGTCCTCTCACTACCGACCTTCGTCTTGGCTGCCTTTGTCAGCATCTGCTAGACTTCTCAGGGTTGGTTGTCCTCTCTTCTCCTTCTCGGACATGCAGTCATCCCTTGGATTCTAGGAGAGGACACCACCTTGATCGTTCCCACTCCTCAACACATTCAGTGGGTGTGACCCGATCCCTCGACCCCTGACCATGCTGACCTCTCTCTCTCTTCAGCCGTCCGGTTTATCCTTGTTCACTGCCCCAGTGCCGCACTATCGTTCTCCAAGCCTCTCTTGTGTTCGCTCTTTTCGTTTTCTTTTTCCTTCCTTTTGTTTCCTATGCCAGCCCATACTTATACGGCTCTGTGGACTCCGTGGCAAACTCACGCACTGCAGGAAGCCAATGAAGCAATTGAGAAAGGTCGCACCTTCAAGTGCAGGTGCGTCTCACCCCATTTACCTCATCAACACTCTACGGCCAAATGGATTATTTAAAAAACTGGTCATTCATTCAGAGCCACGGACCCGCTATATCACATACCCCAATACTAAACCACTCAATTCATAATACCAAAAGTCCAAAGAAAACCTTAGACGTAAGATAATAAGAACATGCATGGGTGTGAACTACATAAAACTGACTTTAAGATGAGAGCCACTGCAAGAAATTGCTACCAAATCGATACATCTATGAAGATCTAAAGTCACAGCGGCTTCCTAATACTTTGAACATGAGGTACGAGTTAACTTGTGTCTCACAGCCTGTCGAGGAGTGACATACAAAGTAACTCGTTCCTCAGTGTACAGCCACTATAGACGCAACCAGCATGCTGGTGATCTTTGCAGCTGCATCTCAGGTATTATCTACTACAGTGCTGCCATCTAGTGGATAGCCATGGACTTTTTTTTCCCAGTGGAGAAAGCTTGCGGAAAATAGTGTTATATATAAATAGTCTGAACAAGGTATAAAGTTGCTGATGTTTTGAAACAACCAGATTTGCTGCAAGATGAATATTTTAAGGATAACAACAGTGATTAAGATAGCGGTAAACAGTTGAATGATGTATATCCTGTAGGCTCTGGCACCAATAGTTGACCCAAAGACGTTTCTTCCTCATAAGGCATCAAAACAATACAATATGGACATCCTGCTACGCACTGAGCAGCCACCAACTACCGAATGTGTTGTGTGTAACAAGAAACGCGTTATATTTGTGCTGCTAAGTCTGGACTCAGTGAGGTGCCATGCTTCAAGGACTCTCATTCAAATGTAGGATTCTAGTCACATTGCTGGTGAAAATAAAGTAATTAACAGTTTCTTTACATATTTTATTTAATTTATTTACATTTTCAGAGTTTTGACAGAATTACTATTGATAATAAAACCATTGTGGCATTCTAATGCATTTCTTTACATTTTGTACGAGTTTTAATAGAGTTCAATATTTATATATGCCTAGACTTATACTGCAGCGTCAGTGTGTTATATAGTGCTTCAGGTTACTACTATAATTGGCAGAGCACTCGAGGGACAAATAATAAATGAACCATAAGGACAAGCAGCAGGAAATGCGTATAAAAAAAGACAAAATATGGGATGAGGCTACAATTAAATATGACAGCAAGGTTAGGTTTAGACTGCTGTGGGTTGGCGCCCTGCCCGGGATTGATTCCAGCCTTGCGCCCTGTGTTGGCAGGGATTGGCTCCAGCGGACCCCCGTGACCCTGTGTTCGGATTCAACGGGTTGGAAAATGGATGGATGGTTAGGTTTAGAAAAGCAAATCCTAGTGGGTCGTTCTTTGGACTACCGGTTAGATCCTTTTTATTTCTTCAGCACTAGGGTTCAACATAGATTTTACATCATGTGGTGGCCAACAGCCAGTGCTAGAGCAGTACAACAACAGATGGAGTCCTCCAGATGCTCAGATGAGGTGGACAGATCAGGTAGCACTTGCATGGAGCTGCAGTGATCTACCTATGAAAGAAGCCTTTCCTGAACAAAAAGCTGAGTGGTATAGTTAGTAAGGTATGGTGGAATATTTCGGACAGGCAAATAAAGAAGTGTATTATGAAATGTGACAATAAAAAACTGAAAATACAGCAATATGTGAGCCTAAATAATTAAACATTTCATGAAATATGTTTTCTGATATTTATTTCATTATATATATGTTTACAATACCGGTCAAAATTTTATCCAGTTTTTCTTTAAATTTAGTCAGATGAAATGCAATGAATGATCTAAAATGGTGTAAAGGTAAGCAGTAAACTGCCAGAGGTTTAAATTTAAAGTTTAGGTTAGCAAAAACTGAAAAAAAGAAATTTCAGAATTTTACAAATGGGTCTTCTTCAATGAACAACTAATAAATCACAAATTACAGATGTTCTGCAGCAATTAAAGTAAATGAAGCCTTGCAAGTTGAAGCTAACAATTTGCACAGGTGTCCCAACTTCTGTTGATTACTTAAAAACACCTCTGTCTGTCTTAAAGCAGAGCTGAAACAGACTGTGTTAGTATACCCTCTGAAGTAAGACTTGGATAATATTCCAGTGATAATGGTAATAAAATAGCAATTAACAAATGAAATGAGACAGAGCGTTATTACACTTTGAAGTGTATGCCTTTTGTTTAGAGAAACTACATGAAATATATAAGTGTCATTGAGTCCAGTCGTGTCCTACAGAATGCAAAGGCAATTGGAAACAGGAAGAAACTCTGATAGGAGGAGATCTGGCCAAGCCAAAGTCAGCCAATCAGAAGACAAGTTTCTGAGGGTCAGCAGCTTGCATGATCACATGCGCCTCACAGCACAACTGCTTCAAGCACAGCTTAACAGTGCAGGTCGACAAAAGCCGAGTGTCAGCCTGTACTGTGAAGGGAAGACTTTGTGCTGCAGGTTTGACAGGGTGAGTGGCAGGAAGGAAACCATTCCTTAAAGGACAAAACAGGGCTTTGAAACACCAGTTGTGGACTACTGCAGACTTGAAGAAAGCCTTAGGGACCGATGAATCAAAATATGAAATCTTCAGTTCATCATGCAGGGTGTTGATGGTGATGGTTCCTAAGTGTGTGACACCAACTGTCAAACATGGAGGAGGAAGTGTGATAGTCTGGGGTTCTTTTGCAGGAGGTAGAGTTGGTGACTTATACAGAGTGACTGGCATTATAAATCAAATGGGTTACCACAGTTTGGCTGTTATATTGTCAAAAGGTGGCTAAATTGATGAATCTATCCATCCATCCATCCATCCATTATCCAACCTGCTATATCCTAATTACAGGGTCACAGGGGTCTACTGGAACCAATCCCAGCCAACACAGGGTGCAAGGCAGGAAACAAACCCCGGGCGGAGTGCCAGCCCACCGCAGTAATTTGATGAATCAACGATTTGAATTAGCTTCAGGTGGATGACCTCCTCTCTGAAGTACATTTGGTTTGACTGTGTGTGTTAAAATGCAAATAAATAATCCACTGATAAAACCAGAATAAAAAGACACAGACAGTCATCAGGATGTTGACTTTTCCCGCCTTCACTTGAGCACAGTGCAACTTCTTCTCTCCTGTCTCCTCAGCTCAACCTATGGCTTGCTCAGCAGATGGAGACACCAGCAGCTACGGTATTTCTTTTTGAACTCCATCTCGGCTGCTTCCGTCAATGTCTGTCAGACTGCTTGGAGTTCGGTATCTTCCCGTCTTCCTTCTAACTCTCCCAGTGTCTATCGGATCGCTAAGGAGGACTCCTCCACTATTGTACTTGCTCCTCCTTTAAATTGGCAAGTAACAATTTGCTCCTAGAACACCGATCATTCGCTCCTCCTTGGGGTTACCACCTGCTCTGCCTCCTCTCTCTCTCTTACAAGCTGGCTCACAGGCACCAGACACTGTGCTCACTCATGGTCCTACGTCTCTCGTGATTGATTAACTTTCCTGTAGGGAACGTATTGTTAATCGTCCAAAAATATGACCTTGAGATTTTGATGAATCTCAACATTTTAGACCTCCCTCAGTCCGATTTACTTTATTGTAGGAAAAGTATTGTAATCATCTAAAAATTCAATTTCGAGATTTTGATGAATCTCGATGTTTTAGTCTGAAAATACCATTTTTGGAATTATCTCTGTTTGTCTGTTTGTTTGTGTATGTAAACACAATAACTTGACTATGCTTTCAATTAGGTCAACCAAATTTTGCATACAAATATTAGGTAGAAAATGTAGATTTCTATCAACTTTTAAACTATTTCCGCTAACCTGAAGTGGTACTTTTTTATTCATTCAGCTGCAGAGTCTGATTTATTCAACTTTACTTTTATAATAATTGTTCAATATATTATTAATTTGATTTGATTTGTTGTTGATGGTTCTTTAAAGTACATAATATAAAGAATATAATCATTGACTTGCTGTTTACCCCTCCAATATCCATCCCCATATCTGAGTATACGAGAAAGTCAATATTTTGTATGCTGTGTATTTTGTCCATTTATTGGAATGAATAATAAAAACATGTACAGTAATCCCTCGCTATATCGCGCTTCGACTTTCGCGGCTTCACTCTATCGCGGATTTTAAATGTAAGCATATCTAAACATATATCACGGATTTTTCGCTGGTTCGCGGATTTCTGCGGACAATGGGTCTTTTAATTTATGGTACATGCTTCCTCAGTTTGTTTGCCCAGTTGATTTCATACAAGGGACGCTATTGGCAGATGGCTTAGAAGCTACCCAATCAGAGCATGTATTACATATTAACTAAAACTCCTCAATGATATAAGATATGCTTCCCGCGCGGTGCTTGATTGTTTGCTTGTCTCTGCCTCTCTCTCACCCTCTCTGACATTCTCTGCGCCTGACGGAGGGAGTGTGAGCAGAGGTGCTGTTTACACAGAAGCTGTTTGCTTAAAAGATACTGACGCTCCTCTAAAAAATGCCGCTTTATTGCGGTGCTCGGCATATTTAAAAGTACAAAAGCACACATATTGATTTTTTGATTGTTTGCTTTAATCTCGCGCTCTCTCTCTCTCTGACGTTCTCTGCGCCTGACGGAGGAGATTTGAGCAGAGGGGCTGTTTCAACAGAGGCTGTTTGCTTAGAAGATACTGACGCTCCTCTGGAAAGTGCCGCTTTACTTAAAAGCACACGTATTGATTTTTTGATTGTTTGCTTTTCTTTGCGAGTGCTCGCTCTCTCTCTTAAATTCTCTGCTCCTGATGCAGACACTCATTTGAAGAAAAGATATATTTGCATTCTTTTAATTGTGAGAAAGAACTGTCATCTCTGTCTTGTCATGGAGCACAGTTTAAACTTTTGACTAAAGGGTGTTATTTCATGTCTAGAGGGCTCTAATAATGTTAACAGTGTGGGAGAGTTTATAAGGGCTTAAAATATATAAAAATAACCATACAAACATATGGTTTCTACTTCGCGGATTTTCACCTATCGCGGGGGGGTCTGGAACGCAACCCCCGCGATTGAGGAGGGATTACTGTAAATGGAAATTTGTTGATGAGGTCAAAAATTTACTGTCGCGTTAAGTTCAGATTCTGATTCTGCGATGTCCAAAACATTGAGAAAATTTGATTTTAGTTTGGCGTCTTCATGTGTGTGTCTGTTAAAAATCTACATTGATTTTCACATTTTAATAATGAATATACCACTATATACCATCAAGATACCACTCCCGAATATTTTGCTCTGATGTGATCCCCTTTCTACCATGCAGGCTCCTTTTATACTGCCTGAATGAGTGCAGGTGCTGTTCTCTACCTACTCTGGAATGTGAATTAGGCACCTGACAGATCCGCTCCCATTAACAGATCCCAATCAGCCTCTGAATGTCGCATGCATGCGCACACATACAGCTGCACCCATTTGGAACCTGGACTCGATTATTAATTTAAAAATCGTGCTTCTCCATGGTCTTCTTATCACACTCCCCATTAAATTAGGACACATTTAATGAACTCATGTTGAATGTCACTGCTTCGAATTGCAGCTACTTGGTTCGTAATAAAACACATAAGTAAAAAGAAGGCATTATGAGCTACTATAGGTTTGACTATGCATACAACATAGACAGATATTACATTTAATTATATGTTTTAAACTTAAATACGCTTAATATCAGATGCTTTA
Organism: Polypterus bichir lapradei; assembly: GCA_026402145.1. NCBI lineage: Eukaryota > Metazoa > Chordata > Cladistia > Polypteriformes > Polypteridae > Polypterus > Polypterus bichir. The sequence goes on from JANRMT010062823.1 coordinate 8,641,165, forward strand.
AACTTCTGCTTGAGTAATTTTCTCAGTGGCAAATTTTACTTTTACTTCAGCTTTTACTCAAGTAGATTTGTTGGGTACTCCACAGAATGAATGAAAGATGTCCGACCATATTGTGTGAGAGAAGGCAAAGGAGGATACATGCCCTCTCCCCAAAACTCTTTTTTCACCCATTTGAAGGGAGGCCATGCTGAAAAAAGCAACAATGAAAAAATTGGTAGATTGAAAAGTGAATGGTTAGATGAATCAGAGGACTGACTTGTTTCTTTAAAACTCCGTGTGCCTTTGCAGAAGTACTACCATTTGTGTCTTACATATGCACTAATCAGGACTGGTTTAAAAAAAAATGAAAATATAAATTTTCCATCAGCTCAGTGCTGCACATTACTGCCAACTACATTCTTGATTGCCACAAGACTTTGCTGCCAACTCTCTGATTAAAGATTTCAAAAACATATTTGAAGTGAAATTCTCATTCCATATCTGTGTAATGCTGTTTGCATTGTTGGTTTTCTGGTGAGACCAGATTGAGTATGAGTTTAGGATGTGGTCACGGGCCAGTGATCAGTCATTATGATCCCATTCATGAATTATGGGCAGCTGTTTCCCAGATTTTGGGAGGATGCCATTTACTTAAAGAATATTATGAGGTTGCTGGTGTAGTACAATCTACTGCATGTGTCTTCCATCATAGGTGTGCACTTTACTTTCCATCCTCTATCCTTGGCAAAGGCTGTGATCACAACATGCTTAGCTGGACAAGCCACCTCACCCCATTCCCAGCAATTTTATAGTGCCTCTTGGAGAATTCCGAGGCTTGACCAAGTCAACCAAAAGATATAATAATTTTAAATATCCAGAATTTCCTTAGCATGGTCTAGTTAATCTCATAATGAGCCATGTCTGGTACCCCTGATCCATATTATTGACTTACGCTACCACAGCACAAGGCTTAGTGACTTCCACATTTCCCTTGACACAAACACTGACAGTTGCTGCATTGTAAATAGTGCTTAGAAGGATAACATCTTTGTTGTCTTTATATCTGATCACAATCATTTTTACTTTTTGCCATCTTGCACCATGGTGAACCTTCATACAACTGATTTGACCAGTCATATTAGTTGTACTATCTATGTCAACATATGATGACCGATTCACAGTCATCACTATCACTCTATTCAACTAATAGTTCAGTTTCAGTTTGTTCTAAAACTGGCTTTACAGCTTTTAGATTACAAGTCATTGGGTGTTTTGTTTAAAGATTCCACCCCATTCATGACCATTGATGAGTTACCATAGAGTGGCCGAACACACAGTAAAATTTGTGATATTTTTGAAGTATGATGATATTTCAGCCACATGACGGCAGCAGAATACCATCCAAAGCGTTATTCAGGCTCAACGTTCCACATCACAACAAAACAGTTTAACTCGAGAAACACTTGGTGTTAACCATTTTTACAAAGACTTCTGAGTCTGAGAGATGGGCAGCTCACTTCTCAAAATGGACTCCTCCGGGATCGAACCCGTAAAGCTTTGATTACCAGTCAACAGCTGATACCGTTGCGCCACCGAAGCTGTCGTAGCAAATGAATGTCAATGTCGCACCCTAATGCGGGTTGTTTTTCTGCAGTTATATTTTTGAATGGAAACGCATTTGTTCTGTTATATTTGTACCTTTTGTGAAAGTGTTTCTTTGATATTTGGAATTCAGGCTTCACACATTATACACTTCATTTCTACATTTTGTCAATTATTACTAAAACATGAAAAACGTTTCTGTTTTAACAATGTGTTTACTGTGCATAGATCGTTGTAGACATGGAACACACATGAAATGCAAGTGTTCCCAATAACGATATAGTATTTATAAAAGGTGTCATTTGCTTGACTTCTCACTCTATACAGCTCTAAGCAACTGCCACGCAGGTAAACAGACTTGAGCTGAGAAAACTGTGCGGGGTGGAGGATGTGATAGCAGGCTGCTTGCTGTTTGCTGCTTATCAACAGATTTAAAGAACAAAAGATGCTGATGGAGAGGTGCGAAGTGTTTTAAGGTGGGACGGATCTGCGAGTTTTTTCGTATGCTCTGGTAATTCTAGTGTTAAACAATGTAAATTGGTAGGCCATCTTTGTTGCGTGCAAATGATTCATATTTGAGATGTATGGAACATACAGTAATTAATACAAGCAATGCTTAATTATATTCTTGCACACATGTTACCTATTAATTAAAACACATAATGATGTCACAAATACACTTTCTGTTGGCAGCACCCAACTCAAAATACAATACAATACAATTTATTTTTAAATAGCCCAAAATCACCCAAAGACTGCCACAATGGGCTTTAACAGGCCTTGCCTTTTGACAGAAAGCCTTGAATCTCTAAGAAGACAAGGAAAACTCCCAAAAAAACCCTTATAGGGAATAAAAATGGAAGAAACCTTGGGAAAGGCAGTTCAAATGGAGACCCCTTGCCAGGTAGGTGGGCATGCAGCGGGTGTCAAAAAAAAGGGGGTAAATACAAAAAATACACAGAACACAAGTAATCCTCAATACAAAATAATAGAAATATTGCAAGTACAGAGCAGAATTCAACAGTAGATGATGATATCACATAATATGATTTGAAAAATAATTTCCTGCACCTCTTAACAGAATGTAAGTTAATCCATCCATTTCTACACTTGCTTCCTCCATTACAAACCCTAATGCCCTTCACTTAGCCCTGGTGTATCTGGACAACAGGAATGCTTATGTACGTACGCTTTTCCTACACCAGGAGTCTCTAACTCCGGACCTAGACTGCTACCATGGTTGCAGGTTTTCATTCTAGCCTTTTCTTAATTAGTGACCACTTTTGCTGCTAATTAACTCTTCTAGCTTAATTTTAACTGACTAGCTGTTTAACACTCAAACCCTTTAATTATTTTTTCCATAATTAGCAGCCAAACAATAATGAGATACAAAACAAGAGAGCAACTTGTATCCAACATACAATATCTGAAAATAAAGAAAGGTGAAGGTCTCAGTGTGGAATTTAATAATGGGTTTAACAAACAAGAATTGGCTTCTAACTAAGAAACTGGTCAGAGTGGCTGGAATTTGAGGCCCCAACTTAGCTGACCATCTGTTGGCTCATTCAATTTACATCTAATTTCTTTTTGGGTGCCATTTAAAGATAATATGAAGCAATTCAGAGGACCAAATGGAATGGAAAATGAGTTGATTAGTAGCAAAAAATGGACACTACTTAAGAAAAGGGGTGAAATTAAAACCTGCAGCTACAAGTAGCACTCCAGAAGTAGAGTTGGAGATCTCTGTCCTAGACAATAGTTTAGCCTTTATAGCTCAGATATTTAAGCACCCTGCTCAGTAATTTATAGAAATTATGTAAACACGTTTTTGTTAAATTAAATCTTTGTCTGACTGAATGAAGAAACCACAAACTATTTCCAAAGTACTTGTATTCTTGTACCTGTGAAAATGGCAAATATGGTCTCTATTCTACTCTACAGAGTCATGAGAATCCATAGTCTTACAAAGCAAAACCCAAACAGACAGGCAACGAACTACCCTGGATGGGATGCCCTTCTTCTGTAGGGCAAACCTACCAACACTTGGCCAATTTAGAGTGGTTGAAGTTACAATAAATTTGAAATCAGTCATGGGAAGACCATTCAAACTTCACACAAACAATGACTGGCCTTGGAGTTAGACCCCAATCCCTGGAGGAACGGGACTATAGGAGTATCCACTTTTATTTAAAAAAATATATATACAGTGCCCTCCACTATTATTGGCACCCTTTGTAAAAATTAGTAGGAAAGGCTATAAGGTTGCCACTAATCTAGCCAACTTATTAAGCCGAGTGAAAATTCATGCTGGCACCGGTTGACCAGTGAGGTAAGCAAAACAAAAAACTAAAAGCAATTACTAAATGAAACCAAAAAAATCCCACGGTGACACGCCATACTACATTTAAAAGATCCGAAGTATTATCCGTGAATTTTTTTCCGCCCCTAACTTTTACCGTTGGTTTAACTTTGTGTTGAATGAGCGGTTGCTCACAGAGTCCCGATTGAGGCACATTACCTGCATTGTGAGGGAGCGTCAGTTACGACACTACGTCCATGTGGCATGATTCCCTGAGGATGATCCTCACTGTTGAGGACCCGAGCGGCTGGACCAGGCCAAGGGAACATCCATGTAACATCTGGCTGTGGTAGAGAAATGGTCATTTTTGGAGGGTGGGACTGAAACATGTTTCTGCCTGGGGGGTTACCAACCAGGATTCCGAACTGTTTCTTCTGTGGTGGGAGAAGCAACACACTGTACCAGTGCATGGCCCCCAACCTGACCTGACCCAACATTTACAAAAATGAAGGGGTTACCTGTTACATACCTCACAATTTCTGTACAGATAAAGGTTTGGCTGCTTATTTGGTCTTTCCACAAGTCACTGCTTTATGTGGTTAGCTGTATCTTTGAGTCCACATTTATTATTTTGTCAAATCAGAAATTACAAAAAGGGCTCATTTAGCTTTTTTGAAGAATTGATCTGCTCTTCTGTGAAACTAATTCTCTTTTCTGAAGCGGCCTACTCCTATTTAGTTTGAATTAATCCACACCTACAAAAACATTAGGATTCAAAAGGCCTTTCAGTTTTTCTTTTTTTTTTTCTGCGCCCGCTCATATATTCTGTACTTGCACTGAGCCGTGGATGACTCAATGCTCCTTTTATCTGCCTGCTTTAGAGGAACAAAATCACTAAATGAATTTTAAGTCAAAGCAACTGACTTATGTAACCTTCAGATATCCCTTCAAACCAGCAAGAGAACCAAACCTTCAGCTAATGGCCTGAGTCAGCGAGTGTCACCAGGAGGCACGTGCCATTACAGCGTGGGGCAAACCAGAGGGAATCCTAATCCTCAGCAGCAGGATTTCTACAAGTGGGAAGTGGGCCTCCTTTGGATAGCCATTGCCCTGTGGCTATATGGGTAAGGGGCGCTATGAAGTGCTACGCTCATTAGGGCTTTAGAAAGCTTACTGGACACTGGGAAACTAGGAAATGGTCACCGGACCAGAAGCAGTAAGAGTGCTTGATGCTTTACACTAAAAGCATGCAGTACAAGACAATTAAAAAACAGCCAAATAAATCCGACAAATATCAAGCACTACAGAAAGAAGTAAAAAAAAAAGCATTTGTAAGGTCAAAAGAGAAAGTTAAAAAAAAAAACAATTGCTAGTGAAGCAAAAACAAAAAAAAATGTTTTGAGTGCTACTCTAGTAAAATGGTAATAAACAAGAATTTAAAGAACTTCATCATTGAAAATGAGAAAGTAACAGCAAAAGATTTCACCAAAACGTTTGGACAGAAAGAAACAAATGGAAAGTTTCATGTGGAAGTAAAAACAACTTCTGAGTTTATAGATTTCAAGATATCTTTTGCATATGTAATGTTTCAAAACCGTTTCTTATTTTATGATGTTGTTGTATTCACTACTTATTGTGCTCCTGTAACAGTAGCAACTACAGTACATATTTGTTTTGGCATATTGCTCACGGAGTAAAAGTAGCCTGTTCTCAAGGAGAAAACTGGAATTCAATGGTAAACTAAAATAAATAATGGGTAAATATGCTGATAAACATGTACGAGGGTTGCATATTGTACTAAAATCTCTTTGAAAATTTTTTTAATCATAACAATGTGAATTAGTAGGTGATTCATGATTTATAGGTGTAATGTGTGGTTCACACGGTAATTAATGTAGATGGTGCTTAATTATATTTCTGCAAATCATGTCATCTATTAATTAAAACACTTGAACCAAGGTCACCACCACTCTTAAAGGGTATTATGATTATATCCCCACTGACAAGAGTTTTAATATTCCTGTAATAAAGCATAGATAGATAGATAGATAGATAGATAGATAGATAGATAGATAGATA